>CM061752.1:24205165-25405165 GCA_030979885.1 Lolium multiflorum | reverse complement strand
AGAAAGGTTGGAAGGAGTGCCACATAAATATGCAATAATTCATGGGAGCCGCTCTTGAAAGTCCGGTTGGCGAGGTAGTTAGTGTACCCATTACCATTCATTGACAACAACAAACACCTCTCAAAATAATTTTACTCCTGTCTTTATAAAAATGAAAAGCTCTAGCGCATGTTAATCCCTGCTTCCCTCTGCGAAGGGTCAATCTTTTACTTTTATGTTGTGTCTCCATTATTTCTTTGAGCACTATCTTGAGAGCACAACTGTCATTCTTAGTATAATATGCTTGTCTCAAAATATGATTGATTGTGGTATAACTTTGATGCATTTATCTTTTGACAATCACTACTTCTAGTCTTTTTATGAACTCCAGAGGTGCCCGGGCATTTATGTTTTGCCGATCAAATACGGGCAAGCAAGATACCACTTTATCATACTCTCTTATGAACATTGCAATCCTGCTTATATACATGATTCATGATGCTTATTATTAATTGTTGGTACCTCTCCATGATTGACATAGCTGTTAGATGATCTTATTTGCATGTGTCTCATTATGAATTGCTTAAGTATTAGCCATAGCATGAGAATATATACATCATATGAGCAAATGTGTTCGTGAAAGTTCTTTTATCGCTCAGTTGTTAACTGAATTGCTTGAGGACAAGCAATAAGCTAAGCTTGGGGGAGTTGATACGTCCAAAACGTATCTACTTTCCCGAACACTTTTGCTATTGTTTTGCCTCTAATTTGTGTATTTTGGATACAACTAACACGGACTAACGCTGTTTTCAGCAGAACTGCTCTGGTGTCTCGTTTTTGTGCAGAAATCCAACTTTCGGAAAATCCTCGGAATTTATGCAAAGGCCCTATTTTCCCAGAATAATGACGGAGAGAAGGACAATCGAGGTGGAGGCCCGAGGGCCCCACACCATAAGGCGGCGCGGCCTAGGGGGCCCGCGCGGCCCTATGGTGTGGCCCCCTCGGCCGGCCTCCGACGCCCTCCTTCGGACTACTTATTGGCCTCGACCTAAAAACGCAGGGGAGAAGTCGAAGTCGCAGAAACCCTCCAGAACGCCGCCACATCGCGAAACTCCGTCGCGGAGCCGAAGTCTCCGTTCGGCACTCCGCCGGACGGGGAATTGGAGGAGATCATCGCCGCCATCACCGCCAACGCCTCTACATCAACCAGCCATGTTTCCCCCATCCATGTGTGAGTAATTCCCCCGCTGTAGGCCGAAGGGGATGGTAGGGATTGGATGAGATTGGTCATGTAATAGCATAAGATTGTTAGGGCATAGTGCCTAGTGTCCGTAATTGGTACTTTGATGATATTGTTGCAACTTGTTATGCTTAATGCTTGTCACTAGGGCCCGAGTGCCATGATCTCAGATCTGAACATGTTATTGTTTCATCATGATATTCATTGTTTATGGTCTTACCTATAAGTTGTATACACATGTCGCTGTCCGGAACCAATGGCCCCGAAGTGACAGAAATCGGGACAACCGGAGGGAATGGTAGTGATGTGAGGATCACATGTGTTCACGGAGTGTTAATGCTTTGCTCCGGTACTCTATTAAAAGGAGTACCTTAATATCCAGTAGTTTCCCTTGAGGCCCGGCTGCCACCGGCTGGTAGGACAAAAGATGTTGTGCAAGTTTCTCATTGCGAGCACGCACGACTATATATGGAACACATGCCTATTGATTGCTTTGTACTTGGACACCGTTTTATTATTATCTGCAAATGCCCTGCTATGATTGTTACATGAGTTTCTCTCATCCATGCAACGCCCGTCATCCGTCCCCGTGCCTACGTATTTTAATCCTGCTGTTTACTAAAATCACTACTGCTGTCTTTGTTACTCTGTCAGTTATTTCACTACTGCTACTGCTATAAAACTTACTACTGATAAACTCTTGCGAGCAAGTCTGTTTCCAGGTGCAGCTGAATTGACAACTCCGTTGTTAAGGCTTCCAAGTGTTCTTTGTCTCCCCTTGTGTCGAATCAATAAATTGGGTTTTACTTCCCTCGAAGACTGTTGCGATCCCCTATACTTGTGGGTCATCAATCACCCAAGGTTTATCGAACTCAGGGAGGAAGAGGTCAAAGATATCCCTCTCATGCAACCCTGCAACCACAAAGCAAGAAGTCTCTTGTGTCCCCAACACACCTAATAGGTGCACTAGTTCGGCGAAGAGATAGTGAAATACAGGTGGTATGAATAAGTATGAGCAGTAGCAACGGTGCCGAAAATAGCTTGCGGCGTGTAGTTGATGGTGGTAGTATTGCAGCAGTAGTAACACAGTAAACTAAACAAGCAGCGATAGCGTATTTAGGAACAAGGCCTAGGGATTACACTTTCACTAGTGGACACTCTCAACATTGATCACATAACGAATAGATAAATGCATACTCTACACTTTTGTTGGATGATGAACGCATTGCGTAGGATTACACGAACCCTCAATGCCGGAGTTAACAAGCTCCACAATTTGTTCATATTTAGTAACCTTGTAGTGTAAGATAGATCAACAGATTAAACTCACTTGACTAGCATAATGACATCTAGATTACAAGCATCATCATATGAATCTCAATCATGTAAGGCAGCTCATGAGATTATTGTATTGAAGTACATAGGAGAGAGATGAACCACATAGCTACCGGTACAGCCCCGAGCCTCGATGGAGAACTACTCCCTCCTCATGGGAGCAGCAGCGGTGATGAAGATGGCGGTGGAGATGGCAGCGGTGTCGATGGAGAAGCCTTCCGGGGCACTTCCCCGTTCGGCAGCGTGCGGAACAGAGACTCCTGTCCCCCAGATCTTGGCCTCGCGATGGCGGCGGCTCTGGAAGGTTTCTGTGGTTTTCGTCGAACGCATCAGGGTTTTCACGACGGAGGCTTTATATAGGCGAAGAGGCGGCGCAGAGGGTCGGGGGTGCCCACACCATAGGGTGGCGCGGCCGGGCCTGGGCCGCGCCGGCCTATGGTCTGGGGGCCCAGTGCCCCCTCTGGTCCTTCTCGTGTGTTCGGATGCTTCCGGTGAAAATAGGAACCTGGGTCTTGATTTCGTTACTAGGATTTCTGAAACCAAAAACAGCAGAAAACAGGAACTGGCACTTCGGCATCTTGTTAATAGGTTAGTTCCAGAAAATGCACGAATATGACATAAAGTGTGCATAAAGCATGTAGATAACATCAATAATGTGGCATGGAACGTAAGAAATTATCGATACGTCGGAGACGTATCAGTATCTCTCTTTAGTTGGTTATCTATGTATCCCTTGGTGTGAGTTATCATTATGGAATATTAATGAGAAGTTTTATCATTTACATATTGCACACCTTATTTTAGTTTTCAATCTCTATTATATGATTGATCTTGTTGTTAGTATTGGTATCACTTTGGGAGCATTGATTAAATCTATTTGGTTTTGGCAAACTTAGCATTGGTCAATAGCAACAACACTTTGAGTTTAAGTAGAAAAGAGGAAATACATGTAGATATGTTATTTCATTATCTTTCTTGTTAGCTATGAGCTTAGTATTCTGAAGTTAAAATTATTTGTGCTTACAAGAAAGATGCATGATTGTTTCTATCACATGTATATTTGTTTGTTTCCCTCAACTCTTATGCTTGCTAATCAACCTTGCTAGCCAAAGACCTGTACTGAGAGGGAATGCCTCTCGTGCATCCAAACCTTTAAACCAAACCTATGCCATTTGTGTCCACCATAACTACCTATTATGTGGTATTTTGCGCCACTCCAAGTAAATACTTCATGTGCTACCTTTAAACAATTCAAAAGTTATTATCTCTTATTTGTGTCAATGTTTTATAGCTCATGAGGAAGTATGTGGTGTTTCATCTTTCAATCTTGTTGGGCAACTTTCACTAATGGACTAGTGGCTTCATCCACTTATCCAATAATTTGGCAAAAAGAGCTGGCAACGGGGTTCCCAGCCCCAACTAATTAACTTTCATTAATAATTCTCTTTACATGTTGCCCTGATTCATCAGTAAGCAACTTAATTTTGCAAATAGACACTCCTCCGTGGTATGTGAAATGTTGGAAGGCACCCGAGGATTTGGTTAGCCATGGCTTGTGAAAGCAAAGGGTTGGGAGGAGTGTCATCCATAAATAAAACTAAAGTACATGTGTAAACAAAAGAGAAGAGGGATGATCTACCTTGCTGGTAGAGATAACGTCCTTCATGGGAGCCGCTCTTTGGAAGTCTGTTTGGCAAGGGGGTTAGAGTACCCACTACCATTCGTTGACAACAACAAACACCTCTCAAAACTTTACTTTTATGCTCTCTATATGATTTCAAAACTTAAAAGCTCTAGCACATGATTTAATCCCTGCTTCCCTCTGCGAAGGGCCTATCTTTTACTTTCATGTTGAGTCAGTAAACCTATTTCCCTCCATCTTAAGCAAGCAATTGAGTTGTTGTGATCCAACCATCTATATTGTGATCTATTTAATCATGCCTTTTATTCTTCCTTGTTTAGTACAAGTTTTATCTGAATGAATATAGCTTTGAAAGTTATCAATGATTATGAGGAGATTATTATGATTGAGTATGCAAGTTTTGCCGTATAAGCTTTAATATAAGAGCGCTGCTCGACAGATAAGTACAATCTGTTAATTGTTCTCTGACCAAGAACGAAGTTTGCCATCACCAATTATGATTTCCTATGTACCTTTATTTGTGATTTCCTTCTACTTGTTTCAAGTTGAATTATATGAGGAAGTTGTTCACTAGAATGTCTTGTGTGAATTAATATGATGCTTCTTGTCCGTATTTTATTTATCGACTCTTCACTCCATAAACATGTGGTCTTGTTTACTAAGTTCAGTTTCGCTTGGGGACAAGCGAAGTCTAAGCTTGGGGGGAGTTGATACGTCCATTTTGCATCACTATTTTATATCATAATTTGTTATTCATTGATATATTTCATATTTAGAGATGATACTTATGTTATTTCATCTATTTTGCATGTTTCATGATTATTGGAGAATCATTCACCGGAGTCAGGATTCTGCTGGAAAAAGGACCGGAATGCAATATTTCGGAGATCAACAATTGACGGAAATTACACCGAAGATCTTATTTTTCCAGAAGAATGAGCCAGCCAAAAGGAGGAGCCGAGGAGGGCCGCCATGGGCCCCCCATAGGCCGGCGCGGGCCCTGCCCTGGCCGCGCCGCCTTGTGGGGAGGGGGCCCACAGCCCCCTTCGGCCGCCTCTCTTTCGCGTACTTCATCTACCCGAAAACCTAAGGTGCTGGGGATAATCGCGAGGAGACACAGCCGCCTCTGCGGGGCGGAAAACACCACAGAGAAAAGAGCTCTCCCGAGCAGCTGAATCCGCCGGGGAAATTCCTCCCGGAGGGAAATCGACGCCATCGTCACCGTCATCGAGCTGGACTTCATTGGGATCATCATCACCATCATCTCCACCGCCGACACCATCATCTCCACCGCTGCACCTCGTCACCGCTGTAACATCTAGGGTTGAATCTTGATTATTTCATAGGGGAAACTCTCCCGGTATTGATTACTCCTTGTTATTGATGCTATTGAGTGAAACCATTGAACCAAGGTTTATGTTCAGATTGTTATTCATCATCATATCACCTCTGATCATGTTCCATATGATGTCTCGTGAGTAGTTCGTTTAGTTCTAGAGGACATGGGTGAAGTCTAAATGTTAGTAGTGAACTATGTTGAGTAATATTTAATGGTTTGATATTTAAGTTGTGGTGTTATTCTTCTAGTGGTGTCATGTGAACGTCGACTACATGATACTTCACCTTTATGGGCCTAGGGGAATGCATCTTGTATTCGTTTGCTAATTGTGAGGTTGCCAGAGTGACAGCAACCTGAACCCCCGTTGGTATATCCATGCAGGAGGGATAGCAGGATCTCAGAGTTTAAGTCTGTGGTTAGATTTATCCTAATTACTTTCTTGTATTTGCGGATGCTTGCAAGGGGTATAATCACAAGTATGTATTAGTCCTAGGAAGGGCGATGCATTAGCATAGGTTCACCCACACAACACTTATCAAAAAATGAAGATTAATCAACTATATGAAGCGAAAGCACTAGACTAAATTCCCGTGTGTCCTCAAGAACGTTTGGTCATTATAAGTAAACAAACCGGCTTGTCCTTTGTGCTAAAAAGGATTGGGCCACTTGCTACAACTATTACTCTCGCATTTTATTTACTTGTACTTTATTTATCTGCTATATCAAAACCCCTGAATACTTGTCTGTGAGCATTTACAGTGAATCCTTCATCGAAACTGCTTGTCAACACCTTCTGCTCCTCGTTGGGTTCGACACTCTTATTTATCGAAAGTACTACGATACACCCCCTATACTTGTGGGTCATCAGTGGCCAGTCCCGCCGCACGACTAGAGCGCCTCCGAGACGGCGTCCCTGGCATGGCTACCTAGGGGTGGTGGGACGAGTAGACCGCGAGCTTGCTGATGGGCATGTACACGACGGTGGACCTCACCAACGTTGCGTGGAAGCTGTTTGACGAAATGCCACATGGGGCATTGGTGGTGTTGAACCTGATGAAATGCCACATTCGGGGCCGCCTGACAACTAGACGTCGGCACTACATGTCAAAGGCAGAGCGCCTCTCTCTGACGACGTCCCAGTGCGGCGCCGGGGACCGAGGAGGTGGTGCCAAGGTGGCCGGTGGCGAACCGCGTGATGCCGGCGCGATGCGCCGGAGGTACTGGAGGCGTTGAACATGATAATCAGGTGTGTCCGGTCCAGTGCAGCACTTTTTTGGGGTTCCGTCTCCGAGTTGCAAATGTACTGATGGCCATGTGCAGTAAGAATGGTTGCTTGGCTAATGGATCAACGTCCTGGATGGAGCTAGTGTTCGTTGATTTATCCTCATGTATCTAGAATTATAGAACGTATAATTTCAAACTCATTTGCTGACATTCACTATTACTCTGAATGCCATTTGCTTTAAGAATAGAACCATTGTAAAGCGTTGGTTAAGCACGAATTGATCCTACTATCTGTTGATTGCCATCGACTACTTTAAGAATAAGTGTATCATGGTATCTATTGATTTATTGGACATGCATGGCATATGTTTATCTTTAATTTTTTACATTCCACAAGATTCTATAACTTGTTCTTTAGGATGTTAAACGATGGTTTTAAGGCTGATAATGAGCAGTTGAGCAGTAAACATACAATATAGCACTGCACTTATATATTGCTCATTGCGATATGCTTATGGGTCTTCACCAAAGCTCATAATGGTTGATGACAAGGGAGAACATAGGAGACTAAGGCAAGTTCTGCTTAACTCGAGATTCGAGGATAATTTTGAATAACACACCAACAACACTGCAGCATTGAGTACTCATGTAGAATAGTCAAGCCAAACAAATGGCTTACATTAAAATGTAACAACTCTCCAGATCGGTTCAAACTTAAAATTACAAAGTTTACCAGCAATATGAAAAAATGGCAGAACTTAAGTATAACCATAGATTGAAGAACATGACTGTGTCTAAATTGTCACATGCTATAACAGCAGCTCATCTGAAATTACCCTTGACAGCCACTCCCTGTGAGTTCAATAGTTCCTTGTATGGGCTCACCTGTTGGGGCCCAAGATTTGATTTCCTGCGTGCTCTTCCCTCCACGAGCCCAGTGACAACATATGTGGCTAATTTATATTGATCCTTTATAGGATTACTAGGTTTAAGAGTTTCAATCTTCCTTGGACGCCTGCATTTCCGCTTTTGGCTTCCAATTGGTCTTGGAGGGCTGATTTCCTTTATGCTGGCATCATTTGGAGGGCTTTCTTCCTTTTTGCTGGCATCATTTGGATTGCTGATTACCTGGATGTCATCGTCTGCAGTATTGTCTTTGTCAAGCTTTGCCATTCTAGCTTTGTAGGCCTTCTTATGTAGAGCAAAAACCAGTATGTTATTTTTACTGTGCAAACATGGAATATTTTGCTGAATTGAAAAGACAGTTGTGTCGGACTAACCAGTATAGGTTTCTCATAGGATTCTAGTCAAAGCGTGTTACAATCTGAACGTAGAAGGCTTGTACATATTTTAGTTGAAAATATGAATTTGTGCCTGAATGTGCTAGCAACGCATATGTTAGCATGGCAACGTAGGCATAGTAAGTAAAGGGTGGAAAATAAAATTAGTGTTCCACTCACCCGTGTGAAATGATCGATCATCTTTTCCCCGTCCCAATACAACATGTATTTCAGAGTGTATGACCCACAAGAATAGCTGAAATGTATAGTTAAAGTTCAGTACTATTCTGTAGGTGGAAAATAATTTAGAATTGAATACTTACCCATCCTCCTGTTGTGGGATGTTTGTATAGCATACTTTTTTCCACTCTGTAATGTTGATGGGACCTGGTATTTGTACCAAGCCGCCCTGGACTGCTTCTATGATGCATGTCTGAATGCACTCCACCAGTGTAGTTTCTTGGGCCTCGTCACGAATAAGCGGCAGAGAGTTGAGGACTTGAATCTCTTCTTTGTCGAAATTCAACACAAGTAGATGCCAGTGCATATTGTTTACATTGAATGGGATTCGAACCTGCCGCAAAATTAGGGCAATCTCAGTATAGGCAAGCATTTCGGTATGCAAATAAAATAAAGTTTGATGGGACCGACTAGATGAAATGTTGCATGTAGTTTGTGATTATGAAATAAGAAAGTCTGTGAAGTAGGAAAGTCAGGACACACACATACCGTTCGGCGTCCCACACATTCTTTTTGCAATCCACCCGCATTGCCAATTGCTTTCACGGGGACCATGTGCCCGAGCAGTACCCCCGTATGATTGTAACATCTTCCTGGTATCTTTGGGGTATAGGACTGATGTAGTATCAGTCTCTATATTGCAAATGTGGGCATATGCATGAATAACCTGCAAAATCCGCGATCAGGCAACATGCCACCGATTGGAATAGTTCAACGAGAAGCAATGCAAGGGGCATACCTCATCAAAAATGAATTTTCTTATGACATTTTACTTTAGGTGATGAACTTTAAGCATTGTCTCTCCGACGTAAACTACATCAGCATCTTCGTAACTTTGGCGGAGGAAAGCTGCCACCTCTATGTCTTCGTCCGTCAACTTGTTATCGTTGTCGAATACAGGCTTTTGAGATGGTGTGGTTTGGTCGGTGACATCTTTCTCCAATGGCTTGTTTTGCACCACGTGATCACCAGCGGGTGTTGTTGCAGCAGCCTGACCTGTTGATCTTGTAGATGCATCGAACAAAGGATTTGGTGATAACCTGTCATCTCTAACATTGCCTTCTTTCTACCAATAAAAATTGTTCATTGATCAGAAATCCATTCATATTAGCAAGGTCTAGGACAATTATCACCTGGACATATGCAGCCGTAAACATTGATTGCGTGCTGGTCTTAACCATGCATCTGAATCTCTGTACCACAAAATACATAATATATCTATATATAGGAAGATGCTTGTAAAATTGATGTTCCAGTATAGATACCTGGAATTCCCTTTTGACCTAAAGAAGTTCGTCCTCCACCCTAGAGCACCTAGTTTGAGCAGCGTTTTCAGTCCTAATTTTGCATACCTCATGAGTCAATTCGAGAATTCTGGAGTCAATTTTGTGCTCCATGTCAAATAGTTGTCTACCTATTTTTTTCTCGAGTTCTTGGCAATGCTTTTGAGATAGTTTGCATTATGAAGTCCATCTATAACATAAATAACAACACATAGTGAATGAAGGTTAATGAGTTAGTTGAGTGTTACCTTATTTGTGGTATTGAATAGGATGTGCCTTTGATGGACTTACTTATTGGTTGCTTATGCCCTGATATGGTGGTTGTGCTTCATAGCTGAAATGTGCATCCGCATGCATCTCTTCTTTTGTTGCCATGGTAGGATGAACATTGGTAACGTTGCGCCGTCCATTCTCATGGCAAATGTTCATGACAACCTTGCAAAAGGTACATCACATCAGTCATAAGAAATAAATAAGCTAAAATGAAATAGTTATGTATAGAAAAGCACATCTCCTCGATCTGGTCCTCCAAGAGCATAAGCCGTCGTTCTTAAGGTTGCGTTGGCTTCATCCCATCGCGCCATCAACGGAGGTGGTCTAGGAGCATAAGAAGCCGCCCCAGCACGGAGGTGCTCCCAGTACCAAACCTGCATGGGACATTAGTTAATGTGTGATGAGTGATGCAGCATAAGGATATTTGTATGGTTGATGCATTGAACGTGAGCTACTGTTATGTCACTTACTTGCAGCAAGGGTAAATTTCCCCGAAGAGAAGTTTGATCTAGGTATCGAAATTTCAGGATGGAATCCAACAAGTGAGTGAGTGTGAAACACCCCCAGTTAAAACTGGGAATATCTGCCACATTCTCAACAAGGGTCAAATATTTGCGGTCTACATAGTCATTTGCTGAAGGTGCTAAAATAATTCCAATGGCATACAAAACAAATTGTCTAATGAAGTGATCATCAGGATCTGTGGAGCTTCTAATCTGCTTCTCAAGGGTAGACACCATAAGTTTGCTGTTTGATTGGTAAGCATTAAATAAATCTATGTTTTCTGATCCTTTTGTGCGGAGGTTTATATCCTCCCCTTGTGTCGGAAGATCCATTATTTGGGCCACGTCCGTTTTGGTTATAGGAATATCCTTACCACGGATCCAAATAGTTTTCTTATCTCTGTTGTATCGCTTGGCAATCCTCACTAGCATAATACGTCGTAGAGAGACGTGTTCAGGAACGCTCAGTCCATGTGTACATTCGTTCCATCCTGTCTAATGTCCAGGAAAGAAAATTCAACTATGTTTACATGCTGGGTTAGGCTTAGAAGCGCAACTAACCTATGCAAGCTCCTCGTACCACAAAGAAGCTTTAGAAGTATCTGCAAAACAACAGAACGAAAAAATATGTACTAATGAAAGGAGATGAATATTGTTTAGTCAACATGGTTCAGTGAACTAATGAAATGTGGACTGAATTCGAAAAACAACAGTGCTAATAATCATTGTAATCCAGCTGGTGATAAACAGTGTTATGAATGAGCAATATTGAATTTCTATCTCCTCTAGATATCAATTGTACCAAGCCTAAAATATACCTAGTTTTACTATGCACATAATTTGACGTCTTGTTATTCACCAAATGAATAATTAAGATTAACTGAAGATATGTATTGTAGGGACCATGGATTCAAAGGTGTGTCACAACAATGTTGAGGTGGATAAGCAAGGTGTATCACGAACGCGACGAGATGGACAAGAGGGTGCAGTGCGAGTGTGATGACATGGACAACAAGGTGAGACATGAACGTGCTGCTGTGGACAAGGTGATGAAGCAGGAGCTCGAGAAGATGGAACAGAAGTTCAAAAGTATCCATGAGCAGACGAAAATGAAGTTGAATTCAGAGCGTGAGGGGATGGAACAGAAGGTGATGGAAGAATGTGAAGCCACGGATCAGGCGTTCAAGCAGGAGCATGAGAAATTGGAGAAACAGTTCAAGAAGATCCGTAAGGACATGAACCAGAAGTTGCAGCAGGACCGCGATGACATGGACCGCACTATAGAGCTCGAGCGAGCCAAGATGGACTGCAAGAACTATGCAGGCACGTCCAGACATGGACCATAAGTTGCGGCAGAAGCGAGAGGAGATAGAATCCAAGGCCGTTCTGGAGCAAGTCAACCATGAAGCGAAGATCATGCAGGACCATGCAAGGATAGACGAAAGGTACATTTCTTCATTTTATATTTGTTCATTGATACGTCTCCGACGTATCGATAATTTCTTATGTTCCATGCCACATTATTGATGTTATCTACATGTTTTATGCACACTTTATATCATATTCGTGCATTTTCTGGAACTAACCTATTAACAAGATGCCGAAGTGCCGTTCCTGTTTCTGCTGTTTTTGGTTTCAGAAATCCTAGTAAGGAAATATTCTCGGAATTGGACGAAATCAACGCCCAGGGCCTATTTTTCCACGAAGCCAAGTCCGAAGACGAAGTGGGGCCACGGGGTGCCCAAACCCTAGGCGGCGCGCCCACCCCTCGGCCGCGCCGGTCGTGGGGGCCCTGTGCCCCTTCCGACTTGCCCTTCCGCCTACTTAAAGCCTCCGTGACGAAACCCCGACCGAGAGCCACGATACGGAAAACCTTCCGAGACACCCGCCGCCAATCCCATCTCGGGGGATTCGGAGATCTCCTCCGGCACTGCCGGAGAGGGGAATCATCTCCGGAGGACTCTACGCCGCCATGGTCGCCTCCGGTGATGTGTGAGTAGTCTACCCCTGGACTATGGGTCCATAGCAGTAGCTAGATGGTTGTCTGATGTCTACGTTCCCCCTCCTTTCATGTAGACAGTGTTGGGCCTCCAAGAGCAGAGGTTTGTAGAACAGCAGCAAGTTTTCCTTAAGTGGATCACCCAAGGTTTATCGAACTCGGGGAGGAAGAGGTCAAAGATATCCCTCTCATGCAACCCTGCAACCACAAAGCAAGAAGTCTCTTGTGTCCCCAACACACCAAATAGGTGCACTAGTTCGGCGAAGAGATAGTGAAATACAGGTGGTATGAATATATATGAGCAGTAGCAACGGTGCCAGAAAATAGCTTGCTGGCGTGTAGTTGATGGTGGTAGTATTGCAGCAGTAGTAACAGAAACAAGTAAACAAGCAGCGATAGCAGTATTTAGGAACAAGGCCTAGGGATTACACTTTCACTAGTGGACACTCTCAACATTGATCACATAACGAATAGATAAATGCATACTCTACACTCTTGTTGGATGATGAACACATTGCGTAGGATTACACGAACCCTCAATGCCGGAGTTAACAAGCTCCACAATAATGCTCATATTTTAGTAACCTTTAGTGTAAGATAGATCAAAAGACTAAACCAAGTACTAGCATAGCATGCACACTGTCACCTTCATGCATATGTAGGAGGCATAGATCACATCAATATTATCATAGCAATAGTTAACTTCGCAATCTACAAGAGATCATGATCATAGCATAAACCAAGTACTAACACGGTGCACACACTGTCACCTTTACACACGTGCAGGAGGAATAGAACTACTTTAATAACTTTGCTAGAGTAGCACATAGATAAATTGTGATACAAACTCATATGAATCTCAATCATGTAAAGCAGCTCATGAGATTATTGTATTGAGGTACATGGGAGAGAGATGAACCACATAGCTACCGGTACAGCCCCGAGCCTCGATGGAGAACTACTCCCTCCTCATGGGAGCAAGGCGGTGATGAAGATGGCGGTGGAGATGGCAGCGGTGTCGATGGAGAAGCCTTCCGGGCACTTCCCGCTCCGGCAAGGTGCCGGAACAAAGACTCCTGTCCCCAGATCTTGGCCTCGCGATGGCGGCGGCTCTGGAAGGTTTCTGTGGTTTTCGTCGAACGTATCAGGTTTTTCGCGACGGAGGCTTTATATAGGCGAAGAGGCGGCGCAGAGGGTCGAAGGCGATGACACCATAGGGCAGCGGCCGGCCTGGGCCGCGCCGGCCTATGGTGGGGGCCCGTGCCCCCTCCGGTCCTTCCCGGGTGTTCTGGATGCTTCCGGTGAAAATAGGAACTTGGGCGTTGATTTCGTCCGATTCCGAGAATATTTCGTTACTAGGATTTCTGAAACCAAAAAGCAGAAAAGGAACTGGCACTTCGGCATCTTGTTAATAGGTTAGTTCCAAAAATGCACGAATGTGACATAAAGTGTGCATAAAACATGTAGATATCATCAATAATGTGGCATGGAACATAAGAAATTATCGATACGTCGGAGACGTATCAGCATCCCCAAGCTTAGTTCTGCTCGTCCCGAGCAGGTAAAACGATAAACAGATAATTTCTGGAGTGACATGCCATCATAACCTTGATCATACTATTTGTAAAGCATATGTAGTGAATGCAGCGATCAAAACAATGTATATGACATGAATAAACAAGTGAACCATAAAGCAAAGACTTTTCATGAATAGCACTTCAAGACAAGCATCAATAAGTCTTGCATAAGAGTTAACTCATAAAGCAATAATTCAAAGTAAAGGCATTGAAGCAACATAAAGGAAGATGAAGTTTCAGCGGTTGCTTTCAACTTATAACATGTATATCTCATGGATAATTGTCAATGTAAAGCAATATAACAAATGCAATATGCAAATATGTAAGAATCAATGCACAGTTCACACAAGTGTTTGCTTCTTGAGGTGGAGAGAAATAGGTGAACCGACTCAACAATAAAAGTAAAAGAATGGTCCTTCAAAGAGGAAAGCATCGATTGCTATATTTGTGCTAGAGCTTTGATTTTGAAAACATATAGAGAGCATAAAAATAAAGTTTTGAGAGGTGTATGTTGTTGTCAACGAATGGTAGGGTACTCTAACCCCCTTGCCAGACAAACCTTCAAAGAGCGGCTCCCATTTTATTTTATTTTTGGATGGCACTCCTTCCAACCTTTCTTTCAAAAACCATGGCTAACCGAATCCTCGGGTGCCTGCCAACAATCTCATACCATGAAGGAGTGCCTTTTTATTTTAGTTTTATTATGATGACACTCCTCCCAACCTTTGCTTACACAAGCCATGGCTAACCGAATCCTTCGGGTGCCATCCAACAATCACATACCATGGAGGAGTGTCTATTTTTGTTAATTAATTTGGGACTGGGAATCCCATTGCCAGCTCTTTTTGCAAAATTATTGGATAAGCGGATAAAGCCACTAGTCCATTGGTGAAAGTTGCCCAACAAGATTGAAAGATAAACACCACATACTTCCTCATGAGCTATAAAACATTGACACAAATCAGAGGTGATAAATTTTGAATTGTTTAAAGGTAGCACTCAAGCAATTTACTTTGGAATGGCAGGAAATACCATGTAGTAGGTAGGTATGGTGGACACAAATGGCATAGTGTTGTTTGGCTCAAGGATTTGGATGCATGAGAAGTATTCCCTCTCGATACAAGGTTTAGGCTAGCAAGGCTTATTTGAAACAAACACAAGGATGAACCGGTGCAGCAAAACTCACATAAAAGACATATTGAAAACATTATAAGACTCTACACCGTCTTCCTTGTTGTTCAAACTCAATACTAGAAATTATCTAGACCTTAGAGAAACCAAATATGCAAACCAAATTTTAGCATGCTCTATGTATTTCTTCATTAATGGGTGCAAAGCATATGATGCAAGAGCTTACACATGAGCACAACAATTGCCAAGTATCACATTACCCAAGACATTAATAGCAATTACTACATGTATCATTTTCCAATTCCAACCATATAACAATTTAACGAAGGAGAAACTTCGCCATGAATATTATGAGCTAAGAACACATGTGTTCATACGAACCAGCGGAGCGTGTCTCTCTCCCACACAAGCATGATGTAATCCAATTTATTCAAACACAAACAAAAACAAAAGCACACAGACGCTCCAAGTAAAGTACATAAGATGTGACCGAATAAAAATATAGTTTCAAGGGAGGAACCTGATAATGTTGTTGATGAAGAAGGGGATGCCTTGGGCATCCCCAAGCTTAGATGCTTGAGTCTTCTTGAAATATGCAGGGATGAACCACCGGGGCATCCCCAAGCTTAGACTCTTCACTCTTCTTGATCATAGTATATCATCCTCCTCTCTTGACCCTTGAAAACTTCCTCCACACCAAACTCAAACAAACTCATTAGAGGGTTAGTGCATAATCAAAAATTCACATGTTCAGAGGTGACACAATCATTCTTAACACTTCTGGACATTGCTCAAAGCTACTGGAAGGTAATGGAACAAAGAAATCCACCCAACACAGCGAAATAAGCAATGCGAAATAAAAGGCAGAATCTGTCAAAACAGAATAGTCCGTAAAGACGAATTTTAAAATGGCACCAGACTTGCTCAGATGAAAATGCTCAAATTGAATGAAAGTTGCATACATATCGGAGGATCACTCACGTAAATTGGCATAATTTTCTGAGTTACCTACAGAGAATTAGGCCCAGATTCGTGACAGCAAAGAAATCTGTAACTGCGCAGTAATCCAAATCTAGTATTGACTTTACTATCAAAGACTTTACTTGGCACAACAAAACACAAAACTAAGATAAGGAGAGGTTGCTACAGTAGTAAACAACTTCCAAGACACAAATATAAAACAAAGTACTGTAGCAAAATAACACATGGGTTATCTCCCAAGAAGTTCTTTCTTTATAGCCATTAAGATGGGCACTCGCAAAAAATAGTATTTGAAGCAAAAAGAGAGTATCAAGAAGCAAATCCAAAACACATTTAAGTCTAACATGCTTCCTATGAAAAGGAACCTTGTACACAAATAAATTCATGAAGAGCAAAATGACAAGATCAGGAAGATAAAACAAGTGTAGCTTCAAAAATTTCAGCACATAGAGAGGTGTTTTAGTAACATGAAAATTTCTACAACCATATTTTCCTCTCTCATAATAACTTTCAGTAGCATCATGAGCAAACTCAACAATAT
The DNA here is from genome assembly GCA_030979885.1 of Lolium multiflorum. Lineage (NCBI taxonomy): Eukaryota > Viridiplantae > Streptophyta > Magnoliopsida > Poales > Poaceae > Lolium > Lolium multiflorum. The sequence continues at coordinate 25,388,598 of CM061752.1, read as the reverse complement.
AACTATCACATAAAGCATTCTTATCATGAGTCTCATGCATAAAATTATTACTCTCCACATAAGCATAATCAATTTTATTAGTTGTAGTGGGAGCAAATTCAACAAAGTAGCTATCATTATTATTCTCATCAAGTGTAGGAGGCATAGTATAATCACAACAAAATTTACTCTCCATAGTAGGTGGCACCAAAATACCACTATCATTACAATCATCATAAATAGGAGGCAAAGTATCATCAAAGAAAATTTTCTCCTCAATGCTTGGGGGACTAAAAAGATCATGAAAACCAGCTTCCCCAAGCTTAGAACTTTCTATATTATTATCAACAATGGTGTTCAAAGCGTTCATACTAATATTACTACCAGCATGCAAATAAGATTCCATAGGTTTTTTAATTTTCGCATCAAACAATCCATGTTTTAAATCAGGAAATAGAATAAGAAGCTCATTCTTGTCCATTATGCCAAACTAGTGTAAACAAGAAACAAAAAGATGCAATTGCAGGATCTAAAGGAAATAGCTTCGAGTACTTACAACGGCGAAAATAGCTTAGTAGCCGAGATCCGGAGTGTGAGTACCTTTTACCTTTCCTCCCCGGCAACGGTGCCAGAAAATAGCTTGATGTCTACGTCCCCCTCCTTTCCTGTAGACAGTGTTGGGCCTCCAAGAGCAGAGGTTTGTAGAACAAGCAAGTTTTCCCTTAAGTGGATCACCCAAGGTTTATCGAACTCAGGGAGGAAGAGGTCAAAGATATCCCTCTCATGCAACCCCGCAACCACAAAGCAAGAAGTCTCTTGTGTCCCCAACACACCAAATAGGTGCACTAGTTCGGCGAAGAGATAGTGAAATACAGGTGGTATGAATATATATGAGCAGTAGCAACGGTGCCAGAAAATAGCTTGCTGGCGTGTAGTTGATGGTGGTAGTATTGCAGCAGTAGTAACGCAGTAAAACAGTAAACAAGCAGCGATAGCAGTATTTAGGAACAAGGCCTAGGGATTACACTTTCACTAGTGGACACCTCAACATTGATCACATAACAGAATAGATAAATGCATACTCTACACTCTTGTTGGATGATGAACACATTGCGTAGGATTACACGAACCCTCAATGCCGGAGTTAACAAGCTCCACAATAATGCTCATATTTTAGTAACCTTTAGTGTAAGATAGATCAAAAGACTAAACCAAGTACTAGCATAGCATGCACACTGTCACCTTCATGCATATGTAGGAGGCATAGATCACATCAATATTATCATAGCAATAGTTAACTTCGCAATCTACAAGAGATCATGATCATAGCATAAACCAAGTACTAACACGGTGCACACACTGTCACCTTTACACACGTGCAGGAGGAATAGAACTACTTTAATAACTTTGCTAGAGTAGCACATAGATAAATTGTGATACAAACTCATATGAATCTCAATCATGTAAAGCAGCTCATGAGATTATTGTATTGAGGTACATAGGAGAGAGACATAGCTACCGGTACAGCCCCGAGCCTCGATGGAGAACTACTCCCTCCTCATGGGAGCAGCAGGTGATGAAGATGGCGGTGGAGATGGCAGCGGTGTGGAGAAGCCTTCCGGGCACTTCCCCACTCCGGCAAGGTGCCGGAGAGACTCCTGTCCCCCAGATCTTGGCCTCGCGATGGCGGCGCTCTGGAAGGTTTCGTGTTTTCGCGTACGGGGTTTTCGCGACGGAGGCTTTATATAGGCGAAGAGGCGGCACGAGGGGGTCGAGGCGACGACACCATAGGGCGGCGCGGCCAGGGCCTGGCCGCGCCGGCCTATGGTCCGGGGGCCCAGTGCCCCCCTCGGTCCTTCCCGGTGTTCTGGATGCTTCCGGTGAAAATAGGAACTTGGGCGTTGATTTCGTCCGATTCCGAGAATATTTCGTTACTAGGATTTCTGAAACCAAAAACAGCAGAAAACAGGAACTGGCACTTCGGCATCTTGTTAATAGGTTAGTTCCAGAAAATGCACGAATATGACATAAAGTGTGCATAAAACATGTAGATATCATCAATAATGTGGCATGGAACATAAGAAATTATCGATACGTCGGAGACGTATCAGCATCCCCATTGTGCTATCATTGTCGGATCTTGTGAGCTGCCTAACATGATCAAGATCATCTATCTATAATTCTATATGTTGCGTTTGTTGGGATCCGATGAATAGAGAATACTTGTTATGTTGATTATCAAAGTTATATCTACGTGTTGTTTATGATCTTGCATGCTTTCCGTTACTAGTAGATGCTCTGGCCAAGTAGATGCTTGTAACTCCAAGAGGGAGTACTTATGCTCGATAGTGGGTTCATGCCTGCATTGACACCTGGGACAGTGACAGAAAGTTCTAAGGTTGTGTTGTGCTGTTGCCACTAGGGATAAAACATTGATGCTATGTCTAAGGATGTAGTTGTTGATTACATTACGCACCATACTTAATGCAATTGTCTGTTGCTTTGCAACTTAATACTGGAAGGGGTTCGGATGATAACCTGAAGGTGGACTTTTTAGGCATAGATGCAGTTGGATGGCGGTCTATGTACTTTGTCGTAATGCCCAATTAAATCTCACTATACTCATCATGATATGTATGTGCATGGTCATGCTCTCTTTATTTGTCAATTGCCCAACTGTAATTTGTTCACCCAACATGTGTTCGTCTTATGGGAGAGACACCTCTAGTGAACTGTGGACCCCGGTCCAATTCTCTTTGAAATACAATCTACTGCAATACTTGTTTTACTGTTTTCTTGCAAACAATCATCTTCCACACAATACGGTTAACTCTTTGTTACAGCAAGCCGGTGAGATTGACAACCTCACTGTTTCGTTGGGGCAAAGTACTTTGGTTGTGTTGTGCAGGTTCCACGTTGGCGCCGGAATCCCGGTGTTGCGCCGCACTACATCTCGCCGCCATCAACCTTCAACGTGCTTCTTGACTCCTACTGGTCCGATTAAACCTTGGTTTCTTACTGAAACTTGCCGCTGTGCGCATCACACCTTCCTCTTGGGGTTCCCAACGGACGTGCCAACCACACGCATCAAGCAAATTTCTGGCGCCGTTGCCGGGAGATCAAGACACGCTGCAAGGGGAGTCTCCACTTCTCAATCTCTTTACTTTGTTTTTGTCTTGCTTAGTTTTATTTACTACTTTGTTTGCTGCACTAAATCAAAACACAAAAAAATTAGTTGCTAGTTTTACTTTATTTGCTATCTTGTTTGCTATATCAAAAACACAAAAAAATTAGTTACTTGCATTTACCTTATCTAGTTTGTTTTATTTACTGTTGCTAAAATGGCCAACGCTGAAAATACTAAGTTGTGTGACTTCACAACCACAAATAATAATGATTTCTTATGCACACCTATTGCTCCACCTGCTACTACAGCAGAATTCTTTGAAATTAAACCTGCTTTACTGAATCTTGTTATGCGAGAGCAATTTTCTGGTGTTAGTTCTGATGATGCTGCTGCCCATCTTAATAATTTTGTTGAACTATGTGAAATGCAAAAATATAAAGATGTAGATGGTGATATTATTAAACTAAAATTGTTCCCTTTCTCATTAAGAGGAAGAGCTAAAGATTGGTTGCTATCTCTGCCTAAGAATAGTATTGATTCATGGACTAAATGCAAGGATGCTTTTATTGGTAGATATTATCCCCCGCTAAAATTATATCTTTGAGGAGTAGCATAATGAATTTTAAACAATTAGATACTGAACATGTTGCTCAAGCTTGGGAAAGAATGAAATCTCTGGTTAAAAATTGCCCAACCCATGGACTGACTACTTGGATGATCATCCAAACCTTCTATGCAGGACTAAATTTTTCTTCACGGAATTTATTGGATTCAGCTGCTGGAGGTACCTTTATGTCCATCACTCTTGGTGAAGCAACAAAGCTTCTTGATAATATGATGATCAACTACTCTGAATGGCACACGGAAAGAGCTCCACAAGGTAAGAAGGTAAATTCTGTCGAAGAAACCTCTTCCTTGAGTGATAAGATTGATGCTATTATGTCTATGCTTGTGAATGATAGGACTAATATTGATCCTAATAATGTTCCATTAGCTTCATTGGTTGCACAAGAAGAACATGTTGATGTAAACTTCATTAAAAATAATAATTTCAACAACAATGCTTACCGGAACAATTCTAGTAACAACTATAGGCCATATCCTTATAATAATGGCAACGGCTATGGTAATTCTTATGGGAATTCTTACAACAATAATAGGAACACACCCCCTGGACTTGAAGCCATGCTTAAAGAATTTATTAGTACACAAACTGCTTTTAACAAATCTGTTGAAGAAAAGCTTGGGAAAATTGATATACTTGCTTCTAAAGTCGATAGTCTTGCTGCTGATGTTGATCTTTTGAAATCGAAAGTTATGCCTAATGAGAATCATCATAATAATATTGTTACTACAGCAAATGCCATCCAAGTTAGAATTAATGAGAATATAAGATTAATGGCTGAACTGCGTGCTAGGTGGGATAGAGAAGAAAATGAAAAACTAGCTAAAGAGAAGAATATAGCTAAAGTTTGGACTATTACCACCACTTGTAATGCTAATGCTACACATGTTGCTGCACCTCCTACTAATACTAATAAAAGAATTGGTGTTAGCAATGTTTCCACTTCTAATGCAAAGCGCGAAAAACTGCCTGAAACTGCTAAAACTGCTGAAACTGCCTGTGATAAAGCTGCTGAAATTTTTTCCAACATTGGGGATGATGATCCCATTGCTTTAGATTATAATGGTTTGAATTTTGATGATTGCCACATCTCTGAAGTTATAAAGTTCTTGCAAAAACTTGCTAAAAGTCCTAATGCTAGTGCTATAAATTTGGCTTTCACACATCATATTACAAATGCTCTCATTAAAGCTAGAGAAGAGAAACTAGAGCGCAAAGCCTCTATTCCTAAAAAGCTAGAGGATGGTTGGGAGCCCATCATTAAGATGAAGGTTAAAGATTTTGATTGTAATGCTTTATGTGATCTTGGTGCAAGTATTTCTGTTATGCCTAAGAAAATTTATAATATGCTTGACTTGCCACCGCTGAAAAATTGTTATTTGGATGTTAATCTTGCTGATCATTCTACAAAGAAACCTTTGGGGAAAGTTGATAATGTTCACATTACCGTTAACAATAACCTTGTTCCCGTTGATTTTGTTGTCTTGGATATTGAATGCAATGCATCTTGTCCCATTATATTGGGAAGACCTTTTCTTCGAACTGTTGGTGCTATCATTGATATGAAGGAAGGTAATATAAAATATCAATTTCCTCTCAAGAAAGGTATGTAACACTTCCCTAGAAAGAGAATGAAGGTACCTTTTGATTCCATTATGAGAACAAATTATGATGTTGACACTTCGTCTCTTGATAATACTTGATACACACTTTCTGCGCCTAGCTGAAAGGCGTTAAAGAAAAGCGCTTATGGGAGACAACCCATGTTTTTACCTACAGTACTTTGTTTTTATTTTGTGTCTTGGAAGTTGTTTACTACTGTAGCAACCTCTTCTTATCTTAGTTTTGTGTTTTGTTGTGCCAAGTTAAGCCGTTGATAGAAAAGTAAGTACTAGATTTGGATTACTGCGCAGTTCCAGATTTCTTTGCTGTCACGAATCTGGGTCTACCTCCCTGTAGGTAGCTCAGAAAATTAAGCCAATTTACGTGCATGATCCTCAGATATGTACGCAACTTTCATTCAATTTGAGCATTTTCATTTGAGCAAGTCTGGTGCCATTTTAAAATTCGTCAATACGAACTGTTCTGTTTTGACAGATTCTGCCTTTTATTTCGCATTGCCTCTTTTGCTATGTTGGATGAATTTCTTTGATCCACTAATGTCCAGTAGCATTATGCAATGTCCAGAAGTGTTAAGAATGATTGTGTCACCTCTGAATATGTCAATTTATATTGTGCACTAACCCCCTAATGAGTTGTTTCGAGTTTGGTGTGGAGGAAGTTTTCAAGGATCAAGAGAGGAGTATGATGCAACATGATCAAGGAGAGTGAAAGCTCTAAGCTTGGGGATGCCCCGGTGGCACCCCTGCATATATTAAGAAGACTCAAGCGTCTAACCTTGGGGATGCCCAAGGCATCCCCTTCTTCATCGACAACATTATCGGTTTCCCCTGAAACTATATTTTTATTCCATCACATCTTATGTGCTTTTTCTTGGAGCGTCGGTTTGTTTTTGTTTTTTGTTTTGTTTGAATAAAATGGATCCTAGCATTCACTTTATGGGAGAGAGACACGCTCCGCTGTAGCATATGGACAAGTATGTCCTTAGTTTCTACTCATAGTATTCATGGCGAAGTTTCTCCTTCGTTAAATTGTTATATGGTTGGAATTGGAAAATGATACATGTAGTAATTGCTATAAATGTCTTGGGTAATGTGATACTTGGCAATTGTTGTGCTCATGTTTAAACTCTTGCATCATATGCTTTGCACTCATTAATGAAGAAATACATAGAGCATGCTAAAATTTGGTTTGCATATTTGGTTTCTCTAAGGTCTAGATAATTTCTAGTATTGAGTTTGAACAACAAGGAAGACGGTGTAGAGTCTTATAATGTTTTCAATATGTCTTTTATGTGAGTTTTGCTGCACCGGTTCATCCTTGTGTTTGTTTCAAATAACCTTGCTAGCCTAAACCTTGTATCGAGAGGGAATACTTCTCATGCATCCAAAATACTTGAGCCAACCACTATGCCATTTGTGTCCACCATACCTACCTACTACATGGTATTTTCCGCCATTCCAAAGTAAATTGCTTGAGTGCTACCTTTAAAATTCCATCATTCACCTTTGCAATATATAGCTCATGGGACAAATAGCTTAAAAACTATTGTGGTATTGAATATGTAATTATGCACTTTATCTCTTATTAAGTTGCTTGTTGTGCGATAACCATGTTCACTGGGGACGCCATCAACTATTCATTGTTGAATTTCATGTGAGTTGCTATGCATGTCCGTCTTGTCTGAAGTAAGAGAGATCTACCACCCTATGGTTAAGCATGCATATTGTTAGAGAAGAACATTGGGCCGCTAACTAAAGCCATGATCCATGGTGGAAGTTTCAGTTTTGGACATATATCCTCAATCTCAAATGAGAAAATTATTAATTGTTGTTACATGCTTATGCATAAAAGAGGAGTCCATTATCTGTTGTCTATGTTGTCCCGGTATGGATGTCTAAGTTGAAGAATAATCAATAGCGAGAAATCCAATGCGAGCTTTCTCCTTAGACCTTTGTACAGCATAGAGGTACCCCTTTGTGACACTTGGTAAAAACATGTGCATTGTGATGATCCGGTAGTCCAAGCTAATTAGGACAAGGTGCGGGCACTATTAGTACACTATGCATGAGGCTTGCAACTTATAAGATATAATTTACATGATGCATATGCTTTATTACTACCGTTGACAAAATTGTTTCATGTTTTCAAAATCAAAGCTCTAGCACAAATATAGCAATCGATGCTTTTCCTCTATGGAGGACCATTCTTTTACTTTCAATGTTGAGTCAGTTCACCTATTTCTCTCCACCTCAAGAAGCAAACACTTGTGTGAACTGTGCATTGATTCCTACATACTTGCTTATTGCACTTATTATACTACTCTATGTTGACAATATCCATGAGATATACATGTTACAAGTTGAAAGCAACCGCTGAAACTTAATCTTCTTTTGTGTTGCTTCAATACCTTTACTTTGAATTATTGCTTTATGAGTTAACTCTTATGCAAGACTTATTGATGCTTGTCTTGAAGTGCTATTCATGAAAAGTCTTTGCTATATGATTCACTTGTTTACTCATGTCATATACATTGTTTTGATCGCTGCATCCACTACATATGCTTTACAAATAGTATGATCAAGATTATGATGGCATGTCACTCCAGAAATTATCTGTGTTATCGTTTTACCTGCTCGGGACGAGCAGAACTAAGCTTGGGGATGCTGATACGTCTCCGACGTATCGATAATTTCTTATGTTCCATGCCACATTATTGATGTTATCTACATGTTTTATGCACATTTTATATCATATTCGTGCATTTTCTGGAACTAACCTATTAACAAGATGCCGAAGTGCCAGTTCTGCTGTTTTTGGTTTCAGAAATCCTAGTAAGGAAATATTCTCGGAATTGGACGAAATCAACGCCCAGGGGCCTATTTTTCCACGAAGCTTCCAGAAGTCCGAAGACGAAACGAAGTGGGGCCACAGGGTGCCCAAACCCTAGGGCGGCGCGCCCCCCCGGCCGCGCCGGCCGTGGTCTGGGGCCCCTGTGCCCCTTCCTGACTTGCCCTTCCGCCTACTTAAAGCCTCCGTGACGAAACCCCCAGTACCGAGAGCCACGATATGGAAAACCTTACTGAGACGCCGCCGCCGCCAATCCCATCTCGGGGGATTCTGGAGATCTCCTCCGGCACCCTGCCGAGAGGGGAATCATCTCCCGGAGGACTCTACGCCGCCATGGTCGCCTCCGGTGTGATGTGTGAGTAGTCTACCCCTGGACTATGGGTCCATAGCAGTAGCTAGATGGTTGTCTTCTCCCCATTGTGCTATCATTGTCGGATCTTGTGAGCTGCCTAACATGATCAAGATCATCTATCTGTAATTCTATATGTTGCGTTTGTTGGGATCCGATGAATAGAGAATACTTGTTATGTTGATTATCAAAGTTATATCTACGTGTTGTTTATGATCTTGCATGCTTTCCGTTACTAGTAGATGCTCTGGCCAAGTAGATGCTTGTAACTCCAAGAGGGAGTACTTATGCTCGATAGTGGGTTCATGCCTGCATTGACACCTGGGACAGTGACAGAAAGTTCTAAGGTTGTGTTGTGCTGTTGCCACTAGGGATAAAACATTGATGCTATGTCTAAGGATGTAGTTGTTGATTACATTACGCACCATACTTAATGCAATTGTCTGTTGCTTTGCAACTTAATACTGGAAGGAGTTCGGATGATAACCTGAAGGTGGACTTTTTAGGCATAGATGCAGTTGGATGGCGGTCTATGTACTTTGTCGTAATGCCCAATTAAATCTCACTATACTCATCATGATATGTATGTGCATGGTCATGCTCTCTTTATTTGTCAATTGCCCAACTGTAATTTGTTCACCCAACATGCCGTCTTATGGGAGAGACACCTCTAGTGAACTGTGGACCCCGGTCCAATTCTCTTTACTGAAATACAATCTACTGCATACTTGTTGTTTTCTGCAAACAATCATCTTCCACACAATACGGTTAACTCTTTGTTACAAGCCGGTGAGATTGACAACCTCACTGTTTCGTTGGGGCAAAGTACTTTGGTTGTGTTGTGCAGGTTCCACGTTGGCGCCGGAATCCCTGGTGTTGCGCCGCACTACATCTCGCCGCCATCAACCTTCAACGTGCTTCTTGACTCCTACTGGTCCGATTAAACCTTGGTTTCTTACTGAGGGAAACTTGCCGCTGTGCGCATCACACCTTCCTCTTGGGGTTCCCAACGGACGTGCCAACCACACGCATCATTCATCATTTCGCCAACCAACATACCATGACCATTATAAAACAATTGCAAGCTACGACTAACAATATACAATTTCAGATCCCTTCGGCCAAACAATCGGACTCAAAATCCCGCCTGGTAAGTATGTCGCACCGATGCTATGCACATCTAAAATTTTGTATGTACATAAACATAATATAATGGGATAACTGTTATTTGTAAGGACTTGTAATGGATTTTAGTATTTACAAGGACAGGGAACTTTCTGATATCCCGAAAGGATACCTTGAAGGAAAACCTGGTTCCATGATAATTAATGAACCTGGCAAAGTGGAGTGGTATCTGATGATGGAAAATTTAGCTCCTCACGATTATAGAGGACTAGCAGATTTGTACTACATAGAGCCTGGATGCGTACCACCAAACGAAATGGTCTTGATCGAAGGTCCAGAGCATGTAGAGCAAATGATGCAAGCTCTCAAAGGAAGGAAAAAAATGTAATATGTACATTGTCAGGAATGGTCCACCCTCAATTGATAGTTATGGTTATGATGGCTATTATGGCATGGCTAAAGAAGAGGTAGCTTACATTGACAACTTTTTACATATTTTACAAAGTTTTTCTCTACATTCCTTCTATGTTGATCGTAATGATCTTTCATGCTTCTGGGCAGGATTCATGGGGGGAGGCCAGTGATAGGGGCGAGTGGGACACGGAGGAAGATGGGTCATCACCACGGACGGAGCAACCTGAACTGAACACTTTTAAGAGGGCGTTGAACTTTAGCAGCGACGATGAGGACACAAGCACATAGTCTCTACTCTTGTTTACAAAAACCGTAGTTCGGCTGCTCTCTATGGTTTCCTATTTGATCACTTTACCTTACGCAATAATCTCTACTCTTATTTATGTGATTACAAATGCTATTTGAGTGTTATTTGTATTCTTATTTTGAACAAATGTGTGTGCTACTGGTTAAAAAATTTATGTACAGTTCAACTGCTAATAAGTTTTATTAACATCTATGTCTACCATGTATTTTCCATTCTCTTAATTGCAAGGTGTCTCCAATTTATTAGCATATTTCATCATAATTGTAATTCAACAAAAGATTATCGAGTATTCTTACCTTCCAAGCCAGATGGTTGCTTCATGTTAAGAAGATTATGAGAGCTAGCAATAGCATGCTGCTTGCTAGTTGGAAATCTGGTCTTGGGTACATATTTGCCATTATTGTCTGCAGCACAAAGTAAGGAAATATACATATAAGTAAGCTGAAAAGATCATTTTTCTTCCGACTGGAAACAAATGTACTAGTTAATTAGAACAAGCACAAATACTTCATATAAAGTAAGTGGAAAACTGAGAATGTAGTTCTTGCCTATGGTTTTGCAAAAGCTGACAACAGTACTACCACTGGTACAATCAATGTTAACATTAGTCCATATTTCAAATTATTAACAGGCCAGAAATTTCAATAATCTTTTGTATACAAAATAGCGCCACCTAGCAGGTTTTTCCTTTCAACCATGAAATACATACTTATCCTAAGTTGTCGTCTGTTTCTCTGTCAAACACTGACAAATATCTACCAGCAGCAAGCGACATCCCAAAATACATGGGAATTAAGAAGTTAGGGAACACATGTACATACTACAATGAATGGTGTTACCTGAAAACATATTCATTGTAACACTCCATGCATGTGTAAACTGAAACTATGGCATGACACTGATCCGGGGCAGCCCTCCAGCAAGTCGTGCAGATCAAATGATCATGTACGAAAAGGGATTTGGTATCAACATAGTTTGTACCATCCAACTATAAACCAAGAGCAGACGCGCTACTTTAAACTTTAGACCAGACGCACTGCTGTAAACTTTAGAGTAAATTTAGTTGAGGCAACACCAACGCATTTCACTTTATGGTGAAAAATGAATACAATGTCACCTACATTTTTTGGAGTAGGCAAAGTTACCAGTTTGTTCATGCAAACTTTTCTAGTACATATCGGCAATACATTTGTAACTAAGCCAAAGGTTAACAGTAGAACAAGAAGGTATACATATACTGCACAAGAATTATGTTTTTGTTCACCTCAACACAATGTAGTACAAAAATTTCTTGAAAAAATATGCAAATAATCTATGGAAAATGAGGTCCTAGACAAAGTGAGGCAATAGCTAAGCATGACCTTATCCAAGGCATATGTAGACTCCGATAATAGCCTCCCTTATTGGAAAGATCACCAATTCCTGCACATGAACACCAATGGTCATGGCTTGACTCACATTTCAAAGTACCAAAGGTGAAGCAAGAAGCTGGTTCATGAAATTTTGTGTCTGCACTTTTCTTTTCATAACTTAACAAAATATGTGATGTAATCAGCCAAGATTATTAAAAAATACCTAAGAGAAAGCACAAAGTGTAGAGAGCTAACAAGGCTCTGTCAGATTGTTGTCCTGCACAAGAAACAATTTTTTTATTCCGCTCACTATATTCACAAGTCAACCACATGCAAAAATCAACTTTTGTTTGATTTACTACCTCTATCCACTTGGCACATTTACGCCGATTGTGACCATCCAACCTGCAATAACCGCATTTTGAGTTTGATCTTTTCCGCTCCTTCTTCAGCCTTTTCTTCGGGGCACCTCGGTCTTGCACATGCACGGGATCTAGAACCTTCTCCAATTCTCCAGAATCAAGTCGTGTCGTTTGAGGCAGCACCGGCCCATACCTCATGCAATCCTTGTGACCACTGGATGATTCGTTCCTATCATCGTGTACACTTAGAGCCATCTTCAGATGCTCATATGCTTCAACAGAATGAGCTGCCGAGAAACATTTCGCGTGACTCAAGTTCCGTAGCTCACGGTACCTCCTCAGGCTTGCTGAATAATCATACATGCAGCTCTTTATTGTCCCAGGACATGTGGCCTTTGCACTCATCGTCCACCTGGTAGGAACACAACAACTGGAAAGTCGTTTTACTTATAAAATAATCCCAATATGTAAAATATGTGGGAACATGGTGTGCCTAAGCATTCCAGCTTGCGGCAAGAACAAGAAATCCTCTCCGAAGAATCTTCCTTTTTCTCATAATCCACTTGGAACTTCTCTCCTCTATGCTTCTTAGCCACAACAAATGTGGTCAAATCATCTGGACCTAGTATCTCGCCGCTGAGGGTTCAATTCCTGACAACATATGTGCTATATCTGACCAACACAAACATTGCAGGTGTGAAAACTTGTGCAACGTGTTTCTCAAGACTAGAAGCATCCACCTTTGTAAATAGAACGGTCTGCAAGGCAACAATGTCTAGCACCGCCTCATTTAGGCGTCGTGTCAAAAGGCAACGCTCATAGTGCTCTACCATTTTAAACAATGTCATGCTACCATCAAGATGCGTATGCAGAACAGAGTTTAGGCTCTCACTCCTTTGATTACTGCTCAATCCTAGGAAACAGCGTCCCACCAGATATGGAGCACACCACAACTTCCTCATCTTATACATCTGATGCAACCACGACTCATCACTTGTTACTTTATTCCTTCCTAAGAAATCTACCCATTTGCTCTCATGCTCTTGTATGGAAGAACTATCATATATGAAAGATCTGAATTCTTTCTTAACCGCGTCATCACTCAGATGACGTACAATGTTCTCTTGAATGTGCCATACACACAGCTTATGAACCGTGTCAGACCAAACCACTCTGATTGCTATCTGCATTGCCAGGTCCCCGTCAGTGATCACGGATATCGGGTGCTTATTGGCCATTGCTTTAGAAAAGGTCCGCAACATCCACTCGTATGCCTCGCCTGTTTCGTGAGAAATAATACCACATCCAAAAATAACAGTGTTGCGGTGGTGATTCAGCCCAACAAAAGGCACAAATGGCAGATTCTACTTATTAGTCCTGTACGTGCTATCAAAAACAACAACATCGCTAAAAGCCTTGTAGTCACGCTGGGATTGACTATCAGCCCACACCAATCCCTTCAAATGACCCTCCCGGTCAACCAAGTACTTGAAGAAAAAATCTCCTGCTTATATTGATTGCAGAAATTATATATGTCACTTGTGGTGCATCCAACTTCATCATATCCACCGCACTGCATCATCAAGATATCCATGATTTTGTGTTTGCGGATCCCAGATATTTCCATCTCTACAATGTCCGCTTTCTGCTCGTCGCTGATTCTTCTGTGAGAATGCAGCAGACAAGCAAGATCCGGTGGGGCCAGAGGATGGGTGTGTTCATCGATGAAATCCTTCACAAACCACCGACCTATTTCCTTGAGTTTTGCAATGACCAATTTGGCTCGACACCCAACACGAGTGAGATGCCATGGCTTTCTCTTCCTATCTTCTCACTTCATGTGCTTCTCTTCTCGTGAACCTTGACGACTACAGACAAGTTTCCTCATAATTATCTCCCGTTTATTCACCACATAGGTGTACTTTCTGAAACTAAGCTATAGCTCAACATAGCTTTTCCGCACACTAAAACCTTTCTCAAGAGCATAGCTGTTATAGAACTCAAAGGCATCATCCTCACTAGCAAAAGTCTTGCTGACGATGTCATAGTACTCACGCGCAGACTCATTGACAAGGTATCAACTTGTCAATGCCTATGGATTGTAGGCTAGGGTTTAGTTGGAAGTAGAGGGTAAGTAGATTTCGAATGTTTCAGCCGAAAAGTACTCGACGATTATGAAAACTAGGGTTTGTAGACAATGATTCGATCCCTTCTTCGTCCCTCGACTCCCCCTTTATATAGGAGGTGGAGCCGAGGGATTTGTGCTATACAAGTTACAGAGTCCGGGACGGTTTCTAACTCATCCCGCCAGATTACAAATAACACTTCCTATTACAACTCTTGACTTTCCTTGATATATCTTGGGCTCCCGAATCTTCTTATTCTTCGGGTAGTGGGCCTTCAATAAACCCCGGGTACTATCTTCGGCAGGCCCATTTGGGATGCCTATGTCAGTAGCCCCCGAGATTTTGCTTGAATCGTAGAATCGGGAAAATCTCCACCGTTTATTTTTATTCGAAAGCTTCAACTTTTTTATATTTCTTCACATAAAATTCTATATTGTACAGGGATAATGGTAGTTGGGGCTAGTTCATCTGACGGATCAGGTACTAGTTAACTGCTCTAGTGGCAATCCGCAAAAACCTACTTCAATATCACGTCCCTGGACATGATCTCGGGATACTGGTGTAAACTTCGACAGGTGCCGCTTAAGGTCTTACCATTCCGTCGAGTCCCAGTCAAATTTATCGGTACCTAACGCGTCCGTTAGGATTTTCTTCGTATCTGTTGATACGGATAAAGGTAGCAGAGCGCAGTCTTTGGCGATGCCACGCCAGCAGAACGGATCTGGGTCTTACCTTCGCAAATTTGCGGCATTCAGAAATTGATCGCAACTTCGGCGTTCGAGAATATATTGTCGAGTGCTTTTCCGGCTGTTGGAATGGCACATTTTATCGAGTCAATTTTGACTTATATTGTTCTCCCGATGGGAGTATATGTAGAGTTAATTATAACTCGAAATATACTCTCTTGCTTTTCTATTTTTCCTTTGTTAATTTCATCGGGCACGCGAACAGCGTTCCCGATGGGAGTAGCCCCCGAGGCTACAACCAAGAACTTGTGCTTGGTTGTAGGCTCAACATTTTAGTCCACCTTGTCGCTATATTGTCATTATTTCCCAATATGATCTCTTTCTTCTTCTTTTTTTATCTCTCGGGTGCGCGAACAGCGCTCCCGATGGGAGTAGCCCCCGAGGCTACAGCCAAGGACTTGTGCTTGGTTGTAGGCTCCCGCAATTTCTATATTGCCATACTCGAAATTTTACTTTTTGTCGAAGTAGCCCCCGAGCATTTGGGCAAAAACTTGTATTTGATCAAAGGCTCCCGAAGTATTTAATAATTCTCCCTGTCGCCAATCTTCTTTTATTTTCCTTGTCGACATGCTTCCCTTAACCAAATTTACTTCATCCCTGTTGAATAGTCGTGATTTTTCTGCCCTGTGGGTCCATTGCTTCCACCACGTTGACACGTCGTGCAAGTGGGGGACACACGTCCTCCGCTTTTTCTGGCGCACGTACGGTAACGCCTATCTCAGTAAAAATACCTTTTTACCCTTGTATCTAGGAGATCTTTTTTCACCACACGATTTCTTCATCCAACGGCGCACTGCTTCACCCGATTCTTATATAAACCTTTCTTCAACCTCCGTTCATCCCCTTGCTTGCGCCGCTCATCTGTTCCTCTTCGCAAAAACTTCCCCTGCGCCCAACTCTCTCCGATCATCCGCACTCACGAGCATTGCTCTGCCCATTGCCGTTAATGCCACCGCGCACGCGACTCACTCGCCACAGTACTCCGGAATCCAAGATGGCCGCCGAGGATCTTGAGTGGGAGAGATCTAAAATCTCCAACCAGGACATCAACATGCTGAAGAGGCTTGGCCTCATGAAGAAGGAAGACGCCATCCGCTTTCCCAGCGAAGAAAGCTACCCCAAGCCTCCAATGGAATACCGGGTTAGTTTTGTTGATCACCTTATCCGTGGTCTTGCGACCCCAATTCACGATTTTCTCCGCGGCCTTCTTTTCGTTTATGGGATTCAACTGCACCAGTTGACCCCCAATTCCATCATTCACATTTCTATTTTCATCACACTTTGCGAATGCTTCCTCGGAATCCCTCCCAATTGGGCTCTGTGGAAACGCATTTTCTGCCTCCGCCGCAATGGCTCCCACAACGTCACTTATAACATAGGTGGCGTTGTTATCTGTGTTCGTACTGATGTCGATTATTTCGACGTCAAATTTCCTGATTCTGTCCAAGGATGGCGCAAAAAGTGGCTCTACATTCACGAAGAAAGCGCCAACTCCGTTGAACACAACATAGTTCCTTTCGACGGAAATGCCAGAATTCAGCGCCGCCGCTCTGGGATGCCGAAGCTTCGAGGAAGAGAAAAAGGCGACAGAGGCACTCATGTCTCGTATTCATCAGCTTCAAAACACTCGAGGCAAAGAGCTGTCTGGTGTTCAAATCACTGCCTACTTCCTTAGGATTAGAGTGCAGCCTCTTCAGGCTCAAAAATCCCCTTTGGACGTACTCTGGCAAAAACGACGCCAACAGAATCTCCAACGATCTTTCTGTAAAGGACTTGGAGAAATTGGTTCGAAGAGTTTCTCGACTAGCCAAGAAGGATCCTATTCCCTCCTCTTGTCGAGTAGAACCATACAGTGCTTCCAATCCTCTTCCCGAGGTATTTTGTCTTCTCGAGTTTCTGTCTTGCTCTAAACTTTTCCTTGCATCTCATTGTATTGGTATCTCGCTAATTTTCTTTTGTCGCTATTTTCTTGCAGAATCATCCTACTATGGCTTCCCTTCCTCCTCTTCCTGAGGATGGAGAAGTCGAAGAACAGGCCATCGTTGCCGAAGGTACTCAAGGTTCTTCTATTCCTGAAAGTGAAGTGTCTGCGGCTTCTCAAAAAAAGAAGTTGAGTCTGAAGCCAGTGAGTCGACGCAATCCCTTCCTCCTGCTGTTTCTCCAAGGAACAAAAGGAAAAGGACTGATGCCGAGGATTCTGGCACCTCTAAGGCTGAAGAAGTTGTTCCTTCTCATCCGAAGGCAGCTTACGATCCTTATGTTGAATCCCTCGTCAGCTCGTAAGTCATCTTTATTTCTCCCTTTTTTTTTTTTTTGTACTCGAAATATTTATCTTGTCTTGCTTTTTATGTTGCCGATTTTTTGATCAACAGTGATGACGAGGAAGAAGTACCAACTACTGACGTGGCTCCTCGGACAAGCACGTCACGTACTGTACTTGCTTCAGACACGCTAGTTGAAGGAGAAGAAACCTCGCCTCCTCAACAAAACGTCGTCACCACTACTCCACCATCAAGCCCCCTTGCTCCTTCACCAAAAAGGACAAGGGTTGAAAAGATTGTTGAACCTGCCCCTCAGTTGGGCAGTTCGTCGACTCTGCTCTTAGATGATGTAAGCTTGTCGACATCTATATTTTCCTTATTTTGTTTTTTCACACCTTTTCTCTTTTTCATGCCGATGTTTCTCTTGCTGTGTTCACCTTGAACAGCCTATGATCAAAGATCTTCTCCGCATCGGTTCCCAATTTATTGGGTACCGTGAATATGCTAATAGAGCCGAAGGTAACGACTTTTATACTTGCTGTTTTTCCTTGATTTTTTACTCCTGTTGCTTTTCGCGATTTTGATCTTTCTTCTCTCTCTTTTCCATATCTCGACAGAGAAACTTGCAGAGGCCAACGAACGCGCCAACGCACTTGCTCGAAAACTTGAGCAAAGTGAGGCGGCTCGCAAGAAAGCCGAACTTGCTGCTAGCAAAGCCAAGGCCGAAGCTGATGAAGCTAAGGCGAAAGCTGCTGGTGTCGAGGAACTGCAGAAAAAACTTGAGGATGCTACAGCTGCCTTGGATGAGCACAAAGCTGCGCAAGCTTCTCGTGAAGAAGGAATCCTCAAGCGCTTGAAAACTCAGAGTCGCCGCACTTTCAGTAATTTTGCTGATCCCTTCTATTTTTATGAGGATCGTTGTTTCCTGTCTTTTCACTAATGCTTTGTTTCCTTGACAGCCCAAACAAACCAGGATTTTGATCTGACGAATCCTGTCAATGACCCTGTCCTTGACGCACTTTCCTATCTGGAGCTTCATGGATCCGAGATTCGTGAAGGTGTGTCGAATGCTAGCGCAGTGTTGTCGGCATTGTTCCCCTACTTCTTCCCGAAGAAAGAGGAGCCTGCGACTTTCCTCAACCTTGCCAAGATGTTCAATACACCGGAAGATCTTGGACTGAAGATGCGCCAAGAAAATATGAAAATTGCTGTCGAAAGCACTGTCGCTTTGGTTGCTGACAGTCAACAGGCTGTTGATTGGACGAAAGTTGGCGACACCGAGCAGATAGAGCAATCAAGATGGAGGTCGTTGATTAAGGCAGCCAAGCCCAACACGAAGAAGATCTTGGCCTATCTCGGGATCAAGCCAGCGTCGACTCCTAGCTCATCAAGGCCGGAGGTCTAGTTGCATGCCTCTTTATTTTTCTTTCTATGTTTCTTTTGCTCTTGTCGCCAAAGTAGCCATTTGGCGACACGTACTTCCTTAGCTCCACTGTAATGCCTTTGTAATTATTCCGAGAGATCAATGAAAACTCTATCTTTGCTTGTTGTTTGATGTTGTCTTGTTTAAATTTCAGTTGATATTTGATAACTATACTCCATCTTCCGCTCCTTCCGATGTTTCGCCTTCTTCTTCTCGCGCGAGAACTTTTGCTGATACTGCACCTGTCGACGATACCTTGTCGCAAGAACTGGATGAGCTTCGACAGCAGCTTCAGTATGCGAAGAAGCAAACACTTGTGATGATGGAGCAATCTCGTAAGTCATCTGAAGCCGAAAAAGTTGCTCTTCAGCAAGCTCGCGAGGCCGTGGCTGCTAAGGAAATTGCTGCTTCCGAGGCTGAAAAGGCAACCACTCGAGAGAATTTCATGCTCGAATTAATGAATGAAGCCAGTGCAGATATGTCGGGTATGCTTGCTTCATCCTCCGATATCTTTCATCCTCATGCTATGTCTCTTAAAGGTTTCCCCTTCGTTGTTTTGATAGGTTCCTTTACTGATGCTGCTGCCGAGGAAGAGAGGGTAAATGCTAGGACGAACCTCCTTGTTAACCTTTCCCTGGACCATGGTTCTTTGTTTTGGGCTACCCCAGAGAGGACCCGACAAATTGTCAGATTCCAAGATCGCACCTCTCAAACTCGCGATTTCCTTGACTTCTGTACCAAGACCTTGTCCATGGTTTACAACTCCATGTTTCCTCGGAACGTCCAACCAAAAACTCTCCCTGAATTGATGGAAAGATTCAAGGATGCTCGCAGTATCCATGATTTTGTCAAAGCTCAACTGGTAGCTGGCGCCAGATTTGCTCTTATCATGCTCCAGATCTGCCACTCAAATCTTGACCTTACCCAAGTTGTCGCAAAAGTTCATCAAAAGGTACAACGTCGAAGAGTTGGTGTTGACAGGATTAACACGAAGGTTACGCCTATAGCCGAAGAAATGATTGAGGACCTTCTTCGGATGGACGCCGACTTTTTTGCCGATGGCCATTATGCCGATTTTCTTGGTGCTGCTCCTGAAGAAAACAGAGTTACTCTTGATGACATATTGAATCAAGACTAGTTATTTTACTCTTGTAGATACTTCTTCTTTGTAATCCATGACTATATTGTAAAGCAATCATTATATTTCTCTGTTCGTCTAGCCCCCGAGTGTTTCGGTGACTCTTTACTGTATTTATATATTTGCGAGGTTTTGAACCAAGGCATTTATATATTTATGGCGAATATGAGTCCCCGAGCTTCTTTATTGAGTACTATTTTGTATTTTTACTGACTCACGAGGTATTTTAATACCAAGGCAAGGTTTTTCTTTTTTGATGGACTATATTGAAATTCGTCGGAGCGAAGACTTTGAACATGTCGATAAAGAGAAAGGTATATTGACACTATCTTTATTATATTGCAGCACCGCGAGCCCGCCTCATTAAAAACCTTCTCCGGCCCCACTCGGTGCCCGAAAAAGGAAAAGAGTGCGTGAAAACTCGCGGGCGTTTCAGTATATTGAAGTTTTACAAGGACTATATTTCGACTCTAGGCGTAGAACCGCCTGAGTTGCGCCACGTTCCAGGGGTTTGGCTCCTCCACCCCTGTCTTCTTGTCCTTTATCCTGTATGCTCCTCCTCCGATTACTTCCGTGATAATGTAAGGGCCAAGCCATGGTGACTCGAGTTTTTCATGACTTTTTTGCGTGAGCCGAAGAACTAGGTCTCCCACCTGAAAAGATCTTGGCGCAAACGTCGACTGTGGTAATTCTTCAAGTCCTGTTGGTATTTGGTTACCCGAGACAATACTTCGTCTCGGGCTTCATCAAGTGCGTCCACGTCGTCTTCTAGTGCTTTTCTCGACACTTCTTCGTCATATTCGACGACACGTGGAGAGTTGTGCTCTATCTCGATTGGTAGTACTGCTTCTGCTCCATGAACCAAGAAAAACGGAGTTTCCTGTGTTGCTGTGTTTGGTGTTGTTCGGATGCTCCACAACACGCTTGGTAGTTCTTCTGGCCAGGTATGTCGAGCTTTTTCCAGTGGTCCTAACAAGCGCTTCTTGATGCCATTGCAGATTATACCATTGGCTTTCTCGACTTGCCCATTGGTTTGAGGATGTGCAACTGACGCAAAGTGCAACTTGATGCCCACCTCTTCGCAATAATCCTTGAATTCGTGGGATGTGAAGTTACTGCCGTTGTCCGTGACGATGCTGTGGGGCACTCCAAATCTGAAGACGAGGCCTTTTATAAATTTTACTGCGGATGCTCCGTCTGGTGAATTTATCGGCTTCGCTTCTATCCACTTTGTAAATTTGTCGACAGCTACTAGCATATACTCCTTTCCTGCTGGCCAAGATTTGTGTAACTTGCCCACCATATCAAGTCCCCATTGAGCAAAGGGCCATGACAATGGTATTGGTGCTAGCTCTGCTGCTGGAGAGTGAGGTTTTGCGGCAAACCTTTGACACGCGTCACAAGTTCTTACTATGTCCTTGGCGTCTTCGATTGCTGTCAGCCAGTAGAATCCTGCCCGAAAGACCTTGGCTGCAATAGCTCGACTACTTGCGTGGTGGCCACATATTCCTTCGTGTACGTCCTTCAGAATTATTCTTCCTTCTTCGGGTGTAACACACCTTTGCAAGACGCCTGAAATACTTCGCTTATACAATTCTCCTTTGACCACCGTGAAAGCTTTGGAGCGTCGAATTACTCATCTTGCCTCAACTGGATCATCGGGTATTTCTTTCCTGAGGATGTATGATATGTACGGCTGCATCCACGGTATCTGTATCACCATGACCAGGTCCTGATCTTCTTCTTCTTCCTCTTGCTTTTCCTTGGTAGCCCCCGAGGGTTTCTTCTCCTTCTTTTTTGATTTTGTCGACTTGGTGGATCTCTCTGTTATCTCTTCCCAAATACACCTGGCCTGCAAGGCATTGCGACCCGATGTTTGCAAGAACGTCTTCGTCGTTGCTCAATCTACTAATATGATTTACTTCGCATCCATCGAACAACTTCTCGAGCTCGTTGTACACCTCCTTGTATGCCATCATGCTATCATTGACTGCGTCACATTGGTTCATAACTTGCTGAGCCACCAACTGTGAGTCGCCAAAGATTTTTAGTCGAGTTGCACCGCAGGCTTTCGCCATCTTCATCCCGTGTATGAGAGCCTCATATTCTGCTTCATTGTTAGATGCGTTAGGGAACGTCATCCGAAGGATGTACTTTAACTTGTCGCCTCAGGTGATATGAGTACTACTCCTGCGCCAGCTCCTTCTAGTCTTTTGGACCCGTCAAAGTTCATGGTCCAGGTTCTCGACAAGTCCGGAGGTCCCGTATTTTGCAACTCCATCCACTCTGCAATGAAGTCCGGCAGTATTTGCGACTTGATTGCTTTTCTTTTTTCATACGTGATGTCCCGAGGGGAAAGTTCTATTCCCCAAAGGGAGACACGACCCGTAGCTTCTAGATTGTTCAATATATTTGACAAGGGAGCTTCATTGACCACTATGATCGGGTGTGCCGAAAAATAGTGGCATTTTCGTGCTGTCGTGAACACTCCATATGCTATCTTTTGGTACTGAGGATACCTTTGTTTTGAGGGCGATAAAACTTCGCTAACGAAATATACTGGCCTCTGCACGCCGTGGAGTTTTCCTTCTTCTTCCCTTTCAACAACTAGCACCGTGCTCACCACTTGGGGCGTGGCTGCGATATACAGCAGGAGAGGTTCCCTTTCTTTTGGCGCCACCAAAATTGGTGGTGTCGAGATTGTGCGCTTCAAATCCTCGAAAGCTCTGTCGGCTTCTTCGTTCCACTGGAATTTATCTCCTTGCTTTATCAAAGCGTAAAATGGTAACGCTTTTTCACCTAGCCTAGCGACGAATCTGCTCAAAGCTGCGACTCGCCCAGTTAGTGTTGTATTTCTTTCAACTTTGTTGGCTTCCTCATTGTTACGATAGCTTGTATTTTGTCGGGATTTGCTTCGATCCCTCTTGCTGAAACTAGAAACCCCAGAAGTTCTCCTGCCGGGACGCCGAAAGAACACTTCGTCGGGTTCAGTTTGAGGCAGAACTTATCAAGGTTGTCGAAGGTTTCCTTGAGATCCTCGATCAGCGTTGCCCCCTTTTTTGATGTTATGACGACATCATCAATGTATACTTGCACGTTCTTCCCGATCTGTGTCGCCAAACACTTCTCGCATCATCCTCTCGATATGTTGCTCCCGCATTTTTTAAACCAAAGGGCATTGTTCTGTAGCAAAACACGCCGTAAGGTGTAATAAACGCGGTCTTTACTTCATCTTCTTCTTTCAATCTGATCTGGTTATAACCAGAATATGCATCCAGGAAGGAAAGACGTTCACATCCAGCCGTGGAGTCGATAATTTGATCGATCCTTGGGAGGGGAAAGTGATCCTTTGGACAATGTTTATTGAGACACGTAAAGTCGACGCACATGCGAAGGACCTTAGTGTTTTTCTTCGGCACCAACACAGGATTTGCTACCCATGTGGCTTCTGTGAATATCTCTTTGATAAAACCAGCTTCTTGTAGTCGATTGATTTCTGACATGGCTTTGCGGTTTGGTTCCGAAAAACGCCGCAAAGGTTGTTTGATTGGTCTCGCTAGTGGATCCAAGTTTAGGTGGTGCTCGGCAAGTTCCCTGGGTTCCTGGCATGTCAGTTGGACACCATGCGAAGATTTTCCTGCTCACGGAGGAACTCGACGAGCGCGCTTTCCTATGCGATATCCATGTCGTTTGCGATAGATGTCGTCTTTTTCGGTCTGTCGGGTGAATCTGCACCTCTTTTGAATTTTTCTCGGTATTGAAAGTTGATTCTTTGTTTGGCCTTCCAACGTGGTAGTACGTCGTAATCGGTCATGCTTTTTGACGCCAAGTACTCAGCTTGCATCCCGAAAGTTTCTAGAAAATCCTTGTCGCATTTATCGGCTAAGGCAAAGCTTCCTTTGACCGTGATTGGTCCCTTTGGCCTGCATCCTCCACAACAGGTATGTATAGTGTGGCACTGCCATAAATCTAGCATATGCTGGTCGTCCCAACAGAGCGTGGTATTGCGACGGAAAATCCACGACTTCAAATTCGAGCCTCTCGATTCTATAATTTTCTCGGGTCCCAAACTGAACGTCGAGATTGATCTTTCCCAATGGGTAACTTGGTTTCTCCGGTGTGATGCCGTGGAACCTTGTGTCTGTTGGTTTCAAGTTTGCTAAGGATATGTTCATCTTCCTCAATGTATCTGCATACATAAGGTTTAAGCTGCTGCCGCCGTCTATGAACACTCGAGAGACATCAAATCCCGCGATAAGCCGGGCAGAATAAGTGCGACGCCCGGTCGAGGAACTTGCCGCGATGATCCGCTATTGTGAAGCCGATATCTTGTCCCGACCAATTAAGGTACTCAATCGTTGGTGGAGGCATTTTCTCGCCATAAACACTGTCGTGAGATTACTTTCGAGCTCTATGGACGGCCTTCCTTCGAATCATCGACACCGCTCCATTGGAGTTAGGATCAACATAAGGTGGTGGTGCGTGCGCCGCTATTCTGAGCCGATGCCGATTGTCGTCGTGATCGCGGGAGGAGGCGGCAAGTGAATCTCGCTTCTAGGTTCTCGAGGATTTCTCTCGTGCTGCCCGCGCGTTAGCGCGCTGCATCGCAACATTGCCTGAAAATGGCGCTCTTCGCAAATGCCCCGACCGTCTTTACCGTGTCGCTTCGAGGAAAAGTGCATCTGGCACGGTCCATTCATCATCTCTTCAGGGGACACGAAGGGTCTTGGGAACCTAGGCCCGCTATTTTGCCTCTGCGTGAATCATCCCCGTTATCACCTCGTTCATTGCTTCTCTCGGTAATCATCTCGTTGCTTCCTCCTGTATTTGTCCGAAAACCTGCCGAAATTTGTCCTGGAGCGTCGTAGTTCTGGTAGTGCCGAGGAAATCTTCGCCTCGGTTGATAGTTTCGACCACGGTCCTCCTCTGGCGACCGTGCCGTTTGTTGTGGACAGCGTCTTCTCCATCTGCCCATTTATTTGCTATCTCCATTAACGCGGATCTGTCTTTGGATTGGTCCTTCCCAAATCCTCGACAAAATCTCCACGCCGACTGCGACAAACGCATCTATTGCTCTCTCGTCGGATATATTTTCGCCGAGTTTTTGATGATATTCCACTGGATGTACTTTCTCATTGGCTCATCTGGCTTTTGTCGACATGCTCTCAACTCCTCTAACGACGCGGGTTTTTTGCACGTGGATCTGAAGTTTTTGACGAACACATCCTCGAAACTTTCCAGCTGTCGATGGACCTGGAGCGAGTTTCTTTATCCAAGATCGTGCGGCTCCACTCAAATGTACCGGATGCTTTGCATAGCTGTTGCTCTGGTTCCTCCCCGCTTCACTGTCTCCGATAGTCGACTAGCCAATCCTCTGGATCTTGGAGGCCGTCGAACTTCTTGAAATTATCGGGTAGCTTGAATCCCGAGGGACTCGAGTTTTTCGGACTCTCCTCGTGAAGCATGGCAAGCCGCACATATCTTCGTCGTTAAGCTCCGGAGATTGCCGATGATCCCTTCGCTTTGTCGTGCTCTGTCGACTCTTGCTTGTGCTGCCGTATCTCTTGCTCCACTTGGTCCTTCAGGGGCCGCCATTGCTGCGCAGGTCGTAGACTATTTTGCCTTGCTGTTCCTTCGGGAGGCGTTGAAACGAACGCCGTCCCCATAGCTCCAACTCCTGCTATCGCCATATTGTATAGTGTTTCCCTTGGATCACCTGGAGGTGGTTTAGACGCGAGGATAAAAGCTTGTGTTGCCATATACCCAGCTTCTGGTGTCTTAGGGATAATGTTTCCTCTTGTGTCTATCGACATAAAGGACATGTCGAGGTTTTGAACCAAGTGCTCTCTTTCTGCGGGTATGTGTTGTAACCTTGATCTTCCTCTGTTCCGAGCCTCCCTGTGGCTATCACCCGAAGTTCTAGATTGTCGACTCAGATCTGCCCTTCTCCCGCTGGATGCAAGCCGCTTCCTTTCTCCTGTTCAACTCGCTTGTCTGTTTTTCCATTCCTCGCAGCTCGTGCGAGCCTATATTGATATGCTTGCAATTCCTCCGGTGTGGCCGTGGTAGCCATTGGTTCTGTACCGTTCATAGCTCTCGCGGCTCTGTCCCACGCTGCTTGTGAAAGTTCAACTCTATCTCGCGGCTCTGGCCCGACGTATTTGTTGCCCAGGCCTTGTCGCAGATTGGAGGGATCGACGTATGGATTTCCCAGATCGTCGAAAGCCTCGATGTCTCCTCTTGATCTTCAATGGCGTAAATCTGATGATACTTTGTACTCAGATCTACGTTGGGTTTGGTGACATCATCGTTGAGATTGATGAAGACCTTGCCCACTGTGATAGATTTGTCGATGAAGTCGTAACTGTCGACATCGCTTGAGCCATCGCTTATATATGAGTCCGCAGATGACTCAAACGACATGTCGTTGAAGATCTTGGCGAGTTTCTCTCTTGTTCTGGTGCTGACGTAACGTGTCGCCGAGGTTTCTTCTTCTCCTGACTCGATTGATGATGCATAGCTTGAAAAATCGGAATCGACCACCGACGATCCCGACGAAATCGGAATCTCGACACGATACGATCCTTCCTTCTCGACGCGAAAGTGAAACCTTCCGAACGTCATCTCCATGGGCTCCGCCAGATACGCATATGCATCCAAACGGGAGGGTGGGTGAGGAACAAAATCGACAAGACCAGCAGCGATCTGTTTACCTCGATCCATTGTGTTGCTTGCGGTTGACGATGTCGAAGATCTTGAGCGTGCCATCGAGATCAGATCCTTACGCCTCTAATTCCCACAGACGGCGCCAATTGACAAGGTATCAACTTGTCAATGCCTATGGATTGTAGGCTAGGGTTTAGTTGGAAGTAGAGGGTAAGTAGATTTCGAAAGTTTCAGCCGAAAAGTACTCGACGATTATGAAAACTAGGGTTTGTAGACAATGATTCGATCCTTTCTTTCCCTCGACTCCCCTTTATATAGGAGGTGGAGCCGAGGGATTCGTGCTATACAAGTTACAGAGTCCGGGACGGTTTCTAACTCATCCCGCCAGATTACAAATAACACTTCCTATTACAACTCTTGACTTTCCTTGATATATCTTGGGCTCCCGAATCTTCTTATTCTTCGGGTAGTGGGCCTTCAATAAACCCCGGGTACTATCTTCGGCAGGCCCATTTGGGATGCCTATGTCACTCATCGCCCATGTCTTCCTGCGTATCACATACAAATGTTAGAATGGCGTTTTTTAATCACAAAAATTAGAACCAAAGGCATTAATCAAAACATAAGTTTAGTTTTCTAAATCTCTTCCTTGTTGCAAACAAAATGTTGAATTCTCAATGTGTCTATAAGAAGCAAAAGGGGAGATGATGAGAACATGCAGGAGAGAGTGGCATTCATATCTCTCGGATTCCAAAATTACAAAGAACTATCCCTTTCTTCACTAAACATTTTTCCCGTTTATTCACCACATAGGTGTACTTTCTGAAACTAAGCTATAGCTCAACATAGCTTTTCCGCACACTAAAACCTTTCTCAAGAGCATAGCTGTTATAGAACTCAAAGGCATCATCCTCACTAGCAAAAGTCTTGATGACAATGTCATAGTACTCACGCGCAGACTCATCGCCCATGTCTTCCTGCGTATCACATACAAATGTCAGAATGGCGTTTTTTATCACAAAAATTAGAACCAAAGGCATTAATCAAACTAGAAGTTTATTTCTATCTCTTCCTTGGCAAACACGATTGAAGCTGATTCGGCGTGTCGGCGAGCGCCTGGGTGGCGCGTAGGCGTGCGCCTGGGCGGCGCGTAGGCGTGCGCCTGGGCAGCGTGTAGGTGAGCTGCTGGGCGTTCGGCGAGCAGGTTCTGCTTCCGGCGAGCAGCAGCGGCGGCGGCGGCGGATAAGGAACGGAGGCAAGGCAGGGGGCAGCGCGTCTGGCAAAGGCTGGTCGTGCGGGGCAGTTATGCAGCGTGAATGTACCTTAATACCCCTAAGGATATTAATTAGAAAGTTAAATTAATTAGGCTAATCGGACGGCCAAAATTAATCAGAGCGGTAGTACTCGGTAGTAGCGCCCAATCACCGTAACACAGCTCCGAAACTATAGCTCGTGATCAGATGGGACAAACCACACATTACAGTTCTCCACTTGGCACCCACTCTCATGCATGGCCCGTCTCCTTGTAACGACAGCGACTCTCCCCTCCTCTACCTTCCTTCATTGTAACCTTTTCCTTCTCGGAACCTCTTTGCTTCTCGTCGTCGAGCAACAAAATAAAGCAACGCATGTGACCACCTGCTGGTGTTGCCATACTAGCACGTACTACCAGCGTTGCCTAGCTAGTAGGCCATGGGACGCGGCCAATGCTCATTGCGTTTCCATGGTATACAGGCAAGGCCACCATGAAAGCTCTGCGTCTATATACGTCCATGCATCCGGTACCTATCATGTATCAAATGATTCCGCTTCTCTTTTTTTTTTCTTTTTAAAATTGGTCAAGCATGAATGCACGATCGTTTTCGTTGCTGCTCCCTTTATTTGGCCGTATTTCGAAATGTAAGATTTTTTGGGAGAGCCATACAATTTATATTTCTAAAAAAGCTTATATTTGAAACGGAGGTAATATGTTTGAATTGCTCATCTGTATGTAAATTGCAAAATGTGTCTGGTCAAGAACCGACACTGGCCATACGAGATGCGAGATTATCGATTGTTTATTTGCTAATTAGTGCATCCGATCGATGTGTTTGACTCTTGTTCCAACACGGTTCTTAGCGTGTCAGCTGCCGAGATCTTGCCTTTGTCGCATAACGGCCACTTATATGTTCAATGGCATCCCGAATACATATATTTCATGCCTTTAGTTATTTTTCCATGATTAACTGATACTCGTACCATTGTTAGTAGTAGTAGTAGTAGTATGATTGCTGCCTGACAAATGCCCTTTCTTTTGCCTTTCTCTTTTCTAGGTGTGGCTATTGTCCCTTTTGTTTTTCAGATTTTGCTTTGTCCCTTATATATGGAGAGTGATGGCTGACCTCCTGATATGTCCCTTGCATCAGTTAGTTATAGTTAGGATGTTGGAAGAAAAAGGTGGTGATGTTTTTCCTACGCTCAAAGCTGGATAGCCCGCCGTCATGGTTGTTGAGTCACTACAGGAATGGGGCTATATGCCGAGGGCCGGGAACCCTCGGCGTAGCATGCTTTGGCCCTCGGCGTAGGCTATGCCGGCCGCCCATAGCTCCTCGCGTGTAAGTCCCCTCAAAGGCACTATCGCCGTCGGCGTAGCCCGCCCACGCGAGACGCTATGCCGACAAAACCCTCGGCATAGACTTTTAAAAAATTCAAATTTCCCGTTTCCAAAAAAATTCAAAAAAAAATTCGAAAAAAAATATTTTTTTCTATATGCCGACGGCAAAACCCTAGGCATAGACTTTTAAAATTTTTAAAATTTTAATTTCTTTTACACAATTTTTTCCTTTTTTTTCTTTTTTTTTACTTGTTTATCTTTCACCCATTACACTTTTAACTCTAACTACACTTAATCTTATGTCAAATTACAATCATGGTTAAACTTCCCAGTCGGTCACCCATCCTCACACTACTCCAGCCTCAGCACGCTTAACTTCTTGGTTCCATTCGGATGAGCTTCCATTATAGAATTGACACCTCTTGCTGATAATAATAGCGTATCAACCCTATTAACCCTTGAACCGTGATGCACACTTCTTTATTTTTGAATCCCAAACAATTACTTAAGTAGACAACAATGAATATATATAAGTAATAATAATATTGAATTCAAATAAAAATAAAATGATTTTATTTTTTGGTCTTTTTTCTATTTAATATTGAATAATTAATATCTTTAAATCGGAAAATCAAAATTCCACAAATAATATGTCTAAATCGATCAGAAAAATGAGAGGAATCTAAATATAACATACATATCATCATTTGAACCTAAAAATTAGAGGAATCCAAATATGACGCCCAATTTGCCATGTGGCCAAAACAGCCCCCTCGCGAGATGCGAAATGGCCGTATCGGGCGGGCTGGTGCACCGTTCGCCAACACGCTAAACGGACAAAAATTAGCACATAAAGTGATGTGTTATAGACATAAAAACATTTTTTGCGGAATTTATTGA
This sequence comes from Lolium multiflorum, assembly GCA_030979885.1. Lineage (NCBI taxonomy): Eukaryota > Viridiplantae > Streptophyta > Magnoliopsida > Poales > Poaceae > Lolium > Lolium multiflorum. The sequence goes on along the minus strand of CM061752.1, from coordinate 25,358,635 downwards.
GCGACGGAAAGTGTACCCTAGTTCAAATCCGGTCAGTTTCTGGATTCACAAGGAAGCCGATGGATTCAGATAGCTAGCGCGCACATATGGCATGTGATATGTGGTGCGAAGGCGGTGTCCTACCACTACGCGGAGGTCTCGTGCAATACTAAAATGCGCCCCATGTAGCTGCTTCACAAAATAAACCCGTTTTGGAACCCCGAAAATGAAAAAACCATCGCCCATCGGTCGGATTGGAAATCCGTTCCCGGACCTTGCTTCCCATCCCAGGGACCACGCACATGCCAAATATGGCCTCGTTCCGACAAACTATGCGGTGTCACGGGCCGTTTCCTACTCATTTGCTCTAAAAGCCATAGAACTCCGGACGTGATAGCCCTATTTGTGAAGGGTTTTCCAAAATAATTGCCGTATCCTAATTCCGACTTTTGGAGTGGTTACTAGAACACATAAAATGACGCCATGCGGCTCCGCGGGATTTTCTGACTTTGTTTAAATTGTCATTTGGCCAAAACGGGCCCCCACGGAGATGCATGTACCGGGCGCGCTGGTGCACCCGTTTACCATCGCGCTAAACGGACAAAAATTGGCACATAAATTGATATGTCATAGACCTAAAAACATTTTTGCGGAATTTATTGAGCGACGGAAAGTGTAGCCCTAGTTCAAATCCGGTCACTTTCCAATGATTCGACGACACCGCAGAAGCATGGATTCTCAGATAGCTAGCGCGCATATATGGCATGTGATATGTGGTGCGAAGGCGGTGTCCTACCACTACGCAGAGGTCTCGCGCAATACTAAAATGCGCCTTATGTAGTTCCTTCACAAAAACCCGCTTTGGCACCCCGAAAAAAAACCATCGCCCATGGGTCGGATTGGAAATCCGCTCCCGGGCCTTGCTTCCCATCCAGGGACCACGCACGTGCCAAATATGGCCTCGTTCGACAAACTATGCGGTGTCACGGCCGTTTCCTACTCATTTGCCCTAAAAGCCATAGAACTGACGTGATAGCCCTGTTTGTGAAGGGTTTTCCAAAATAATTGCCGTATCCTAATTCCGACTTTTGGAGTGGTTACTAGGACACATAAAATGACGCCATGCGGCTCCGCGGGATTTTCTGACTTTGTTTAAATTGTCATTTGGCCAAAAGGGCCCACGGAGATGCGGTATGGCCGTACGCGCTGGTGCACCCGTTTACCATCGCGCTAAACGGACAAAAATTAGCACATAAACTGATATGTCATAGACCTAAAAACAATTTTTGCGGAATTTATTGAGCGACGGAAAGTGTAGCCCTAGTTCAAATCCGGTCACTTTCCAATGGATTCGGCGGACACCGCAGAAGCCGCATGGATTCCCAGATAGCTAGCGCACATATGGCATGTGATATGGGGTGCGAAGGCGGTGTCCTACCACTACGCAGAGGTCTCGCGCAATACTAAAATGCGCCCCATGTAGTTCCTTCACAAAAACCTGTTTTGGCACCCCGAAAATGAAAAAACCATCGCCCATGGGTCGGATTGGAAATGCGCTCCCGGGCATTGCTTCCCATCCCAGGGACCACGCACGTGCCAAATATGGTCTCGTTCCGACAAACTATGCGGTATCACGGGCCGTTTCCTACTCATTGCCCTAAAAGCCATAGAAATCCGGACTTGATAGCCCTGTTCGTGAAGGATTTTCCAAAATAATTGTCGTATCCCAATTCCATCTTTTGGAGTGGTTACTAGGACACATAAAATGATGCCATGCGGCTCCGCGAGATTTTCTGACTTCGTTTAAATTGCCATCTGGCTAAAACGGGAACCTGAGAACATATAAGAAAGTGATTGAATTGTTTCTATGTTAACATATTATTCTACATGATTCAAATATGCATGATTTTGACATAAACGGATAGAGGATGTTTTTCTGAACATTTTGATACCTCATACGCATTTTTCTAACATCATATGAATTAGTTATGATTTTTACAAAATTAGACAAATTTGAAAAATAGCCTACGCCGAGGGTGGCCGTCGGCGTAGCCCTGTCTACGCCTAGGGCCAAAGATATGCCGAGGGCTGCCCTCGGCGTGTCGCTACGCCGACGGCCACGTTTCGCCGAGTGTTGAAAGGGCAGGCTGGCCTGGCCGGGCCATACGCCGACGGCCCCGACTTTTGGCCGTCGGCGTATAGCCTGGCCCTCGGCATAGCCTCCCATTCCTGTAGTGAGTGTTGAATTTTGGTTCCTTAATTAGTTTGGGTGCTTCTTAGTCATTGAGGAGCGACCATGCATTCATGCATAAATACATCTCTGTCTGTCATCAGTCCTCATCATGCATGTTTACTTGTTAACTTTTACTCACACATGCAGTCACCCACTTGTAAACAAGTACTAGCAGCAGGGTCTAGGATGTCAACGAGTGTGCTTTGTTTGAATAAAAGATCGGAATAACAAAGGCGCGAAACAAAAGAGTACTATGAACGTGTATCGATTATTCTCTTTCACTTTGCTACGACCAGCATAGTATAGAAGTGCATCGCTGTGTCACCCGAGTTACCTTTAATCAACCACGTAGCATCGGGATCGCTAGTAAAGCCAACGATCGGCCGTAGAGAAATCTCAGCCAACACCACTCTCCAATTTAGCAATAAACAAAATACAACTAGTGCATGAAGGATGCATGCATGCATGCCCGAGAAATTATAGCTTCTGTTGACTCAAAAGGATTTTAAAAGCACCTCAATAGGAATAGGATAAACCAAGGAATAATATGGCATGGCATGCTAAATTTTATAGGAATAAAAAATGGAGAAATTAGTTGCATACGTCATTGGGTTCGACCACGGGAAAAATGTAGAATATGTTTATAGAGATTGAGTGTACATATCATAGTTATCATATACACATAGGAAAAAATTTAAGACGTCTAACCTCTTGCAAAAAAACCTCCTTTTCAAACTACAAGTCGAGCAAGAAAGCTGGAGAGGCCACACCTAGCACTAGGCAACCTAGAGTACCGAAAGGGGACAAACCCACGACTACTGATAAACCACTAGGTATCGTTGCACCGAACACACCAAGCCATTGCTGGAGAAGGTCACCTGTCCTCTCGCTCCATGTCGTGGAGCGCCGATCCTTCCAGTAGTTAGCAAGGACCCAGAACGATGATAATGATGTCACATGTAAAAGATAGGAAACCACGAGAGCATCCTTGAAACTGCAACCAGGCAAAACCTGAGCTCCACGAGGACGCCAACCCCCCACCCCCCTAGAGGGTAACGACGCATCGCGCCACCGACCGAGTCAGAAATTCAAACTTGGATTTTCACCTCATCGAAACCCTGGCATGGAGAGGAGACTCACAGCGGCGCCCATAGGAGGGATACGCCCATACATGCAGCCTCTCCCTCCAGCGCGGCCACCCCGGCTTCCATGCCCCTGCATGAAACACGCCCTAGCCATAGCCAAGCCGACCTTCTCACAAAACGAGTATACACCAAATTCTCAGCAGTTCCGGGGCCACGTGAATGCTAGATCAATGTTTTCTTGGCTAGGCAAGGATAGGGTGACAGCAGGCAGAGAGGCGTCGTCTGTGGAATGATGATGGCGCAGATGACCCTCTGTCCTTTGCCGTTTTCTCGCTGCGTATCCGTCAGCAGTTGCCGAAAGGACAGGAGGACGTGCCATTCATTGGGCAATCACACCTTCCTCCTGCTCCTGAATCCCAACTGCTCACTCTCCCTCTCTCTCTCTCTCTCCCAACAAGTATCTGGGCGATTCTGAATCAAATCTCAATCCTCTCAGCAATATTAAATACGAAAAAAAACCTACTGCTACTTTGGTAGTAGGACCTTCGATTCATCACGGGCATCATTAGGGATACTAATGCTAGCTCGCGTCAGATCCATGGACGAATTAAACTAACTTTGTCAAATAATTCTATGATCATGCTATAGCTAGCAGCTGCTGAGATGATCTTATCCAGGGTCGACCGAGCATATTCCAAACCTTGGACGGCAAGGTACGTACGTCGCCGGCCAGGTTGGAAAACATGGTGAAGAAATCACCTTTCCTCCCAAGATTCTTGGCAAAAACAAACCCACTTCAAGTCAGGAGGAGGTAGGCAGCGCTCTTTTGAGAGATGCGAAACCCCTTCATGCGGCCTCATGTAGTCATGTGCCCTCAGAGCAAAGATGGAGGAGAGATTCTTATTTTTGAACTCAACGCGTAGTCATATAGTATCCCTTTACGTAGAAAAGGTGATAAATCGACTGATTGACCGTATGAAATGGTATTGCTGTACTTTATCTTGCAATATTCTTGCGATTACCATTCTTCTTTACATATAATATCAGAGAAATTATGTAGTTAAAACATTACTAATTGAAAAATGTTTTTTCTTACATTATGATTTTTCTTGTCTTCTGTATGATTGCAAAGTTTCTGGGGCAAAAATAACAAAAATTTACCAAATTTGTCTTTCTACGCATGCCAATATTTCTCCTTGTTTCCAAGAAAACTCAAACTGATTAGATTTTCTACACCAATAACATAATGTTTATCATCCCTATGGCTATCCATTGGATCCGTACGTGGTCTTATCTCCAGTCCGAGGAACAACGGGATGCCATGGAGTCTGGGTGCAAGCGATTGGAGATGGTCGCACAGGATTTCTACAGCCGGTGTGGCTGGCGGCTTGACCGTAGAATCACTTTTTGATGTTTTTTTGGCATCTACTACTTTGCATTTTCAGATGGTTGATCTTTGTATCGACTTTAGTTGATTCGTGAGCTGTAATAAGGATAATACTTACTGATTATGAATAAGGAAATAAAGCAGCCATATGCATCATTTTGATGCAGGCTGGGGTAAAACCCTCATTTCGGAAAAATATATGTTTGTCAGCTGAAGCAGCCTGGCCGGAAGCACGGATGTGTAACAAAATTTCATGAGTCAAGATATACGACAACAGAGCATTCAAGGAAACGAGTTAAGTGTTGTTTGTTTCTTTAAGTTGATGATGTGTCCCAAATGCTTTGAGGATTGTTGTGTTCAACGATGTCGTCGTTACTACTAGTAGAAATTACGGATGTCAATCTTAGAGCTTGAGGCAAACAGTTGGCAGCATGCATGATATTCATGTCATTTTTGTTGATAACCTTGGAATGAGGTAGACCTCACGAAGCATCAATCCACAACTTGGCTTGAGGTAAGGAATTGAGCTTCTTGATTTCTTTAAGTATTGTTGTTCAACGGTTAATTAGCCGAACTCGTTTTTTTTACTTAAGCCGCCTGTTATTGGGCGTTTGATGCTTGAGTCCCTTGCCAAGGTATTTTTGAACGGTACACCGAACACAGCAGGGTCTATGATATACCCAAGCAAAGAAAATCCTAAACTCCCATCACTTGAATGTACAAGATACCACCTTAGTGACACTTGCCAATACATCCAACGCGACTACGGAAATATTGTGTATAATGATCGAAAGTGTCCTTGAACTGAAATCCATCCTTTTACCATCTAAACATCATTTGACACTCAACTTCAGTATCATGTTTAGGTTTCAAATATCTAACACATCTAAACAGAAATATTGACATTCGCTCAGTATTTAGCCCCAAATGCAAGCATCCAAAGGAATCATTAGATATCAAGTCATGCACCAGTCCGGTCCGGCGTGTACGCTTTGGAAATTTGAAAAGAAAAAAAAAGACCTGTTTACGCGTGTAAAAAGAGCTAGAAACAAAACAAGAAAAAGGAAAGGAAATGACGGGCCATGCATGGCCATAGGCTAGGTGTGTCGGTCGTGGTGGCGTGTCACGACTACACTCCCCGAGCCCGACGCAACCAAAAGCAAGCCGGCAGTTCTGCGACACGGCCAGCCCGACCACAGTGGCTGACTCCGGTCAATGCCAAAAGCATCTGCACTGTCTGGCCACAGCAATGGCGATGGCCCCTCTCACACGGAAGCCAGCTCCCTCTACCCTGTTTTACTTTACCCCTCCTCCAAACCACACATTCTATTTCTCTCTCTCTACACCCAGCTCAGCAAGGGCCTCGGTTGATTCTTGACTGAGAAGGAAATGTGAGATTAGAAAAAGAAAGAGCTCCAATTAACAATGGCCGGTGGAGTAGGAAGTGTGAAGAGGATAAGTGTAGATGCTCTTGCATGTGTGTGTATATATACCCAAGATCGATCTGATTTTCATCATCCCCGATTCCCCTCACTCCGGTGCAAAGGGTGGAAGGAAAGGGAGAAGCAAAGCATCTCATTCTCCCCCAACCCCACAAACACCTTGGGCCAGCACCTCCCCTCTTCTTACCTTTATCTCCTCCTGGCCTCCAAGCATCTCCCTCCAATCCCCTCCTCACATTGCAAGATACTACTGCTAGATAGATTGCCAGATTGGTACAAGCATTGTCTGTTTCTTTCTTCCATCGTTGGTTAAGCGAGTGTGAGCGACGAAGGAAGCTAGGCACATCTATCTTGTGACGCCAAGCTCGCGCGGCATCTTTCCCAGCTCACGCCACACACCACCACCTCTGTTTCTTTCTTCTTCCTCCTCGATCGCGTCCGAGCCTCCCCTGCCGCATGCCACTCGCGTGCAGCCTCCCTGCCTGTTAGTTTGTTGCGACCCTCCCCCTGCATTGCCATCTTCGTCTCCGTCTTCTTTAGCCTGAAACGTACGGAGGCAGACCGAAGCAGAGCGCCTTTTCTGCAACCTGCATTGCAAGAACTCAAGAGATTCTGTGCTGTTTCTTTCCTGCCGCGGCGAGCGCGCGCATGCTAGCAGGGACCGACTGAAGGCGTCTAGCGGGGAGGCGATGCGGTTCACAGCGGGGGGCTCGACGACGCGGTCCTGGCAGCCGACGGCGGCGGGGGCGGACACCACGGACCTGCACTTCTGGCTGCAGTGGCGGGTGGCCGTGTGCGGGCTCTGGGTGCTCTGCTGCGTCGTCGCGGCGGCCTACCTCATCTGGCGCCACGAGGGGCCCGGCGCGCACCGCCGCCCGGGCGGCGCCGTCGTCAAAGAGCGGAGGAATACGAGGCCCGACGGGCTGCTGTACGACGACGAGGCGTGGCGGCCGTGCCTCCGGGACATCCACCCGGCCTGGCTCCTCGCGTACAGGCTCGTCTCCTTCTTCGTCCTCTTCAGCCTCCTCATCGTCATCGTCATCTCCGACGGCGGCAGCATCTTCTACTACTACACGCAGTAAGCCACTACTATAACCCATCCTTTTCACCTCCGGCTGCTTCTTCTAATACAGTGTACTATATCTTTCTTTTTAAAAAATTCTTGCTTTAATACTCCAGTGTACATCTTCTGCTACTGCACACAGTATGCTCCCACTGCTCCTCTCTTTTAATACTCCAGTGTACTTTTTTTTCTTCAAAAACTCTTTATTTTTGTTCTGACTTCTGAGAGAAAGCAACATGATTTTACTTGGGCGTTTCATTTGACATGGTGCTTGGGAGTTTTTAAAGATGCAAATTTGGATCTTTCCTGATTAATTTTTTTCTTTTCTTTCAAAACCATTTTTTTTGTTTTCAGAGCCAGGAAAATGTTTGTACTTGTGCGATTTAGTAGATGCAAAGTTTGATGAAAGATTGGTGCTTTCCATTAAATTAAACCTGTCATACTGTTGGCTAAAAAAACATGTCATGCTGTAAATTTAACTGGAGCTGGTTTGGTCAGGAACTTTTGGCATATGTTCTCTCCTCTTGTAAATTTGAATTTTAGTTCAGGGAATAAAGCAAGAGATTTCTCATGATTACATCAACTACTGATCATTCTAAATGTTTGCGCAATATATTAGGAGCATTCAGCAAATTCTCTTTACATTGATATTGTTCTACTGTGCACAACTGATGGCTAGCAACAGTTTGCTACCTAGCTTCGACAGCAAGCGACTCCTCACCTGTTGAGCTTCATTTTCAGTACTACAGTTTTTCTGGTGTATCAATGCATTTTGAAATTCGTAGGCGGTTTTATTGATGATGCTGTACTTCAACTTAGTAATTGAAAAAGAGGAGCTCATAGGACATGTGTTGTCAAGCACATTTAAGAAACAATCTTTTCGTGCAGTACAACATCACAACTAAACATAGACAGGACAGTGGTCAGTGTTGTGGGAATACCTGTTCCATTGAAGATTTTTCTGATATCTGATTAGTTTAACAGCCCCACTTTGATCTGCTGTTATTACTTTTTGGGGGGAGGGAAATCTCTGGTGTGCTTTTCTTTTGGAAAGATATAAAATGAGGTGTAACTGGTTGGTAGCATCAGAGTTGTCTGCAAAAATGTGATACTTAGCTTCCTGGTGTTTGTGATTCTGCTCTCAGTAGCATCAGCATGTACTAAGTGGTTGTTCAACTGTCTATTGTGCAGGTGGACCTTCATGCTGGTGACGATTTACTTCGGGGTAAGCGAAATGATCTGTCTCTTGAACGAATTCATCAGACACAATGATTCATGTTGACGTCTTCCACGTCCACAAGATCCTTATCTGAAAATAATATGTTTTTCTCTGTGAATTCTTCAGCTTGCCACAGCGCTGTCGATCTATGGATGCAGCAAATTTTCCGACTGGAATGCTGTTGCGGCGGCGACGGACACTGAGCTGGGGCCCTACGCCGCCCACGGAGCTGGCAATAAACCAACCGCCGATGAAGAGGATGATGGAACGAGAGAGATCGCTGGATTCTGGGGGTACCTGCTCCAGATCATTTACCAGGTACAGAGGCTTCCATACTAACCATAAACTCTGAAATATTGGCCACTTGGAGCCTTTCCAGATTTCCTATATGAGAGGGACATCTGCACTGGCATCACATCTGCATTGCATTGCACTGCATGGAGGGTGTGGTCTCATTTTGCTTTTCATGTGCAATTATTAGTGCTCTTGGGTGGTTAACATCATGCACCAGAAACTAAAGTATGTTTATAATTGTGCTCTGGTGAATTGGGTTCTGTTCCCAAAGATCAGATGTGACCACATAGCATCTTTGTCTGTCAGATCCTATATGAGAGCCTCCATGGTTGTTAGTCCAGCCCAAATGCCCAATCTCATAGTTCCTTGCACCTGAAGGGCTTGATTACTCTTACCCCATATCTCAAGTGTAGGGTTGGCCCTTTTAGAAGTAGCATCAGGAATAGAGACAAATTGTTTCCTTTTAATCTGTTGATTTGATTGGTCTAACTGTATCAGAATAGTGACTGGATAACTTTCCAGGGTGAGATAAAACATACATAGGGATAAGTACATACTTCCACAGTATAATAACCTCATGGCTACAGCTTCCAGTGAAGCTCCGATAGTATTCGGCTTCACAAATCATTTTTCAGTTATTTTCTAGGAACTGGCAGGAGCACCGTGTTTCAGTTTCAGAACAGAGAAAAATCAAGTTTTTATTGTATCTTCTCCTAGCATTCTTTGTGAATCTCTTTTATGAGATTATGTATACCTTTGGTTTACAGCTGTCCCTATCGTCTAGAAATATTCAAGCCTTGTTTTATATTCAAGCAGCTTATGTAAGACAGTTGTTATTAATTCCCTACCGATTCACCAAACTAGTATTCTGACATCTCTATCTCCCACGACAGACAAATGCAGGAGCTGTGATGCTTACAGATTGTGTGTTTTGGTTCATCATTTTCCCATTCCTTACCGTCAAAGATTACAGCATGAATTTTGTGAGTATGCTTGTTAATTTTACTGCTTCCATGCCTATCGTCTAATTGACGGTAATCAGTTTGCTTACTTGATCCTTTTCTGACAGTTGCTGATAGGAATGCACTCGGTCAACGCTGTTTTCCTGCTTGGCGAAGCGTCCTTGAATAGCCTGGTAAATGGATGAACCTGATCACCCAAGAAAGTTGATCCATAGTTTTTACAGTTTTACCCATGACATTTCCTTTCAAAACACAATTTTTACAGCGCTTCCCATGGTTCCGGATTGCGTATTTCTTCCTATGGACTGCACTTTATGTCGTATTCCAGTGGATTGTGCATGCATCAACCCCAATCTGGTAATATTTTCAGCTTCCATCCCTTGCTAGAGCGAGATAACTACTTGCACATATTCTTCCTTTCACTGAACACTTGCTTGAATTATTACAGGTGGCCTTACCCATTTCTCGACCTCTCAGCTAATCTGGCACCTTTGTGGTAATTTCTCATTACCATTATACAATAGCAAAAAAAATCCTGGAAAGGTTTCACGTGCATTTTATTAATTTAATTTCGTGTGATCACAGGCTTAACCAAGTTTTCTCCTCTGAACTTGTTGTGCAGGTACTTTGCAGTCGCGTTCATGCAATTGCCGTGCTACGTGATCTTCAGACTGGTGATGAACCTGAAACACAACCTTCTCTCTAAGCATTTCTCAGGCAGCACAGTAGTAAGAGATTAGCATCGTCGGATAAACAAGAATATGGCGGCTTATTCCTCCGGCCCTCCATTACAAACAGTTTATACAGAAAGGCAACTCGAATTTGGCATGGAGAAGCAACCAAATAATGGTGGCGAGGTGTAGCGTGTGGATCATTCGAGTCCCTTGCGATTAATTTCTTACGCTGGTGCATGCATCTCCAAAATGAAAGGAAAACAGAGCATGCCCGTGCGTTTATAGCGGAATAATTTGGTGTAAGTAAAATGAGGGGGTCATAGATTCGTAAGAATAGTTTTTGCGGTAACTGGAACTGAAAGAGAAAAAAAAATGGGATTGTGTACATACAGCTTGGTTGATTGGTTGGTGAAATGAAGATATTGGTCAATTAATTAGTAGTAGTAGCAGTAGTAGCTTCTTTTGTAGATCAGCTAATTGGTCATCAGTTTACAAGTGTGACTAATGTAATTGGTGCACGGTTCAATGCCTATATATAAGCTTATGGATCTGAAATGAGACCTTGAAAAGTGGAGACGGTGCAAGCTTATATCTATCCATCTACTGCCACCTATGTCTGTCACATTCTTTTCTCAGCATAAACATGCTGTTACTCCTCCAAATATACATCGCCACTTGCTATGATGCGTTCACAGTTCATCAACTTGTGTGTTAGTTACTCCAACGTACAGTAGAATTGGAAAACTTTGGGTAGTTGTTGTTGTTGTTGTCAAAATTGACGTTTTTGGGTTTTACTCGAATGGATATTGTAGAATTGCGGAATATTAACTATATTGATTGTGACCTCAATGGGTTGTTTATATAGGGTACAAAACTTGGACTCCAAGAAACCTAATAGAGATAGACTTGGACTACAATTTAAACTACCCAAATTATAACCGAAGATATACTCTAACATCCCCTGCAGTATCAGCATGGGGTTTAACAACGTTGAGACTTAATCGAATATCTGCAAATGGTTGAGTAGCAAGCCCCTTAGTGAAAATATCTGCAAACTGAGCCGTCGATGGAACAAGAATAGCACGAACTTGCCCCAAGGCGACCTTCTCGCGAACAAAGTGGATATCAGTCTCGATATGCTTGGTGCGCCAATGTTGAAAGGATTCCCAGACATGTAAATAGCCGAGATGTTGTCACAATAAACAACAGTAGCCTGCTCAATGGGACGGTGAAGTTCTGACAATAACTGACGAATCCAAACCGTAACAACATGGTATTCAGCCTCAGCAGACGAGCGGGAGACAGTAACCCTGTCTTTTAGAGGACCAAGAAATCAAGTTTTTTTTAAGAAACACGGTACAAACACAGACGCTCACATACACGCGCATATACTCACCCCTATAAACGCACACACGCACACCCTACCCCTATGAGCACCTCCGAAAGACTGAACTGGCGGGATCTTGAAATTGACGAAGTCACCACTGGCGCCTCGCTGTCGAAGGGAACGTCGCCTCCCATTGAATGAATATTCCGATGTCAAACACTGTGTCAAACTGGTTTGAACTCCCACCCTAACCACCCAAGCTCAGGTTGATTCTCCCAAGAAATCAAGTTGTTACCAAGGAAAACAAAAAATCCGAATATGGACCTACGAGTATATGGACAACCAGCCCAGTCAGCATTAGAGTACGCTGTCAAAGAGGTGGGGGAGTAGTGATTGATGTGAAGACTATGGTCAAGAGTGCCTTTAAGATAGCGAAGAATGTGTTTGACATGATTATAATGTGGAATACGCGGATCATGCATGTAGAGACAGACTTGTTGGATAGCAAAAGAAATATCAGGACGAGTAAGAGTGAGGTATTGAAGAGCACCAGCAAGACTACAACAAAGAGTAGCATCAGAAAAAGGGTCACCATCAACAGAAGTTTGAAGGAAGTATCAACATGAGTGCGAGAAGGCTGGTAATCCAGCATACCAGCACGAGAAAGAAGATCAAAAATATATTGTCGTTGGGAAAGAAAAAGTCTAGAAGAGTCACGAAGAACTGCAATACCCAAAAAATGATGAAGAAGACCAAGATCAGTCATAGAAAACTCAGAACAAAGAAGAGTGATAATGTGATCCTAGAAAGATATCATCAACATAAATAACCAAATAAGAATATCATTATATGGTTGTAAATAAAGAGAGATGTATCAGAAAGAGAAGGGGTAAAACCAATAGTTTGAATAAAGGAAGAAAATCGTTGAAACCAAGCTCGGGGAGCTTGTTTTAAACCATAAAGAGATTTTTTAAGAAGGCAAACGTGGTCAGGATGGTTTTTATCTTCAAAGCCTAGAGGTTGTTGATAGTAAACAGTTTCGTCGAGAGAACCATGAAGAAAAGAATTTTTTAACATATAATTGGTGAATAGGCTAGGAGGAGGAGACAACAATGCTAAGTAGAGTGCGAATGGTACTGGATTTAACTACAGGGGAGAAGGTTTCATCGTAATCAATACCGTGTTGTTAGCAATAACTGCGACTGACCCAAAGAGCTTTGTAACGAGAGAGAGTACCATTAGATTTAAATTTTTTTGACGAAAGACCCATTTTCCAGAAACAATGTTAGTGTGTGAAGGACGAGGAACCAACTGCCAAGTATTGTTTTCAAGAAGAGCATTGTATTCATCCTGCATGGCAGCGGCCCAGTTGGGGTCAAGAAGAGAATATTTATAAGTTCTTGGGAGAGAAGAGAGAACTTCAGCATGAAGATTTATGCGTTGAGAAGGAAGATGAAAACCAGACTTAGCACGAGGAGGAGGTTGTTGAGTAGGAGGTGCTAGCTAGGTAGGCAGAGGTTTGGGGTGATGGTGCTATCGCGAAAGGAGATGCAGCAGGAGGGAGATCTGCCACGGAAGAGGTAGGTTGTGGTTGTGCTGCCGCGGCAGGGTGGGCGTGTGTTGGTCTGCCGCGGCAGACCTGGGGTGGCGGTTGGCTGCCGCGGTAGGAGACGCAACAAAAGGTTGGGGAGGGTTGGTCTGCCGCGGCAGAGGTTTGGTCTACCGCGGCAGGATTTTGGTTGTTCTCGGCTGCCGCGATAGGGGAGGGGGCAAACGAGGGGGTTGACGTGGCAGGGTTTGCAGCCTATCCGGCCGCCCTGGCAGGATCAGAAAAAGAAAAAGGAAATTTATTTTGGCTAGAGGTGGTGGTGGGTGTCGGGGTGGTGTTGCTGGTTCGTTGTGCAAAAGGAAAAATGTTTTCAGCGAACGTAAAATGATGAGACACATGGACATGACCATTAAGTAAATCAAGACAATGGTAACCTTTCTGTTCAAAAGAAAATCCAAGAAAAACGCAGGGTATTGAGTGAGGAGATAGTTTATTGGGGGAGGTAGCATAGATATTGGCAAAAAAAAGACAATCAAAAACACGTATGTCATAGTTGGGATGGCAAAGAAAAAGTGAAAAATATGAAGTGTTTGTTTGGTTTGCTTTGGAGAGACGAATATTAAGTAAAAAGGTGGCTGTATAAAGAGCTTCGGCCCAAAATTTTGGTGACATTGAGGCGTAAAGTAAAAGTGTTCGGACGATGTTATTTAAAGTTCGATGTGAACATTCTGCTTTTCCGTTTTGACAGGAGGTGTAAGGGCAAGAAAAACAAAGTAGAATGTCGTGTTGAGAAAGAAGGTGTGGCTTTTAATATTGTCAAATTCACCACTATTATCACATTAAATAAAACGAATGGGAAGAAAGTGTACAGAAACATAGCGTAGAAAAATTAGAAAAATTGTGTGAAGATCGGATTTGTTGCGTAAAGAAAAGGTCCAAACAAAGTGCGTGAAATAATCAAGAATAGCGAGATGATATTTGAAACCATAAACACTAGAAATTGGTGATGTACACATATCACAATGTAGTAATTCAAACGGGTAGGTACTATGAGAATTTGAAAAACTAAACGGGAGACGAACATGTTTGCCTAATTGAAAAGACTCACATAGCGAGGAATTATGAGAATCTTTATTACAGGTACTGAAAATTCACTAAGTAGAGAGGATAAACTGCATTATTGGGATGGCCGAGTCGATGATGCCACAAATTCATCGAAGCGACCATGGAAGTGGGAGGCGCAGCGGGAGGAACACCATGAAGAGAGTATAAATCACCCGAGCTATTGAAACGTGCGATCTTGGCCTTGGTCGGGTAATCCTTCACAGATAAACCAAAAAGTTCAAAATCAACAGAAACAAGAATAACACAAGTAAATTGGCGAATAGAAATCAGATTTTTAATCAGAGTCGGGGCGACAAGAACATCACGAAGAGGGAGGGGTTTGATAGAAGAGGGAATTTGAGCTTGACCAAGAAAAAATATAGGAATAGTGGATCGATCGCCAAGGGTAATGGAGGGGAAAGGAGATGTGGTGCGGGATGCCAGCCAAGTACTAGATGCAGACATATGACTAGAAGCACCCGAATCGAGAATCGAAAATCCAATCCGTACCTGAGAAGCAAAATTGTTTATGGCCTGCAAAAAGGTAGCTTGATCCTAGCTCGGTGTCGATATTGAGGTAGGTGCATGAAGCAATGCAGGTTGGTATGGCAGTGTGGCAGCAGAGCAGAAAGGGGCGTGTAGTAGCCGTCGTCGGTCTAGTGGGGCGATGGAGCATATGTTGGAGGAGCGTAGGTCGGGGCAGCATGGTAGGCGTGTGTCGGTTGTCGAGTGATGGGGTTCGTAGCATAGAAAACAAAAATTTTCCTACCGCAAGACGAATAAATCCAAGATCTAATCTATGGAACACCCAAGATCTAATCTACAAGATCGAAGCAACGAGATTGATAAGATACTAACCCTTGAAGATTTCCAAAGCCTACGAGATCAGATCTCGTTGTTGGTGTAGACGATCATCCCCTGCAATCCGAGCACTTCCGTACTCTGGCCGCGCGTACGGTGTCGATGAAGCCCTTCCTCTCCCGCCGGCGGGCGGCGGAGTGTGGTAGATCTCCACGGAATCCCAGCAGCACGACGGCGTGGTGGTGGTGGTGGAGAAGAATTTGGCTTCGCCTAAGCCTCGCAAAGATGGAGGAGGAAGAGAGGGGGCGGCCGTGGTTTCGGATGGGGTGCCTTGGCCGGCCACCCCTCCCCTTTATATAGGTGGGGTCGGCCTAGGGTTTCCCCTAGGGCCCACCTACCCCTTTGGCCGGCCACATGGGGGGCAAACTCCTCCCCCAAGTTTCCCCCTTATCTCCTAATTCAAACCATTTATTTTAGGAGATAGATCTTATCTCTAGATTTAAACCATTTAAACTAGAGATAGATCTTATCTCTAATTAGGCCCACATGTCATGGTGGGTAGGACCCACTATGCCATGTGGCGCCTATGTGGCCTCTCCCGGGGTGGTGGGCCCACCGGTGGCCCTCTAGAACCTTCTAGAAGCTCCGGTCAAAACACCGAACTTTTTCCCGAAATTGACTTCCCATATATGAATCTTATTCTCCGGACCATTCCGGACCTCCTCGTGATGTCCCGGATCCCATCCGAGATTCCGAACAAAACTTCGGACTCCAACTCATATTCCGAATCTACTTATGCGACATCGAACCTTAAGCGCGTCACCCTACGGTTCGCGAACTATGCAGACATGAGACTCCTCTCCGAGCAATAACCAATAGCGGGATCTGGAGATCCATAATGGCTCCCACATATTCAACGATGACTTAGTGATCGATTGAACCATTTACATACGATGCCGATTCCCTTTGTCACGCGATATTTTACTTGTCCGAGGTCCGATCATCGGTATCTCCATACCTTGTTCAACCTCGTTACCGACAAGTACTCTTTACTCGTACCGTGGTATGTGATCTCTTATGAACCATTCATATGCTTGCAAGCTAATCAGATGACATCCCACCGAGAGGGCCCAGAGTATATCTATCCGTCATCAGGATGGACAAATCCCACTATTGATCCATATGCCTCAACTCACACTTTCCGAATACTTAATCCCACCTTTATTGTCACCCATTTACGCAATGACGTTTGATGTAATCAAAGTACCCTTCCGGTGTAAGTGATTTATATGATCTCATGGTCGAAGGACTAAGGCAACTATGTATCGAAAGCTTATAGCAAATTGAACTTAATGACTTGATCTTATGCTACGCTCATTTGGGTGTGTGTCCATTATATCATTCACCTAATGACATAACCTTGTTATTAATAACATCCAATGTTCATGATCACGAAACCATGATCATCCATTAATCAACAAGCTAGTTATACAAGAGGCTTACTAGGGACTCCTTGTTGTTTACATAACACACATGTATCAATGTTCGGTTAATACAATTATAGCATGGTATGTAAACATTATCATAAACACAAAGATATATTATAATAACCATTTTATTATTGCCTCTTGGGCATATCTCCAACAGTCTCCCACTTGCACTAGAGTCAATAATCTAGTTTACATTTGTAAAGATATAACACCTTGGCCTTGGTGCTAATCATGTTTTGCTCACGGGAGAGGTTTTAGTCAACGGATCTGACACGCTCAGAAACGTATGTATTTTGCAATTCATTTGCGTCTCAACGCATCACTCATTTTCCAAATGAGACGGCATTAATTGTATATGCTTAGTCCTCTGGTGGAACCTTAATTCCGCGGTCTGACATAAGTCACTAATATTGTCACACACAATATAGCTTCAAAGTTCCGACACTATCGGAACTACACCAAGTTCTCAAAGAACTCTTCGACTTAACATCCTCAGTCATTGTCAAAACAATGACATACTCTGCCTTCGTTTGTAGAATCCGTCACAATATTTAGAACTCATCCAAATCTAGCATAGACTTGTTCTAGCTCATTGTGCTACCTTTTAAATAACTCTTAGCCTAATTGAGATTGAAATTTTATTTTTATATGTGACCAAACTAATATCGGTGCAACACCTTACAGCGATTTGTTTGTCATTACCCCATATAAAAACTATATTTATATATCCTTGGTTCTTCTAAAGCACTCAGGGATATTCTTACTGTTGTCCAATGATCATTACATGAATCATTCTGGTACATGCTCGTAACACTTTAGAGCACAGGACTTCTGACTTTGTACATATTATTCGTGATCTAAAATCACTCATGTGTATTTACTCATCGAGTGTCAAATACACTCAAGTCTTGTTAAACCTTCACATGAAAAGAACACCTTCTTAATTGAACTACTTCAATATCTATTCTATGTACTTAAACTTAAACTTATTATGTGTTTCTATCTATCTTCATAGATCTTGACACTAAATATGT
Source organism: Lolium multiflorum (assembly GCA_030979885.1). NCBI lineage: Eukaryota > Viridiplantae > Streptophyta > Magnoliopsida > Poales > Poaceae > Lolium > Lolium multiflorum. The sequence goes on along the minus strand of CM061752.1, from coordinate 25,340,992 downwards.
TTCAATTCATATCCTTTCATTGATGTTAATTCTCAATGAAACCTTTTAAATCAATTATATAATTACACTATTTATAATGAACGATATGTCATCTACATAAAGTATTATAAATATGTCTCAGCTCCCACTTAATTTCTTGCAAATGCAAGCATCTTCATCGTTTCTGATGGAATCAAAACTCTTTGATTATTTCATCCGGTGAAGATTCCAACTCCGCGATACTTACTTCATCCAATTGAAGTTTGTATACCTATCTAGTATTCCACGGACCAGCAAAACTCTTGGTTGCATCTGGTATACATCCTTCATACATACTGTAAGGAATGTATTTCTGCCATCCTACTATCATATCTCATAAAAGAAATATGTAGCGATTACTAGAATAATCCACATAGACTATAAGCATTGCCACGGAAGATCTAATCTTATCGTAGTCAACTCTTTGAACTTTGTCGTAAACAACTTTTCGATAAGTCAAGCTTCTTTAAGGATACTCCATCCAAGTCCATCTATTTGATAGATCCATTTACTTTCAAAAAGTACTCAACTATCTTGGATTTCATGGCGCATAGCCATTTTAACGGAGTCAGGGCCCATCATAACTTCTTTGTATGTAGTTGGTTTATCATTGTTCAAAATCAATCCTTTGTTCACAAATCATTTATTTGATCACAAAGTAAACCATACCTACAAGGTTCAATAAGTACTTTGATCTCCATGACTATAACAATTTGTAGACATGTGAGCCATGATCTTCGTAGCTGCTTCCGGAACCATTTCCGACGCTGCGCTACTCTGATCATCATGCTCAGGTTTATAAACCTTATCAAGTTCCATTGTCCTCCCACTCAAATACTTCGCTAGAAAACAATTTCTTGGAAATAATTAAGTAACATCAACAAACACTTTTGCCTTTTACTTAAAAGTGGAAAGAATTCCCAATCAATTCTGGGATAACCAACAAAGACATTCATCCGATTTTGGTTGTAAACTCATTCACTTATGCTACGCATACCAAAATTTAAGAAAGGACTATTAGGGTTTATACCCATGCCATAACTCATATGGTGTCATTTCAATGGATCATGATGATGCTCTATTCAGTGTAAAAGCGGTAGTCTCTAAAGCATAATCCACAAAAATATAATGGCGTTATTTTATTTTTATCTCATCATCAATCCAACAAGTTTTGGATACGTCTCTTGGATACTCCATCATCACTATGATACTCCAAGAAACGTGAGTAGTAGAACAATTTCATAACTCTCTTAGATGTTCGCTAAAACTCGTAATTCAAATATTTCCACTATGATCCAATCATAGATATTTGACTTTTCTATTACGATGATTTCTACTTTATGCTGAAATTTATTTGAATCCATTCAAATGTTTCAAAAACTTCTTCCTTATCGAATATATCCACATATATACTCAATTCATTGTTAGAAGTTTTCATGAAGTAGAAGAATCTCCCGCACACAACTATGCCCAGTGAACCATATACATCACCATGTATGTTTCCACTAAGTTAATTGCCCGCTCAACTCTTGGCCTATGAACGGGATTTAATTCATTCTCTTTAGAAGAGATTTGCAAGCGCCAAATGATTCAGAAATCAAATGACTCCAAAAGTCCATTTGCATGGAGTTCCTTCATGCGTTCCTTTCTAACATGACCTAAATGGCGGTTCCACTAATGAGTGGAATTCATATCATTTGCCTTATGGCATTTTAGCGTCAGTGTTATGTATGTGTGCTTCACCATAAAGATTTATAATAACTTATCCATCGTACATGGAATGTGTTACAATTTGAACAACTCATTGTTTTCATTTAACCAGAACAAGACAACAATTATAAAGTTCTTTATTATAAATCTGAATGGCTAGAATGCCAACGGCGAACATAATAACACTTTATTTTTGTTCCAGACGTGCATTCCTATCACATTCCTTTTCAGTCACTTAGGCCATCGTATTCTTGTATTGCGTTGTATTGTATGACATCTCATACCAACCAATCTGGTACAAATATCCAAGAAATTCATTATGTGACCAAACAAGGAATACATCCATAACATGTATATCATCTATATACACCTGACCTAGACTTTCTAGTCTTTTCTTTCTTTCTGCCAAAATATCTTTTGTAGTTTCTCTTTTAGCTTTCCTCATTCTCAGAAAAACACTTCATCTTCAATAACTTCTAGGTCCATTGGTCAAATACCAATAACCTTGAGGTTCTTACCTTGAAATTGATCATCACATGACAAGTGTTCTAGATTTCACTATTAATAACCTTTAATGTGATGAACAATTTCACTCATAATTTTATCCATCAAATCATGACGACTTTCCGAGACCATGTCCGTACATGCTAGGCTCGTAAAGTTTTAACCTTAGTATTCGCATGTGCAAATCTGTCTTGCACCCGTTGTATGCACACGTAGAATCTATAACACCCGATCATCACGAGATGCTTCGAAGCGACGAGTCTTAGCAACGGTGCATACTAAGGGCGATCACTTCATGGATATGCGAATATCGTTAGTGCCCAACTAGTTGGAGGATTGAGACGCCGCGTCTTCAACCTTCGTACATTCCCATAAAACTTATGAGTTTATGTAGTCTCACCAAATTATATTCTATCATCTTGCAATAGGGTCTTAGATATCACATATATCTCATACCTTGCTTATTTCTGAAAACAAAATTTTCAGCTCCTTACTTTTCAAACGGATTTGAAACTTCAAGTTTCACGGAGACAAGATGATTTAAGGTACTAATTGAAACCATTGCTCTTTGAATCATTAATGTGAGGTTTACTAAAAGTTTGCATTAGGACTTAATCATATCTTGATTCTTTAACAATACGGTACCAGTCCGTAAAGTTACTTGTCAGACTTAACAGTATTTCTATCTCAATTACAAGACTAGCGCATGGTAGAAAACGGATGCCAATTCTACAAATTTAATTCAAAATACTATTCAGACTATGTTCATGATAATTTGAGTTCATTTTTAATTCTTCAATTAACTAGGTGAACTCCCACTCAAAACAACATCCCTCGCATTGTCTTAGTGATTACACGAACCAAATCCACTACACCAAGTCCGATCATCACGAGAAAAGATGTAGCTTCAAAGGCGAACACTCAAAGTGTTCATCATATCATTCATATGACTCATGCTCTACCTTTCGGTATCCCGTGTTCCGAGACCATGTCTGTACATGCTAGGCTCGTCAAGGTAACCTTAGTATCCGCGTGTGCAAATCTGGCTTGCACCCGTTGTATGCACATGTAGAGTCTATCACACCCGATCATCACGAGATGCTTCGAAACGACAAGTCTTAGCAACGGTGCATACTAAGGATGAACACTTTATTATCTTGATATTTAGTGAGAGGGATCATCTTATAATGCTACGTCGCGATCTAAGCAAGATAAGATGCATAAAGGATTAACATCACATGCAATTCATAATATGTGATATGATATGGCCTTTCTTCTTGTGCTTTTGATCTCCATCTCCAAAGCACATGATCATGATCTCCATCATCACCAGCATTGCACCAAGGTCCGTGGCGCCGCCTCATGGTTGTGCATCACTTATAGCTACTATAACAACTACTTGAAATAAAGCTATTACATGATGAATAGACACGCAGGTCTTTAACAAAAATTAAAAACAACCATTAGGCTCCTGCCGGTTGCCATAATACAACAATGAACATCTCATACATCAAATATAATCATCATCACATCATGGCCATATCACATCACCAAACCCTGCAAAAACAAGTTAGACGCCTCTAATTTGGTTTGCATATTTTACGTGGTTTAGGTTTTCGAGTAAGATCCAATCTACCTACGAACATGAACCACAACGGTGATACTAGTGTTGACAATAGAAAGTGCAAATTGGAATCTTCACTATGGTGGGAGAGACAGACACCCGCAAAGCCACTTATGCAATACAAGTTGCATGTCAAGCGTGGAGCAAGTCTCATGAGACGCGGTCATGTAAAGTTAGCCCGGGCCGCTTCATCCCACCATCCCGCAAGATGCAAAGTACACAAACTAAAGCAACAAAAGCATCAACGCCCACAAAACCATTGTGTTCTACTCGTGCAACAGATCTATGCATAGACATGGCTCTGATACCACTGATGGGGTTCGTAGCATAGAAAACAAAAATTTTCCTACCGCAAGACGAATAAATCCAAGATCTAATCTATGGAACACCCAAGATCTAATCTACAAGATCGAAGCAACGAGATTGATAAGATACTAACCCTTGAAGATTTCCAAAGCCTACGAGATCAGATCTCGTTGTTGGTGTAGACGATCATCCCCTGCTGCAATCCGGCACTTCCGTACGGCGTACGTGTCGATGAAGCCCTTCCTCTCCCCGTTCCAGCGGGCAGCGGAGGTGTGGTAGATCTCCACGGAATCCCCAGCAGCACGACGGCGTGGTGGTGGTGGTGGAGAAGAATTGCTGCAGGGCTTCGCCTAAGCCTGAGCATATGGAGGAGGAAGAGAGGGGCGGCCAGGTTTCGGATGGGGTGCCTGGCCGGCCACCCCTCCCCTCTTTATATAGGTGGGGGTCGGCCCAGGGTTTCCCCTAGGGCCCACCTACCCACATGGGGGGGCAAACTCCTCCCCCAAGTTTTCCCCCTTATCTCCTAATTCAAACCATTTATTTTAGGAGATAGATCTTATCTCTAGATTTAAACCATTTAAACTAGAGATAGATCTTATCTCTAAGGGGCCGGCCTAGGCCCACATGTCATGGTGGGTAGGACCCACTATGCCATGTGGCGCCTATGTGGCCTCTCCCGGGGTGGTGGGCCCACCGGTGGCCCTCTAGAACCTTCTAGAAGCTCCGGTCAAAACACCGGACTTTTCCCGAACCCCGGAAATTGACTTCCCATATATGAATCTTATTCTCCGGACCATTCCGGACCTCCTCGTGATGTCCCGGATCCCATCCGAGATTCCGAACAAAAACTTCGGACTCCAACTCATATTCCGAATCTACTTATGCGACATCGAACCTTAAGCGCGTCACCTACTTCGCGAACTATGCGACATGGTCGAGACTCCTCTCCGAGCAATAACCAATAGCGGGATCTGGAGATCCATAATGGCTCCCACATATTCAACGATGACTTAGTGATCGATTGAACCATTTACATACGATGCCGATTCCCTTTGTCACGCGATATTTTACTTGTCCGAGGTCCGATCATCGGTATCTCCATACCTTGTTCAACCTCGTTACCGACAAGTACTCTTTACTCGTACCGTGGTATGTGATCTCTTATGAACCATTCATATGCTTGCAAGCTAATCGATGACATCCCACCGAGAGGGCCCAGAGTATATCTATCCGTCATCAGGATGGACAAATTCCACTATTGATCCATATGCCTCAACTCACACTTTCCGAATACTTAATCCCACCTTTATTGTCACCCATTTACGCAATGACGTTTGATGTAATCAAAGTACCCTTCCGGTGTAAGTGATTTATATGATCTCATGGTCGAAGGACTAAGGCAACTATGTATCGAAAGCTTATAGCAAATTGAACTTAATGACTTGATCTTATGCTACGCTCATTTGGGTGTGTGTCCATTATATCATTCACCTAATGACATAACCTTGTTATTAATAACATCCAATGTTCATGATCACGAAACCATGATCATCCATTAATCAACAAGCTAGTTATACAAGAGGCTTACTAGGGACTCCTTGTTGTTTACATAACAAACATGTATCAATGTTCCGGTTAATACAATTATAGCATGGTATGTAAACATTATCATAAACACAAAGATATATTATAATAACCATTTTATTATTGCCTCTTGGGCATATCTCCAACATCGAGGCGCAGGGAATCCAGGGGCACCAGTAGGCGGGCGAAGGCCGGGCTGCCAGGCTCTAGTGTAGGCTGGAGGAGCACCATAAGGAAAGGGAGCAGCCCAGGGCATGGACCAGGCCTGAACCATCCCGTTCCAGGGATCTTAAGAGGGGCACCAGCTCGGAGGCGCGGGTGGTGGAGCGACGCTGGAAGGGGCGCCGTCGGTGGTGTAGAGCACGGAGGCCGATACATGGGATTCTTGACGCGGTAGTTCGGACTAGAACGCCAGCCAGGAGGAGGTTGCACTGGGGGCACTACCACAGCAGGGAATTGTGATGTTTGCCCTACCTCGGCAGGAAACTGTGTCGCGGCAGAGTTTTGGCCGTTTTAGCCTCGCGCGGCAGGAGATGGCGGTGGCCAAGGCGAGGCGGTGAAGATGTGTGGGCACGCCTCCTTGCACGCTTGCGCGTCGTCGGCACACTGGAGGAGGGAGCGGACCTCGGTGAAGGTGGGGCGGGGCCGCATCATGCGGATGAAGGAGGCCTGTTTCTCGAACCGGTCGCTAAGCCTTTGGAGTAGGATGTTGATGAGCTGGCGGTCTGCCACGGGATCGCCGAGTTCCCAGAGCTCGTCGGCCATCATCTGTATCCGTTGGCAATAGACGCTGAGGGAGGAGGACCCCTAGACGGTGTTGCGGATCTCGGTGTTGAGGTTGTTGACCCGAGCATCGACGGTGTCCTGGAAGAGTTGGCGTAGGGCCGCCCACAGGGCGGCGGCGGTGGAGGCCTCACGGAAGATGAGGTTGAAGATCTCGGTGGACACCCGCGTGTAGATCCATTGGATGATGGCGAGATTGTCCTTGACCCAGCGAGGATCATCGAGGCGTGATACAGAGTCGGTGGCGACATGGGGGCGCAGATTGCAGCGGCCGAGGTGGACATCAAAGTGATTGGTATGAAGGGAGTAACATCTGAAATTGCATCTCGAAAGGAAATGTGAGTAGCCATGGTGGAGGTAGAGGTAGAGGTAGAGGGTAAGGCTAGGGAATAAGGGGATGAGGAGGTGTCGGTGATTTTAGCAGCGGCCAGGGTTGCGCGCCACTCGATGTAGCCGGGCGGCGGCGGTTTGGGTGGGGCAGCCATGCCCTAGGATCGATATTCTGATACCATGTAGAATTGCGGAATATTAACTATATTGATTGTGGTCTCAATGGGTTGTTTATATAAGGGTACAAAACTTGAACTCCAAGAAGCCTAATAGAGATAGACTTGGACTACAATTTAAACTACCAAAACTATAACCAAAGATAACATATATCCCTGCCATTTGATATGTATTTATAAGGATGCACATACTTGTACAAGTCATGTAGGATTACAAGTCTAATACATGTGTCATTCGTATAGAAAGGGGTCCTACTTCTAACACCTTCTCTTAACCACAACTTGGCCAAGTTGAGGTTATGTTAAAGTTACGTGTAGAAAGCGGTTTTGTAAAACCGTTAACAACTTGATCCTTTGAAAGAACAAAATGAATTTCTAGTTGCTTGCTAAGAACTCCTTCCTTGTCAAATTGAAAGTGGATCCTGATATGCTTGGGTCGTGCATGAAAAACTGGATTAGCAGCCAAATATTTTGCTCGCAAATTATGACACTATAGGCATTATGGTTGGGTCATCTTAACTTGAAGTTCTTCAAGCAAGCTCTAGTATTTGCTAAAGATTTGTACTCGCTTCTGTTCTGGACCTCTAAACATGGGCTTACTACTTTGGAATCGAAGAAATGAGTTTGGCCCAAAACGAAGACAATAAAAATTCCCGGTTGATCAACTCATAAATGTTAGACAAATACCAGCTTGACATATGTGCGCTTAACAGCATTTTAGTGCAGAGTAACAGGAGCATGTAAATACCGACAGATTGTTATTTGCATAGAAAATCATGACCTTGTAAGTGTTAGATACTACACCTACCATGCTTCTATATTTGGCTATCATGCCTGAGTTTGATGATGATTATAAACCCAATAGTTCAGACCCATTTGTTTGCTTAGATGTATCTAGAAGTTAATTGCCAAAACTCTATTTGAACTTGATCTTGATGCTCCCAAATTATTCAGCGTACGACAAAATGCTTTTATAAAAATGAAACATTACTGATGGCATAATGTCCCCGCATGAACTTACTTATCACACTCGTGTGAAGAGGCATTATGCTGAAGTTAGATTTCGAAAAGACAAATGTTAAAGTGTCCTTGCTTAATTTTTTTAAGTAGTTTTTTATTATACTAGCTCCATTTTGAAATATAATCTTTTTTAGAAAGCGAAGGTTTATATTTTGGAACGGATGTAATACTTTGTAACTGGGTGAATAAGATTATACTACTACATAATGTAACATTTTCTGCCAAAATTAGTAGTGAGATGGGACCTTATTTTTGAAGTGCTAAAGGACTTAGAAATGGAATCCCCTCTCACCATTCTTATGCAATAAGTTCATAGCCTAGTCCGGATTAGTGGGTGAGTGGATACGTAGAACGATCCTCGCTAAATAATCCCTTTTATCTTAACACGGGTTAAATGGATGAATACTTGCTTATTTCCAAGATGGAGGAGGAGCTGGCTTCCGTGTGAAGGTGGCCGATGCCATCGCCATTGCTGTGGTCTGTGGACAGGTGTTGCAGATTCTTTTGGCATTGACCGGGGTCAGCCATTGTGATCGGGCTGGCCGTGCTGCAGACTCTCGCAGTGCAGTCGCACAGGGGCTTTGCTTTTGGTCGCGATCGGGTCGGGGTCAGAAGTCGTTGGCGGTGAGTCACGGAAAGCCGACCGACACAGCTACAGCTAGCCTATACTGGAGTAGTACTAGCCATGGACCTGGAGGTGGTGGTTTCTTTTGTTTCTATCACTGCTTTTTTCTCTTTACGCGCGCAAACAGGAGGCGCGTTTCAAACTTCGACGGCCCGTACTGGATCGAACTGGTGGGGTGATTGGGTATGTAGAACGATTCACGTTAAGTAATCCTTCTTTTGCTAACATGGGTTGCATGCATGGACCGTAGCTTGTCTCTAAGATGGACCATGGTGTTTTTCTTACGGTGAAGGACAAAAATAATTTAAGGTAGACCGAACTCTACACAATCATTGAAATAGTCACGTGATATATATACTATTTTCAATTTTCAACATAATTACTTAGTACAATAAAAACCAAAACATATTTAAGTACAAGTAGAAACAAAAATAAACATACCAATAAGATATTATTAATCTTATAGCAAATTGGTTTCACCACACCTCATGAGCTGTCAAAAATAATCTGAGGTTCCCTTACATACACCACCTAGGAGATTGTTTAGAGTCAAGTTCTGTTATATTGAGAATTAGATATTGGAAAGAGAATATTTGGTTTTCCGACTAAATGAGACATAGTCTCTGTTTTGGTCCGAAGTTAGTTTTGCGCAGTTTTCAGTAAAACAAGCATAATTGTCTCATACGAAATCCGTTTTCGATGGATAACCACTCAAATTATTTAGAAAAAACATGTGCATCTGAAAATTTTCAACAAAAATCAAGGTAGGTCAGCCGCCCTACCTCTCCCTACCGGGAGCTTTGGCCCTAGGTTTTGTTCGTATAAGTAGGAACAATGTATGCTAAAAACTCTCATTGGCTTCCCAGAACCAGTGGTCTCTTTTTGAAAAAAAAAAACTTGTATGTACAGGTTTCAAAAAGTGTGATTTTTTACTAGCCAATAATGTAACCTAAAAAACATTTAAAATCTAGCAATAAATTCTTTAAATTTGTGTTACACAAACCTGAGAAACTGTGACAAATATTAGAGTTTCGAATTTTTTCACTATTTACTATACTCAGATCCACACTTTTTGTTTGTGTAGCTCAGAGCATTTATAATGTCAAATGTTCATATTAAAAAAAACATTATTCACAACTCTAGTGTTCATGTTAGGCCGCTGAATCCCTTTATAGTGAGGAAATTATGCTTTTGCGATCAAATGTGATGCTAAATCCGCAGAGAAATACTCTAGGGTGTGCGTGTGTGCGTTCATAGGGGTGAGTGTATGCGCGTGTATGTGAGCGTCTGTGTTTGTACTGTGTTTCTCAAAAAAAAAAAAAAAAATCCGCAGAGAAATACTCTGCATGTTGTGTAAGTTGTGTTTGACTTTTCACGGCCTCTAATACACCATTCTGACTATATAAAACTTTGCTTGTATTATGCTTATGCGCGAATAGGAATGGTAAAGCTATATAAATCGAAAGAATCTCGATTGATAATATCTTGTGCTCAATCACTCCAATTATTAGCTTTTCAATGTAAAGGGATACCCTACGACTGGGTGACTTAATACGCGTTGAGTTCAAAATTAAGAATCACGAAATTAAGGTCTTTGGCATCTCTCAAAAGAATGCTGCCTACCTCCTAGTCATTTCTCTAGACAGAAGTGTGTTTTTTTGTGAAGAATCTTCGATGAAGGGTGGTTTGTTCAACATGTTTTCTGAGCTGCCTAGCAACATACATACCTTGCCGTCCAAGGTTTGGAATATGCTCACTCTTGACCCTGGATAAGATAAGATGATGTGTTTATTAGTCGTCTCTGTCCTCCTCCTTCCAGCTGAGCTAGGCAGCTGCTACAAAAAAAAATTCGAAAACGAGCAGCAGCTACTAGTTATAGCATGATCATAGCATTATTTGGCAAAGTTTGTTTAATCTGTCTATTAGCTAACCCTAATCCATTCCGGAAAAAATCTAACCCTAATGATGATGACGTTGAATCGAAGGTCCTACTACTTTTTTAATATCGCAGAGACAGAGAGGATAGATTGAGAATTGATTCACAATCGGGCTTGGAGAGGGAAATAGAAGGTGAGCAGTTATGATTCGTGAGCAGGTGGAGGGCGTGATTGCCCAATGAATGGCGTGTCATCCCGTCCTTTAGCCTACTTCTGACCGATACGCAGCAATAAAATGGCAAAGGACGATGAAATTGCACAAATCACCACCATTTGTTGTCTTCGTTGCGCAAAACACCACATTTACATGTTTGTTGCAGAGATCATCACCTTTTGATGTAATGTGTTGCACAGAGGTTCAAATCAAATATTGGAGTCAGATTAAGCTAATTAACTTCAAATTTGACAGCTGGCCCCATAAAACAGAGATGATGTGACGTCCACTATGTCATCTAGTGTGTTTTCAAACTTTTTTTAAACAAGAAGATTCAATAATTAAAACAATATTAAAAAATAATTCTGGGAAAGTTTGAAACGAATCTAACATATGGTACGTCCATTGGCCACTAGCCATAACTAGAATGCGAATCTTGCTCAGTCCCTTACCGTTCCGCTTCGTATCCAACCAAATTTGAACCTAGCTTTTTTCTTGCCGCTACCATCTGAGGTGGAGGCGGCAGCCGGCGGGGACGCATGGTACGTCCGATCATGACGAACAGGCGCGTGCAGTCAAATCGGGAAGACATGACAACAATTACGTTAGATAGAAAGACTAATATGCCCTTGTTAATGGATGGTCAGATCTGATTGGTACTTCAAACTTGTTTTATAGAAGTACAAGGGTACCGTAAAAAAGCTGGAGCAACTCCAGCTTTTTAAAACCACGAAGCTGAGAGGGACACCGAAGCACACCTCATACTGAATGCATCGGCGTACACGGCAGAGAGATTTCATGGTGACCTTAGCTTGTATGCCATGGAAAGGGTATGAGCACTCGTACCTCACCTCTTCGATGACCCACCACCAAGGAAGAGACAACTCTCGGCAGAAGGTCACGAGGAAAGCAAGGAGGAAGGTAAAGGGGAGAGCGTCGCTGTCGTACTACAAACAGAGACGGGCCATGCAGGCAGGAGTAAACTGTTCATGCATGGGTTTACGTGCCAAGTGGTAGTAGGCCGAATCATTCCTCCATCGATCCGGGCCCACGTGTACGTATCTATACATTGACCAGTAGATCTAAATAACCAGGCCTATCTAAAAATTATATGGCGAATGATATTCTTTACATACAATATTCCACCTCCGTCTAATGTATCTAATATGTTTGGTAATTGGCTAAATGGTGTGAATAAGAAGGATAAAGTTTATATTAGAATTGGTGTTTCCGCAATCTGTTGGTCGATTTGGACTAGCCGGAATGATATTATCTTTAATAAACAAAAGGGAACAAATTTCTTGCAGGTTATTCTTCGTGCGGTGCATTGGCTACAAACATGGGCATGTTTGCTCCCGGCGGACCAGCGGGATACTATGGATACTGGATGTAACCGGCTCCCGGAGGTCACTCAGGACTGCTATTTCCAGGCTACTGGATGGCGACACATTAGTAGAATTCTGGATGGATAGTATTTTGTTCGACTTTCCATCTTTTTTTGGTCGCTTCTAGTTTTTTGCTTAGTTTCTTTGTTTTACCAGACTACCTACATGTAATAAGTACTTGACGTTTACATTTTATTATTAATAAATGGCTATATGCATCGATTGATGCAGAGGCCGGGGCTATGCTCCTATGTCTAAAAAAATCTAAATAACCATGCCTATCTAAATAAAGGTTGGCTTTATGTTTGGTCAAAAAATATTTAGTAAATTTGATCAGGCAACAGCTATAATATAAAATTGCTAAAACCATTATAAAATATACTTCAGTATTGTGTGTATTTGGTATTTTAGGTATTAATATTTTGTACTTCATATGTTCCAACTTAATTGACTCAATTTTGTCTACATTCACATGTACTATACATAATATATATACGTGCTTGTTCAAACTTCATAAAGTTTGGGCAAGACCAAATAATCCATGATTTCTTATCCATTTAATGACTTAAGTTAAATGGTGGTAAAACTGTTCTTTAGAAAAACGCCAATGCAATTTACTGTTCCTAGAAAAAAATTCAATTAATCTCTGACTCATAATAAATGGATGAAAAACATAGCAATAGTAAAAGAAACATATGTTCAGAATTGTACCCGCAAGCACGAGAATATGCTTTTACTGGGTTATTTACTTTCTAATGTGGCTTTTTCATATGGTTTCACTTTTATTTGACTGTAGACATATGTGTTTTGTTATCCCTATCTTTTGACGAAAGAAGCCCACTAACAACACATTCTCTATCTCCAACACATTCTTTTGATTTCTTTCGCTGGTTGATTCTTGTATCAATTCTAGGCGATGCCTAAGATGTTTTAACTTTGTACTCTTATACTTTTAATAAAAGGCCGTGTGCATCATCATGATGCAGAAGCCGGGGTTCCATTCCCCATTTCAAAAAAAAAATACTATGTGTGATTGTCAGGGTGGGATTTGTTGCCTCGGCCAAATTTGGAGATCCTGGGGCAAGCCCGGGAGGGGGAGGACATGGATGTCAATCTTCAGCCATCCCTTGGCTTGTAATGATAAATTATGGAAATCAAGGGGTGGTCAATCTTCAGCCATGCACTTCATTTCTATGTGTCAATCTTCAGCCATGCACTTCAGCCATGTAATGATAAATTATGGAAATCAAGGGATTGTGTACATACAGCTTGGTTGATTGGTTGGTGAAATGGAGATATTGGTCAATTAATTAGTAGTAGTAGCAGTAGTAGCTTCTTTTGTAGATCAGCTAATTGGTCATCAGTTCACAAGTGTGACTAATGTAATCGGTGCACGGTTCAATGCCTATATATAAGCTTATGGATCAGAAATGAGACCTTGAAAAGTGGAGATGGTGCAAGTTTATATCTATCCATCTACTGCCACCTATGTCTGTCACATTCTTTTCTCAGCATAAACATGCTGTTACTCCTCCAAATATAGATCGCCACTTGCTATGATGCGTTCACAGTTCATCAACTTGTGTGTTACTTACTCCAACGTAGAGTAGAATTGGAAAACTTTGGGTAGTTGTCAAAATTGACGTTTTTGGGTTTTACTCGGATGGATATTGTAGAATTGCGGAATATTAACTATATTGATTGTAACCTCAATGGGTTGTTTATATAGGGTACAAAATTTGGACTTCAAGAAGCCTAATAGAGATGGACTTGGACTACAATTTAAACTACCAAAACTATAACCGAAGATATAATCTAACATCCCCCGCGGTATCAACGTGGGGTTTAACAACGTTGAAACTGAATCGAATCGAATATCTGTAAATGGTCGAGTAGCAAGCCCCATGGTGAAAATATATGCAAACTGAGCCGTCGATGGAATAACACGAACTTGCCCCAAGGCGACCTTCTCGCGAACAAAGTGGATATCAATCTCGATATGCTTGGTGCGCCAATGTTGAACAGGATTCCCAGACATGTAAATAGCCGAGATGTTGTCAAATAAACAACAGTAGGCTGCTCAATGGGACGACGAAGTTCTGACAATAACTGACGAAGCCAAACCGTCTCAGCAACATCATGTGCCACAACACGGTATTCAGCCTCAGCATACGAGCGGGAGACCGTAACCTGTCTTTTAGAGGACCAAGAAATCAAGTTGTTACCAAGGAAAACACAAAATCCGAATGTGAACCTACGAGTATCTGGACAACCAGCCCAGTCTGCATCAGAGTACACTATCAAAGAGGTGGGAGAGTAGTGATTGATGTGAATACTATGGTCAAGAGTGCCTTAAAGATAGCGAAGAATGCGTTTGACATGATTATAATGTGGAATACGTGGATCATGCATGTAGAGATAGGCTTGTTGGACAACAAAAGAAATTTTAGAACGAGTAAGAGTGAGGTATTGAAGAGCACCAGTTAGACTACAACAAAGAGTAGCATCAGAAAACGGTTCACCATCAGCAGAAAGTGTAAAGGAAGTATGAACAGGAGTGCGAGAAGGCTAGCAATCCAACATACCAGCACGAGAAAGAAGATCAAGAATATATTGTCGTTGGGAAAGAAAAAGTCTAGAAGAGTCGAAGAACTGCAATACCCAAAAAATGATGAAGAAGACCAAGTCATAGAAAACTCAGAACAAAGGAGTGTGATAATGTGATCTAAGAAAGGTTGAGAGGAAGCAGTCAGAACAATATCATCAACATAAAGAAGCAAATAAGAAATATCATTATTATGGTTGTAAATAAAGGGAGATGTATCGGAAAGAGAAGGGGTAAAACCAATAGTTTGAATAAAGGAAGAAAATCGTTGAAACCAAGCTCGGGGAGCTTGTTTTAAACCATAAAGAGATTTTTCTAAGAAGGCAAACATGGTCAGGATGGTTTTTATCTTCAAAGCCTAGATGTTGTTGACAGTAAATAGTTTCGTCGAGAGAACCATGAAGAAAAGCATTTTTAACATCTAATTGGTGAATAGGTCAGGAGGAGGAAACAACAATACTAAGTACAGTGCGAATGGTACTGGATTTAACTACAGGGAAGAAGGTTTCATCGTAATCAATACTGTATTGTTGAGAATAACCACGACAGACCCAACGAGCTTTGTAACGAGAGAGAGTACCATCAAATTTAAATTTTTGACGAAAGACCCATTTTCCATAAACAATGTTAGTGCGTGAAGGACGAGGAACCAACTACCAAGTGTTGTTTTCAAGAAGAGCATTGTATTTATCCTGCATGGCAGCGACCCAGTTGGGGTCAAGAAGAGCAGATTTATAAGTTTTTGGGAGAGAAGAGAGAGAAACTTCAGCATGAAGATTTAGGCGTTGAGAAGGAAGATGGAAACCAGACTTAGCACGAGTGCGCATGGTGTGATCATTTTTTCGTGCAGTGGTGGGTATAGCACGAGGAGGAGGTTGTTGAGTAGGAGTTGCTAGGCCGGCAGAGGTTTGGGGTGTTGGTGTTGTCGCGAAAGGAGACACGGCAGGAGGGAGATCTGCCGCGGAAGAGGTGGGTTGTGGTTGTGCTGCCGCGTCAGGGTGTTGGGCGTGTGTTGGTCTGCCGCGGCAGGAGGCGCGACAGAGGTGGTGTGGCGGTTGGCTGCCGCGGCAGGAGACGCAACAAAGGTTGGGAAGGGTTGGTCTGCCGCGGCAGAGGTTTGGTCTACCGCGGCAAGATTTTGGTGGTTTTCGGCTGCCGCAGCAGAGTTTGCAGCTTGTTTGGCTGCCATGACAGGATCAGGAAAAGAAAAAGGAAATTTATTTTGGCTAGAGGTGGTGGTGGGTGTCGGCCGGGGTGGTGTTGTTGGTTCGTTGTGCGAAAGGAAAAATATTTTCAGTGAACGTAACATGACGGGACACATGGACATGACCACTAAGTAAATCAAGACAACGGTAACCTTTGTGTTCAAAAGAAAATCCAAGAAAAACGCAAGGTATTGAGCGAGGAGATAGTTTATTAGGAGAGGTAGCATATATATTGGCAAAACAAACACAATCAAGAACACATATATCAGCATAGTTGGGATGGCAAAGAAAAAGTGAAAAATATGGAGTATTTGTTTGGTTTGCTTTGGAGGAACGAATATTAAGTAAAAAAGGTGGCTGTATGAAGAGCTTTGGCCCAAAATTTTGGTGGCATTGAGGCGCGAAGTAAATGTGTTCGGACTATGTCATTTAAAGTTTGAAGTGAACGTTTTGGTTTTCCGTTTTGAGGGGAGGTGTAAGGGCAAGAAAAACGAAATAGAATACCGTGTTGAAAAAAGAAGGTGCGATTTTTAATATTGTTAAATTCACGACTATTATCACATTGAATAAAACGAATGGGAAGAAAGTGTACAGAAACATAGCATAGAAAATTTAGAAAAATTATGTGAACATCGGATTTGTTGCATAAAGGAAAGGTCCAAACAAAGTGCGTAAAATCATCGAGAATAACGAGATAATATTTGAAACCAGAAACAATAGAAATTGGTGATGTCCACAGATCACAATGTAGTAATTCAAACGGGTAGGTACTATGAGAATTTGAAGAACTAAACGGCAGACGAACATGTTTACCTAATTGACAAGACTCGCATAGCAAGGAATTATGAGAATCTTTATTACAGGTACTGAAATTCACTAAGTAGAGACGATAAAACTGCATTATTGGGATGGCAAAGTCGATGATGCCACAAATCCACCGAAGCAACCATGGAAGTGGGAGGCGCGGTGGGAGGAACACCATGAAGAGAGTATAAATCACCCGAGCTATTGAAGCGTGTGATCTCGGCATTGGTCAGATAATCCTTCACAGATAAAACAAAAACATCAAATTCAACAGAAACAAGATTATCACGAGTAAATTGGCGAACATAAATCAGATTTTTAATAAGAGTCGGGGCGACAAGAACAACACGAAGAGGGAGAGGTTTGATAGAAGAGGGAATTTGAGCTTGACCAACACAAAATATAGGAATAGTGGATCCATCGCCAAGGGTAATGGAAGGGAAAGGAGATGTGGTGCAGGATGACAGCCAAGTACTAGATGCAGACATATGACTAGAAGCACCAGAAAAGAAAATCCAATCCGTACCTGAGGTTCCTTGAGAAGAAAAATTGTTCATGGCCTGCAAAAAGGCAGCTTGATCCCAACTCGGTGTCGGGCTTGAGGTAGGTGGAGGAAGCAGTGTAGGCTGGTACGGCGGTGTCGGCAGCAAAGCAGAAGGGGGCGTGTAGTAGCCATCATCGGTGTAATGGGGCGATGGAGAATATGTTGGAGGAGCGTAGGTCGGGGCAGCATGGTAGGCGTGCGTCGTCTGTCGAGGCGCAAGGACTCCAGGTGCACCAGTAGGCGGGCGAAGGCCGGGCTGCCAGGCTCCAGTGTAGGCCGCAGGAGTGCCATATGGAGAGGGAGCAGCCTAGGGCATGGACCAGGACTAAACCATCCCGGTCCAGGGATCTTGAGAGGGGCGCCAGCTCGGAAGCGCAGGTGGTGGAGCGACGCTGGAAGGGGGTGTCATCGATGGTGTAGAGCGCGGAGGCTGATACATGGGACTCTTGACGCGGTAGTTCGGACTAGGGCGCTAGCCAGGAGGAGGTTGCACCGAGGGCCCAGCCGCGGCAGGAAACTGTGCCGCGGTAGATTTTTGGCCGTGTTAGCCTCCCGCGGCAGGAGATGGCGGTGGCCGTGGTGAGGCAGTGAAGATGTGCAGGTGTGCCTCCTTGTGTGCGTGCGCGTCGTCGGCACACTGGAGGAGAGAGCGGACCCTTCGGCGAAGGTGGGGCGGGGCCGCATCATGGGGATGAAGGAGGCCTATTTCTCGAACCGGTCACTAAGCCCTTGGAGTAGGATGTTGATGAGCTGGCGGTCTGCCACGGGATCACAGAGTTCCCGGAGCTCGTCGGCCATTGTCTGTATCCGTTGGCAGTAGACGCTGAAGAAGGAGGACCCCTAGATGGTGTTGCGGATCTCATTGTTGAGGTTGTTGACCCGAGCGTTGATGTTATCCAGGAAGAGTTGGCGTAGGGACGCCCACAGGGCGGTGGAGGCCTCACGGAAGACGAGGTTAAAGATCTCGGTGGACACCCACTTGTAGATCCATTGGATGATGGCGAGATCGTCCTTGACCCAGCGAGGATCATCAGGTCGCAATACGGAGTCGGTGGCGACGTTGGCGCATAGATTGCAGCGGGCGAGGTGGATGTCGAAGTGATTGGTATGAAGGGAGTAACATCTGAAATTGCATCAGGAAAGGAAATTTTAGTAGCCATGGTGGAGGTAGAGGTAGAGGGTAAGTCTAGGGAAGAAGGGGAGGAGGAGGTGTCGGTGATTTTAGCAGTGGCCAGGGCTGCACGCCACTCGAAGTAGCCGGGTGGCGGCGATTTGGGTGGGGCAGGCATGCCCTAGGATCGATAGTCTGATACCATGTAGAATTGCGGAATATTAACTATATTGATTGTGATCTCAATGGGCTGTTTATATAGGGTACAAAATTTGGACTCCAAGAGGCCTAATAGAGATAGACTTGGACTACAATTTAAACTACCAAAACTATAACCAAAGATATACTCTAACAGATATCCATGCCCTTTGATATGTATTTATAAGGATGCACTTGCTTGTACAAGTCATGTAGGATTACAAGTCTAATACATGTGGTATTCGTATAGAAAGGGGTCCTACTTCTAACACCTTCTCTTAACCACAACTTGGCCAAGTTGAGGTTATGTTAAGTTACGTGTAGAAAGCGGTTTTGTAAAACCCTTAACAACTTAATCCTTTGAAAGAACAAAGTGAATTTCTAGTTGCTTGCTAAGAACTCCTTCCTTAACAAATTGAAAGTGGATCCTGATATGCTTGGGTTGTGCATGAAAACTGGATTAGCACCCAAATATTTTGCTCTCAAATTATGACACTATACGCATTATGGTTGGGTCATCTTAACTTGAAGTTCTTGGGGCAGGCTCTGGTATTTGCTAAAGATTTGTACTCGCTTCAGTGCTGGACCTCTAAACATGGGTTTGCTTCTTTGCAATCGAAGAAATGAGTTTGGCCCAAAATGAAGACAATAAAAATTCCCGGTTGATCAACTCATAAATGTTAGACAAATACCAGCTTGACATATGTGCGATTAACATCATTTTAGTGCAGAGTAACAGGAGCATGTAAATACCGACAGATTGTTATTTGCATAGAAAATCATGACCTTGTAAGTGTTAGATACTACACCTATCATGCTTCTATATTTGGCTATCATGCCTAAGTTTGATGATGATTATTTTTTTTTTAGAGAACCCGCAGGAGATCTGCGCGTCATTATATTAAGCTTTAGAGCGGGCGACAGAAAGCCCGAGACAAGGATGGTTCATAGTACAACCCAAGAGGGGACACGACACACACCCTGCCAAACCACCACTGGTTTGCGAAAAACTACTCTATCTCTCTCGCTGTCCCGCCGCGGGCAACCAACCAAGACGCCCACTCGTCCAACATAAGGGATAGGGTGGACGTCATGGGCAAGCGCTTGTTTTCGAAGACACGCGCATTGCGCTCCAACCAGAGGGCCCTTATGGCGAGCATGATAAGCGAGTTTGCTTCTCTCCTTCTTCCTGCACCAAAACGGGAGGCAACCTGAACCCACCAGTCGCCTATACCCAGGTTGCCCCCCGGCACGATATCGGGAAGGGTGAGGCGCTGCACTAACCCTCGCCATTTTGATGATGATTATAAACCCAATAGTTCAGACCCATTTGTTTGCTTAGATGTATCTAGAAGTTGATTGCCAAAAACTCTGTTTGAACTTGATCTTGATGCTCCCAAATTATTCAGCATACGAACAAAATGCTTTTATAAAAATGAAACATTACTGATGGCATAATGTCCCCGCATGAATTTACTTATCACACTCATGTGAAGACGCATTGTGCTAAAGTTAGATTTCAAAAAGGCAAATGTTAAAGTGTCCTTGCTTAATTTTTTAAAGTAGCTTTTTTATTACTCCCTCCGTTCCTTTCTATAATGTCTATTATTTTTTCGCATTTGTTTCAGAATATAACAGTAAAGCTATGTTTTTTTTTTTGTAAAGAACCCTTTCCACCGATTAAGTCAAGTCCAGAAAATCTGAAAACCGATCTGGTCATGTATTTCTGAGATCTGTTTTCAGTTTCCTATTTTATCTGTGATATCGCTAGGGGTTTTGTGTATAAAAAATGGCTCGCGCTAATTTCCGTGCCAAAAAATAATAGGCACTATAGAAAGGAACGGAGGGAGTATTATACTAGCTCCATAATCCTTTTTTGAAAGCCAAGGTTTATATTTTGGAACGGATGTAATACTTTGTAACTGGGTGAATAAGATTATACTACTACATAATGTAACATTTTCTGCCAAAATTAGTAGTGAGATGGGACCTTATTTTTGAAGTGCTAAAGGACTTAGAAATGGAATCCCCTCTCACCATTCTTATGCAATAAGTTCATGGCCTAGTCCGGACTAGTGGGTGACTGGATATGTAGAACGATCCTCGCTAAATAATCCATTTTATCTTAACACGGGTTAAATGGATGAATAATTGATTATTTCCAAGATGGACGAGGAGCTGGCTTCCGTATGAAGGTGGCCGATGCCATCGCCATTGCTGTGGTATGTGGACAGGCGTTGCAGATGCTTTTGGCATTGACCGGGGTCAGCCATTGTGATCGGGCTGGCCGTGCTGCAGACTCTCGCAGTGCAGTCGCAGAGGGGCTTTGCTTTTGGTCGCGATAGGGTCGGGGTCAGAAGTCGTTGGCGATTAGTCACGCAAAGCCGACCGACACAGCTAGCCTATACTGGAGTACTAGCCATGGACATGGACCGTGGTGCTTTCTTTTGTTTCTATCACTGCTTTTTTCTTTACGCAACGTCGAACGGGCCATGCAAAACGGACACCCAAATTGTTTACGAGCGCGTCCGTTTGTGTTGCATCGCGTACGTGAAAATTATTGAATTGTCCGCACGTCCGTTTGCGTTCTCCAACGGTCCGACACATTTTTTTTCTCTATTTCATTTAAATATAGATGCAAACATTACACAAACTAATACATAGTTGGAAACATAGAAAATCATTGTAAAATGAAGAAACCTAACTAGTGTTGGCCACACGCATGTTTTTTATGTTCGCTGCTAAGAAAGAACACTCTCGAGCAGTCTCAATCATCCAAACTGGAAAATCCAGCTATCAATGGTAGCCTTTTTATTTAAAACATACCATATATTAATAAAAAAGAGCAAGCAAGTCGCCACATTAAAAACCTTCCAGTCCCCTTCGGTATCCTGGTAAGAAAAAGAGTGCGTCTGGAAATTGTTGCTCTGAGTTCAAATTATAGTTACATCATTAATCATCCTCGGAAGTAAAAAAGCTGGGGGCTCATCGTCCCACATACACTCTATACGATTCTCAAAACAAAACCTAGCTATCTCATGAGCTGCCTCATTAGCCTCCCTTTTGCAGTGCTCAAAACTAAAATTTATGTACCCCGCCGCCAGGAGTCTACAATCATCAAAAATGGCCACCGAGGACGTGGCTGAGAAGCACCCATCATTCATTGTATCGATAACCTGGGAGTTGTCCGATTGGATGATGTATTGATTCCCTCCCAAGAATTGTGCTGCACTTAGACCTTCTCTTAATGCATAAGCTTCGGCCATAAAAGGATCAGCCACAAACAGAAGTTCTTTGCATTTTGCAAAAATAAATTTGCCTGTGTAATCCCTTACCACTGTTCCAATACTCCCTCGTCCTTGATCATCATCATAGGCTGCATCGACGTTTATTTTCAAAATTTCTTCTGGTGGCCTAGTCTAGGATTCCTTCTTATTTATAATTGTATGCTTCTTTGCTTTCCAAAAATTTGTGGCTAACACACCAATTGACATTGCGCTTCGATGGATAATTTGAAGTGCTTCTCCATGAGTAAATTGTCTTCTTTCCCACCATAAATACCATGCTCCCGTTAAGATCAACTCTGGTAGACCAATATTGTTTAGAAAAGAACATAAACCAAGGTTTAAAATCATATGTTGAATCACCATTGAGCCTGATCGGTCAATCAATGAATTTGTTATAGCATCCGATATGCCCAACCTGTGCCACACTTGTTGAGCACTCTAACAAGTAAATAACATGTGGAGGATATCTTCACAGTGGGTTTTGCATATAGGGCACTGACTGCTCGTACCTACATGTCGATTTGCCAGAACTCCATAGCAAGGTATCAAATTATGCAGTAACCTCCAACCAAAATTTTAATTTTTGAAGGGAGTTGAAGGCGCCACAATTTATTCCAAACATCATTTCCTCTAGACCCCCAATATCCATTATATTCCGATTGTGCCTTCCGAATTGGTAGTTCCATTCCGCATGGTATGCGGACCTGACAGTGAACAGCCCAGAATTTGTCCAGTGCCATGCAACGAAATCCTCCATCCCAGACGGGGACAATGAAATTTCCAGAATTCGCGTCACATCCACTGTCCAAATTTTTTGACGAAGTAGTTCCTCATCCCATGTTCCACTGATCGGGTTTATCAAATCAGAAACATTTTGAAGCAAAATATTTCCTCTTGGAGTATACACCTTCCGTGTTGGGCTCGTTGGTATCCAGGCATCTTCCCAAATATTAATGATAGCCTTGTTGTTCCTTACCAAGGGAGAACATACAGAAACCTCCACTATCGGCTTCAATTGGCCCGTGGTTATCTTCGCTGCAAAGAAAGAACACTCTGACAACACTAGCTATCGGTGTCCTCGCCGGACTCTTCCGTGTGGTAGTGCCTGCGGCGGGATGTATTGTCGAACACCTTGACGATCATCTCGCCACCCTACTCGTAGAGGAAGGTGGGCAGGAAGCCGGGCTCGAGATCGAGGTCACGGACGAACTTGACCCACCCGGTGTGCAGGTACATCTTGCCCTGCCCATCGAACAAGACCTCGACGGGCCACCGGCAAAACTTGCAACTGGCCTCCGTAGCTGCAACTCGGTCGGCTCGATTCCATCGATGAATTCGGCGAATTTGTCCAGGAGCCGTTTGATACCGAGGGTGTCCTGGTAGATGCGGAGGAGGAACTCGATGCATCGGACCTCCTACGAAGATGACGACGGCGAGCGTGGGGCCATAGCTGCTCCACCTCGGCGGCCCTGGCCGCGGCGGCCACGCCCGCGGCCTTGACCACCTTGCCGGCCACATGGACCTGTCATGGAGTTCCTCACGGGGCTGGTTGCGTCGCAGGTAGAGCGAGGCGGCGCTACGGCGTAGGTTGTGGCGGCTAGGGTTTGCGTGGAGGATCGGATGAGGAGGACGAGCGCGCGTCCTCTTTATATACGCCGGAGGCAGCCGAGGGGCGCGGCACGTGTGGCATCACCGTAACTTCGTTGGCAGAGATGGGCGGCTGCCGCTCGACAGGCGAAGCATCGCCATTAACGTGACGCAGACTGCCGAAGCGACGCCTCGTCGCTAGTGACTGGCACGGCTAAGAACACGCATCGTGCCAGGGCCGCTACGAGACGGGCTCGACGAAACGTACGCCAGACGCGAGCGGACACTCGGCGCATCCACGCAACGTCCGCGCAGACACATCCGAGGCGCATATTTACGCCAGCTTTGCATCTCCGCGGACAGCCCGATCACTATGCGTCGGGCCGCTGGGGCTGGTTCCAGACACATTTTCGACCGCGCGAACGCAAACGGACGCTACTCGCCCCATTGAAATGCCCTTACGCAAACAGGCTGCGTTTGAAACTTCGACGTCCCGTACTGGATCGAACTGGTGGGGTGATTGGGTATGTAGAACGATTCTCGTTAAGTAATCCTTCTTTTTCTAACATGGGTCTATGTATGGACCGTTGTTTGTTTCTAAGATGGACCATGGTATCCCCTCAAAAAAAAAAAAGATGGACCATGGTATTTTTCTAACGGTGAAGGAAGAAAATAATTAAAGGTAGAGCGAACTCTACACAATCATTAAAATAGTCACGTGATATATACTATTCTAACACAATTACTTAGTAGAACAAAAATCAAAACAAATTTAAGTACAAGCAGAAACAAAAATAAACATACCAATAAGATATTATTAATCTTATAGCAAATTGGTTTCACCACACTTCGTGAGCTGTTCAAAATAATTTGAGGTTCTCATTAAATACACCACCTAGGACATTGTTTAGAGTCGAGATTCCCTATTGAGAATTAGATATTGCAAAGAGAAGATTTGGTTTCTGACTAAACTAGAGACATAGTCTCTGTTTTTGGTCCGAAAGTTGGTTTTCCGCAGTTTTCAGTAAAACAAGCATAATTGTCTCACACGGAGTTCGCTTCTGATGTATAACCACTCAAATTATATAGAAAAAACATGTAGGTCGGCCGCCCTACCTCTACCGTAGCGGGAACTTTGGCCATTCTTCATACAAGTAGGAACAATATTTGCTAAAAACTCTCATGGACTTCCGAGAACCAGTGGTCTTTTTTTTCTTCTGAAATTCGTATCTACAGGTTTCAAAAAGTGTGTTTTTACTAGCCAATAATATATCCTAAAAATATTTAAAATCTAGCAATAAATTCT
Source organism: Lolium multiflorum (assembly GCA_030979885.1). Classification (NCBI taxonomy): domain Eukaryota; kingdom Viridiplantae; phylum Streptophyta; class Magnoliopsida; order Poales; family Poaceae; genus Lolium; species Lolium multiflorum. The sequence goes on along the minus strand of CM061752.1, from coordinate 25,316,189 downwards.
TTTTTTTCTTCTGAAATTCGTATCTACAGGTTTCTCCTTCTTCTAGCCTCTACAAAACCAAACTGTTACGAGACCAAACCGTAGCGGGAACTTTGGCCATTCTTCATACAAGTAGGAACAATATTTGCTAAAAACTCTCATGGACTTCCGAGAACCAGTGGTCTTTTTTTTCTTCTGAAATTCGTATCTACAGGTTTCAAAAAGTGTGTTTTTACTAGCCAATAATATATCCTAAAAATATTTAAAATCTAGCAATAAATTCTTTAAATTTATGTTACACAAAACTGAGAAACTACGACAAATATTAGAGTTTCGTAATTTTTTACTATTTACTATACTCAGATCCATACTTTTTGTTTGTGTAGCTCAGAGAATTTATAATTTCAAAATTTCATATTTAAAAAACAAAACATTTTTAATAATTCTAATGTTCATGTTGGGCCGCTGAATCCCTTTATGGTGAGGACATTATGCTTTTAACTCATGCTTTTGCGGTCAAATGTGATGCTAAATCCGCAGAGAAATACTCTGCATGTTGTGATGTGTAAGTCGTGTTTAACTTTTCACGGCCTCAAATACACCATTCTGTCTATATATAAAACTTTGCTTGTATTATGCGTGAATTGGAATGGTAAAGCTATATAAATCGAAAGAATCTCACTTGATAATACCTTGTGCTCAATCACTCAAATTATTTATCTTTTCCATGTAAACGGATACTCTACGACTAGGTGACTTAATACGCGTTGAGTTCAAAATTAAGAATCACAAAATTAAGGTCTTTGGCATCCCTCAAAAGAGTGCTGCCTACCTCCTAGTCCTTTCTCTAGACAGAAGTGTGTTTTTTTGTGAAGAATCTTCGATGAAGGGTGGTTTGTTCAACATGTTTTCTGAGCTGCCTAGCAACATACATACCTTGCCGTCCAAGGTTTGGAATATGCTCACTCTTGACCCTGGATAAGATAAGGTGATGTGTTTATTAGTCGTCTCTGTCCTCCTCCTTCCAGCTGAGCTAGGCAGCAGCTACAAAAAAAATTCGAAAACGGGCAGCAGCTACTAGTTATATAGCATGATCATAGCATTATTTGGCAAAGTTTGTTTAATCTGTAGTATTAGCTAACCCTAATCCATTCCGGAAAAAGCTAACCCTAATGATGATGACGTTGAATCGAAGGTCCTACTACTTTTTTAATATCGCAGAGATCGACAGAGAGGATAGATTGAGATTTGATTCACAATCGGGCTTGGAGAGGGAAATAGAAGGTGATCAGTTATGATTTGTGAGCAGGAGGAGGGCGTTATTGGCCAATGAATGGCGTGTCATCCCGTCCTTTAGCCTACTTCTCAAGAAAATGGCAAAGGACAAAGGGGGTCGTCGTCTGTGGCATCATCATGATTTCACAGCCTAGCCAACGGAAGAAGACATTAATCCTGCATGCATGCGCAGAACTGCTGAGACTAGTCATAGTGTTGATTAATATAAGGTAGTGTCATGCATATGACACTAGTTTATGTTCTATCTTCATAATGCATAGTAATTTAAATGTAGTATCATGTATGAGTCTATTAATTACCTTATAGACTTATTGTACGTTGAAAAGTATGATATTATGGTAACATAGCTAGTTACCACAATCTTCTCTTTGTTTATTTAATGGCAAGCCATGTCATCAAAATGCTTAGGTGGCAATGCATGTAATTCTATGTTAATACCTTAGTTACTACCACTATGAGTAGTATGAGAACTTGGGTGTGTTGGTTGTGTCACCGTGGCTACGGCTAGGCTAGGTGCTACGGTGCGGTTATTGGTTAACTAATTAATTAATCAAAACTAATATCAGTACTTCAGTAGCTTTCTCTTGAAATAGTGTTAGTTCTATCATCCATGTGCACTCAATTAGGAAATTAAGTACGTACATATCATCCATGCAAGGTGGTCAATACCATGATGATCCCCACAATCTGATTCATCTTGTAAGCAATAAAAGTCGCGTATATCTCTTTGATTCCCTTTTCTGGCCATCCTGTAGTTGTAGGGCATGCACACACTAGTATTTTGTTCACCCTCTCCGATCCTTAATACTTATCGCTAAAATGAGTTTATTTGATAATAAACAAACTAAAATATTCCTAGATATATGCGACTCAGCGACAATTATTATGGATTAGAGGGAGTATCGGAATTGCTAATGCGCAGCTAACTTAGTTCTCAATCAAGTCCAAAGCTGACATATCTTTATCGTGATTTGTATATCCTACGAGTTGCAAGTAGAATTGTAACTGAGATTTTTCAGTTGCAAGTTAGGTTGTTATTGGAATTTTTCAGTTACAAGTCAAATTGTAAATGAGATTGTACTTATCGGGCTGTAACCATGATTTTTAAAGCCCAAGTGAGTTCTGCCAAAAAAAAAAAGTTCACAAAGTACAAAAATATTCACACAACAGAAAAATATTCATATAGCACAAAATTATTCGATGACATCAACTAAGTAGGGCTTTAGCCGGCCAAGAGTAGTATGTTCTTAACAACTCAACTAGGAAATTGAGTACGTACATATCATCCATGCAAGGTGGTCAATACCATGATGATGCCCACAATCTGATCCATCTTGTAAGCAATAAAAGTCACGTGTATCTCTTTGATCCACTTTTCTGGCCATCTTGTAGTTGTAGGGCATGCACGCACTAGTATTATTTCTCGCGTATTTTGTTCACCCTCTCCGATCCTTAATACTTATCGCTAAAATGAGTTTATTTGATAATAAACAAACTAAAATATGCCTAGATATATGCGACTTAGCGACAATTATTATGGATCAGAGGGAGTATCAGAATTGCTAATTCATAGCTAACTTAGTTCTCAATCAAGTCCAAAGCTGACATTTCTTTATCATGATTTATATATCCTACGAGTTGCAAGTAGAATCGTAACTGAGATTTTTCAGTTGCAAGTCAGATTGTTATTGGAATTTTTGAGTTACAAGTCGAATTGTAAATGAGATTGCACTTATCGGGCTGTAACCATGATTTTTAAAGCCCAAGTGAGTTCTGCCAAAAAAGTAGTTCACAAAGTACAAAAGTATTCACACAACAGAAAAATATTCATATATCACAAACCGTTACGATGACATCACTTGAATTGGAATTAAGTTAATTCTCAATAGGCTGAAAATTAGTCACCACTTTTGTTTATTGATTAATTAAATTTGTGCGGGCCTGGATCGTCTAGGGTTGACCGGTAGCTATCGATCCCGATGCAACGTGGCTGATTAAGGCGTACACGATGAGGCGACACTACGATGTATGCTATGCTAGTAGAAAAGTGAAAGGGAAATATATACACTTTTCTTTTGCTCTTTTGTTATGCCGTTCTTGTTCAAACTACACACTAGCCACATGTACTCGTTGACATCTTATACCGTAGTAGGACTACCAATTTACAGGTGCCTGCAAAATCCATAGCTTACGGAAACATGACCATGCATTTTCCTTTCCAACATCCTCTATAACTAACTAATGGAAATAGCGTAGACGTAGCCAAAAGGGACATCAAGAAGGTCAGCCATCACTCTCCACATACAAAGGACAAAGCAAAATCTGAAAAACAAAAAGGAATAGTAACCTCACAGAAAAAGAGAGAGAAAGGCAAATCGCAGTGTCAGCTGCTCTGCTGGGGCAGCAATCATAGTACTAATACTGATTAACAATGCAGGGCGATCATCAGTTAGTATTGTAATCACGGAGAAAGGATTGGTAGCACGAAATGAGTTGGGGTGGTTAGTGATGACAAAAAAAGGATCTCTTCAGTTTGCACACTAAGACCTAAAGTAGTTGTTGTAACACGAGTCAAACACGTGGATTGGTTACACTAGTTATTAACAAATAAACGTTCGTTATAATCGAGTGTCGGTTCTCGGTCGATGTACTAGCTGGTTCTAAGTTGTGGTACATCGTGAATATTAGTCTGACACTTTGATCGAATGTAGTACTCACTTCCATCCCGCGAAAGTCTTTCAAATTTAGACAAATCTAAAATAAGTTCAATGAAAAGCAGGGTAGAAACACAGTGCTTTGAGGAGAAGTGTTTGGTTAATCGCTTGCGTCCTCTGCTACAGGATATTATTGGACCTTATCAGAGTGCTTTTATTCCTGGAAGATTAATTACTGATAATGCACTCATTGCTTTTGAGTGTATTCATTCTATACAGACAGGATCTCGAGGAGATTTTGCGCTTATAAATTGGACATGGCCAAGGCTTATGACCGTGTTGACTGGAGGTTTCTTGAGGGAGTTTTAGCGAAATTGGGCTTTCATAGCAAATGGATACGGTGGGTGATGACGTGTGTGACCACCGTACGCTACTCTGTTCGCTTCAATGGTCATTTGTTGGACTCCTTCTCTCCATCACGTGGGCTACGCCAAGGTGATCCACTTTCACCCTATTTATTTCTCTTCGTTGCGGATGGCCTATCTTCTCTAATAGGACAGGAAATCGAAAGTGCTTCCCTACGGGAGCTTCACATATGCCGCAGAGGCCCTGGTATTTCACATCTCCTTTTTGCAGATGACTGTCTTCTATTTTTTGAGGGCAATGTGCAGCAAACTTTGGTGATTAAACCTATTCTTGATAAGTATGAGAAATGGACTGGTCAGCTTGTCAGCCTGGGCAAGTGCTCCATCCTCTTTGGTGATAAATGTTCTGCAGATACACAACACTCCATGCAAGATATTCTGAAGTATGAAACACAGTGCTTTAAGGAGAAGTATCTCGGATTGCCGGTCCCTGAAGGCAAAATGAAGAATGGTAAATTTCAACCGATCAAGGAGAAATTTGTGAAACGTGCTAGTGATTGGATTGAAAAATATATGTCCAGCGGCGCTAAAGAAATTTTGGTAAAGGCAATTCTACAATCACTTCGCACATATGCTATGGGGGTGTTCAGATTTCCTAGTGGCCTCATTGAGGAGCTCAATCAAATTGTCAGAAACTTCTGGTGGGGCGACGAGCATAACAGGAGGCGTCTTCATTGGATGTCATGGGAGAAAGTTACGCGACCTAAAGCACACAGAGGGATGGGGTTCCGTGATTTCCACCTTTTTAATCAGGCACTTCTAGCTCGCCAAGCGTGGAGACTCATTGAAAAACCAGACAGTTTATGTGCAAGATTTCTTAAGGCCAGATACTATCCAAATGGGAATTTATTAGACACCGCGTTTATTCGTAACCCTTCACCGTTATGGCAGGGTGTTGTACACGGATTAGAGCTTCTGAAAAAGGGTGCCATCTGGAGGATCGGTACAGGGTCCCAAGTCCGCATCTGGAGGGACAATTGGCTTCCGAGAGCTGACTCATTAAAAGTATCGGGTAAGAAGAGGGATAATAGGCTGAGATGGGTTTCAGACCTTATAGACCCAGTGACGAGAACCTGGAGAGGAGATGTAATCCATAGATATTTCTACCCACATGACGCAGAAGCGATTCTTGCAATCAAGCTCACACAGCGGCCCACGGACGATTTTATTGCCTGGAATATGGAAAACAATGGACTTTTTACAGTCAGATCAGCATATCGATTGGGTTTGCAGCCGTGTTTAAATCACCTCGCATCAGGCCAATCTAGCTCTGATCCTTTGGGTGATAGACCTGTTTGGGATAGTATTTGGAAAGCAAATGTCCCGCAGAAAATTCGTGTCTTTGGTTGGAGGGCTGCCACAAATACGCTTGCAGTTTTAGAGAATGACCATCGCAGAATTAGCACAACTAGACCAACATGCTCTATTTGTGGATCAGCGGAAGAAGACACGCATCATGCCCTGGTTGAGTGCACACTTGCTAAGGCGTTACGACATGGTATGCGGAGTGTTTGGACTCTACCGCCGGAGTCTGAATTCTGCAAATCTGGTAAGGAATGGTTTCTAATTATGATTACCAACGCGGCCCCTGAGATGAGGGTGAAGCTGATGTTTCTATTCTGGAGAGTTTGGCACCATAGGAACAACATTGTACATGGGGACGGCAAAGCCTCGGTGTCTGTTTCGATACCCTTTCTACAGAACTATCTGTCGTCGTTTGAGGACGCCAATGTAACCCTCGGTAGCTCCAAAGGAAAAGGCCTTCTATACCCAAGCCAGAGTTTGGTGAGCTCTCATGTTGATGTCTCTAAATGGTTACCTCCGCCGGCGGGTGCTGTTTCGGTATGCGTCGATGCGGGCTGGGATGCTGTGTCCAAGAGAGCAGGTTCTGGAGCGGTCATCCGCGATGACCAAGGATCTATCATACGGTCAAGTTGGAAGTTTCATCCTTATTGTGAAAGTGCCGAGGAGGCTGAAGCTAAGGCGTGCTTGGAAGGGCTGCATCAACTCCTCCATACAAATCGCATTCCAGGAATCCTGGAGACAGACTGCCAAAGAGTTGTTCAGACCGTCATCTCGGAGAACTTTGATCGCTCACCATCATGGAGTATTTATTTAGAGATTAAGGATCTGCTGCGGACAAACCCGATGCTAGAGATTAGAAAGATCAGTAGAAGTAGTAACCATGTTGCGCATGGTCTTGCTAAGTTAGGCAAATCTGGTGATGTTGGTATCTTATGTGGTGCAATCCCGATCTGCGTATCGGCGGCTATTGCACAGAACTGTATTTTGTAACCATACTCTGTGCTGATTGCGGGCAAGTTTTTAGACGCACTCTTTTCCTTCCAGGGTACCGAAGGGGACTGGAAGGTTTTTAATGAGGCGGCTTGCTTTGCTTAATAAAGTGTGGTTTACATTCAAAAAAAAGAAAAGCAGGGTAGAAACAATCCGGTTGGAGGCGATCCTGCATGGATGATATCGATGTACCAATTTTTTTTTTAAAAAAAAAACAAAGAAGCAGAATCATTGGATGCAGGATTGATACTGGATGGTGTGTGTGCCGGTGTCCCCCTCCAGCTCCATGTTTTTGAAAAATTGGAGTTGCTTCAACTTTTGGTATAAATATGCGAAGTTGGTTCCGCGGAACAGAAAATACGGAACGCTTGTTTATTTACATCTCAGAGCCACCGATAAATTATCCACCGATGGTCGATCCGGCCAGTTTTGCCGTGGAAAGAGGTTTCTAGCAGGTGCGCATGCTGGCGACCAGTGATCTATCGAACACATGAGGTCCGATCCTCCAACGAAATGAATCAACGAAAGTGGCTCGCTATCACCGATCTTGTGGCTGGCCGGCCTGTCACTCTGTCAGCTGCAGGAACAAATCAAAGCCTCGTACGTATATAACTTCTCTATCTCACACGCCATGGAGATGAGAAATTTAACCTAGAGCTAGAACATTCCTTCGCGTGAATCACGAACAGCAACTAATCTATTGAGTTCCGCCATGAATCCATTGGCCAATAGCCATAACTAGAATGCGAATCTTGCTCAGTCCCTTATCATTCCGCATCGTATCAGGGATCAACCAAATTTGAACCTAGCTTTTTTCTTGCCGCTAGCATCTGAGGTGGAGGCGGCGGCCGGCGGGGACGCATGGTACGTCCGATCATGACGAACAGGCGCGTGCAGTCAAATCGGGAAGACATGACGACAATTACGTTAGATAGAAAGACTAATATGCCCTTGTTAATGGATGGTCAGATCTGATTGGTACTTCAAACTTGTTTTATAGAAGTACAATTTAAAACCAGGAAGCTGAGAGGGACACCGAAGCATACCTCATACTGGATGCATCGGCGTACACAGCAGAGAGATTTCATGGTGACCTTGCTTGTATGCCATGGAAAGGGTATGAGCACTCGTACCTCACCTCTTCGATGACCCACCACCAAGGGAGAGACAACTCTCGGCAGAAGGTCACGAGGAAAGCAAGGAGGAAGGTAAAGGGGAGAGCGTCGATGTCGTACTACAAACAGAGACGGGCCATGCAGGCAGGAGTAAACTGTTCATGCATGGGTTTACTTGCCAAGTGGTAGTAGGCCGAATCATTCCTCCATCGATCTGGGCCCACGTGTACGTATCTATACATTGACCAGTAGATCTAAATAACCAGGCCTATCTAAATAAAGGTTGGCTTTATGTTTGGTCAAAATAATATTTATTAAATTTGATCAGGCAACAGCTATAATATAAAATTGCTAAAACCATTATAAAATATACTTCAATATTTTGTGTATTTGGTATTTAGATATTAATATTTTGTACTTCATATGTTCCAACTTAATTGACTCAATTTTGTCTACATTCACATGTACTATACATAATATATATACGTGCTTGTTCAAACTTCATAAAGTTTGGGCAAGACCAAATAATCCATGATTTCTTATCCATTTAATGACTTAAGTTAAATGGTTGTAAAACTGTTCTTTAGAAAAACACCAATGCAATTTACTGTTCCTAGAAAAAAATTCAATTCATCTCTGACTCATAATAAATGGATGAAAAACATAGAAATAGTAAAAGAAACATATGTTCAGAATCGTATCCGCAAGCACGAGAATATGCTTTTACTGGGTTATTTACTTTCTAATGTGGATTTTTCATATGGTTTCACTTTTATTTGACTGTAGACATATGTGTTTTGTTATCCCTATCTTTTGACGAATGAAGCCCACTAACAACACATTCTCTATCTCCAATACTATGTGTGACTGTCAGGGTGGGATTTGTTGCCTCGGCCAAATTTGGAGATCCTAGGGCAAGCCCGAGAGGGGGAGGGCATGGATTTCAATCTTCAGCCATCCCTTGGCTTGTAATGATAAACTATGGAGATCAAGGGGTGGTCAATCTTCAGCCATGCACTTCATTTCTACATGTCCACGTTAGCTGAGCCCACTCATTTTTTTTGTTCGTCCAAGCTTCGGTGTTGTTGTGTTCAACACCATGGCGAGCATCAACATCATCAGGATTAACATTTTCCTCATCTCGGAAATGGTAATTGAGACCCCACCCTATCTAGTTGTGAAGGATGCAACATGCAAGAATAAGCTTGACTTGAGTGGAGAAAGTGTGAAATAGTTTCTAGTTGAAGGTTTCGAATCTATTTGCATTGCAACAAATGCCCTCTCGATGCTGCCCTCAGGCTAGAGTGTATGGGATTGAACAAATCATCCGCATTCCGCAGTCTATTCTTTGAAGCGAACTGTTTATATGATAGTTGTTTTTTCCTGAAGGGTGGTAGAATCCCATATCAACAAGATACATGAGGCATGTTTGGAGGGGGTGTGGCCTACCAATCACACCCACAATGAAAATCAAGAAAAATATGCCAGATTGGTAGCATCTCAAGTTTGAATCGGGTAAACAGGTTTAGGAAAATATTAATCAACACATAATTACTATTCCGGCATGATGCAATGTTGGCGTCATAATTGCCTCATTGTGTGAAATCCTAACGACTTTAGCCATATAGTACATCTGTATATTATAGAATTGATGCACTAGAAATTATTTTAAATGTCCTTAGCATGGGTTTGGTGTACATGCCATATAATTTTTTTTCTTTTCTTTTTAATCATGCGTGAGCAACGTATCGAACTTGATTTTTTTTTGGCTCTGATACCATATAAAATTGATGCACTAGCCAGGTTTTTTCAAAAGTTCGAACTAACGAAAAATGAAAAGAGACTATGCACCGTATTTATATTCAACATATATATCTTGCAAATATTAGCTGCAGCGTGTTTTTTTTTTAAATCGAATCAAGCATCTTCCATGTCACCATGTGTATAAATGTTTGTGACCATTGGTTGGCTGCCTGGAGAGTCAAAGACGACACATGGATGCATCATAAGCAGCGCCAAAACCCAAAACGCATTCATGCATGCATGGACCACGTTTGATCCACAGATCTGCATCATTGTTGCAACTTGACAGTTTGCCGTCACCGGGCCAACACCCGGCCCGGGACGCCGGACGGACGCGACGTCGCACCCGTGAACTTCGACTAGCACTAGTAGAAAACCTCTCATCCATCTAAGCCATAAATACCGGTTCCCTTACGAACCGGTACTAAAGAGTGTATTAGTACCGGTTGCACTGCTCAGACCTTTAGTACCGGTTCGTAAGGACTTTAATACCGGTTCACGGTACTAAAGGGTTTCGTCATTGAAAATTTAAGTTAATGACAATTAAAATGTAGATCGGTTCGTGTCACGAACCGTACTAAAGGTTCTGCTCCCACGCAGCTCCACCCCACCAGTGGATCCTTTTTGACATGTAAAATAGAAAAGAAAATGATAGAAAATTCAAAAAATAAAATGTTTTCACATTCTTCTATGTTATGCAACCTACTATTAGGAAAAATTAAGAAATTCGAATTTTCACTTTTTTTGCAAAAATGTTTTGAAAAATGGTAAAACCGCAATAACTTTTGCATACGACGTCGAAAAATACGTATAATATATCAAAAAATCCTGGGAAAAAGTTACATCCGAATTCACCAGGGTTTACCCGGTTAGCCAATTTTTAGATTCTTAAAATTCCAAATGAAAATATGAAAGCAGGAAGATTTTAGTTTTTTTCAGAAATTTAAAATTTTATATATTTTATTTTTTAAATTAAAATATTAAATGTAATTTTTTGAGTCCTAACATATTACTATTACTTTTATCAAATTATAAGATTTTCAATTTTTCAAGTTTTAGGTTTTGCAAAAAATATTAATTTTTTTAAAAATAATTAAAAATAATAAAAATTTAAAAAGTTAATTTTATTTATTTATTCAACATTATTATTACATTATTACTTTTATTTATTAAAACAATTATTTGAAATTCAAACGATAAAAAGTGTGACATCGACCAACATGTTAATATGATTGATATGATACTATTATCACATACATGCGCGAAGCACTTGGAAGTGGAACGGGATGGAACTTGGAAGTTAAGCGTCTAGTGCGGGAGTAGTGTGAGGATGGGTGACCCCGGGAAGTTTGACTACGGGTAAGTAATTTGACTAGAGATTAAGTGTAGTTAGAGACTAACGGAAATACTAGTAATTCTGAAAAAAATAAAAAAGAGGCCGTGAAAAAAGGGTGTGAAAAATAATTAGAAAAAATGGAAAAAAAATTTAAACGAAATAGGCTTTAATGGTTCGTGTTACGAACCGTCAAAGCCCCACGGTTCCTCCGTTGGAGCACCTTTAGTACGGTTCGTAAGCAACCGGCGAAAGGGGGCCTTTAGTGCCGGATAATTAGTACCGGTTGCTCAACCGGTACTAATGCCCCTATGGAACCGGTACAGATGAGCGTTTTTCTACTAGTGTAGTCACCACTTCGCCGTCGCAGGTGCAAGACTGCCAGCCATGCATACATGAACACCGTAGATGTTTTGACGTATTTTTTCCTCGATAGGTCCATCTGTCCATATGTCCATCTGCCTATCTAGATCACATGCACGGAAAATCAAAGTGAAAGTGAAAACAGTGGACAATTTGTTTAACTGTTCATATATGTGGTACTGTTGTGGGGAAAGCTAGCTAGGATATTTGTCATGTGAAATTGCCGATTGCATCAATTCAAAATTACATTTAAGGGCTTAATAATGAACTAGTACCGAAAGCTACTGGAAACTAATATACTACTTATATACGAAACAAAAAAAAACTGAACTGGCTTGTTTGTTTTGGTGTAGGTTGTGAGCTATCTAGCTTGGACCGTCCAGATGAGTACTGATGGTAGGGTGGCCAGGTGGAGGAGAATCCTTAAAAGTTACCGAGAATACTCGGATCGACAACTACGACGGTCCTACTACATGCAGATCATCATCTTGTGTATCGTCAAAGTAGAGGGAACTTACTACTTTGGTGTGCGTTTTTGCCTTTTGTTCAGTTCCATCATCAAAAGCACGCAAAACACGTCGCCCCGATCTATTTTATTTCCTACATCTTTCACGAGAGACTAATTGAAAAGGACTAAAGCTGCACCTACAGAATTAATCGGCATTCCCTTATCAGCGGCGGCCCTTATGATCATATGTGGAGAGGCACCTTCATTTACGGGGAGCCAAAGGCAAGCGATCGGCATCACATGTGGACAAAAATCCGACAGATAAAGAGTCGCTCTGATAAACCATGGTTGATCTTGGGGGATTTTAACGAGGCTATGTGGCAAGAGGAACACTTCTCTAAATCTGCTCGATCGGAGCGCCTTATGATGGATTTCCGTGAGGTTCTTTCGCACTGCGATCTTCATGACATTGGTGCACCTTGGACTTTTGACAACAAGCGTAAGGGTGATCAGAACGTGAAGGTCCGGCTGGATAGAGCCGTGGCATCACCTCTGTGGTCTACTCTATTCCCGGAACATAGATTGCGCCATATTTTGTCATCTCGATCGGACCACTGCCCAATTCTGCTCTCGGCGGATGAAGTGAGCGGATGTAGGTCAAACAAGCCAATAAGGAGATATGAGGTGGTCTGGGAGCGCGATCCCTCTTTGGCGGCCGCAGTAGAGGAAGCCTGGTCACGACGCATCCCTGGTAGCGACCTGGGCGCTGTTGAGCAATCATTTAATGGTGTTATGAATAATCTCCAGAGGTGGCGTAAGACCCATTTTAAATCCATCCCAAAAGAAATTGAGAGGAAACGTGTTATACTGGAGGAGCTGCGATCCTTAACTGACGATGCTAGTGTCGCTGCCCGCATTGGTTTGGAGAAGGAGATGGATGAGTTGCTATACAGGGAGGAAATCATGTGGATGCAACGCTCCAGAGTTGCTTGGTTGCGCGAGGGTGATCGCAATACTAAGTATTTTCATCGGCGTGCGTCATGGAGGTGGCGCAAGAATAGGATTCGGAAACTGAGAAGGGAAGATGGTACTTGGACTTCTGATACGGGTGAGATGGAAAACTTAGTTAGGGATTTCTTCCAGAAGCTTTATACAAAGGAGGACCTTATTCAGCCGGCCCCTGTTATTGATACCATGAGGACTTGCATAAATGCGGAAATGAATGATAAGCTCATTGCACCGTTTACAGAAAAGGAGATTAGCGATGCCCTCTTTCAGATTGGCCCTCTCAAGGCTCCCGGACCAGACGGTTTCCCTGCTCGGTTCCTGCAACGCAATTGGGACCTACTGAAGGAGGAGGTGGTTCGAGCTGTTCAGGTGTTTTTCTCCACTGGTATTATGCCTGAAGAAGTAAATGATACTGCTATTGTCTTAATTCCGAAGAAAAATTACCCAGAAGTTCTTAAAGACTTCCGCCGTATTAGTCTCTGCAACGTAATCTTTAAGGTGGTTTCGAAGTGCTTGGTGAATAGGTTGAGACCCTTTCTTCAGGATATTATATCGCCTTCACAAAGTGTGTTCATACCAGGACGTCTTATTACTGATAATGCTCTGATGGCCTTTGAATGCATACACTCAATTCAAACGGGTTCAGCTGCTCGCAAGAAATTTTGTGCATATAAGTTGGATATGGCTAAGGCATATGATCGTGTAGATTGGCGGTTTCTGGAAGGGGTTTTAGCGAAGTTGGGCTTTCACAGTCAATGGATTCGGTGGGTGATGGCGTGTGTTACCACCGTTCGATATTCAGTTCGCTTTAACGGAAATATGTTGGACCGGCCCCTTTATGGTGATCCTCTTTCGCCTTATTTGTTCTTGTTTGTCGCTGACGGTTTGTCTTGTCTTATTCGGAAGGAAGTTGAGGCTAGGTCCTCTTTCGCCTTATTTGTTCTTGTTTGTCGCTGACGGTTTGTCTTGTCTTATTCGGAAGGAAGTTGAGGCTAGGTCCCTTCATGAGCTGCATATATGTCGCCGAGCCCCGGGTATATCTCACCTGCTCTTTGCAGATGATTGTCTTCTTTTCTCTGAGGGCTCGGTGGATCAGGCAAATGTCATCAAATCCATCCTTGATACATATGAACAAGGTACAGGGCAATTGGTTAGTCTGGGTAAATGTTCTATCATGTATGGCGTTAATTGTACGTATGAGGTGCAAGAGCAGATTAAGTGGATTCTGAAGTATGATACCACCTGCTTTGAAGAGAAGTATCTTGGACTATCGGTTCCCGATGGCCGTATGACTAAAGGGAAATTTAAGTCGACTAAAGGGAAATTTTCTAAACATGCCAGTGACTGGTCTGGGAAATATATGTCATCAGGGGCAAAGGACATCTTGATCAAATCGGTTCTACAGTCTATGTCTACGGATGCCATGGGAGTGTTCAAATTTCCTTCTGGATTAATTGAAGATCTGGAGCGCATCATTCGCGACTTCTGGTGGGGTGATGAGACTAATAAAAGGAAAATGCATTGGCTGGCTGGGATAAAATTCCTAGGCCAAAAGGGTATGGTGGTATTGGCTTTCGCGATCTCCATGTGTTCAACCAGGCACTCTGGCTCGACAGGCCTGGCGCCTAATTCATTTCCCTGATAGCCTCTGTGCAAGACTGCTCAAATCTAGATACTACCCCTCTGGTCACTTGTTGGACACGGCTTTCATTCAAAACCAATCTCAAACTTGGAATGGTATTGTGCATGGGCTTAATCTTTTGAAGGAAGGCATCGTATGGCGTATTGGCACAGGTTCTAGTGTAAAAAAAATTAGAGACAATTGGCTTCCAAGACCGGGAGCTCTAAAGCTGGATGGTAGGAGAGGTTCTTCGCGCCGTAAATGGGTCTCGGAACTCATCAACCAAGGAAGCAGGTCGTGGGATGAGGCTGCTGTCCGCGCCTGCTGCTTGCCACATGATGCAGACGTGGTTCTCCGCATCAAACTGCCCACTCGTGCGACAGATGACTTCATAGCCTGGAGTGAAGAGCATAATGGCTTATTCAGTGTTCGTTCTGCGTATCGTATAGATTTGCAGGCTAGACTCCAATCATCGTCTGGCGGACAATCAAGTACAGGTCCTTCTGGTGAACGGAGAATTTGGGACCTTGTCTGGAAAGCTCAGGGTTTTTGCTTGGAAGGTCGCTTCGGACTCCCTGGGAACTAAACAGAACTTAAACCGCTGTATCTCTACAGTGGATCCGACCTGTTCATTATGTGGCTGCAAGGTTGAAGATTCGCATCATGCGCTAGTTGCATGTACACTGGCTCGAGCTCTCCGAGAAGAATTGTGTTTGCACTGGTCGCTCCCTGATGAGGTGGCCTTCAGAGAGGATCATGAGGAGTGGATTTTTTTCACTTCTAGGTAATGCTCCTAAGGACCAGCGACCCAAGATCATATTTCTGCTGTGGCGGATCTGGCATCATCGTAATAATATCGTGCATGGGGATGGTAAGGCATCGGTTTCGGCCTCTGTACCGTACCTAGTGAATTACCATCACTCTTTTACAGGAGGTGGGGCGAGGCGTTGATCAAGGTGGTATCCTGGTCACCCCCTCCATTTGGCTCTATCAAGGTTAATGTTGATGCAGGATGGGATTCTATGTCAAAAAGCGCGGGCATTGGTATCATTATTCGCGATCACCTTGGACATCCTATCCTTGCTGATTGGAAGCCAATTACGGGTTGTGCAAGTGCAGAAGAGGCGGAAGTTATTGCATGTCTAGAAGGTCTTCGACATCTGATTGCTATTCGGCGTTGGCCTGCTCTCTTGGAGTCTGATTGTGCATGGGCAGTGCATGTCATATTGGATGACACTGTGGTGCATGCCCCGGACTGGGCCACGATTCTTGAGGCCCGGGAACTCTTGAAGATTTTCAGTGATATATCCTTAGCTAAAGTGGACCGGAGTCATAATGGTGTCGCTCATGTTCTGGCACATTTAGGAAAATCTGGTTTCTCGGGTTGTATGAGTGAGTCAGTTCCTGACTGCGTTCAGGATTTGATCACTGCGGATTGTATGGACACTGTGCAATCTCAGGACAGCAGATTTCTTACGCACTCTTTTCCTTACCAGGATACCGAAGGGGACTGGAAGGGTTTTAATGAGACGGCCTGCATGTTGTCTTTATAATATATGTGTTCTTACGTAAAAAAAAAAGAATTAATCGACATTCACAACACTTGCCATCATTTTCGTAGAAGTCGCTCACTTCCGTATTTTGAAAAAAAACCCTTGTCTCTTGGACAACTTCCCTTCTTAAATTCGCTGGAGGACTACGTCTCATAGTAAATTTATAAATCGTACCATCTCGTTCATAAGGCTGTGTACATTGTTTTGATGTAGAAGCCGATGTTTTCTTTAAAAAAAAACGAGAGAAAACTACATGTACTAGGTAATACTTAAGCTTGTGGCTATATTTTTTCGATAAAGAGAATATATTAATATCAAGAAGATACCAATTACACCCAGCCTCTGCAACAACGCACCACCCTAATGGCACTACGGATGCACACAGCCAAAAAAAGGAAAAGAAAACTAAGAAACAAAAGCCCGCTACGTCTACAACAGGTACATTCACCGCCAAGACAACACCTGAATTACAGACTCTCCAAAAAACGCCTCAAGAAGGGAACAGTGCTCAAACACCATCGTCGCCGATCAAAGATCTTAGGTTTTCACCCGAAGATAGTCCCCGCTCTCAAAACAATGCCTCCACAAGGCCATTGTCGCACAAAGGCAGACCTTGGGTTTCACCGAAGGTAAGACTCTGCGCTTCGTGTTGTCGCCCCCACTTTCATACGCTGTTGTGAATCCCGGAACACCAAGCCAGTCTCTCAACAGCGTGGAGACTTGAACCTCCCTCAGCTAGTCCTCCCTCCGGCCTTCATGAAATTCTCTTCTTCCGACTTTCATCATGGATCCATAGTCACTTGATGTCAACAGAAAAAGAGCGCGCCGCTCCCTCGAGAACCAATCGGTCGGAATAAAAACATGGGTGCACGACCGAATACCTCCGATCCAGAAACTCCAGGCGAAATTGTTACATTCGCCGGAGCCTTCCGAACTCAACCTCCGGCGGATCACGAGTCCAGGCCTCCGGTAGGTCCTCCTCTTCACGCAAGAGAGGCCCTAGGACCGCCTTTATTCTGCAAGACATGAGATCCCAAGATCCACCATATCTTGCTGGCCATCTCCGGCGGAAGGAGGAGGCCGCCGCCAAGGTCGGGGCCGCCGCCCCGATGCCCAAGTGATGCGGGCAGATCCGCAGACCATCGATGCAACCCGCGCCGGAACATGGTACAGGAGTTCGGGGCCCTCCAGACCCATGCGGGACCAGATCGAGCCCAACCACCCCACCGCCATTTGCTCGCCGGTCGCCGCACCTCCGGCCGCCGTTGCCACGCACCACCACCGCAAGGCCCGAGAGCGAGCGCCGCCGTCGCCGAGCCCTGCCGCGACCAGCAGGAGCCTCGCCGCCGCCACACCGCGCGCCTTTGCCCGGCAGCGGCGGCGGCGGAGGGAAGGGAGGACGTGGGGAGGGGTACTCGGGCGGCGGCCGGTGGAGCCCCGGTGCGGCGCAGCGCCGCCGCACGGGGGGACGGGGGGAGCGGGTTAGGCTTGTGGCTATATACCCCGATGGATGCATCGCATCTTCGAGACCTCCCCGACGCGACCCAGTCCCTAGGGTTAGGAGACCATGCCGCCGGCACCCAAGCGCGCCTCTCCCCTCTTCCCCCTCTCCCTCGTCGCCGCTGGAGGAACCACCGGGCTAAGTTATGGTGGTGACGACAGCGGCAAGGACCTTTCCCCCGGGTGGCGGCGACATTCTTCGCTGGCAATTTGGCAGCGGCATGGTGTCACAGACCTCCCCAACGAGCTCGGTGCCTCTATGGTGACGAGTGGTGCGGCCCCCTCTAACGGGTTGGCCCTGCGGCGGTGCCAGCAGCGTTGGGTCCATCGATGGCCGTGGGCCATGGCGGGGCTACGAGGCTGAGGCAGTTGTTGTAACAGCGTGGCGGCACTTGCTGATGCTACCTCCGGGCTCCATGGTGGTGTCGCGGCTGCAAGCTAGTTGGACGAGGCCCCGGCGTCGGATGCGTAATTGAGTCTTCGATCTGGCCAGAGGCTGTTGCGTGTTGTTGCCATGGTGGGCACGACCCTCACAATCTTCGATTCCTCTCCTCCAGGTGGCGGTGGCTAAAGCCAGCGGCTTTCATCCTCATCCCAGCTGCTCTGGCTGCATCGGGATTGTGGTGTATGGCCGGGCGTAAGTCCTTCTCGGCGGTAGCCGATGCTGACCACGGCGACGCTTGCGAGCACCATTACCTTGCTTAAGGCGTGGTCATGGCCTTCACCATACCTTCCTTCTCCTCAGATGCCGGCGGAAACCCTTGGTCCGGTTCACCGGACCAGGCGGTGGCGGTGTCAAGGTGTCGTTATCTTCTTGAAGACATGGTCTAGGCCATCAGGGAGGGACCGATGCGGCATTTGAAGTCTGGGAGTGGTGATGTGCTGCAGGTGGTGACGGCGGCCTTTGGCTTGCGCTTCCGGGGCGCAATGTACGACGCGGAAAACGTTCCGTTCAGTGTCTTCACCAAGTCTGTCAAGACCCTGGCTTCTTCTCGCCGACTCCTCTAGACGCATGAGGGGAGGTACGTTGGTCCGTGTTGCCTTGGGAGTCAAGGTCAAGCTTTGGTGTTATATTGCTTTGTTCGTGACGTGGTTCTGAAGCCATGTGCTCCTCTTCTCGCCATTCGTGGTAGAATGTTGGGAAATGAGAGTCGTTTATCATCGGGTGTGTTGTTTGCCGCTTGGCGATGTATCGTGAAGTGGAGTTGTAGCCTTCTTGACGTTGTATCAACCGTCATAGCCTCTTCTATCTCTTCTATATGATTAATACGTCTTTAAAAAAACGAATGGCATCTTCTTTCTCGGTAGATCTGCGATGATCGATACTACCATCTCAATCCCAAGCTGCTGTTTTCACGAGCTTTGCCAAACAGTGCGATGATTATGGGTAAAAACATCTGTTAATCGTACAACTCCGTGCGTAAAGTACCCCTCGCTAGCTGCATGCTGCCACTAGGTAAAGACGAATGCATAGAAGGAAGTGAGAGTTAGTGAATTACAGATAAATTAACCGGAGACTGAGACGGGGATGAAAAAGACGCATGATTCGGCTCGATCTCACCCGCCGGCACGCATGATGTACTATAGCGGCCAACCAAATGCGCGGATTCACCATGGATCACACGCACGGACATACACGATCACCTGTCATGCCATGGCCATCACCATGAATGAATGAATAAGAGGGGGAAGCGGCGAGCCCGAGAAAGAAGAAATAAAGGTTGTCTGGATGTGTAAGCCTTCTCCTGTCCCGATGGAGAGACGAATTGAAGGAGCACGAGGGAGAGCTGCATGCATGGCAACTGCGGCACCACTACTACAGTTGCAAGCACTACTCCATTACCATTGGTGTCCTGGCTACCTAGAGATTCTCCGCGGAAGATGAGACAAATGCGTCTCTCCGGGACGAGGGATTGAAGGCGCATAGCATTTGCATGGGAGACGGTGCAGATCAGCAGTATCGAGGTTGATGCAGCCTTAATCCTTCAAGCAGAGGGGGTAGATGGATCAAACAAAATGGACATTGTGCAGCACCACGATAGGTAAGCCAAATACTTGTAAATATTTCGTCATCGGCCTCCTGACAAGAGGGAGAGGAAGCAGCAGACGAGCCCGCGTCTTTGTCCCAAAATTTCGTCATCGGCCTTTGCATCAAGAAAGGATCTTGCATCCAAAAGCAGGGGAGGTTCAGTGCCAATTTCGGTGCATGCGTCTCTCTCTCTGGGTATGGCTGGGAACAATACCTGATCGATACGTACTCATCATACGTTGCTTTCCAAAAGCAGTTGCTACCTAACTGCAGCTCTAGCTAGCGTCCCAAGTCCCAACACACTTTCACCAAGGCTGGTCTAGGATGGAACACAAAAATAAACAAACAGAAAGAAAATCCTTGTTTCGGATGAAATGGAATGGAAAACACAAACACTGAATCCCACACAGTAAAAAATTCTTCTGTGATCAATCCTACGGCCAAGGACAGGATGAGTCGATCCGCTGGAGATGTCCTAGAACCAAATCAGAGCACACATGTAGTTTAAAATTGAATTACTTTTGGAAACTATGTCGAAACACTCTTAAATGGGGAAGAGTAGCCGAAAAGGGGGAAAATGGCATATTTGGGCATTGGCCATCCTAAGGTCTACTTTGCCTGGTAACTCGAGTAGTACCATTTTGCATCATATTCTTTGCGCCTACTTGAAAAATTGAGAAGTCATTTTGTCTAACAAAAATGTTGAAAACTTCCTTTAGCCCATTTTGAGAACACTTGTATTTAAATTGTTGTATTTCAAGTTTGATATTTTTTCTGTCAATTAGTAGGTATATAAGGACTCCATGTGGTAGAATTACATCTTTTGAATTTTCTTCATTTTCTTTGATTTATTTCAAAATAGGGTCAAATTGCTAGACATCTTTTCATAAATAGATTTTGCATCTTTGAACACCCCCTATGTATTCTCCATACTTTCATAGTTGGGTATCTAAAAATGATTTTTAGTGATTTTCCTTGGCATCCTATCACATAGTCATAATACAATTTTAAATTATTTTTGAGAAATGGGCAAAATATCATCAAATCAATGGAAATTAGCAAGAAGGTTTTAAATTCTCAAAACTCTATCACGAGCCATGATATATGATACATTGTCTCTGAAATAATGTAAAGCTGTTATATTTCATGTTATTTTTGGAACTTGCTTGGTATCCTTTTTTCACCTATGTTCCTAGCTATGATTTCAACTTCATGATCGATATTTCTTCTGCAACAACACATGCTTCCCTTCGAGTAAGAGTGCAACGAATCTTGGGTTTGAGGAAGCTCTGGAATACAAATCGTCTTTATCTATGATCAATAATTCATCAGCCGGTTCAAAATCCTGAAACTCAAGCGCCAGCCTTGCAGTTGGCATCCATTCTAAAGTGTCTATCTTTAAGTTTGAAATTGTACATCACAAACACAACCACACAAGATCATTCATCTTATCTTTGGTGCAGTCGGTTTTCCTCTTTTGGTGTGTACCTTCATGAATCATAATATAATATATTAGTTAATTTTCCATTTTTATTGAAAGTATGCTTTCTAGCAGGTTATAATTACTTCAGAAACGATAAAAATATTTTACCAACTAAAAGATGATCCAATTAATTTGGCACCGTGAAGAGTCACCCTTATTTAGTTGCTTCTTCCTTCCAATTTGTATCATCTTTCTGTATAAACTGTTCTTGATGGAGGACCGGAGGAGTAAAATGGCATGGTTGCTCATCCGATGATGCTACTCCCTTACTATTGTGCTGTCTGGGAAATGTTTGGAGAGAAGGCTGTGTTTAAGGTTCATTAACAGCCTGAAGATCACGTAGCACGGCAATTGCATAAAAGCAACAGCAAAGTACCTGCACAATAGTTTAGCAAACAAACTAGGTTCAGCTTGAGACTACAGTAATTTCAATAAATAAAAATGTGCACGAAATTCAGAAAGATTTTCTTTTCGCTAGTGTAGAGTACTAAAATGGTAGTCTGAAATTACCACAAAGGCGCTAGATTAGCTGAGAGGTCGAGGAACGGGTAGGGCCACCTGCAAAAAAATTAACATAACAAGTGTTCCGTAAATAGAAGATTGTGTGCAAATAGTTATTTTGCTCCAGAAAGGGAATGGATGCTGAAAAATTTACCAGATTGGAGTTGATGCATGGACAATCCACTGGAAAACAACGTAAAGTGCGGTCCAGAGGAAGAAATACGAGATCCGGAACCACGGGAAGCGCTGTAAAAATCGTGTGAATTGTAAGGAATTGTGATAAGTTCAACTGTAAATAACATGCATCAACTTGCCTGGATGATCCAGTTCATCCACTTACCATGCTATTCAGGGACGCTTCGCCGAGCAAGAAAACAGCATTGACCGAGTGCATTCCTATCAGTAACTGTAAGACGAGGATTGAATTAGCCATGGCAGTTAGATGATGGTTATGAAAGCACTGAATATAGCAACCATACTCACAAAATTCACACTGTAATCTTTGATGGTTAGGAATGGGAAAATGATGAACCAAAAGACACAATCTGTAAGCATCACAGCTCCTGCATTTGTCTGTCCACAGATATAGAGACGTCAGGATGCAAGTTTGCTGAAACGATTCTATATTAATAGTAATTGTCTTGCATAAGCTGCTAGATTGTCAAAACAAGGCTTCCATTTTTTGACAATAGGGACAGATGAAAACAATAGTTATGTAGGATGCAATAAAGGAGATTCACAAAGAATTACAACATTAGAAACATTAAAAACTGGATTAAACTCTGTTTCTTAACTCACAGAGATACAGACGATGCTCCAGCCAGTTCCTAGAAAATAACAAAAAAATGATTGTGAACCCAATACTATTGGAGCTTTACGGAAGTTGTAGTTATTAGGTTATTATTCTGTGAAAATATGTACTGGTATGTTTCTATGTTTTATCCCAGCCTAGACAGATATTTAGTCACATTCCTGATACAGTCAGGCCTAGCAGATCAACATAAAAAATAGCTTTTCTTCATTCCTGATGCTACTGTTATAAGGGCCAGCCCTACACTTGAGATATGGGATAAAGTTAATCAAGCCCTTCAGGTGCAAAGAACTATGAGATTGGGCATTTGGGCTGAACCAACAACCATGGTGGCTCATCTAGTAGGATCTTGCAGACAAAGATGCTATGCGGTCACATCAGATCCCTGGGAACAGAATCCAATTCACCAGAGCACATTATAAACATACTTTAGTTTCTGATGCATGATGCTAACCACATAGGAGCACTAATAATTGCACCTCAAAAGCAAAATGAGACCACCACCTCCATGCAGTGCAATGCAATGCGATGCAGATGGGATGGCAGTGCAGATGTCGCTCTCATATAGGAAATTTGGAAAGGCTTCAAGTGGCCAATATTTCAAAGTTTATGGTGGTATGGAATGCACGTATACCTGGTAGATGATCTGGAGCAAGTACCCCCAGAATCCAGCGATGTTTCTCGTGCCATCGTCCTCTTCATAGGAAGCCGGTTTAGCGATGGCTCCGTGGGCAGCATAAGACCCCAGCTCAGTGTCTGTTGCTGCCGCGACGGCATTCCACTTGACGAATTTGCTGCACCCGTAGATCGACAACACCGTAGCAAGCTGAAAAATGCAGAGAGAAAAACTAAGCTTTTAATATAAGGATTGTGTGGACGTAGATATCATTAACATAAATATCATTGGTTTTAGTTAATTCGTTGAAGAGACAAATTATTTCGCTTACCCCGAAGTAAATCGTCACCAGAATGAAGGTCCACCTGCATGATTGACAGTTGAACAACCAATTAGCACATGCTGGGGACAAATGCTGCTACTGAGAGAAGAGTCACAAACACCAACAAGCCAAGTGTATCACATCTTTGCATAGATAACTTTGATGCTACCAACCAGTTACACCACATTTCTTTTCCTTTGGAAAAGAAAAGCAACTAGAGATTTGCCTCTAAATAAAAAAACAGTATCAAAGTGGGTCTGTTAAAGCAATCTGACATCAGAAATCATCAATGGAACAGGTATTCCCACAACACAATCCTGCCTATGTTTAGTTGTGACGTTGTACTGCACGAAAAGATTGTTTCTTTAATGTTCTTGACAAAACATGTACTACTATGAGGTCCTTTTCCAAATTAAAATATCGAAGTACTGTATCATCAATAAAACCATCTTCAAAATGCATTTGTGTACAGAAAAATGCATTACTGAAAATGAAACCCAACAGGTGAGGAGTCGCTTGCTGTCGAAGCTAGGTAGCGAACTGCTGCTAGCAATCTGTTGTGCACAGTAGATCAATATGAATGTGGTAAAGAAATTTTCAGGACATTCTCAATGTTCTTAGTTTCTTTAGAGAACATGGCAAAGATCAGTGTAGTTGATGTAATCATGAGAAATCTATCCCTTTATTCCCTGAAATAAAATTTGAAATTTTCAAGAAGAGAGAGGAAAGGCCAAAGTTCGTGAGCACACCACATTGCTGGTTACAAAATCCAGTTAATCCACATCATCAGAGATGTAATCAAGTTGGAACAATGCATTTTTTCCCTTTTGTTGAAAGGCTCAAAACAACAATCCAAATTTGCATCCACTAAATCGTATCAGTGGAAGCCATTTTTCCCTCAGAACAGAAGCAAAATGTTTGGAAAAAAAAGTTGTAAAAGAAGCAAGCAGTGGGAGTGAGCTTACTGTGTGTAGTAGTAGAAGATGCTGCCGCCGTCGGAGATGACGATGACGATGAGGAGGCTGAAGAGGGCGATGAAGGAGCCGAGCCTGTACGCGAGGAGCCACGCAGGGTGGATGTCCCGGAGGCACGGCCGCCACGCCTCGTCGTCGTACAGCACCCCGTCCGGCCGCCTCTTCCTCCGCTCCTTCCCGTCGCTCCCGGCGCCGTTCGGGCGGCGGTGCGCGCCGGGGCCCTCGTGGCGCCAGATGAGGTAAGCCGCTGCCACGACGCAGCAGACCACCCAGAGCGCGCACACCGCCACCCGCCACTGCAGCCAGAAGTGCAGGTCCGTGGTGTCCGCCCCCGCCGCCGTCGGCTGCAACGATCGCGTTGAGGAGCCCCCCACCATGAACGGCATCCCCACTCCGCCGTTAGTCAGGCCCCGCAAGAAAAGCAACCGCCTCTGCGAAAAATAGCACAATCTCTGGCTCTCTGCAGTTCTTGCAATGCAGATTGCAGACTAGCTGCGCTCTGCTCTGTATCTGCTTCTGGATTTGCACGCTTCAGGATGCAGAAGGTGGCAATGCAAGCGGCGGAAGAGGGTGGTGGCGCAACAAACTAAGAAGAAACAGTGGTGTGGTGGCGGTGAGCTTGGAAAGATGCAGCTTTGCGTCACAAGATAGATGTGCCTAGTTTCCTCTCTCACACTCACTCGCTTAACCAACCATGAAAAAACAGACAATGCGTGTAGCAATCTGCCAATCTATCTGTAAATGTGAGTAGGGGATCAAAGCGAGGAAGGGGAAGGGGAGATCGATGCTTGGAGCCGAGATGAGATAAAGGTAAGAACGGAGAAGGAGGCCGGGGGCACGGCAGCAAGGTGGTGGTGGTGGTGGTGCCAAGCAGCCAAGGTGTTGGTGGGATTGGGGAGGGCGAATGAGATGCTTTGCTTCCTCCTTTCCTTCCACCCCTTGCACCGGAGAGAATGATAAATCACATCGATCCTGCTTATTTATACACATCCAATCCAAGACAGGAAGACAATTATACTCTTCACCCTTCCTACTCCACCGGCCATTCTCAGATTATCTCCACCGTCGGCCCCAGTTGGGGTCTCCATAGGTTCCAACGGTGCGGTCAATAATTAGCTTGTGAAATTCGAGTTCAATATAATAGTTGGCACTTCTCCCATGCATGCTCCTACGGACCAAATCCCCTCCCTGGCTATCGATCGCTCGAGCAATCACTTTCCGTGGCGCGGCAGCGCTCGCGCAACGAGTCAATTTCCTTTTTATCACTGATACGTCCAATTTGCATCACTATTTTGTATCATAATTTGCTGTTATTCATTGATATATTTCATATTGGGACACAATACTTATGTTATTTCATCTATTTTGCATGTTTCATCATCATTGGAGGATCAAGCAGAGCCAGGATTCTTGAAAAAGCACCGTCGCAATATTTAAGATCGATGTGGAAGGAATTTCACGAAAATTCCTATTTTTCCAGATGACGGAGGGAGCGAGAGGGGAAGAAGAAGGGGCCCCGTGGCCCAGACCATAGGGCGGCGCGGCCCCCGGCGCGCCACCCTATCTCGGGGGCCCACGACCCTTTCGCCTCCTTTCTTCGCGTACTCCTTCGTCCCGAAAACCTAAGCCACGAGGGATCCTCACGAAGGGTTACAGCCGCCTCTCAGAGAGAGAAAAGAGCTCTCCGGCGGCGGAATCTGGAAATTCCTCCGGAGAAATCGACGCCATCGCCATCGTCATCGAGCGGGACATCATCTCCATCATCATCATCATCATCTCCACCATCTACACCGCCATCACCACCGCTGCACCTCGTCATCGCTGTAGCAATTCGGGTTAAATCTTGATTGTTTGATAGGGGAAACTCTCCGGTGTTATTCTATACTTGTTGTAGATGCTATTGAGTGAAACCATTGAACCAAGGTTTATGTTCAGATTGTTATTCATCATCATATCACCTCTGATTGTATTCCATATGATGTCTCGTGAGTAGTTCGTTTAGTTCTTGAGGACATGGGTGAAGTCTAAATGCTAGTAGTGAATTATGGTTGAATAATATTCAATGTTATGATATTTAAGTTGTGGTGTCATTCTTCTAGTGGTGTCGTGTGAACGTCGACTACACGACACTTCACCATTTATGGGCCTAGGGGAGTGCATCTTGTATTCGGTTGCTAATTGCGGGGTTGCGGAGTGACAGAAACCTAAGCCCCGTTAGTATATCGATGCGGGAGGGATCGCAGGATCTCAGAGTTTAAGGCTGTGGTTAGATTTATCTTAATTACTTTCTTGTAGTTGGGATGCTTGTATAATCACAAGTAT
The DNA here is from genome assembly GCA_030979885.1 of Lolium multiflorum. Taxonomy (NCBI): domain Eukaryota; kingdom Viridiplantae; phylum Streptophyta; class Magnoliopsida; order Poales; family Poaceae; genus Lolium; species Lolium multiflorum. Next base: position 25,289,738 of record CM061752.1, on the reverse strand, counting down.
GTATTAGTCCTAGGAAGGGCGGTGCATTAGCATAGGTTCACCCACACAACACTTATCAAAACAATGAAGATTAATCAGTTGTAGCGAAAGCACTAGACTAAAATCCCCGTGTGTCCTCGGGAACGTTTGGTCATTATAAGTAATCAAACCGGCTTGTCCTTTGTGCTAAAAAGGATTGGGCCACTCGCTGCAATTATTTCTCTCGCATTTTATTTACTTGTACTTTATTTATCGCAATATCAAAACCCCTGAATACTTGTCTGTGAGCATTTACAGTGAATCCTTCATCGAAACCGCTTGTCAACACCTTCTGCTCCTCGTTGGGTTCGACACTCTTATTTATCGAAAGTACTACGATACACCCCTATACTTGTGGGTCATCAAGACTATTTTTGGCGCGTTGCCGGGGAGTGAAGCGCTATTGGTAAGTGGAATTGGTAAGGAAAACCTTTACTGTTGTGCTGATTTTATTTCTGCTGCTATAATCATTATGGAGAGATCTTCTCTTCAATTTCTATTTGGGAAATCTACTACTACTGCAACGGTAGTGGATGAAGCGCCAGGTGAGGAAGTAGTACCATATAAAATACCTACGAAAATTATTGAACGTGTTATGGATAACCGCTATGAAGGGGATGGAACTGTCCATCCTGGTGATCATTTACTGTTTTTGCATGAATTATGCGGGTTATTCAAATGTGTATTTCCATGAATGAAGTTAGGAAGAAACTATTCACTATATCGATGTCTGGTAAAGCGGCGCACTGGTATAAATTGCTGAAGAATGGTGATTCTATTGATTGGGAGGACATTGTGCCTTTATTCTATTCCAAATTTTATCCTCCAAGTGAAATTCACAAAGATCGGAACCCATATATAATTTCTGGCCTCATGATGGAGAAAGTATTGCCCAAGCTTGGGGAGATTGAAGTCTTTAATGCTCAAATGCCCCATTCATGAGCTTCTTCCTGGTAATGTTATTATTGATAATTTCTATGCAAGACTTTCTTTTCAAGACAAGACCTTGTTGGATACTTCTTGTTCTGGATCATTTACACGCAACAAAGAAGAGTTTAAAAGGGACCTTCTTGATCGGATCCAAGAAAATACTGAAGGATGGGAGAATGACAAAGATAGAGAATCAGGTATAATTTATGATTATAAATGCATTGAAGCTTTTATGGATACTGATAAATTTCGTAATATGAGTGCTACATATGGTCTTGATTCCCAAGTTGTTGCAAATCTTTATAGAGCTTTTGCCTCTCATTATGAACTGCCTAAGAAGAATTTTGATAAGTATCATGAACCGTATAAAGATAAAATTGATTCATCCGTAAACAAATGTGTAGTGATTGAAAGTGATAATGTTATTCCTGAAGCTTATATTGAAAAAACTCCTTTCCCTGCTAAAATGAAGGAGTACTCTGTCATATCTAGTGCGTTAATAAAAGTGAAAAAAGAAAAGAACCTGAAGAACAAATTAAAATTGAACCTGTTGTTGCTATAGTTAAAGATCTTGTGGTGAGAATGTGGAGGATGGTCATATTATTTTCTGTGAAGATGCTTCTAATATTGTTTCACATCCTAATAAACCCAAACAAGTTAGTGTTCCTATGCTATCTGTTAGAATTGGTGATCATTGCTATTATGGTTTATGTGATATTGGTGCAAGTGTTAGTGCTATACCTTATGAACTTTACACGGAGATTATGCACGAAATTGGTTCTTGTGAACTTGAAGATATTGATGTGGTTATTCATCTGGCTAATAGAGAAACTATTTCTCCAATTGGTATTGTTCGAGATGTGGAAGTTCTATGTGGTAAGATTAAATATCCTGCTGACTTTTTGGTACTTGGTTCTGCTAGTGATTATTGTCCTATCATTTTTGGTAGACCTTTTCTAAATACTTGTGGAGCTATTATAGATTGTAAGAAAGAGAAAATTTTGACTAGATTTGCTGGTGAACCTTATGAATTTAACTTTTCTAAATTTACCAAAACTCCTTATAAAGTTGACTTGCCTAGTAATGATTTTAAAATGGAGCAGTGTGCATCTATTGTTCTTGTTCCTAATAACCCTTTGCAGCAACATTTGGAGAATAGTGAAAGTGAAGCTTTTAGGAAAGAAAGAGATGAGCTTGAGGAAATTTTTCGTCGCCAACCTATTCTCAAGCATGATTTACCGGTGGAAGATCTGGGTACAACACCACCAGAAGGAAGATCCTGTTTTTGATCTAAAGCCTTTACCTGATAATCTTAAATATGCTCATATTGATGATAAGAAAATATATCCTGTTATTATTAGTTCTAAGCTTTCAGAGATTGAGGAAGAAAGGTTATTGGAAATATTGAAGAAACAGGGGCTATTGGCTATACTCTTGATGATTTGAAAGGGATTTCTCCTTCTATTTGCCAACATGCTATTAATATGGAAGAAGATGCAAAGCCTGTTGTTGAACATCAACGTCGTCTAATTCGAAGATGAAGGAAGTGGTAAGGAATGAGGTATTAAAACTGCTTGAAGCTGGTATTATATATCCTATTGTGATAGTAGATGGGTTAGTCCTGTGCATTGTGTTCCTAAGAAAGGAGGAATGACTGTTGTGCCTAATGATAATGATGAGCTTATTCCTCAAAGAATAGTTGTAGGTTATAGAATGTGCATTGATTTTCGAAAAGTGAATAAAGTTACTAAGAAAGATCATTACCCTTTACCCTTTATTGATCAAATGTTAGAGAGGTTGTCTAAAAATACTCATTTTGCTTTCTTGATGGTTATTCGGGTTTTCACAAATTGCTGTTAAAGCTAAAGATCAAGAGAAAACCACTTTTACTTGCCCTTATGGAACTTATGCTTATAGGCGTATGCCTTTTGGTTTATGTAATGCTCCTGCTACTTTTCAAAGATGCATGTCTGCTATTTTTCATGGTTTTTGCGAAAGTATTGTAGAGGTGTTCATGGATGACTTTTCTGTCTAGAATTCTTTTGATAATTGCTGCGAAACCTCGATAAAGTTTTGCAGAGATGTGAAGAAACTAACCTTGTTCTTAATTGGGAGAAATGCCACTTTATGGTTAATGAAGGAATTGTATTGGGACATAAAATTTCGAGAGAGGTATTGAAGTTGATAGAGCTAAAGTTGAAGCGATTGAGAAGATGCCCTATCCGAGGGATGTTAAAGGTATTCGTAGTGTTCTTGGTCATGCTGGGTTTTATAGGAGATTTATTAAAGATTTCTCTAAAATTTCAAAGCCTCTTACTAATCTTCTTCAAAAAGATGTACCTTTTGTTTTTGATGATGATTGTAAGGAAGCTTTGAAACTTTAAAGAAAGCCTTAACAACTGCTCCTGTAGTTGAACCTCCCGATTGGAATTTGCCTTTTGAAATTATGTGTGATGCTAGTGATTTTCTTGGTGTTCTTGACAGCGAGTAGATAAAAAATTAAATGTTATTCATTATGCTAGTAAGACTCTTGATGCTGCTCAAAGAAATTATGCTACAACTGAAAAGGAATTGTTAGCTGTAGTCTTTGCTTGTGATAAGTTTAGACCCTATATTGTTGATTCAAAAGTTACAATTCATCTGATCATGCTGCAATTAGATACCTTATGACAAAGAAAGATGCTAAGCCAAGGCTTATTAGATGGGTACTTGCAAGAATTTGATTTACACATTATAGATAGGAAAGGTGCCGATAATCCTGTTGTTGATAATTTGTCTAGATTGGAAAATATTGCTTATGATCTGTTCCTGTTAATGATAGTTTTCCAAATGAACAATTGGCTGTAATAAAGGTGAGCTCGAGAGAGCCCTTGGTATGCATTATGCTAACTTTATTGTTTCAAGTATTTGCCTCCAACCTTTTCAGCTCAGAAGGAGGAAATTCTTTTATGACTTGAGGCATTATTTTTGGGATGACCCACACTTATATAAAGAAGGAGTGGATGGTATTATGCGAAGATGTGTTCCTGAATATGAACAACAGGAGATATTGAATAAATGTCATGGAAGTGTTTATGGAGGACATCACGCTGGAGATAGAACCGCGCAAAAGGTTCTACAATCAGGTTTTTATTGGCCAACACTCTTCAAAGATGCAAGGAAATTTATTTTATCTTGTGATGAATGTCAAAGAGTTGGTAATATCTCTAGACGCAATGAAATGCCTATGAATTACACTCTTGTTATTGAACCATTCGATTGTTGGGGATTCGACTTCATGGGTCCTTTCCTTCTTCAGAAGGTAACACTCATATACTTGTCGCTGTTGATTATGTTACTAAATGGGTAGAAGCTATACCTACAAAAAGTGCTGATGGTGAGACCTCTATAAAAATGCTGGTAGATATTATATTTCCTAGATTTGGAGTACCTAGATATATTATGACTGATGGAGGTTCTCATTTCATTCATGGAGGTTTTAGAAAAACTCTTGCTAAGTATGGTATTAATCATAGAATTGCTTCTGCTTATCACCCTCAAACTAGTGGTCAAGTAGAATTATCAAATAGAGAGATTAAAGCTATCTTGGGTAAGACTGTTAATAAATCTAGAAGGAATTGGGCTAGCAAATTGAAAGAAGCGTTATGGGCTTATAGAACTGCTTATAAAAATCCTATGGGAATGTCGCCTTATAAAATGGTTTATGGAAAAGCTTGTCATTTACCTTTAGAACTAGAGCACAAAGCTTATTGGGCTGTTAGAGAATTAAATAAAGATCCTAAATTAGCCGGTAATAAGAGGTTGTTGCAATTAAGTTCTCTAGATGAATGGAGAAGTGAAGCTTATGAAAATGCTAAACTCTTTAAAGAAAAAGTTAAGAAATGGCATGATAGAAGGATCATCAAAAGAGAATTTAATGTTGGAGATCAAGTTCTATTGTATCGGTCTCGTCTCAGATTCTTTGCAGGGAAATTACTCTCGAAGTGGGAAGGACCATATGTTGTTGAGGAGGTGTATCGTTCAGGAGCAATTAAAATTAGCTCTCTCCAAGGCAATGCCACACAAGTGGTGAATGGACAAAGACTCAAGCATTATATCTCGGGCGATTCTTATAATGTTGATGTTGATATTATTCAAGTGGAAACACCGGAGGCTTTCATCAAAGGACAAATTGACAGTCCGCCAGAACTGGACTTTGAATAGGTAACAGTATAGGTAATAAAAAGTCCGCGTTTACCTTTCCGAACATTATTTCTGCTGTTTTTGGAAAATATGAAAAATTACGGAATCGAAACGGAGTGGAAAAGACGCGCGAGGCGTCACCACAGGCGGCGCGGGCCCCCGCCGCGCCGACCTGGTGACACCTCGGCGTCCCGTTTCCACTCGTTTTCGGCCGGAACCTTCCTTTTGTCGTAAAAATATTTGCTATATAATCCCCGGACCCGAGGTCCGTAATATCTTTCTCGTCGTGTTTTGTTTCGAGCTGTTTTCGCAGATTTGTTTTGATCTAGAAGCACCATGGTCTCCAACAACAAGGACAAGGAACCTTTGAAGGAAAATATTCAAGACCCGGAGCTGAAGAAAGAAGATGTAAGAGAGGATGAAGAAGTGGAGGAAGCTCCGCAGGAACGCCAACAAGCCACCGTCGCAAGTATTGGCGTGATATCAAGTCCATCCAACATCAAGAGGAGTGCACGAATCGCCACCGGAGGAGCGGTTCCACGTCACTACTTGGCTCCAAGGACATCTTATCCGAGCCATTACAACCCTTACCGCAATCTAATCTACGATCGCCTGAAAGGACCCCAAGGTAGTGTTGCCAAGTAATTGGGATATAAACCGTTCGACACTAGGAGAGAAGGAGCCTGAAGGAGAAGGGGAAATAACTCCAAGAGTTGGGACTCACCGTCGGACAGACTCCTTAACCGCGTCGAGCACAATTCGGAGATGATTCGCAATCTCATATACGGGATTGACGAGCTCAGAGCTTGTTGAGAATTCATCATCACCATCACCGAAGGAGTAATTCATCATCGGTATTGGCATCCCCTTGGTTTGTTCCAAGCTTGGGGAGTGCCGCGGTATCACATCACCACCACCTTTTATCTTTTAATATCAAGTAGTGTCATATCATGAGTAGGGAAGTTATCATATAGAATAGTATGCAATGTGGAAGTATCTCTCTTAGTTAGTTATCGATGTATCCGTTGGTGTGAGTTATCGTTATGGAATATTAATGAGAAGTCTTATCATTTACTTTTTGCACACCTTATTTTAGTTTGCAATCTCCATTATATGATTATTCTTGACATGAGTATTGATATCACTTTGGGAACATTAAGTAAATCTATTTGGTTTTGGCAAACTTAGCATTGGTCAATAGCAACAACATCCTGATGTTTAATAAAAGAGAGAAATACACTTAGATACATTACTCCATTATCTCTATGCTTAGTATTCTTAAGTTAAAATTGCTTGTGCTTATGAGAAAGATGCATGATTGTTTCTATCATATGTATATTTGTTTGTTTCCCTCAACCTTTATGCTTGCTATCAAACCTTGCTAGCCAAAGACCTGTATCGAGAGGGAATGCTTCTCATACATCCATAACCTTAGACCAAACCTATGCCATTTGTGTCCACCATACCTACCTACTACATGGTATTTTCTGCCATTCCAAGTAAATACTTCATGTGCTACCTTTAAATTATTCAAACTATACTACTCCTTATTTGTGTCAATGTTTTATAGCTCATGAGGAAGTATGTGGTGTTTTATCTTTCAATCTTGTTGGGCGAACTTTTCCTAATGGACTAGCGGCACATCCGCTTACCCAATAACTTTGCAATAAGAGCTGGCAATGAGGTTCCCAGCCTCAATTAATAACTTTCATTAATAATTCTCTTCACATGTTTTGCTCTGATTCATCAGTAAGCAACTTAATTTTGCAATAGACACTCCTCCATGGTATGTGAATGTTGGAAGGCACCCGAGGATTCGGTTAGCCATGGATTGAGAAAGCCAAGGTTGGGGGAGTGTCATCCTAAATAAAACTAAAATACATGTGTAAACAAAAGAGAAGGGGGATGATCTACCTTCTGGTAGAGATGCCGTCCCTCATGGGAGCCGCTCTTGGAAGGTTCGTTTGGCAAGGGGGTTAGAGTGCCTACCATTCGTTGACAACAACAAACACTTCTCAAAATTTTACTTTTATTCTCTTTATATGATTTCAAAACTTGAAAAGCTCTAGCACATGATTTAATCCCTCTGCGAAGGGCCTGTCTTTTACTTTTATGTTGAGTCGGTATACCTATTTCCCTCTATCCTAAGCAAGCAATTGAGTTGTTGTGAACCAATCATTTATGCTATGATTCAGTTGATCATGTCTTTTATACTTTCTTGTTTAGTACCAATTTTATCGAATGAATATGACTTTGAAGTTATCAATGATTATGAAGAGATTGTTATGCTTAAATATGAAGGCTCAGCTATAAATTCTAATATGAAAGCTTTGCTTAGAAGTACAATCCGTTAGCAGTTCTCTGACCAAGAACAAAGTTTGCCATCACCAACTATGATTTCTTATGCACCTTTACTTGTGATTTCTCTTTACTTATTTCGAGATGAGTTATATGAGGAAGTTGTTTACTAGAATGTCTTGTGTGAATGAATATGATGCTTCTTGTCCGTATTTTATTTATCGACTCTTCACTCCATAAACATGTGGTCTTGTTTCTCGAGCTCGGTTTCGCTTGGGGACAAGCGAGGTCTAAGCTTGGGGAGTTGATACGTCCGATTTGCATCACTATTTTGTATCATAATTTGCTGTTATTCATTGATATATTTCATATTGGGACACAATACTTATGTTATTTCATCTATTTTGCATGTTTCATCATCATTGGAGGATCAAGCACCGGAGGCTGGAAAAAGCACCGTCGAACGCAATATTTCGGAAGATCGATGTGGAAGGGAATTTCACGAAAATTCCTATTTTCCAGATGACGGAGGAGGGAAGGGGAAGAAGAGAGGGCCACTGTGGGCCAGACCATAGGCGGCGGCGCGGGGCCCGGCCGCGCCACCCTATGGGGGCCCACGACCCTTTTCGCCTCCTTTTCTTCGCGTACTCCTTCGTCCGAAAACCTAAGCCTAGGGATCCTCACGAAGGGTTACAGCCGCCTCTGCGGGGCGGAGAACACCAGAGAAAGAGCTCTCGGCGGGCAGGAATCCGCCGAAAGGAGGGAAATCGACGCCATCGCCATCGTCATCGAGCGGGACATCATCTCCATCATCATCATCATCATCTCCACCATCTACACCGCCATCACCACCGCTGCACCTCGTCATCGCTGTAGCAATTCGGGTTAAATCTTGATTGTTTGATAGGGGAAACTCTCCCGGTGTTATTCTATACTTGTTGTAGATGCTATTGAGTGAAACCATTGAACCAAGGTTTATGTTCAGATTGTTATTCATCATCATATCACCTCTGATTGTATTCCATATGATGTCTCGTGAGTAGTTCGTTTAGTTCTTGAGGACATGGGTGAAGTCTAAATGCTAGTAGTGAATTATGGTTGAATAATATTCAATGTTATGATATTTAAGTTGTGGTGTCATTCTTCTAGTGGTGTCGTGTGAACGTCGACTACACGACACTTCACCATTTATGGGCCTAGGGAGTGCATCTTGTATTCGGTTGCTAATTGGGGTTGCCGGAGTGACAGAAACCTAAGCCCCGTTAGTATATCGATGCGGGAGGGATCGCAGGATCTCGAGTTTAAGTGTGGTTAGATTTATCTTAATTACTTTCTTGTAGTTGCGGATGCTTGCAAGGGGTATAATCACAAGTATGTATTAGTCCTAGGAAGGGCGGTGCATTAGCATAGGTTCACCCACACAACACTTATCAAAACAATGAAGATTAATCAGTTGTATGTAGCGAAAGCACTAGACTAAAATCCCCGTGTGTCCTCGGGAACGTTTGGTCATTATAAGTAATCAAACCGGCTTGTCCTTTGTGCTAAAAGGATTGGGCCACTCGCTGCAATTATTTCTCTCGCATTTTATTTACTTGTACTTTATTTATCGCAATATCAAAACCCCAATACTTGTGAGCATTTACAGTGAATCCTTCATCGAAACTGCTTGTCAACACCTTCTGCTCCTCGTTGGGTTCGACACTCTTATTTATCGAAAGTACTACGATACACCCCCTATACTTGTGGGTCATCAATCACCTAATGTTTAATTGCGTTCACATGTGTTCACACTAACAGCTTTGTATTACTACTTTGCAAGTTGCATGTAGCCAAGAGCGTTCACACTGCATGGATGCACATGCACAGATCATCTCATGGATTTGCATTTAATGAGCCAACTTTTCAGCACGCTTTCGTAAGTTGGTGCATGCATGCAAATAACATCTCACTCTTTTTCTTCAACACGAGGCAGACTCTCAATTCTCTTTTTGCTATTTCCTTTTGGGTTTTTTTTTCATACGGTAATTCATGTTTAAGGGTGTCCTTTTGCAATTCCTTTTTTCGGGCCAGTGGTTTTTAAGGGGGAAAATAACGGGTGGGAAGATCCACTTGCAACTCAAATGAACTACCACTTGCTACTCAAATTGTTTTAAGTTGTAAGCTAACAAAAGTTGTTAAAATATTCTAAATGAAATATACTTTTTAGGGTTGCTAGGTATTTATATTTACCGTTGATAAATAACGGGGCACCGGGTTGATAACTTGTAAACAAAAAAATAGTCGCTACATATTTTAAATTAAATTAAATTTTTAGGGTTGATATTTATTTATATTTACCATTGATAAATAGCGGGTCACCGGGTTGATAGCTTGTAAACTAAAAGAGAGTCACTAAAATATTCTAAATGAAATACTTTTAGGGTTATTATTTATTTATATTTACAGTTAATAAATAATGAGGCAGCAGGTTGATAGCTTGTAAAATAAAAAAATGTTCGCTAAAATATCCTAAATGAAATACTGTTTAGGGTTGGTAGTTTTTTTATAATTACCATTGATAAATAACGGAGCACCGGGTTGATAACTTGTAAACTAGAAAGAGTCGCCAAAATATTCGAAATGAAGTTAGATTTTAGGGTTGGTAGTTATTTATATTTACTGTTGATAAAATAACAGGACACCGGGTTGATAGGTTCTATTTGTGCTTATATGCAGAACTTTCCCTCAATAGCCTGCACCAGGTTGATAATTTTATACATTTTCCGTTGATCACTCAAGTATGGAGGGGTTGATTATTCAAATAGAGAGGGTTGATAACTTTTAGCCAGAAAAAAATTTGTCGAAACTTATTAACATGGGTGCTAGTTTTGAAGATCTCGACGAGACCGACTCATAGGTGAAAACAGATCTTAAATCGGAGTTGTCGTTTGTGAGATAAAACTTTCCAAGTTTTAACGTGGACGTGAGTCGGAGAAAGGAGAAGAAAGAGGTTTGCTCACGTACGGGTCATCCAGTATTTATTGTTTTGCTAGAAAGAGGAAGCGAACTCGCGCACGATTAAACCAAAAAAAGCTGTCGGAAAGTGATCGCTAGGCAGGTTTTGAGCGAACGATCGCCAGCAAGGGTCACCCCCTACGGACACGGTTACGGGACGGACGCGCCGGCGATCCGCACCATGTTGGGTTTTGGCGGTGGGATTGGCCTAGCACCGACACGGCTCAAAACACTGCAATTATTCCACAATTCCTTTCAAGACTCCATTCTCTCCCCCCTCCCCACTCGAGTTCACACCGGCAGCTCCAGTTCGCACCTAGAGTACGCCCTCTCCCCACGCCGGTACCGGCATGCCTCCCAAGAAGACGATGACATCGATGCAGCCACGCTAGCAACCGTTGAAGGTGAGGCAACATGTTCGAGGAAGATTTGGAGGCCGAGCACAACGGTTGCAAAATAGTGATAGCGGATCGCAAGAGGCATCGCAAAGCCGGGGAAGTCCACCAGGCCGCGGTGGAGGTGACCTCAGCGGCGGCGTAGGTCACCCTCAACCTCAGTCAATCTGAAGGCAGAAGTGGCTACTACACTGACATCGGAGACACGCATGGCAGCACCACCGCTGGATTTTTGTGGAGCGCCTCTCCGTGCTAACCGGTGTACTACAATGCGGGGTACGACATGCCGACGCTCTAGCAGATGTTGCTCAACTCCCACAAGATAGGTGAGAGCAAGGCACACACGAATCCCAATGTTGTCTTCTCTCCTATCACGGCGCCGCGATGAGAGGGCCTCCGCCTTGACCTTAACAACTCCTCCAGCGACTCGCCTGCCTTGCGCCGGTGAGGGAGGACCACCGATATGGAGGAACCAGAGGTGATGGGGGTGACAACACCTTTCATTTCATCTATGTTGGCGATAAAGCCTACATTGTTTTAGTAATGGGACTTTGATGGCGATTTGGTGTCCCGATGTATTGGGCGTGACTTTGAATTTCTATTCGTTCTTGTGTGTTTGATTTTTTTTGTGGTGGGGGCATTGGCCATCGCCATTGTTGTAGACGTGCGACCAGTGCAGATACTTTTTGGCATTGACTGCGGTCAGCGACTGTCATCGGGCTGGCCGTGTTGCAGTCCAGTGCAGAACTGCTGCAAGGCTTGCTTTTTGTTCTGTCGGGTCGGGAATGAAGTCGTGCCACACCACGACGACCGACACACCTAGCCTATAGCCACTAGTAGGGGTGGGCATAAAAAACCGAGCACCGAACACCGAACCAAACTAACCGGAACCGAAACCGAATACACCGAAAACAATTTCGGTGCTTAAATATGAACAACTGAATTTATATTAACAAATTCGGTTTTGACCATCTGTTAACCGAAATAACCTTAAAAACCGAAATACTATTAATCTCATGTCTCCTGGCAGGCCCATACACGTCTCTAAAAAAGTTAAAGGCAGCCTCATGCATGTACTAGTATGTGTATACAATTTCCCCCAAAAAATAGTGTGTGTATGCAAGCATTTGTCTAATTTCATTTTGCTTCATCTAGCTATGTACGCCGTAGTTTACTAATTACTACTACATGGTCGTATGGTTTCTAGAGTTAGGAGCACTCGTAGTATATACATGCTCAAGTCCTTGTGTATGTGGACCTTACGGTACAATTAGGTCAAATCAGTTAAGAACACCGAACCGAATTGCCGGGTGACCGAATCACAAATTAATTAGGAAACCGATATAATTTCGGTTCTCATTTCTTATTACCCAAATTATCAAAAAAACCGAAAACCGAACCAAATTTTCGGTTAAAACAGAATGCCCAGGCCTAGCCACCACTACTAGAAAATAGCTAATCAGTGGCGCGCATATATTGCCTACCAGTGGCGCACCAGTGGTGCGCCATTGCTATCTGGCTTAGTAGTGGCGCACCAAGTAGTGCGCCACTACTAGCTCCCTAGTACGCCACTACTAAAAGCGGGAGGTGCGTTGATGTCTACGTGTGCTTCTATTCTTGTAGACAGTGTTGGGCCTCCAAGAGCAGAGGTTTGTAGAACAGCAGCAAGTTTCTCTTAAGTGAATCACCCAAGGTTTATCGAACTCAGGGAGGTAGAGGTCAAAGATAGTCCTCTCAAGCAACCCTGCAATTAAGATACAAGAAGTCTCTTGTATCCCCAACACACCTAATACACTTGTCAGATGTATAGGTGCACTAGTTCGGCGAAGAGATAGTAAAACACAGGTGGTATAGATGGTAGTAAACAGTAATTGCGATATGAAGTAAATATTGTAGCAAGCGAACATGTAGCAGAACTTATCATCATCACCACCGTTGCTTACTGAGAAGATCGGGCCACCCCTTATCATCTTGGTATCTGAGAAGATCGGGCCTAAGTTTTCTTTACTGCACCTGTAGTTGAGCAATCTTGTGCCTGTCTCGTTGAGCTTTGCTAGCGTCTCTCTAGTGCATTGCAACCTTTACTCCATATAGTTGCATTGCCCCATTATATCACCTTGTGTGAGTTCTTGAGTTGTCAAGAGTAATCATATGCGCTTGAGTATCCTTGAATCTGTCGAGGGAGTTCAAGATCTATCGGTCCTATGGATCAACAAGGTGCATCGTGAAAGATCGGGCCAACAGCCCTCATCATGTGGTATCAGTTTGCTAGGTTGATCACGGTGCAGATTGCTTTGTTGCTCGGTTGTTCCTGCTCGGTTGCCGTGGCAACCATTGGGTACGTCGCCGCCATGTTGTTGGTGCATTTCAAGAAGGAGGAAGTGGGCGGCAGAATCAAGTTTCAAGATCATCTGCGGGATTTGCAACTGCAGATCGTTTGGTTGGGAGAAGATTGGTGTGCTGCTGATCGCCAGGAAGGAGATCGGGTTGAGTTGTTGCTGACTGTCATCAGCATGTTCTGGTTTTCTTCCGATCGGCAGATGGCGGGAGCAGTCAAAGTCGACGAGTTGCCTCGCCTGAGACAAGGGCGGCGGGTCTGGATGATGGCGACTTAGTTGGTCGTGGACATTCGTTTCGATCCAGATCGTATTGTGTTTGGTTTTGTCGGCCAGCAAGGAAAGCATAAGAAAAACAAAGGAAAGTTTAGGCTCGCACGGTTTTCATTGTTTAGAAGAGCGGATCGGATTCCGTGATTTCCGCTCGTTCTGGTTTGGATCGTGTCCAAGGTGTCCAGGCATGTTACAGATTGATTTGCCATCGGAGTCAACCTGCATTGTAGAAAAAGGAAAGTGCTGAATTGTTTGGCTGGTGCGTGGAGTTTGGGCTAGCAAGGGAACGAAATAAATATTGATTTGGTTGATTATATGTGAGCTATTTTTGCGGGCCAGCAGAGGAAAGGAAAGTAAAACACTTGGACGTTACCTGGACGCTGATCAGTATGGTATTATTTTGCATACGGGAAGAAAAGAATATAGAGAAGGAGCGGCACATGGGCTCGACGTGTGGCCGGCCAGAGTCCACGCGTGATAAGTCCATGAGATTCATCGCGTCAGGTACAACATCTGATTGATATCCTACTTAGTTCTCAATCAAGTCCAAAGCTGACATACCTTTATCGTGATTTGTATATCCTACGAGTTGCAGGTAGAATTGTAACTGAGATTTTTCAGTTGCAAGTCAGATTGTTATTGGAATTTTTTAGTTACAAGTCAAATTGTAAATGAGATTGTACTTATCGGACTGTAACCATGATTTTTAAAGCCCAAGTGAGTTCTGCCAAAAAAATAGTTCACGAAGTACAAAAATATTCACACAACAGAAAAATATTCATATAGCACAAAATTATTCGATGACATCAACTAAGTAGGGCTTTAGCCAGCCAAGAGTAGTATGTTCTTAACAACTCAATTAGGAATTGAGTACGTACATATCATCCATGCAAGGTGGTCAATACCATGATGATGCCCACAATCTGATCCATCTTGTAAGCAATAAAAGTCACGTGTATCTCTTTGATCCCCTTTTCTGGCCATCTTGTAGTTGTAGGGCATGCATGCACTAGTATTATTCTCGCGTATTTTGTTCACCCTCTCCGATCCTTAATACTTATCGCTAAAATGAGTTTATTTGATAATAAACAAACTAAAATATGCCTAGATATATGCGAATTAGCGACAATTATTATGGATCAAAGGGAGTATCATAATTTCTAATTCGCAGCTAACTTAGTTCTCAATCAAGTCTAAAGCTGACATATCTTTATCATGATTTATATATCCTACGAGTTGCAAGTAGAATCGTAACTGAGATTTTTCAGTTGCAAGTCAGATTGTTATTGGAACTTTTGAGTTACAAGTCGAATTGTAAATGAGATTGCACTTATCGGGCTGGGCTGTAACCATGATTTTTAAAGCCCAAGTGAGTTCTGCCAAAAAAAGTAGTTCACAAAGTACAAAAGTATTCACACAACAGAAAAATATTCATATATCACAAACAGTTACGATGACATCACTTGAATTGGAATTAAGTTAATTCTCAATAGGCTGAAAATTAGTCACCACTTTTGTTTATTGATTAATTAAATCTGTGCGGGCCTGGATCGTCTAGGATTGACCGGTAGCTATCGATCCCGATGCAACGTGGCTGATTAAGGCGTATACGATGAGGCGACACTATGATGTATGCTATGCTAGTAGAAAAGTGAAAGGGAATAATATATACACTTTTCTTTTGCTCTTTTGTTATGCCGTTCTTGTTCAAACTACACACTAGCCACATGTACTCGTTGACATCTTATACCGTAGTAGGACTACCAATTTACAGGTGCGTGCAAAATCCATAGCTTACGGAAACATGACCATGCATTTTCCTTTCCAACATCCTCTGTAACTAAGGTTGCAAGCGGGGCGGGCTGCGGCCGACCGCCAAAGAGCAAAGCGGGACCGCACTAGCTTTGCGGGAGCTCGCGGCTTGCCGCACCAAACTGCTAGAAATAGCGCGGGCACTGCGGCAACAGGCTTCATCCCGCTTTATCCCGCATGGGCACGATTAGAGCAGTAGCTTGCTAGTTGACCGATCGCAAGTAGATCAGTCACAAGTAGCTAGCTGGTCGATCAGAAATGCAGGGCGTCGTGCTGACCGAATACACGCGCACTGAACTCCAAACCTGAACAAAAAAATCGGAACTGCACTCTGAAACTGCAATCTAAAAGTTCGATCCTGAACAGAACGCTCTGAAGTTTATAGACTGGTTTGTAAAATTCGGAACGCACTGAGTGGACATAAAATTCTAAACTACAAACTCTGGACCATAAGAGCATCTCCAACAGAAAAAAAAAACGTGTTTGGCGGCCGCGCATGAAGCTCCGGACGCAAAAGCGCGTGGTAAAAAATTTGCCGCGCCGTGCGTTTGCGCCATCGCGGGAAAATTGCCGCGGCGCTGCCGCGCGCTATAAAGCGACAGCGACGGCTGTGAAACTTCCGCGTGTCGCTCGCCTCTCTCTCTCCCTGCGCTCGCCTCCCGCCGGTCGCCTCCGATCCGCCTCCGCCTCGGCGCCATGCCTCGCGCGGCGCTTCGCCTCCGGCTACCGCGGCGGCCGCGGCCGAGCGGCCCCTTCGACGCGGAGATCCGCTCCGGCGAGGAGCGGATCCGCCTCGGAACCTTCGACACCACGCATGAGGCGGCGCGAGCCTACGACGCCGTCGCGTGGCGCCTCGGCCGTCCCCGCCGGGACATGAACTTCGACGACGTTTGGACGCGCGAGCAGGCGGAGATGCTAGACCCTGTTTTTGCCTGTAAAATTGGGCTATACGCGGTTTGGCCTGTAAATTTTATGCTGGACCCTGTTTCAAGTCCGCGTTGGCTCCGGCGAGAAATCGGAGGCCGCGAATAAGCGCTCGGACTCGGTGCACCTCTGCGGCTTGTACCGCGCTCATTTGTAGGGTAGTCCCTATGTGGAGATTGGCGACTGTCGACCCCTCCATCAGTGGTTTGGCTGTGGTGGCGAAGGTAGTGGTGGTGGAACTCATGCTCCGGCTTGGCTCCCGCGAGGGCGACTTTCACCGGTTGCGGCGTTGCGGCCGCACTCGGCATCGACGTTTACTTCTCCCGTTTTGGAGAGGATAATCCCGAGATGTCACCGCAATTCCCCTCACTTTTGCCTAGATTAAAAACTCTACCTCTATATTTCCCATATTATGTCAGGAAAAATACAATTGTAACGTTGTGGCTTTGTTACGGCCCTTAAAAAACAGTATTAGAAAAAAATAGCCATTAAATTAGTAAATTTGTCTTACTATATTTGTTCTACAGTAGAATAGACGGCAAGTGGAGCCGGAGTGCAGCTGGAGGCGGGGCAGTCAAAAGACAACGATCGGACTCAGCCATCCAGCCGTGGTTACGCTGCACGAAAGCAAAGAATGGATGCGTTGGAATTTCTTCAGTGTGGCCGTCGGAAGCGTGTTATGTATACAGTGCGGGACTGTGCAGGCCTAGCGGGCTGACCGCTTTATCCCGCACGTACCAACGCGGTCCATGCTGCGGCACCGCGCGAGCGATTTTCGCGGGGCGGCGTTGCGGCCTAGCGGGCCGTCCCGCGCCACTTGACACCTGATCTGTAACTAACTAATGGAAGTAGCGTAGACGTAGCCAAAAGGGACATCAAGAAGGTCAGCCATCACTCTCCATATACAAAGGACAAAGCAAAATCTGAAAAACAAAATGGAACAGTAACCTCACAGAAAAAGAGAGAGAAAGGCAAATCGCAGTGTCAGCTGCTCTGCTGGGGCAGCAATCATAGTACTAATACTGATTAACAATGCAGGGCGATCATCAGTTAGTATTGTAATCACGGAGAAAGGATTGGTAGCACGAAATGAGTTGGGGTGGTTAGTGATGACCAAAAAAGGATCTCTTCAGTCTGCACACTAAGACCTAAAGTAGTTGTTGTAACACGAACACGAGTCAAACACGTGGATTGGTTACACTAGTTATTAACAAATAAACGTTCGTTATGCTCGAGTGTCGGTTCTCGGTCGATGTACTAGCTGGTTCTAAGTTGTGGTACATCGTGAATATTAGTCTGACACTTTGATCGAATGTAGTGCTCACTTCCATCCCGCGAAAGTCTTTCAAATTTAGACAAATCTAAAATAAGTTTAATGAAAAGCAGGGTAGAAACAATCCGGTTGGAGGCGATCCTGCATGGATGAGATCGATGTACCAATTTTTTTAGAAAAAACAAAGAAGCAGAATCATTGGATGCAGGATTGATACTGGATGGTGTGTGCGCCGGTGTCCCCTTCCAGCTCCATGTTTCTAAAAAGTTGGAGTTGCTTCAACTTTTGGTATAAATATATGAAGTTGGTTGCACGGAACAGAAAATACGGAACGCTTGTTTATTTACATCTCACAGCCACCGATAAATTATCCACCGATGGTCGATCCAGTTCTGCCGTGGAAAGAGGTTTCTAGCGGGTGCGCATGCCGGCGACCAGTGATCTATCGCACACATGAGGTCCGATCCTCCAACGAAATGAATCAACGAAAGTGGCTCGCTATCACCGATCTTGTGGCTGGCCGGCCTGTCACTCTGTCAGGTGCAGGAACAAATCAAAGCCTCGTATATAACTTCTCTATCTCACACGCCATGGAGATGAGAAATATAACCTAGAGCTAGAACATTCCTTCGCGTGAATCACGAACAGCAACTAATCTATTGAGTTCCGCCATGAATCCATTGGCCAATAGCCATAACTAGAATGCGAATCTTGCTCAGTCCCTTATCGTTCAACATCGTATCAGGGATCAACCAAATTTGAAGCTAGCTTTTTTCTTGCCGCTACCATCTGAGGTGGAGGCGGCGGCCGGCGGGAACGCATGGTACGTCCGATTGTGACGAACAGGCGCGTGCAGTCAAACCAGGAAGACATGACAGACAATTATGTTAGATAGAAAGACTAATATATAAACCCTTTGTTAATGGATGGTCAGATCTGATTGGTACTTCAAACTTGTTTTGTAGAAGTACAAGAGTACCGTAAAAAAGCTGGAGCAACTCCAACTTTTTAAAACCACGAAGCTGAGAGGGACACCGAAGCACACCTCATACTGGATGCATCGGCGTACACGGCAGAGAGATTTCATGGTGACCTTGCCTGTATGCCATGGAAAGGGTATGAGCACTCGTACCTCACCTCTTCGATGACCCACCACCAAGGGAGAGACAACTCTCGGCAGAAGGTCACGAGGAAAGCAAGGAGGAAGGTAAAGGGGAGAGCGTCACTGTCGTACTACAAACAGAGACGGGCCATGCAGGCAGGAGTAAACTGTTCATGCATGGGTTTACGTGCCAAGTGGTAGTAGGCCGAATCATTCCGCCATCGATCTGGGCCCACGTGTACGTATCTATACATTGACCAGTAGATCTAAATAAACAGGCCTATCTAAATAAAGGTTGGCTTTATGTTTGGTCAAAATAATATTTATTAAATTTGATCAGGCAACAGCTATAATATAAAATTGCTGAAACCATTATAAAATATACTTCAATATTGTGTGTATTTGGTATTTTAGATATTAATATTTTGTACTTCATATGTTCCAACTTAATTGACTCAATTTTGTCTACATTCACATGTACTATACATAATATATATACGTGCTTGTTCAAACTTCATAAAGTTTGGGCAAGACCAAATAATCCATGATTTCTTATCCATTTAATGACTTAAGTTAAATGGTTGTAATTTTGTTCTTTAGAAAAACGCCAATGCAATTTACTGTTCCTAGAAAAAAATTCAATTCATCTCTGACTCATAATAAATGGATGAAAAACATAGAAATAGTAAAAGAAACATATGTGCAGAATCGTACCCGCAAGCACGAGAATATGCTTTTACTGGGTTATTTACTTTCTAATGTGGCTTTTTCATATGGTTTCACTTTTATTTGACTGTAGAGTGTAGACATATGTGTTTTGTTATCCCTATCTTTTGACGAAAGAAGCCCACTAACAACACATTCTCTATCTCCAATACTATGTGTGACTGTCAGGGTGGGATTTGTTGCCTCGGCCAAATTTGGAGATCATGGGGCAAGCCCGGGAGGGGGAGGGCATGGATGTCAATCTTCAGCCATCCCTTGGCTTGTAATGATAAACTATGGAGATCAAGGGGTGGTCAATCTTCAGCCATGCACTTCATTTCTACGTGTCCACGTTAGCTGAGCCCACTCTTTTTTTTTCGTTCGTCCAAGCTTCGGTGTTGTTGTGTTCAACACCATGGCGAGCATCAACATGATCAGGATTAACATTTTCCTCGTCTCGGAAATGGTAATTGAGACCCCACCCTAAACTCCAGTTGTGAAGGATGCAACATGCAAGAATAAGCTTGACTTGAGTGGAGAAAGTGTGAAATAGTTTCTAGTTGAAGGTTTCGAATCTATTTGCATTGCAACAAATGCCCTCTCGATGCTGGCCCTCAGGCTAGAGTGTATGGGATTGAACAACTCATCCGCATTCCGCAGTCTGTTCTTTGAAGCGAACTGTTTATATGATAGTTGTTTTTTCCTGAAGGGTGGTAGAATCCCATATCAACAGGAGACATGAGGCATGTTTGGAGGGGGTGTGGCCTACCAATCACACCCACAATGAAAATCAAGAAAGATATGCCAGATTGGCAGCATCTCAAGTTTGAATCGGGTAAACATGTTTAGGAAAATAATTAATCAACACATAATTACTATTCCGGCATGATGCAATGTTGGCGTCATAGTTGCCTCATTGTGTGAAATCCTAACGACTTTAGCCATATAGTACATCTGTATATTATAGAATTGATGCACTAGAAATTATTTTAAATGTCCTTAGCATGGGTTTGGTGTACATGCCATAGAATTTTTTTTCTTTTCTTTTTAATCATGCGTGAGCAACGTATCGAACTTGAAACTTTTTGGCTCTGATACCATATAAAATTGATGCACTAGCCAGGTTTTTTCAAAAGTTCGAACTAACGAAAAATGAAAAGAGACTATGCACTGTATTTATATTCAACATATATATCTTGCAAATATTAGCTGCAGCGTGTTTTTTTTTTAAATCGAATCAAGCATCTTCCATGTCACCATGTGTATAAATGTTTGTGACCATTGGTTGGCTGCCTGGAGAGTCAAAGACGACACATGGATGCATCATAAGCGGCGCCAAAACCCAAAACGCATTCATGCATGCATGGACCACGTTTGATCCACAGATCTGCATCATTGTTGCAACTTGACAGTTTGCCGCCACCGGGCCAACACCCGGCCCGGGACGCCGGACGGACGCGACGTCGCACCCGCGAACTTCGACTAGTCACCACTTCGCCCGTCGCAGGTGCAAGACTGCCAGCCATGCATACATGAACACCGTAGATGTTTTGACGTACTTTTTCCTCGATAGGTCCATCAGTCCATATGTCCATCTGCCTATCTAGATCACATGCACGGAAAATCGAAGTGAAAGTGAAAACAGTGGACATATTTGTTTAACTGTTCATATATGTGGTACTGTTGTGTGGGGAAAGCTAGCTAGGATATTTGTCATGTGAAATTGCCGATTGCATCAATTCAAAATTACATTTAAGGGCTTAATAATGAACTAGTACCGAAAGCTACTGGAAACTAATATACTACTTATATACGAAACAAAAACAAAACTGAACTGGCTTGTTTGTTTTGGTGTAGGTTGTGAGCTATCTAGCTTGGACCGTCCAGATGAGTACTGATGGTAGGGTGGCCAGGTGGAGGAGAATCCTTAAAAGTTACCGAGAATACTCGGATCGACGACTACGACGGTCCTACGGTCCTACTACATGCAGATCATCATCTTGTGTATCGTCAAAGTAGGGGAGAGACTTGTATAGGATCTCTCCATTAGGTAGGATCATAGGATCAACCCAGAAAAAAACATACTTTGAACAGGCGAAAAAATCTGAAAATAATAAACAACATGCATATAGTTGTATCTACAACTCCAATAAATTTCAGCTTAAAATCTGATCTACACTTGGAGAAGCAAAAAAGACAAATTCTATTGTGAATAGTGTCTGGTTGAGTAGTATTTCACACTATTCACACTCAGATTTATCTTTTTTGTCTCTCCAAATGTATGTCGAATTTGAAGTTGCAAATTTTGGCGTTGCATATATAACATAGATGTGTGTTGTGATTTTTTTTCAGATTTTTTGAATATGTTTTGTCTTTGCAAAAAAATTGTTCTCATAGATCCTATCTAAGACCTGATCCTACCCAAGTCTTCCCCTCAAAGTAGAGGGAACTTACTACTTTGGTGTGCGTTTTTGCCTTTTGTTCAGTTCGATCATCAAAAGCACGCAAAACACGTCGCCCCGATCTATTTTATTTCCTACATCTTTCACGAGAGACTAATTGAAAAGGACTAAAGCTGCACCTACAGAATTAATCGGCATTCACAACACATGCCATCATTTTCGTAGAAGTCGCTCAGTTCCGCATTTTGAAAAAAACCCTTGTCTCTTGGACAATTTCCCTTCTTAAATTCGCTGGAGGAATACGTCTCATAGTAAATTTATAAATCGTACCATCTCGTTCATAAGGCTGTGTACATTGTTTTGATGTAGAAGCCGATATTTTCTTTAAAAAAAAGAGACAAAACTACATGTACTAGGTAATACTAAGGGTTAGTTTGGTAGCAAAGTATTTTAAAAACTGAAGTATTCGAATACTGAAGTATTTTATCGTGTAGGCAGTAGATACTTCAGTTTTGACATTTTGCAGTATTCTGAAGTATTGTGAATTCTTTGTACCTGTTTGGTTACTGCTAATTTGTGAAGCAATGTGCATGATTCTCCCTCCAAGCATCTTTAAGAGCATGTCTAGCAGGCCCCTTACTTTTATGCCCCGTATATCGCCGCTTTTTTGCCCCGTATAAAAAAAATGGTCGATCAGACACCGCTCCGTCTAGCAGAACCCGTATTTGACCCCGTATATTTGTAAATTTAAAACCCGGGAAACTTTCATTCATAGTTCGTCGATCATACATAGAAATCGACGTACCTACATACATACAAAATGCGCGATCGGATCGCGACTTCTAGTCGGAGAGGTCGATGATGAATCCATCGGCCTCCGCCTCCGCTGCGCCCGCGCCTCCGCCTCCTTCACGGCGGCGATGGCCGCCGCCCTTTCTTCCTCCTCCGCCTTCTTCTTCTCGGCGGCGTCCTTGAGGGACTCTTGAATCGCCTTCAAGAAGGCGGGGTCCTTGTCCTCTTCTTCTTCCTCCTCCTCGCCGGCGAGCGGGGCACCTCCACCGCTGGTGCTCCCGATGGTCGCCCTCCACGCCTCGTTCACCCGGCGTTGGCGCTCCACTCGGCGAGCCACGCCGAGAACCGCCGCTCATCGGCTTGAGCGGCGGGTCCTTGTGGTACCGGCCGCCCGCGTGAAGTCGAGCTTCGCCGGGACGAACTCCGCCGTCGTACTGCGGGCGCGGCGGCTGCCGCGGCGGATCTTTAAAAGCCGCCGAGCATCCTCCACGTTGTCCGGCGGGGATCGCCGATCCGCTCGCGGCTACTACGGCGGCGGGAATCCATGCGGTGGCGGCGGGTGGAATGCGGCGCGGGAGCGACATTGCTCGCCGGAGCGGGGAGGGAGGCGGCGCACGCGGAGCTAGGGTTGCGAGTGAGGTTAACCCCTCACTCCCCGGTATAAGTAGGGGCGGAGGGGCCGATTTTCTGGGGCCCGTATTCCGCCGAAACAGGGCGGCCCGAATACGGGCCTGCTAGACGGCCCAAACCGCGCCTGCCCGTATCTCGCTGGAATTTTACGGGGTGGGCGGGTTATAAGGGGCTTGTTAGACCTGCTCTAAGCGCCTCACTTGGTCCACTTTCCAAGCTTCAAAATTCCTAAGCATGATTTTCATTTCTTCTAGTAGGTTGGCGTTGTGAGATTTATCCTCATTGTTCTTTAGCGTTGGGCAACTGCAGCGTAGTCCATCAATTTGTTTTTTTCTTTATACCATGTTGGAGAGAATATTCAAATGTCGCAAGTTAGCATTTCAATAGTCTACGTTGCTTAAGTTTCAGCGATAGCATAGGAGCAGCTAGCAACAGCGAGGTGGAGAAGTTTTTTTTTTCTCCCAAATCTCAGTTTCAAAAAAAGAGGTCCGGACTTGATTTTTTAATACTGAGAAAATACTAAAGTTTTGTGAATACTAAAGTATTGAAACTGCAATTTTGCGTTGTAGCCAAACACCTCAAAGTATTAAAAACAAAAGTATTTTTGAAAACTGCAGTATTTTTAAAATACTTTAAAAATACTTTGCTACCAAACTAAGCCTAAGCTTGTGGATATATACCCCGATGGATGCATCGCATCTTCTAGACCTCCCCGACGAGACCCCGTCCCTAGGGTTTGGAGACCATGCCGCCGGCACCCAAGCGCGCCTCTCCCCTCTTCCCCCTCTCCCTCGCCGCCGCCGGAGGAACCACCGGGCTAAGTTATGGTGGTGACGACGGCGGCGAGGACCTTTCCTCAGGCGGCGGCGACATTCTTCGCTGGCAATTCGGCAGCGGCATGGTGTCACAGACCTCCCCAACGAGCTCGGTGCCTCTATGGTGACGAGTGGTGCGGCTCCCTCTGACGGGTTGGCCCTGCGGCGGTGCCAGCGTTGGGTCCATCGATGGCCGTGGGCCATGGCAGGGCTACGAGGCTGAGGCGGTTGTTGTAACAGCGTGGCGGCACTTGCTGATGCTACCTTCGGGCTCCATGGTGGTGTCGCGGCTGCAGGCTAGTTGGACGAGGCCCCGGCGTCGGATGCGTAATTGAGTCCTCGATCTGGCCGGAGGCTGTTGCGTGTTGTTGCCATGGTGGGCACGACCCTCACAATCTTCGATGTTCCTCTCCTCCAGGTGGCGGTGGCTAAAGCCAGCGGCTTTCATCCTCATCCCAGCTGCTCTGGCTGAATCGGGATTGTGGTGTATGGTCGGGCGTAAGTCCTTCTTGGCGGTAGCCGATGTTGACCACGGCGACGCTTGCGAGCACCATTACCTTGCTTAAGGCATGGTCATGGCCTTCACCATACCTTCCTTCTCCTCAGATGCCGGCGAAAACCCTTGGTCCGGTTCACCGGACCAGGCAGTGGCGGTGCCAAGGTGTCGTTATCTTCTTGAAGACGTGGTCTAGGCCATCAGGGAGGGACCGATGCAGCATTTGAAGTCTGGGAGTGGTGATGTGCTGCAGGTGGTGGCCGCGGCCTTTGGCTTGCGCTTCCGGGGCGCAATGTACGACGCGGAAAATGCTCCGTTCAGTGTCTTCACCAAGTCTGTCAAGATCCTGCCTTCTTCTCGCCGACTCCTCTAGACGCATGAGGGTAGGTACGTTGGTCCGTGTTGCCTTGGGAGTCAAGGTCGAGCTTTGGTGTTATATTGCTTTGTTCGTGACGTGGTCCTGAAGCCATGTGCTCCTCTTCTCTCCATTCGTGGTAGAATGTTGGGAAATGAGAGTCGTTTATCATCGGGTGTGTTGTTTGTCGCTTGGCGATGTATCGTGAAGTGGAGTTGTAGCCTTCTTGACGTTGTATCAACCGTCATAGCATCTTCTATCTCTTCTATATGATTAATACGTCTTTAAAAAAACGAATGGCATCTTCTTTCTCGGTAGATCTGCGATGATCGATACTACCATCTCAATCCCAAGCTGCTTTTTTCACGAGCTTTGCCAAACAGTGCGATGATTATGGGTAAAAACATCTGTTAATCGTACAACTCCGTGCGTAAAGTACCACTCGCTAGCTGCATGCTGCCACTAGGTAAAGACGAACGCATAGAAGGAAGTGAGAATTAGTGGATTACAGATAAATTAAGCGGAGACTGAGACGGGGATGAAAAAGACGCATGATACGGCTCGATCTCACCCGCCGGCACGCATGATGTATTATAGCGGCCAACCAAATGCGCGGATTCACCATGGATCACACGCACGGACATACACGATCACCTGCCATGCCATGGCCATCACCATGAATGAATGAATAAGAGGGGGAAGCGGCGAGCCCGAGAAAGAAGAAATAAAGGTTGTCTGGATGTGTAAGCCTTCTCCTGTCCCGATGGAGAGACGAATTGAAGGAGCACGAGCGAGAGCTGCATGCATGGCAACTGCGGCACCACTACTACAGTTGCAAGCACTACTCCATTACCATTGGTGTCCTGGCTACCTAGAGATTCTCCGCGGAAGATGAGACAAATGCGTCTCTCCGGGACGAGGGATTGAAGGCGCATAGCATTTGCATGGGAGACGGTGCAGATCAGCAGTATCGAGGTTCATGCAGCCTTAATCCTTCAAGCAGAGGGGGTAGATGGATCAAACAAAATGGACATTGTGCAGCACCACGATAGGTAAGCCAAATACTTGTAAATATTTCGTCATCGGCCTCCTGACAAGAGGGAGAGGAAGCAGCAGACGAGCCCGCGTCTTTGTCCCAAAATTTCGTCATCGGCCTTTGCATCAACAAAGGATCTTGCATCCAAAAGCAGGGGAGGTTCAGTGCCAATTTCGGTGCATGCGTCTCTCTCTCTCTCTCTCTGGATAAGGCTGGGAACAATACCTGATCGATACGTACTCATCATACGTTGCTTTCCAAAAGCAGTTGCTACCTAACTGCAGCTCTAGCTAGCGTCCCAAGTCCCAACACACTTTCACCAAGGGGTGGTCTAGGATGGAACACAAAAATAAACAAACAGAAAGAAAATCCTTGTTTCGGATGAAATGGAATGGAAAACACAAACACTGAATCCCGCACTGCAAAAAATTCTTGTGTGATCAATCCTACGGCCCAGGACATGATGAGTCGTTCCACTGGAGATGTCCTTATAACCAAATCAGAGCACACATGTAGTTTAAAATTGTAGTACTTTTGGAAACTATGTCGAAACACTCTTAAATGGGGAAGAGTAGCCGAAAAGGGGGAAAATGGCATATTTGGGCATTGGCCATCCAATAAGGTCTACTTTGCCTGGTAATTCGAGTAGTACCATTTTGCATCATATTCTTTGCGCCTACTTGAAAAATTGTGAAGTCATCTTTTTTTCTAACAAAACTGTTGAGAACTTCCTTTAGCCCATTTTGAGAACACTTGTTTTTAAATTGTTGTATTTCAAGTTTGATATTTTTTCTGTCAACTAGCAAGGTGGCCCTCGCAAATGCGAGGGCATCATTTTTTTGTGACAGATATGTTATGTATGTACTTTTTATGTTACGTGAAACAATGCCTTAAAATCTATGTAGTCGTAAAGGTGTGTAACTGAAGATGTGTTTTGTATATTAACACATAATTATGGTACTGAGAAATTAGTAATCAAAATTAAACATGTCTTAGAAAAAATAATTACATTAGTTTTCCTCAATAATATTTTCATATGTCAAAAGTGGACTTGCAAGACACAGCAAACTAAGACGTAATCCGCAAAACCGTTAGATCGAGTGATAAATGCTCTCTAGTGTAGGTGATATGTAGCTCCACGTACTTGTGATTTTGCACATGGCTATGTTTAGTAATCCAGTCTACTTGTTGCTATCACCCTTTTTAAAAAAAAGTAACTTGCACTGAGTTTTGATTACATATCCATAAGCATCCATCATTTTCTTATAAATAAACAATATAATCAACACGTCCATCTGGTACTTTTCGGCTTATGCTATTGTTGGTACCTAACCCCTCTTAAATTCTTTTAGCATACATCCTTCAGAAAATAATTGAAATAATAGGTTTGTCTTAAATCAACCCATTCTCAGTTTGACCAAATTTGTACAGAAGTATGGCAACACTCGACATCTATGCAACACCCGTAACACAAATTAAAGCTCAGGATATCTCACATGATGTTAGGGACTGAAATCAGAAATAAATCATGGGTGAGAATATTATTTTTTCTCACCTCGCCTTCTTGGTCTCGGCCTCATATTTTTACCTTTTTCTTTTATATCTCCAAAATAGATTTTAAGATTAACTAAAATGTATTTTAGACCAAATGAGATGATCTAGCAAGTAAATTTTGTATGTGTCATTCAATATCTTGTATGGGTCACAAAAACTTTAGACCGGAAGGAAGAGGAGAAACAAATGAACTGATGCTCAAAGGAGAAAGTAGCTCCTTTTCACTCATTCTAGTTGTCGTTATACGGTAATTTTACAAAGTGCCGAAAAACATGATGTAAGTGTTGGAAATCCTGCAATTAACTTTAGTATCTGCAACCACTTATTAATAAGATCTATATTATGATGATCTGTAAAAAATGTACCATCTGATTATCACATTTGTCTTCAAAAAAAATTCATAACTAAAAATATCATTATACTTTTATATGTTTATTATGGGAAAAATAAAAATCAACACTGATCAATTAATCGAACAGAGTAGTAGTTTCACTAATTTTGGCAAGTAGTCTTCATATAGTATAGCTTTGTTTCTGTGAAGGTGCACCTAAAGTACTAGTGTACTACCGTGTGGCGTGGTGTAGTGTATTAATTGAAACCTGAGCTACTAATTTTGCCAAGGCCGGTGTGACATACTTATCTGTGTTTATCACGATCACGATCAAATTAAGGTGAAGAATGAAGACCAATTTGTTGCCTGTGGGAAAAGACGCCAGCTTCCACTTGCGCTTGCATTGGCCATCGTTTGATTTGCCGTAGATCATTGCTGCCGAGTCTAGTCGTCTTCCTTCTTATGAGCTAGCTGCAGGTACGGGTACTCTCAGAGCCATCAACCGGCGATCGTACATGGCGACGCAACGACCACCTCACGGACTGCTCTGGTGGTGGCGGTGGCAACGCCACGACAGGATGCTGATGAGCAGCACCAGCATATGTTGTGCTGAGGCAGATGATTAGTGTGTATGGAGGCATGGAGCATGCGCACCAATCAATCAATCCATCCAACTGCTTGACAATTGCGATCTGTTGATAAAGCCCTTGATTGAAGGATAAACACACAAGTCATCAACCAATATCTGCTTGACAATTGCGATCTGTTGATAAAGCCTTTGATTGAAGGATAAACACACACGTCGAGGCCCGTCGCCGGTAGGCTTGGGCCGAGCGAAGCGAGTCTGAAGTTAACCCACACCGAGGCCCAGCAGGTGCGAAGCGGGCCGCGGTACGGATCGTTGCCACCGTCTATATATTTTTCCTGTAAGCCGCCGCTAGGGTTTCATCGCATCATTGTAATGGTGCTGACCCGGTATGGCTTACCCCTTTATATAACAGAATGAAGATGAAGCCAGTTCACGCCTGACCCTATAGGCAGGAAGAATATTGTCGAGGATGAAGTATTCTGCTGCTGTGAAAATGCCACCTATCTCCTAGACAAGCTGTGGTTTCTCTATGATTATGGTAATGATGGTAATGGTAAGGCTGCCGTTGTCACCGGTAAGGGTGAGGCTGCTGTTGTTGCTGGTAATGATGGTAGTGATAGTTCTGATGGAGATTGCTTAGCTGTCTTGGCTGCATGTGTTTCACGTGATGATGACTGGATTCTTGATACTGCATGTTCGTTTCATATTTGCTGTAACAAAGATTGGTTCAGTTCTTATGAGTCTGTGCAGAGTGGAGATTTTGTGCGTGTGGGAAATGACAACCAGTGCAGCATTGTTGGCATTGGTTCTGTTCAGATCAAGACCCATGATGGGATTTTTTAGATCAAGGAGCAAAACGCCCCAGCCTCTGCATCAATTGATGCACACGGCCTTTTATTATAACGTATCAAGTATTAAGTATGAGAAACATAAAGTAAACAAAAACAGCGCAGGTCCGACTTGGTTGCCACATAAATCAACCAATCGAACACCAGACATCTAAATAGGCTAGCCATACTCTATCCTATTATTATGTCGCCACCCAGTAGCCCGGTAGTAGAAATCCTGCGTAACCGCCAGTAGTCTGTTGCAGCCAGTATCCATATCCTTGCGCTGGTCCTCCGGTAGCAGGAAAGCCCATAGCTGTATCCAATGCACAGCTCGAAGAATTACCTGCAAAAAGTTAGTACCCTTTTGATTATTAAAAATCATATCATTTCTAGTGTTCCATATTGTCCAGCATATAGCAGATATACCAACCCGAATTTTTTTTTTATCTTTCTTTGGAACTCCATACAACCAGTTCCCAAACATGTTAGTAATACTCGTAGGTGGCGGAATATTATAAGCAAAATAAATCATCCGCCAAATAATAGTAGTGAATGGACATCCAAGGAACAAATGGTTAACAGTTTCATTTGCATTACAGAAACAACATTTCGGAGATCCTGTCCATCTACGTTTTGCCAAATTGTCTTTATTAAGTAAAACCTTATTATTAAGAAACCACATGAAAAAATTTATCTTAAGAGGGATTTTGAGTTTCCACAAATATTTGCGCAGAAATCTAGTATGGCCATTCATATAATCAAGATACATAGATTTAACGGTGAAAATTCCCGAATCTGTCAGCTTCCAAACAAACTTATCAGGTTCCCCAGTGAGATTAATAGTTATAAGGCGTTGACACAAATGCAACCATTCAGTATATTTGTGATCGTTTAGCCCTCTCCTGAAAGTAATATTCAACGGATTTTGAGCCAACACCGTGGAAACCAGAACATCTCTATGTTGCACAATATTATAAAGAGAGGGATATTGTTGTGATAGAGGAACATCCCCTAGCCAAACATCTTCCCAAAAACGCACCGAACTACCATCACCAATTTTGAAATATCCTCTAGCAAAAAAATCAGATTTCACTTTCATAAGACCTTTCCAAAAAGGTGAGTCCGTAGGCTTTGCCTCAACATGCGCTAAAGTTTTAGAGTGTAAATATTTATTGTACAAGATTTGTTGCCACATACCCTCTTCAGTAAGGAGTTTGTATAACCATTTACTCAGTAAACATTTATTCTTTAAATCCAGAACTTCAATACCCAAACCCCCCTGGTCTTTTGGTCTACAAACAATGTTCCATTTAGATAGTCTATATCTCTTCTTTTTTTCATCAGATTGCCAGAAGAAATTAGATCTGTAGAAATCTAGTCTTTTCCTAACCCCAACAGGTATTTCCATGAAAGATAACATAAACATTGGTAGACTAGTTAACACCGAATTAATGAGAACCAACCTATCCCCATAAGAAAGCATTTTACTACGCCAGCATCCTAATTTTGAAGCAAAACGACTTTCAACCGGATTCCATTCAGCGTTTCTCAATATACGGTGATGTATAGGTATGCCCAAATATTTAAATGGTAGAGCACCTGCTTCACAACCAAAAATCTGCATATATTGTTGTTCAATATCTTTTGCTTTACCAAAACAGAAGATCTCACTCTTGTGAAAGTTAATTTTTAGACCGGAGAGTTGTTCAAAAAATACATAGAATTAATTTCATGTTCAGTGCTTTAGCAATATCATGTTCCATGAAAAGAATTGTATCATCAGCATATTGTAGGATTGAAATTCCCCCTTCGACTAGATGAGGTAAAAGACCCCCAATCTGACCCACTTCCTTAGTCCGTGCAATAACCCATGATGGGATGACACGCACGTTGACAGGAGTGAAACACATACCCTCCATGGCGAGGAATTTGATCTCTTTGAGTACAAAGGTGGGAACAAACTTTTGAAGGTATCATCAGGTTCTCTCATTATTATGATTGGTGATATGAATTCTGCGAAATTATATGTCCTTAGAGGTAGCACTTTGCCTGGTATTGCTGCTGCTGTTAGTTCTGATGAATCTAGTAAGACTAACCTTTGGCATAAGCGTCTTGGACATATGAGTGAGCTTGACATGACAGAATTGACAAAGAGAGAGCTAATTGATGGCTGCGATTTAGGTAAGCTTGAGTTCTGTGAGCACTGCATCTTTGGTAAGCATAAAAGAGTAAAATTTAATGCTTCCGTTCATACCACCAAAGGCATTTTAGATTATGTACACGCTGATGTTTGGGGTCCGTCCCGTAGAACTTCTAATGGTGGTGCTAATTACATGCTTACTATTATTGATGATTACTCAAGGAAAGTGTGGCCATATTTCCTGAAACATAAATCTGATGTTTTTAATGCTTTTAAGAAGTGGAAAGTTATGGTAGAAACCAAAACTGAAAAGAAGGTTAAGATACTCCGTACTGACAATGGTATGGAATTTTGTTCAAATGAATTTGATGAGTTTTGCAGCAATGATGGGATGGTAAGACATCATACCATTCCGTACACCCCTCAACAGAATGGCGTGGCTGAACGCATGAACATGACCATTATTTCGAGGGCTCGCTGCATGTTGTCTAATGCAAAGATGCATAGAAGTTTTGGGGCTCTCCACCGCATGTTATCTCATCAACAGGTCACCTTCTGTTCCACTTGATAAGAAAACTTCAATTGAGGTATGGTCTGGTTCGCCTGCTGATTATTCAGATTTGAGAGTTTTTGGTTGCACTGCTTACGCTCATGTTGATAATGGAAAGTTGGAGCCAAGGGCTGTTAAGTGCATCTTCCTTGGTTATGGTTCAGGAGTTAAGGCATATAGATTATGGAATCCTGAAACTAAGAAAATTGTGTTGAGCAGGAATGTCGTTTTTAATGAGGCGGTTATGTTTAATGATAGTCCGTCTACTGATATTTCTGATGCTATTGATTCTCCTGATGTTTCTGATGATGAGCAGCACAGAATTGGCGTGCAGGTGGAGCACGCAAAGGAGAATGAAAATGTGGTTCCTGAAACCAACAATGATGATAATGATGTTCCACCTTCACCACTTTTTGTTCAGCGACAAGGACGGTCTATTGCTGCTGACCGCCCTAGGAGAAATATTGCACCTCCTACCCGATTAATTCAAGAATGTGATATTGTTGACTATGCTTTGAGTTGTACTGAACAGGTGGAGCATGATATTGAACCAGCTACATATACTGAAGCCATTGCTTCGGTTGATAAAGAGAAGTGGGTAGGTGCGATGCAAGAAGAAATGCAATCGCTTGAGAAGAATGGCACATGGGATGTTGTGCACTTGCCTAAACAAAAGAAGGTTGTCCGCTGCAAGTGGATATTTAAAAGAAAGGAAGGTTTGTCTCCTAATGAGCCTCCACGGTTTAAGGCAAGGTTAGTAGCAAAAGGTTTCAGCCAAATTCCAGGTGTTGATTATAATGATGTTTTCTCCCCGGTTGTGAAGCATAGTTCTATTCGTGCTTTCTTTGGTATTGTTGCTATGCATGATCTTGAGCTTGAGCAGCTAGATGTAAAGACTGCTTTTCTGCATTATGAGTTGGAGGAGGAGATATATATGGACCAACCTGAAGGTTATGTTGTGCCTGGTAAGGAGGATCTTGTTTGCAAGTTAAAGAGGTCCCTTTATGGTCTGAAACAGTCGCCACGACAGTGGTATAAAAGGTTTGATTTATTTATGCTTACACATGGTTTTGAGAGATCTCAGTATGATAGTTGTGTGTATATCAAGTTTGTTAATGGATCACCTATTTATTTGCTGCTATATGTTGATGATATGTTGATTGCTGCCAAGAGCATGAAAGAGATCACTATTTTAAAGAATCAATTAAGTAGTGAGTTTGAGATGAAGGATCTTGGCCCTGCTAAGAAAATACTAGGCATGGAAATTAAAAGGGACAGAAAGTCTAGTTTGTTGTTTCTTAGTCAGAAAAGTACATTGAGAAAGTTCTTCATCGTTTTAATATGCATGATGCAAAGTCAGTTACTACTCCTATTGCTTCTCATTTCAAGTTGTCAGCTTTGCAATGTCCTAGCTCTGAAGATGATATTGAGTACATGTCTCGAGTTCCCTATTCTAGTGTTGTTGGTTCCTTGATGTATGCCATGGTTTGTTCACGTCCTGATCTGTCATATGCTATGAGTTTGGTCAGTCGATACATGGCTAATCCTGGTAAAGAACATTGGAAAGCTGTTCAGTGGATTTTCAGGTACCTTCGCGGCACATCAAAAGCTTGCTTGAGGTTTGGCAGGATTGGTGAGGGGCTCGCCGGATATGTGGATTCAGATTATGCTGGCGATTTGGATAAGAGAAGGTCCCTCACAGGTTATGTGTTTACTGTTGGTGGATGTGAAGGCTACTTTGCAGGATGTTGTTGCACAATCTACTACTGAGGCTGAGTACATGGCTATTGCTGAGGCAGGTAAAGAGGCTGTTTGGCTGAAAGGTTTATATGCTGAGCTTTGTGGAGATAATTCTTGCATTAAGTTGTTCGTGACAGTCAAAGTGCTATTTATCTTACTAAAGATCAGATGTTCCATGAGAGGACAAAGCACATTGATATTAAGTACCACGCCATCAGAGATGTGGTTGCAAAAGGTAAAGTGAAGGTATGCAAGATTAGTACTCATGATAATTCTGCTGATATGATGACTAAGCATGTCCCTGTGTCCAAGTTTGAGCTTTGTTCAAGCTTGGTTGGTATAACTGTCTAGCCCAAGTGGCTATTGGCGCCAGCAAGTGTTTTCTTTGTTTGATTCAGGTGATTGTTGAAGTTCAAGCTACAAGGAATTTGTCTCAAGGTGGAGTTTGTTATATTGTGATCCAAATTCCAAGAAGAAGCTAACTTCTAACGAGCGGAGCGACGTCGCCGTAGGTTTGGGCGAGCGAGCGAAATTAGCCTTTCTTGAATTTGTCTATATTTTTCCTGTAGCCGCTAGGGTTTCATCGCATCATTTACAGCGTTTACACCGAAATAGTGAAGTTTCTTACCGTGGTTTTTCCCTGTGTTGCGGGTTTCCACGTTAAAATCTCGTGTCCCCTGCAGTGTTTTACTTTTCGTTCTTCGTTTATTGTGCATCTCGATTATAACAATCAACCAATATCGATCTTCCGTGACGCCAAAGACAGCGAGAAGTAGGTGAGGCGAAGAAAATACACTTGAACGTCTAGCACCGTCCGGTTGATGCGAATGCGATCCAGCTAGTTCACCTGTGGCCGCCTAGTTTTGTCTTGCAAAGCATGCAAAAGGAGAGAAGCCACCAAGGGGACTGCTGACATGAGCTGTAGCCCCATAACGAAGCATGCATAGGAGACGGAGAAAGACGTCTGTACGACTTGGGGCAGCGCTATTTTCGGTAGATTAATCTGAAGGTTACTTAATTAGAAGTAGATCTCTTTGGAGAAGCGGAGGGAGTCACGTGTCCTATACATATACTCATTATTAGTACGTGACAGGTTCACATGATAGATTTCTATAGTTACATAAATTTAACGGCTGTGATTCAAAATATTAATAAGGGTCCACCAGAATTAACGGTTAAAATAATAATAGTGATGTGGATTAACCTGATGCCTCAAAAAACACCCTTATTTTGCTTTTAGTATATAATAGATTAGTAGGTATCTAAGGACTCCATTTGGTAGAATTACATCTTTGAATTTTCTTCATTTTCTTTGATTTATTTCAAAATAGGGTCAAATTGCGAGACATATTTTCATACATGAGTTTGAATCTTTGAACACCCCCTATGTATTCTCCATACTTTCATAGTTGGGTATCTAAAAATTATTTTTAGTGATTTTCCATGGCATCCTATCACATAGTCATAATATAATTTTAAAGTATTTTCGAGAAATGGGCAAAAGATCATCAAATCAATGGAAATTAGCAAGAAGGTTTTAAATTATTAAAACTCTATCACGAGCCATGATATATGATACATTGTTTCTGAAATAATGTAAAGCTGTTATTTTTCATGTTATTTTTGGAACTTGCTTGGTATCCTTTTTTCACCTATGTTCCTAGCTATGATTTCAACTTCATGGTCAATATTTTCTTCTGCAGCAACATATGCTTCCCTTCGAGTAACCTTACTGAAGGAGTGCAACCAATCTTGGTTTTGAGGAAGCCCTGGAATACAAATCGTCTTTATCTATGATCAATAATTCATCAGCCGGTTTAAAATCCTGAAACTCAAGTGCCAGCCTTGGCAGTTGGCATCCCTTCTAACTGTCTATCTTTTAGTTTGAAATTGTACATCACAAACACAACTACACAAGATCATTCATCTTATCTTTGGTGCAGTCGGTTTTCCTCTTTTGGTGTGTACCTTCATGAATCATAATATAATATATTAGTTAATTTTCCATTTTTATTGAAAGTATGCTTGCTAGCAGGTTATAATTACTTGAGAAACGATAAAAATATTTTACCAACTAAAAGACCCTCCAATTAATTTGGCACCGTGAAGAGTCACCCTTATTTAGTTGCTTCTTCCTTCCAATTTGTATCATCTTTCTGTATAAACTGTTCTTGATGGAGGACCAGAGGAGTAAAATGGCATAGTTGCTCATCCGATGATGCTACTCTCTTACTATTGTGCTGTCTGGGAAATGTTTGGAGAGAAGGCTGTGTTTAAGGTTCATTAACAGCCTGAAGATCAAGTAGCACGGCAATTGCATAAAAGCAATAGCAAAGTACCTGCACAATAGTTTAGCAAAGAAACTAGGTTCAGCTTGTGACTACAGTAATCTCAATTAATAAAAATGTACACGAAATACAGAAAGATTTTCTTTTCGCTAGTGTAGAATACTAAAGTGGTAGTCTGAAATTACCACAAAGGCGCTAGATTAGCTGAGAGGTCGAGGAACGGGTAGGGCCACCTGCACAAAAAATTAACATAACAAGTGTTCCGTAAATAGAAGAATATGTGCAAATAGTTATTTTGCTCCAGAAAGGGAGGTGATGCTGAAACAATTACCATATTGGAGTTGATGCATGGACAATCCACTGGAAAACAACGTAAAGTGCGGTCCAGAGGAAGAAATACGAGATCCGGAACCATGGGAAGCGCTGTAAAAATCGTGTGAATTGTAAGGAATTGTGATAAGTACAACTGTAAATAACACGCATCAACTTGCCTGGATGATCCAGTTCATCCACTTACCATGCTATTCAGGGACGCTTCGCCGAGCAAGAAAACAGCATTGACCGAGTGCATTCCTATCAGTAACTGTATGACGAGGATTGAATTAGCCATGCCAGTTAGATGATGGTTATGAAAGCACTGAATATAGCAACCATACTCACAAAATTCACACTGTAATCTTTGATGGTTAGGAATGGGAAAATGATGAACCAAAAGACACAATCTGTAAGCATCACAGCTCCTGCATTTGTCTGTCCACAGAGATAGAGACGTCAGAATACAAGTTTGGTAAAACGATTCTATATTAATAGTAATTTTCTTGCATAAGCTGCTAGATTGTCAAAACAAGGCTTCCATTTTTTGACAATAGGGACAGATGAAAAAAATAGTTATGTAGGATGCAATAAAGGAGATTCACAAAGAATTACAACATTAGAAACATTAAAAACTGGATTAAACTCTGTTTCTTAACTCACTGAGACACAGACGATGCTCCAGCCAGTTCCTAGAAAGTAACAAAAACATGATTGTGAACCCAATACTATTGGAGCTTTACCGGAAGTTGTAGCTATTAGGTTATTATTCTGTGAAAATATGTACTGGTATGTTTCTATGTTTTATCCCAGCCTAGACAGATATTTAGTCACACTCCTGATACAGTCAGGCCTAGCAGATCAACATAAAAATAGTTTGTCTTCATTCCTGATGCTACTGTTATAAGGGCCAGCCCTACACTTGAGATATGGGATAAAGTTGATCAAGCCCTTCAGGTGCAAAGAACTATGAGATTGGGCATTTGGGCTGAACCAACAACCATGGTGGCTCATCTAGTAGGATCTTGCAGACAAAGATGCTATGCGGTCACATCAGATCCTTGGGAACAGAATCCAATTCACCAAAGCACATTATAAACATACTTTAGTTTCTGGTGCATGATGCTAACCACATAGGAGCACTAATAATTGCACCTGAAAAGCAAAATGAGACCACCTCCTCCATGCAGTGCAATGCAATGCAATGCAGATGGGATGGGATGGCAGTCCAGATGTCCCTCTCATATAGGAAATTTGGAAAGGCTTCAATTGGCCAATATTTCAAAGTTTATGGTGGTATGGAATGCACGTATACCTGGTAGATGATCTGGAGCAAGTACCCCCAGAATCCAGCGATGTTTCTCGTGCCGTCGTCCTCTTCATAGGCAACCGGTTTAGCGATGGCTCCGTGGGCAGCATAAGACCCCAGCTCAGTGTCTGTTGCTGCCGCGACGGCATTCCACTTGACGAATTTGCTGCACCCGTAGATAGACAACGCCGTAGCAAGCTGAAAAATGCAGAGAGAAAAACTAACCTTTTAATATAATGATTGTGTGGACGTAGATATCATTAACATAAATATCATTGTTTTTAGTTAATTCGTTGAAGAGACAAATTATTTCGCTTACCCCGAAGTAAATCGTCACCAGAATGAAGGTCCACCTGCATGATTGACAGTTGAACAACCAATTAGCACATGCTGGGGACAAATGCTGCTACTGAGAGAAGAGTCACAAACACCAACAAGCCAAGTGTATCACATCTTTGCATAGATAACTTTGATGCTACCAACCAGTTACACCACATTTCTTTTCCTTTGGAAAAGAAAAGCAACTAGAGATTTGCCTCTAAATAAAAAAAACAGTATCAAAGTGGGTCTGCTAAAGCAATCTGACATCACAAATCATCAATGGAACAGGTATTCTCACAACACTATCCTGCCTATGTTTAGTTGTGACGTTGTACTGCACGAAAAGATTGCTTCTTTAATGTTCTTGACAAAACATGTACTACAATGAGGTCCTTTTCCAAATTAACATATCGAAGTACTGTATCATCAATAAAACCATCTTCAAAATGTATTTGTGTACAGAAAAATGCATGCAGTACTGAAAATGAAGCCCAACAGGTGAGGAGTCGCTTGATGTCGAAGCTGTCAAGCTTCATGCACTAGCCAACGCAACCAAAAGTCCGAACTGATGGAAAGAGCTAGGCAATCCACTTATATATCTCAACAATATATATCTCAACACCCCTCCTCACGTGTGACCGGAAGAAGAGAAGAGGAGGTCAACACGTGGAAAGCAGAATAGCACACGTATGAATGATCGTATACGCGGCGGACATAGGGGTGGGTAAATACGAGCCAGGACTCGAACTCGAGACCCTTTACCCATGTCGAAACATGCCAAACAAAAAATAATGATGGAAAGGGCTAGGCAATCCACTTATATATCTCAACAATATATATCTCAACAGAAGCTAGGTAGCGAACTGCTGCTAGCAATCGGTTGTGCACAGTAGATCAATATGAATGTGGTAAAGAAATTTTCAGGACATTCTTAATGTTCTTAGTTTCTTCAGAGAACATGTCAAAGATCAGTGTAGTTGATGTAATCATGAGAAATCTCTCCCTTTATTCCCTGAAATAAAATTTGAAATTTTCCAGAGGAGAGAAGAAAGGCCAAAGTTCTTGAGCACACCACATTGCTTGTTACAAAATCAGTTAATCCACATCATCAGAGATGTAATCAAGTTGGAACAATGCATTTTTTTCCCTTTTGTTGAAAGGCTCAAAACAACAGTCCAACTTTGCATCCACTAAATCGTACCAGTGGAAGCCATTTTTTTCCCCTCAGAACAGAAGCAAAATGTTTGGGAAAAAAAAAGTTGTAAAGGAAGCAAGCAGTGGGAGTGAGCTTACTGTGTGTAGTAGTAGAAGATGCTGCCGCCGTCGGAGATGACGATGACGATGAGGAGGCTGAAGAGGGCGATGAAGGAGCCGAGCCTGTACGCGAGGAGCCACGCAGGGTGGATGTCCCGGAGGCACGGCCGCCACGCCTCGTCGTCGTACAGCACCCCGTCCGGCCGCCTCCTCCTCCGCTCCTTCCCGTCGCTCCCGGCGCCGTTCGGGCGGCGGTGCGCGCCGGGGCCCTCGTGGCGCCAGATGAGGTATGCCGCTGTCACGACGCAGCAGAGCACCCAGAGCCCGCACACCGCCACCCGGCACTGCAGCCAGAAGTGCAGGTCCGTGGTGTCCGCCCCCGCCGCCGTCGGCTGCAACGATCGCGTTGAGGAGCCCCCCACCATGAACGGCATCCTCACTCCGCCGTTAATCGGGCCCGGCAAGCGAGCAAGAAAGCGCCTCCGCGAAAAAGAGCACAATCTCTGGCTCTCTGCAGTTCTTGCAATGCAGATTGCAGACTAGCTGTGCTGTGCTCTGTATCTACTACTGGATTTGCACGCTTCAGGATGCAGAAGGTGGCAATGCAAGCGGCGGAAGAGGGTGGTGGCGCAACAAACTAAGAAGAAACAGTGGTGTGGTGGCGGTGAGCTTGGAAAGATGCAGCTTTGCGTCACAAGATAGATGTGCCTAGCTTCCTCTCTCACACTCACTCGCTTAACCAACCATGAAAAAACAGACAATGCGTGTAGCAATCTGCCAATCTATGAGTAGGGGATCAAAGCGAGGAAGGGGAGGGGGAGATCGATGCTTGGAGCCGAGATGAGATAAAGGTAAGAACGGAGAAGGAGGCCGGGGGCACGGCAGCAAGGTGGTGCCAAGAAGCCAAGGTGGTGGTGGGATTGGGGAGGGCGAATGAGATGCTTTGCTTCCTCCTTTCCTTCCACCCTTTGCACCGGAGAGAATGATAAATCAGATCGATCCTGCTTATTTATACACATCCAATCCAAGACAGAAAGACAATTATACTCTTCACCCTTCCTACTCCACCGGCCATTCTCAGATCATCTCCACCGTCGGCCCCAGTATTGGGGTCTCCATAGGTTCCCACGGTGCGGCCAATAATTAGCTTATGAAATCCGAGTTCATTATAATAGTTGACATTTCTCCCGTGCTGCCGTGCATGCTCCTACGGACACGGTTACGGGACGGACGCGCCGGCAATCCGCACCATGTTGGGTTTTGGCGGTGGGATAGGCCTAGCACCGACACGGCTCAAAACCTTGCAATTATTCCACAATTCCTTTCAAGACTCCATTCTCTCCCCCTCCCCGCTCGAGTTCACACCGGCAGCTCCAGTTCGCACCTAGAGTACACCCGTACCGGCATGCCTCCCAAGAAGACGATGACATTGATGCAGCCACGGTAGCAACCATTGAAGGTGAAGCAACATGTTTGAGGAAGCTTTGGAGGCCGAGCACAACCGTTGCAAAATAGTGGCAGCGTATCGCAAGAGGCATCGCAAAGACGGGGAAGTCCACCAGGCCGCGGTGAAGGTGACCTCACCGGCGGCGTAGGTCACCCTCAACCTCAGTCAATCTGAAGGCAGGCGTGGCTACTACACTCGCATTGGAGACACACATGGCAACACCACTGCTGGATTTTCGTGGAGGGCCTCTCTGTCCTCACCGGCGTACTACAATGAGTACGACCTACCGACGCTCTAGCCGATGTGGCTCAACTCGCACAAGATAGGTGAGAGCAAGGCACACACGAATCCCAATGTTGTCTTCTCGCCTGTCACGGCGCCGTGACGAGAGGGCCTCCGCCTTGACCATAACAACTCCTCCAACAACTCGCATGCCTTGCTCCGTGAGGGAGGACCACCGATATGGAGGAACCAGAGGTGATGGAGGTGCCAACACATTTCATTTCATCTATGTTGGCGATAAAGTCTACATTGTTTTGGTAGCGAGACTTTGAGGGCGATTTGGTGTCCCGATGTGTTGACGTGAGTTTGAATTTCTATTCGTTCTTGTGTGTTTGATATTTCTTTTGGGTCGAAATGTCTATTGAGGCCGACCTACTATGAGCATCGATGTGGAAGGGCAGCCCCTCCCTGTGGTTGGTCATCGTGTGTCGGCACTGCTGTCGGGCTTATTCAGGAAGAACAATGGAGATGCTCTAAATAGGAGCTTTTTTTTCTAATCCACCATAAAATTTTCATTTTCCAGCTCAGTCAAGACTCAACCATGACCTAATTAGTGATGTAAAGATTAGAATTCGAATGAATTTCATCGAGGCTAGTGTTGTCTATGCCCCAAGACTTTGAAATTAGCGCGCTCATGAATTAGCGCCTTTGGGTCTAGGTAAGGAGAACATATTATGTGGGTGTAGCTACCATATTTCCGTAACCCGTTTAGTGACCCCGCGATTTGACCCCGTGAGAACATATTATGTGTTCATGTTTTTTAAAAAATTACCAGGACCCTTGCTGTCTTGGTTGTAGAGAGAAAAGGTGGGTATGGTTTGGAGGAGGGGTAAAGTAAAACATGCCAGATGGAGCTGGTTTCCGTGTGAGAGCAAGTACAATAAGGCTGAGCCAGCTGACTATAAGAACTTAAATATTATATATGTGCTGAGTTGGAGGAGAGAGAAGAGGAGAGAGAATATAAATGAGCTCTTACGGAAGAGCCAGCTCTAGCACGTGCTCCTAGACACTTTGTGAGAATGAAATGTGGGATATGTACTAATCAAGTAGTATATTTCTATAGCTAGCTATTATATTTATACAAGTTAGCTATAGATGACATGGCATCTTGCTTATAGCCAACATCAGGCTGTACTAGCCAACACCATTGCCATTGTTGTAGATAGGAGACCATTCCAGATGCTTTTTTTGGCATCGACCGCGGTCAGCAACTGTCATCGGGCTGATCGTGTTGCGGTCCAGTGAGTGCCACACCACGACGACCGACTCATCTATAGCCTATAGGCACGTCATTTCCTTTCCTTTTTTCTCTCCTTTCGTTCTAGTCCCTTTTACCCGGCAAAATAGGTGGCTAGGAATAGTTTTTGTGACCAAATTTTTTGTAATTGGGTCGATAAACACTCTAGTTTTATCATTAGCAAACTCATAGATGATGTAACCATTCTGTGATTTGAAAGCAACAAGTTTCATGCGCACTCTTTTCCTTACCAGGAACTTAAGGGGACTGGAAGGTTTTTAATGAGGCGGCTTGCTGACTTAATATATTATGGTTTCAAAGAAAAGGCTCCCTTTACCCGACAAAACAGGTGGCTTTTTCAAATTCCACCGTGTACACGTCGGACCGGACTGGTGGGTCACTGGTTAGAACTGCCTCTGGTGTCAAAAGTAACGGAATTTCTAAATTTCAGCTAGCTGAGTTGAATTTTGCTTCTGCTTGAAGATTCGTGTTTTGCTGTTGTTTGTACTTTGTTTAAGTGCACGCTAAAGTAATTAGATTGAGAGACATAAGTTAAGTCTCAGTCGACTAAGTGTTAAGTCTCAGTCGACTAAGTGTTAGAGACACCCCAAAAGTAATGTTCTTGATGTAAAATAAATATTAAATTTTAAAAAAATCATGGAAAAGGATAAATATTGTGGTATGTGTAGAAAGACAAATCTGTTGACCTTTTGTGTTATTTTTTCCGGGAGAACTTTGAAATCATGGAGAAGACAAGAAATTTCATAACGTCAAAATATTCACTTTTTTGAAAAGGAGGTCGAAACACCGGCCTCTGGATCAAAATGATGCACACATCCCTTTTTAATCATATTATTTAATAAAGCTTTACAAAATAATACATCGATTAATTCGAGGCCACCTTCTTGGCGACACATACCGCTACACCTACAAGCCTTGATAATAGCGGTGGCCATGATCGGGGATGTGTGCCCTGAGCTCATACCTAGGCACATCATCTAAATCCATATGTCTGACCGAGCCGTCCAACAGAGAACCAGGAGCACGAACCGGTCCTCAACGTGCACCGCATGTGCCCGCTCTAGCAATCGCCATATCCGTCTTCCGCAAACCCGTCTTCGGGACAGGGATCAACGCAACATTTTAGCTATATAATTTTAGCATTATTTGACAAAGTTAGTTTAAT
This sequence comes from Lolium multiflorum, assembly GCA_030979885.1. Classification (NCBI taxonomy): domain Eukaryota; kingdom Viridiplantae; phylum Streptophyta; class Magnoliopsida; order Poales; family Poaceae; genus Lolium; species Lolium multiflorum. The sequence continues at coordinate 25,246,597 of CM061752.1, read as the reverse complement.
CGTTCATCGAGATCTGACGCGAGCTAGCATTAGTAGCTAGGCCTAATGGTGAATCCGAGGTCCTACGTACTAGTGTATTTTACTTAATCTTGCTGACGGGAAGGATTGAGATTTGATTCGCTACTTGTGGTACAAAGAGAGAGGATGATTGCCCAATGAATGGCACGTCCTTCTGTCCTTTCGGCAACTGCTGACGGATATAGGCAGCGAGAAAACGGCAACGACAGGGGTCGTCTGCGCCATCATCATTTGGCGGACGCCTCTTTGTTGCCTTGCTACTTTTTTTTTTGAACAGAGAATGGCCCCAAAGGCCTAGAAGCGGTGGGTACACAATTACAAAGCGGTGGGTACACAATTACAAAGATGCCCTTTTACATCCCTTGCCCTGAGAAACCTAGAATTTGAAGAAAAGACATCTAAAATATAGAAAGGACCCTAGCACAAAAAGGAGAAAAGCAATCAGGTGCCTGGGATCCATCTCCACCGCACGCCGGCGACCTCGAGGCGCTGTTCGCCGAGGTCTGAGAGGAGGTTGCGCGGGAAACTCTCGTTGCCGACGCAGAACCATACACGCCGGCCACCTCGACACCTCCGGGGACGAACCACTTGGGGGCGACGCGGCGACGAGCTCTAGCACATGGTCGATGTAGAAGGCCTCCAGATGGAGGTTGACCTCCTGGACGAGGGCCGCCAATAGGCCATAAGAAGCAGGGCAAGGCAAGCAGCCAGCATGGGTCCCCTGGTGAAGAACTCTCCAAGAAGAACGCCGCGACGAACTCACGGCACGAACAGCCACAGCTTCCAAACTGGAAAGACCATTATTGCAACAAGAAAATATTGGGAAAAGAGGAGCAAAGCCAGCCGAAGCCAAGCCCTGCCATGGATTAGGCCAAGATTGGGATAAGATCCAACTTCAATCCAGCTCCAAAGCTTCTCCTCAACACCAGGAATCAGAGAAAGTTGAAGAAAGATTGAGGAGGATCTGGATCCAGCCGCCTCCTTATTTGCTAGATAGAAACTAAACCAAAGAAATCCTACAGCTACAGAGGACCAGACCCCTCTCCCACTCACCGTCGGCCACCATGGCCGCCGGCGGCAAGGGGGAGAGAGGTCGGTGGTTGGATCCGGGGGAGAGCTCTAGGACGAGTTTATCCACTAGGGTATTCTCCACAGGGGTAGGAGGGGGTCTTTGCCTTGCTACTAGCTGTGACCCTATCCTTAGCAGAGAAAACATTAATCTAGCATTCATGTGCCCTGGAACCACTGAGTTTTGTGAGAAGGTCGTCTTGGCTATAGGTAGGGTTCGTTCCTAAATACTACTCCCTCCATTTTACCTCGTTTTACATGTTTCTTTATTTGATTAAAAATTACTTTAAATATATGAAAATTGTTTGCATGAAATTAGCATCATTAGAAAGTGTTTTTCCATGCGAATCCAACGATACTAATTACATATAATATAATTAATATTATGTTGCTCAATTTTTATGGTTAAAATTCATCTTAAAATACATGTGCACCTTATCTATTATATACTAAAAGCAAAATAAGGATGTTTAATAGAGCCACCACGTTAAGCCACACCATCTAAATTATATTAACAGTTAGATATAAATTAAGTGGTTGTGATTTAATGAAAAATCAAATGCTACGTAACGCTTGTAGTTCCATACGACACGTTCAATGTAAATAAGAGAACAATCCATAGTTTGTTTTTTGGCCGGCCGGTCCATAGTGGTCTTCTAAACGGTGGACTCTTCCAATTTATTAACCATGCTAATCATTTTCTTTCCTTGGATTCCAATCAGAAAAAAAGTGCCTTCCCTAGCAAGGCAAGTCCGTTTAGGAAACAAAAAAAAAGTCTATTACGCATATTAGCTTATCAGAGATAAACACGCAAAAAAATGTGTACACATATCAGCTTAGCTAGCTAGAAGTTGAAAGCCTGATTTAGTACATTTTCTAGCTATAGCTTATAAACTTATAATATAATGAAGTATAAATGTATAGATATATGCATGCGCATGGTCAAGTCTATTACTCCCTCCGTCTAACAAAGAATGACTCGACTTTGTCTAAATTTAGATGTATAGATGGAGTGTTCTATACTAAAAGTAATACAAAGGTCTGTTTTTCAAGGAACTAGGTTAATCCATATATGCTAAAGAAAATATAAACCGATGAGTCCAATTTTAACGTGTACAAAACGATCGGCTATGACAAACATTGATTGTCGGTAGAATCGAGCGATGCAGTCACGTTCGCTCATCAATTTTTTTGGTTAAACATTATACAAATTAAAAACTTCGGATGTTACATGTATGTGGTTTTGTTTCCAAACCATCAAGTTAATCTACCTCATCAAAATTATTTAGATGGTTAGATGTATAATTTGTGACTACGTTTTAACCAGAAAGCCGGAGTCGTAATTATTTACGTAACATAGTACTCGTGGCAGGTACAACATTAGACGTATCAGATCACCACCGGCCAGTCATGTAATAGGTAGAGTTAGACGGATCCCGACTTATCCCAAAAATCACGGATTCTATTTGGTCGCTAATAATTGTATCCCGGCCAACTGCCTTGCAAGATAAAAAAAAATGGAACGACGCATGCCCCAGCTACATGAAATTCTCGAATTAGTAATCTTACTTATTACAGTAAGAAACAAATTAGAGGAGTTGCCCTTTTGTACGTCCCTCACGCGAGGAAAAAGAAGTTGAGGAAAGACTCGTATGGACCTGCCTAGCTTAGATCTATGGTTTATAGTCAGATACACATTTATATTTTCTATGGTTTTTAATTCTTTATTATTTAAGTGCACATATAATTGCGAACTCAGTGTAATTATTTATGTGCTTATTTAATCATTGAATAAAAAATGACCCAAAGTATTTGGGTAATCAAATGGTCGAGATCTAGATTATTGCACTGGTAATACGATGAATCCAAGGTGGCATAGTGTTTCTTGATAATAAGTGTGACGTGGGATGAACTTTGAGGGTAGAGGAAGAGAGTACAAACATGTCAAAATATACTAGAATATGATAACATTGTGTTCCGGATAAGTCATAATAATTACTCGCACAGAAAATAAAATGGTTAATATACACACCGATGATATTATTTTACCATAAAATTTGATGGTGGTTGCAGTATTTAATGTTTGGACTAATTTAAACTCTTAGGGCAATGCCCTCGCATTTGCGAGGGCCACCTGGCTAGTCTATCTATTATATACTAAAAGCAAAATAAGGATGTTTAATAGAGCCACCACGTTAAGCCACACCATCTAAATTATATTAACAGTTAGATATAAATTAAGTGGTTGTGATTTAATGAAAAATCAAATGTTACGTAACGCTTGTAGTTCCATACGACACGTTCAATGTAAATAAGAGAACAATCCATAGTTTGTTTTTTGGCCGGCCGGTCCATAGTGGTCTTCTAAACGGTGGACTCTTCCAATTTATTAACCATGCTAATCATTTTCTTTCCTTGGATTCCAATCAGAAAAAAAGTGCCTTCCCTAGCAAGGCAAGTCCGTTTAGGAAACAAAAAAAAAGTCTATTACGCATATTAGCTTATCAGAGATAAACACGCAAAAAAATGTGTACACATATCAGCTTAGCTAGCTAGAAGTTGAAAGCCTGATTTAGTACATTTTCTAGCTATAGCTTATAAACTTATAATATAATGAAGTATAAATGTATAGATATATGCATGCGCATGGTCAAGTCTATTACTCCCTCCGTCTAACAAAGAATGACTCGACTTTGTCTAAATTTAGATGTATAGATGGAGTGTTCTATACTAAAAGTAATACAAAGGTCTGTTTTTCAAGGAACTAGGTTAATCCATATATGCTAAAGAAAATATAAACCGATGAGTCCAATTTTAACGTGTACAAAACGATCGGCTATGACAAACATTGATTGTCGGTAGAATCGAGCGATGCAGTCACGTTCGCTCATCAATTTTTTTGGTTAAACATTATACAAATTAAAAACTTCGGATGTTACATGTATGTGGTTTTGTTTCCAAACCATCAAGTTAATCTACCTCATCAAAATTATTTAGATGGTTAGATGTATAATTTGTGACTACGTTTTAACCAGAAAGCCGGAGTCGTAATTATTTACGTAACATAGTACTCGTGGCAGGTACAACATTAGACGTATCAGATCACCACCGGCCAGTCATGTAATAGGTAGAGTTAGACGGATCCCGACTTATCCCAAAAATCACGGATTCTATTTGGTCGCTAATAATTGTATCCCGGCCAACTGCCTTGCAAGATAAAAAAAAATGGAACGACGCATGCCCCAGCTACATGAAATTCTCGAATTAGTAATCTTACTTATTACAGTAAGAAACAAATTAGAGGAGTTGCCCTTTTGTACGTCCCTCACGCGAGGAAAAAGAAGTTGAGGAAAGACTCGTATGGACCTGCCTAGCTTAGATCTATGGTTTATAGTCAGATACGCATTTATATTTTCTATGGTTTTTAATTCTTTATTATTTAAGTGCACATATAATTGCGAACTCAGTGTAATTATTTATGTGCTTATTTAATCATTGAATAAAAAATGACCTAAAGTATTTGGGTAATCAAATGGTCGAGACCTAGATTATTGCACTGGTAATACGATGAATCCAAGGTGGCATAGTGTTTCTTGATAATAAGTGTGACGTGGGATGAACTTTGAGGGTAGAGGAAGAGAGTACAAACATGTCAAAATATACTAGAATATGATAACATTGTGTTCCGGATAAGTCATAATAATTACTCGCACAGAAAATAAAATGGTTAATATACACACCGATGATATTATTTTACCATAAAATTTGATGGTGGTTGCAGTATTTAATGTTTGGACTAATTTAAACTCTTAGGGCAATGCCCTCGCATTTGCGAGGGCCACCTGGCTAGTCTATCTATTATATACTAAAAGCAAAATAAGGATGTTTAATAGAGCCACCACGTTAAGCCACACCATCTAAATTATATTAACAGTTAGATATAAATTAAGTGGTTGTGATTTAATGAAAAATCAAATGTTACGTAACGCTTGTAGTTTCATACGACACGTTCAATGTAAATAAGAGAACAATCCATAGTTTGTTTTTTGGCCGGCCGGTCCATAGTGGTCTTCTAAACGGTGGACTCTTCCAATTTATTAACCATGCTAATCATTTTCTTTCCTTGGATTCCAATCAGAAAAAAAGTGCCTTCCCTAGCAAGGCAAGTCCGTTTAGGAAACAAAAAAAAAGTCTATTACGCATATTAGCTTATCAGAGATAAACACGCAAAAAAATGTGTACACATATCAGCTTAGCTAGCTAGAAGTTGAAAGCCTGATTTAGTACATTTTCTAGCTATAGCTTATAAACTTATAATATAATGAAGTATAAATGTATAGATATATGCATGCGCATGGTCAAGTCTATTACTCCCTCCGTCTAACAAAGAATGACTCGACTTTGTCTAAATTTAGATGTATAGATGGAGTGTTCTATACTAAAAGTAATACAAAGGTCTGTTTTTCAAGGAACTAGGTTAATCCATATATGCTAAAGAAAATATAAACCGATGAGTCCAATTTTAACGTGTACAAAACGATCGGCTATGACAAACATTGATTGTCGGTAGAATCGAGCGATGCAGTCACGTTCGCTCATCAATTTTTTTGGTTAAACATTATACAAATTAAAAACTTCGGATGTTACATGTATGTGGTTTTGTTTCCAAACCATCAAGTTAATCTACCTCATCAAAATTATTTAGATGGTTAGATGTATAATTTGTGACTACGTTTTAACCAGAAAGCCGGAGTCGTAATTATTTACGTAACATAGTACTCGTGGCAGGTACAACATTAGACGTATCAGATCACCACCGGCCAGTCATGTAATAGGTAGAGTTAGACGGATCCCGACTTATCCCAAAAATCACGGATTCTATTTGGTCGCTAATAATTGTATCCCGGCCAACTGCCTTGCAAGATAAAAAAAAATGGAACGACGCATGCCCCAGCTACATGAAATTCTCGAATTAGTAATCTTACTTATTACAGTAAGAAACAAATTAGAGGAGTTGCCCTTTTGTACGTCCCTCACGCGAGGAAAAAGAAGTTGAGGAAAGACTCGTATGGACCTGCCTAGCTTAGATCTATGGTTTATAGTCAGATACGCATTTATATTTTCTATGGTTTTTAATTCTTTATTATTTAAGTGCACATATAATTGCGAACTCAGTGTAATTATTTATGTGCTTATTTAATCATTGAATAAAAAATGACCTAAAGTATTTGGGTAATCAAATGGTCGAGACCTAGATTATTGCACTGGTAATACGATGAATCCAAGGTGGCATAGTGTTTCTTGATAATAAGTGTGACGTGGGATGAACTTTGAGGGTAGAGGAAGAGAGTACAAACATGTCAAAATATACTAGAATATGATAACATTGTGTTCCGGATAAGTCATAATAATTACTCGCACAGAAAATAAAATGGTTAATATACACACCGATGATATTATTTTACCATAAAATTTGATGGTGGTTGCAGTATTTAATGTTTGGACTAATTTAAACTCTTAGGGCAATGCCCTCGCATTTGCGAGGGCCACCTGGCTAGTCTATCTATTATATACTAAAAGCAAAATAAGGATGTTTAATAGAGCCACCACGTTAAGCCACACCATCTAAATTATATTAACAGTTAGATATAAATTAAGTGGTTGTGATTTAATGAAAAATCAAATGTTACGTAACGCTTGTAGTTTCATACGACACGTTCAATGTAAATAAGAGAACAATCCATAGTTTGTTTTTTGGCCGGCCGGTCCATAGTGGTCTTCTAAACGGTGGACTCTTCCAATTTATTAACCATGCTAATCATTTTCTTTCCTTGGATTCCAATCAGAAAAAAAGTGCCTTCCCTAGCAAGGCAAGTCCGTTTAGGAAACAAAAAAAAAGTCTATTACGCATATTAGCTTATCAGAGATAAACACGCAAAAAAATGTGTACACATATCAGCTTAGCTAGCTAGAAGTTGAAAGCCTGATTTAGTACATTTTCTAGCTATAGCTTATAAACTTATAATATAATGAAGTATAAATGTATAGATATATGCATGCGCATGGTCAAGTCTATTACTCCCTCCGTCTAACAAAGAATGACTCGACTTTGTCTAAATTTAGATGTATAGATGGAGTGTTCTATACTAAAAGTAATACAAAGGTCTGTTTTTCAAGGAACTAGGTTAATCCATATATGCTAAAGAAAATATAAACCGATGAGTCCAATTTTAACGTGTACAAAACGATCGGCTATGACAAACATTGATTGTCGGTAGAATCGAGCGATGCAGTCACGTTCGCTCATCAATTTTTTTGGTTAAACATTATACAAATTAAAAACTTCGGATGTTACATGTATGTGGTTTTGTTTCCAAACCATCAAGTTAATCTACCTCATCAAAATTATTTAGATGGTTAGATGTATAATTTGTGACTACGTTTTAACCAGAAAGCCGGAGTCGTAATTATTTACGTAACATAGTACTCGTGGCAGGTACAACATTAGACGTATCAGATCACCACCGGCCAGTCATGTAATAGGTAGAGTTAGACGGATCCCGACTTATCCCAAAAATCACGGATTCTATTTGGTCGCTAATAATTGTATCCCGGCCAACTGCCTTGCAAGATAAAAAAAAATGGAACGACGCATGCCCCAGCTACATGAAATTCTCGAATTAGTAATCTTACTTATTACAGTAAGAAACAAATTAGAGGAGTTGCCCTTTTGTACGTCCCTCACGCGAGGAAAAAGAAGTTGAGGAAAGACTCGTATGGACCTGCCTAGCTTAGATCTATGGTTTATAGTCAGATACGCATTTATATTTTCTATGGTTTTTAATTCTTTATTATTTAAGTGCACATATAATTGCGAACTCAGTGTAATTATTTATGTGCTTATTTAATCATTGAATAAAAAATGACCTAAAGTATTTGGGTAATCAAATGGTCGAGACCTAGATTATTGCACTGGTAATACGATGAATCCAAGGTGGCATAGTGTTTCTTGATAATAAGTGTGACGTGGGATGAACTTTGAGGGTAGAGGAAGAGAGTACAAACATGTCAAAATATACTAGAATATGATAACATTGTGTTCCGGATAAGTCATAATAATTACTCGCACAGAAAATAAAATGGTTAATATACACACCGATGATATTATTTTACCATAAAATTTGATGGTGGTTGCAGTATTTAATGTTTGGACTAATTTAAACTCTTAGGGCAATGCCCTCGCATTTGCGAGGGCCACCTGGCTAGTCTATCTATTATATACTAAAAGCAAAATAAGGATGTTTAATAGAGCCACTACGTTAAGCCACACCATCTAAATTATATTAACAGTTAGATATAAATTAAGTGGTTGTGATTTAATGAAAAATCAAATGTTACGTAACGCTTGTAGTTCCATACGACACGTTCAATGTAAATAAGAGAACAATCCATAGTTTGTTTTTTGGCCGGCCGGTCCATAGTGGTCTTCTAAACGGTGGACTCTTCCAATTTATTAACCATGCTAATCATTTTCTTTCCTTGGATTCCAATCAGAAAAAAAGTGCCTTCCCTAGCAAGACAAGTCCGTTTAGGAAACAAAAAAAAAGTCTATTACGCATATTAGCTTATCAGAGATAAACACGCAAAAAAATGTGTACACATATCAGCTTAGCTAGCTAGAAGTTGAAAGCCTGATTTAGTACATTTTCTAGCTATAGCTTATAAACTTATAATATAATGAAATATAAATGTATAGATATATGCATGCGCATGGTCAAGTCTATTACTCCCTCCGTCTAACAAAGAATGACTCGACTTTGTCTAAATTTAGATGTATAGATGGAGTGTTCTATACTAAAAATAATACAAAGGTCTGTTTTTCAAGGAACTAGGTTAATCCATATATGCTAAAGAAAATATAAACCGATGAGTCCAATTTTAACGTGTACAAAACGATCGGCTATGACAAACATTGATTGTCGGTAGAATCGAGCGATGCAGTCACGTTCGCTCATCAATTTTTTTGGTTAAACATTATACAAATTAAAAACTTCGGATGTTACATGTATGTGGTTTTGTTTCCAAACCATCAAGTTAATCTACCTCATCAAAATTATTTAGATGGTTAGATGTATAATTTGTGACTACGTTTTAACCAGAAAGCCGGAGTCGTAATTATTTACGTAACATAGTACTCGTGGCAGGTACAACATTAGACGTATCAGATCACCACCGGCCAGTCATGTAATAGGTAGAGTTAGACGGATCCCGACTTATCCCAAAAATCACGGATTCTATTTGGTCGCTAATAATTGTATCCCGGCCAACTGCCTTGCAAGATAAAAAAAAATGGAACGACGCATGCCCCAGCTACATGAAATTCTCGAATTAGTAATCTTACTTATTACAGTAAGAAACAAATTAGAGGAGTTGCCCTTTTGTACGTCCCTCACGCGAGGAAAAAGAAGTTGAGGAAAGACTCGTATGGACCTGCCTAGCTTAGATCTATGGTTTATAGTCAGATACACATTTATATTTTCTATGGTTTTTAATTCTTTATTATTTAAGTGCACATATAATTGCGAACTCAGTGTAATTATTTATGTGCTTATTTAATCATTGAATAAAAAATGACCTAAAGTATTTGGGTAATCAAATGGTCGAGACCTAGATTATTGCACTGGTAATACGATGAATCCAAGGTGGCATAGTGTTTCTTGATAATAAGTGTGACGTGGGATGAACTTTGAGGGTAGAGGAAGAGAGTACAAACATGTCAAAATATACTAGAATATGATAACATTGTGTTCCGGATAAGTCATAATAATTACTCGCACAGAAAATAAAATGGTTAATATACACACCGATGATATTATTTTACCATAAAATTTGATGGTGGTTGCAGTATTTAATGTTTGGACTAATTTAAACTCTTAGGGCAATGCCCTCGCATTTGCGAGGGCCACCTGGCTAGTTTTTTAAAAGGAGGTAGTACTATTGACTACAAAATAGTCACAGCTAATCCGCATCTTAATTTCTCTATAAGATATGGTATGGTATTTGTGTGCATTGGATGATATGGAAAGCTCATGAGCTGGGGCCTTAGCCGACAAGGGGATGTCCCTATCGACTAAATTAGCAAAATTAAGTACGTGTAATGATTCATGAACGGTGGTGATTACCCTGATGACGGCCACAATCTGATCCATCTTCTAGGCGTAGGGCATGCTTGCAATAGTAATCTAGTATTATATACTCACTATGTCCGTAAATAGAGGTATTTGATTTATTAAAATTCAGATGTATGAGTGTTTACATATATCTAAATTTTGATAAATCTAACACATCTAGTTATGGACAGAAGTAGGGAAGCACGTTTGGTGCACATGAACACTAGTGCTCCCAGTTTTTAAAATATTTGAGAATTCTATATTTTTGTTTCAGAAAATCTTCACATTTATTTTATAAATACATACACATGTCTTGAATACGAGTGTGAAGTTTCGATACAAATTGCATTGTATTTTGAGCTACATAAAAAAAATCGTATAGGATTAGATATTTGTTAGAAATTTGTTTTTTTGTATTGCTCAAAATACAACATATTTCTCGCCAAAAAATTTACCGTACCTTCAAAATGTTTATATGTATGTGGATATTTAATTTCAAATGTTTTGAAATCCAAAAAATGTGATTTTAAAAAACTAGAAACACTAGTGCTTATGTGCCAAACACACTTTTCGCAGCAGTAGTACTTCATCCCACCCAAATAGATTGACAGAGCTGAGAAGTACACTTATACGCGATATATATGAATACAGTTGCCTCAGTTGATTTAGATTAGGGGGAGTATTATACTCCGACTTACGGTGTTTTTTGTCTGCTGATCAATTGGAGAGCAGAGTTGGCTGGGATTCTCTAAGGCTGATCGATGGCTTTACTAGCGATCCTGAATTCCTGATGCACCTAGTAGCTAGAAATTGGAATTCATACTGCTATTTTATTTCGCGGCTTTGTTATGACGAGACCTTTTGTTCAAACAAAGAACGCTCCTTGTCATCTTAGACCGTGCTGCTGGTAGCCGTTTAAAAGTGAGGTACCTGCATGCATGAGTAAAAGTTAGTAAGTATGCATGCATTATTAGGGCTAAGACTGGTGGTGACAAACATATATAGATGTGTACGTTTATGTAAGATTGTATTATGTCTCACAATTGATACAAAACTGTTTGGGGTACAAGGGATATAAATAGTAGAGCCAACCGACTAAGCCTAAAACCCTAGCTTGCGTTACAAGTCTAGCTTAACCGAAACATATAATCTAACATCCCCCCGCAGTGTCAACGTGGGGTTCAATCACGTTGAGACTGAAACGAATGTCATGAAACGGCTGTGTTGGCAGTCCCTTGGTAAAGATGTCGACGAACTGTGCTGTAGTGGGAACATGAAGAACTCGAACTTGGCCCAAAGCAACTTTCTCCCTAATATCTATCTCAATATGCTTTGTCCGCCGATGCTGAACTGGATTGCTGGACATGTAAACCGCTGAAATATTATCACAATAAACAATAGTGGCCTGCTGGATGGGACGATGAAGTTCAGCCAACAACTGCCGTAGCCAAACTGTCTCAGCAACTGCATGTGCAACAGCTCGATACTCAGCTTCTGCAGACGAGCGTGAAACCGTAACCTGTCGCTTAGAAGACCATGAAAGCAAATTGTTACCCATAAAAACACAGTATCCGGACGTGGACCGACGAGTGTCGGGGCATCCAGCCCAGTCCGCATCAGAGTATGCTGTCAAACTGGTAGGTGAAGTGGTGTTTATGTGAAGGCCATAATCTAATGTTCCTTTTAGATATCTAAGAGTGCGTTTCATGTGATTGTAGTGAGGAACTCGTGGATCATGCATATATAGGCAGACTTGTTGGACAGAATAAGATATTTCTGGGCGTGTTAGAGTAAGGTATTGTAGTGCACCCGTAATGCTACGGTAGAGAGTTGGGTCTGAGAATGGTTCGCCATCAGCAGAGAGTTTGGCGCTAGTGTCAACAGGTGTACGAGCAGGCTGACAGTCAATCATGCCTGCGCGGTTGAGAAGATCTAGAATGTACTGACGTTGGGAAAGAAAAAGACCATTAGAGTCACGTGTAACAGTGATGCCAAGAAAATGATGAAGCACACCAAGATCAGTCATAGAGAATTCAGAGTTAAGCAGTGTAATAATATGATCAAGAAAAGTCTTAGTGGAAGGTGAGAATGATATCATCAACATAAAGAAGAAGATAAGCTGTGTGTGTGGAAGTGTGATAGACAAAAAGGGAGGTGTCGGTGAGAGAGGGAGTGAAACCGATTGTGTGAATGTAAGTTGAAAAACGTTGGAACCAAGCCCTAGGGGCTTGTTTGAGACCATAAAGAGATTTTTGAAGGAGACAAACATGATCGGGAGCAGAGGAGTCTTCGAAGCCTAAAGGTTGTTGACAATAAACAGTTTCTTGGAGAGCACCATGAAGAAAGGCATTTTTGACATCGAGTTGGTGAATGGGCCGAAGACAAGGTAGCGTTGTGGGGGTGGCCGAGACGGTGATGCCAGAGGTCGACGGATGCCGCCATGGAGGTGGGTGGGTCGTGGGTGGCGGCGCCATGGAGAGTGTAGAGGTCGCCGGAGCTATTGAACCGAGCGATCTCCGCTTTGGTCTGGTAGTCCTTCACAGATAAACCAAACGGATCAAATTCCATAGAAACAAGATTGTCACGGGTGAACTGACGAACAGAAATTAAGTTTTTGATTAGCGCGGGTGCAATAAGGACATCACGTAGGAGGAGTTGTTTGGTGGGGTGGGGTATAGGTAGGTTTAGGACTATGGATGAAAGTGGTGTGGTGGTTTTACTAGAAGCAGACATGTGACTAGAAGAACCGGTCATATCCAGAAGCAATCTTCCGATTTCCTGGGAAGCATTCGATTGCCCGCAGGGCAGCATGGCATGGAGCATCAAGTGCCATGCTGGGGGTGGCATATGGTATCCCCCCCGTAGTAGGCCGGGGCGGCGTGGTAGGCGTTCGGCGGGGCGCGCTGGCCGAGGAGTCCAGGGGGGCGAAGACCCGGCGCCCGGCACCCGCTGAGGAGTCGGAGAGGGGGTGGGCATGGCAAGGGGGATGCCGGTCCAGGGATCCAGGCGGGTGCGGCGCGGGAGGCGCCGCGGACCGGTGGCGCGCGGCTGGAAGGCGGCGCGGCGGCGAGGTTTATACCCAGCTCTGCCCGGTGGCTGGGAGGGAGGGCTGGCCGGAAACCGGCGGGGCCGCGGGGCCCGGTGGGCCGCGGACCGGAGTGGGAAGGCGTCTGGTGGATCTTGCAACCGGGCCTCCTTGGAGGAAGGGCGATTGGCCGCTTGAGCCCTCGGAGAGATGAGAAGCGAGGCGATGGGATCGCGCTAGTCAGGCGCCCATCGTCGGATGGAGCTGACGCTGAGCGAGGAGTCCCCCTGAGGGGTGTTGCGGATCGCGGAGTGGAGGTTGTTGATCCGGGCGTCAGCGTTGTCCTGGAAGAGCTGGCGCAGGGACGCCGGCGGTGGCGGCCTCACGGAAAACGAGATTGAAAATCTCCGTGGACACGCGTGTGTAGATCCATTGGATGATGGCGAGATCATCTGTGATCCAGCGAGCGTCGTCAGGACGAGGCGGCGTCGGCGGCGATGTGATGACGGAGGTTGCAGCGCCCGAGGTGAACCTCAAAGAGGTGGCGCCAATGGTAGTAGTTGTGTTGGGCAAGATCTAAAGTAATAGGTATGAAGGGGTGACATCGGCTATGGTGTCTGTGTAGGAGAGAGGAGTAGCCGTGGGATGGGTAGAAGAGGCCGAGGCCTCGGCGGCGGCGGCGGCCTTGGCTTGCTGGTCGAAGTAACCAGGCGGCGGCTTAGGCGGCGGCGCCATAGGTCAGGATCGATTAGTCTGATACCATGTAAGATTGTATTATGTCTCACAATTGATACAAAACTGTTTGGGGTACAAGGGATATAAATAGTAGAGCCAACCGACTAAGCCTAAAACCCTAGCTTGCGTTACAAGTCTAGCTTAACCGAAACATATAATCTAACAGTTTATGCCAATGAATGCATGATCGTTCCTCAAAGACTCAGCACCAAAACTAATTAAGCAATCAAAATTCAACACTCAACAACCATGACGGTTATCCCGGACCCGTTCGAAGCAACACTCAACATGAACACTTTTTTCATCTAACATCCTAACTAACTTATGCATGGAACGTCGACGTAGCAAGCCCAAGGGAGATATCAGAAGGTCAGCCATCACTCTCCATATATGAAGGACAAAGCAAATCTGAAAAACAAAATAAAGGAACAATAACCACACGTAAGAAAAGACAAAAGGCGAAAAAGGCATGTGTCAGCTGCTATGCTTAGGGAGCAATCATGGTACTGATTCTAATTAACAATGCAAGGAGCATCTCTGTTAATCATGAAAAAATAGGTATATATGTATATTCAGGAGGCCAGTGAACATATAACCGGCCGGTATGTGACAAAAGCAAGATCTCGTCAGCTGACACACTGATAAATGTGTTGAAATAGGAGTCAAACACGTGGATCGGCTAAACCAATTAACAAATAAACGGCCGGTAATGCACATTTGCGTGTCGGCAGTGTCGGTTCTCAATTGGACACACTGTGCAATTCACACGCGGATGAGCAATTGGAACACAAATCTAGCTAGCAGCAACGGACATGATTTTGCTTTCATGCTTGAGCAATTTAAAATAGAAAACAAAGAAGCGGAATGATTTGAGGCAGGATAAATATCGGATGCATGGACGTGTATACATGGCAGAGCTTTCATGCATGTGTTAGAATACGTATAGGACATAGAGATAGACTAGGACTCTAGAGATAACATCTTGTACTCCAAGTCTCCTCCCTCATGTACTTCTATATATACCCCACGAGGGTCACCGGAATAAACACGAAACAAATATTAGGGCTCTACATCTTTCTTCATGGTATCAGAGTGGTTAGCCTCACGGTGCCGATCCTAGGTTCTTCCACCACTTCCACATCGCGCCGCCCCCGGGGAGATCTCTCCTCGGGGGCGCGGCACCCGGTTTCGATCAAAGATCGGATCGGTTCTTTTTAGATTAGATCTTAGATCGATTTTCAAAATTCCTATTTTCAATTCCTAGATTAGATCCAAATTTTCGAAATATTAGTTTCCAATTCCGTAGATCAGATTCAGTTAGCCAAATAAAATCCCTAAATTCTAGATCCAATACCCTCAAAATTCCGGTGGTGCATATCAGATCAGCTAAGGAAACCAGGCATCGCCGGCGGCGCTACGTTCGCGGGAGGACGATCTCGCACGCTAGCAGGTCTCTACATCGGCGGTGCACACAATCGGCCGGACAAGATCTTCCACGACTTCGACCTACGTCACACAGCCGCGGCCGACCCTTGCGCGACACCAGGAGCTCATGGCGAGCGGCCAAGCGCACACGTCGCTCAGAAGTATCGCCACACACGCTCCTCCCCGACGTTGGACGGCACGACCGGCCGGCCGATCGAGCCGTCTAAGCACCCGCGAAAGACAACGATACAATCGGGCACGCACCCTGCCCCGATCCAGTCGAAGGATGCTGAAAAGACTCGAATCTTCATGTACACCGGGTGCAACACTACAACATCAGCTGTATGACTACATCAACACAAGATCTTGGTCGAGTACATACATGAGACGCGACATACCATCCACACGCCAGGCCGGTGTGGATTCATCGCGACTTCTCACGGGCAGCACGACATCGACATCATCGTCGCCGCGAGGAACGCCTCCAAGCCACACACACCGTCGACACGCCAGCTGCTCCGACATCGCCGACACTACATCGCCAAGGTCTACATTAACGTGGTCATCATCGACATCATCGTCAACACTACGCCGCCGCCGCACAACATCGTCCACATGATGGACATGAAACTACGACGCCCTCTGACAGTACAACTGCAAGGCACGACGTCGGCATTGACCGCGTTCGACGGCTAAGACTGCATCGACACACCACAACCGTGCACATGGTTCTGGCAAAACCGTGAGTGCTTGGTGGGCTTCCTCCAGTCCCGGCAAAACTGGTGGTCTCACCTACGACCGCGTCCTCTGACATTCGCAAGACGCCTGCGACGGTACCCCTTAGGGTGCAAAACGTCGCCCCCGATGGCACCTTTTAAGGTGCAAAACATCGGCCTCGACTGCAGCTCCGTCCAAATAAAAAAAGGAAGAAGAAACCCGCGCAATTTTGTGCGCCTCCGGCGAATGCGGCTACACATCTACGACGACTACATCATCGACCACGACTACCTCGACCACGGCTACATCATGATAGGCTACATCGACATCGACATCAAGGCTACGTCTACAGTGACACATTTGCAACAACTCCAGTCGACAGCGTCCGCGTCGTCACTTGCGTCCACGACACTCCCGCTGTGACTGCGGGAGGGAAGAGAAGGAACCAGAAGGGGACGCCGATGATGACAAGGAGGAGAAGAGGACGGAAGCGCGAGACTTCAAATTCAGTCGCAATCGTCCGCTTCACTCCCGCTACGACTGAGGGGGAATGTTAGAATACGTATAGGACATAGAGATAGACTAAGACTCTAGAGATAACATCTTGTACTTCATGTCTCCCCCCTCATGTACTTCTATATATACCCCACGAGGGTCACCGGAATAAACACGAAACAAATATTAGGGTTCTACATCTTTCTTCAGCATGAATGAGCATTGGCACCTTCTCTGGTCTAACCTCACTTCTTCCATGGCCCACATTCAAGAGAAAGAGAAAGAGACCTCTCCCATGGCTCACCATCAAGTGAGGGAGAAACATCACCTCTCCCATGCCCACCGTGAAAAAGAGCGAAAAGTCCATTTAGCTTGCAATCTCTTATAAAAAGTGTCGAATTTTTTCATTGTTAATTATAAGGGTGTGCCTATGCCTCAGTTGACTGAGATTTTCTTAAGTCTCAGTCACCTCAGAAAAGTGCAACTGCGGTTCAAAAAAAAAGTGCGACTCGGTCCAGTTGCACATTTCTGGCAGAAAAGTGCAATTGTACTTTTTTAACAGAAAAGTGCAACTCAAAGCAATTTTTGTAGGTGACTTAGACTTAAGAAAATCTCAGTTGACAGAGACATAGTAAAACCGTAATTATAAAACATTCTAGTTACAAGATTAGCGAGACAAACACATGCTTTGCTTTGTTTCTCGACAACATGATGTACAACATCACGGGGAAAGGAAAGAAGACGTTGTCGCCAGCTGGGCAGCATGTATGGATGTTGTGGTCGCTGTTCTTTTTACCAAGTGTTGGGTCAAAGAACTCGACTGTGTTTTCTTTTTTTCTTCTCGGGATCCTTGGTGTAAATATGGAGATCCTGTTTGTAACTTTCTCTTATCTTTGGACCTTTCTGCAATGTTTAATCCCACTGCTATAATATAAGAAGCTCACGGTCCTTGGAGACCCAACACTTGGTAAAAAGAACAGCGACTAGCAGTGATGTTGCCGCTAGGGACAAACCACTTGGTGTAGCACCTCTATGTGGTCTTCGGCCGGAGTTGAAAGGGCCTTCACCCTTCTTAATGCTGACCCTTCCTTCCTCTGCTCTCTTCGCCATCCTCTGCTTTTCTCCTCGTCCGGGGTGCTGCCGGTGGATATCCGATCTGGTCTGATCACAAGAACAATTTCCTTTGGAAACTAGAGCATTGCGCCTGATGATGCGATGACGTGCGGACGACATGTATGCGTGAGAACCACGATGGATTGAACATCCATTCATGCATGTAACAGCGGATAGAAAAGACAGATTAATTATTCAGTAATAATTGAATCTTAATTCTGTGTTCAACGTGATGCGATGCTAGTGTCATCGAAGGCTCATTATTCTTTCAAAAAATCCAACTCAAATAAATTTCATGGACAAGAATATAAGATGGTCTCGTCATCTTGTGACTATTTGTCCCAACTCCATGTATCGAGAGTCAAAGAAGACCGATGGATGTATGCAGCATACTAGCGCAGAAAACGCATTCATGCATGCATGGACCATGTTTGATTGATCTGAATGATTTTGAAGGTTTTGTTTACCGGCCTTACCAGCTGTCACGGTCCAGCACTCCGGTCCTGGACGACGGAGGCACATCGCGCTCGTGAACTCTGAATAGTTGACACTTTTCCGCCGCAGGTGCAAGTGGCCAATTATGCTTTAATAAAAAGGCCGTGTGCATCTTCCAGATGCAAAGGCTGGGGCACTCAGCTCCCATTTCGAAAAAAACTTGACTAGTCCTCTTGTCCATGCAAGTCTTGTGAGAAAAAAGTTTCGACAATATAGACATTTCGTAAACATATACGGTTACCTATTGTAGAAAAAGCATTTCTTTCAAAAGTCTACACTCTTTGAGGTGTGTTCCGATGAGGCGATGACCAAGCACCACACTCTCCACTTTGCTTTTCAAAGTAAATTGGTGAAGGAGCTGAGTGTTTTTTCAAGAGAATTTGCATACATAAACTTGCGTGGAAAAGCTAAGTATTTTTTTCGAGAACCCGCAACAGAGTGCACATTTTTGTATTAAGCTAAAAAAAAGTGTCTTTGTATTAAGCGGAGTATGTGAAGGAGCTGGGTGTTTTGTCGAGAGAATTTGCCAACATAAACGTGCAAGCAAACTAAAGTGTCTCCGATTATTATGTTCTTCTATGGGTCCCATAATGGGTGGACAATGTGTTGGTCTGGGCCCTGGGCAATGTAGGTGCCAAATTGTCAATTGCCGCCACTCCAAATTTTATGGATTTCAAACCACGTGAACGACCTGGTATACGTGATAGGTCAGTAGCATCGTCGGGCAAAGCCTGGATGGGGACGGCAGCAGTGAGGCATCTCTCCCCTGGAAGGTGGCCCCTTGCAGAGGCGGCGGCGCGCTTCCTCGCTCGGATCCGGTGGCTGGCGCCTTAATAGCAACGGAGGTGAGGGGCTCAAACTCCGCTCTAGGGTGGTGATCGTGCTGCTATGGTCGGCGACTCCGGGCTCGCTCGTGGGTACCAGATAAGGACGGCAACAAAGCAATGTATTTGGCAGCCATGCTGGCAACAAAATAACGGTGAAAATAGACAAGGTGAACATTTCCTTTTCTGTTACCAAAGAAAACTTCTTTTTAGCAATTTCCCAGCTTTGCGATACCTATAAGCTATTGTAATCAACAGTGGACCCGGCCTGTGAACATATCGTAACGAACCTGGGGCTGGCAAAATAAATAGCCTGCTGAACTATGCATCGCCTCTTTCTAGACAGATCCTGTGATGATACTCTCCCCTCCATCCCACCACGTTGTTTTCTTGAGCTTTGCCAAACAGTGCCATCATTTTGGGTCAAAACATATGCTATTTGTACCACTCCGTACAACCATTAGCTGCATGCTGCCACTAGCTAGGTGAAGACACCCGCGCATAGAAGGAAGCGAGACCGTGGATAGATTAACCGGAGACTGTCAGCTGCTGAGACGCGGGTGAGAAAAAGCCGCATGATTCGGGAACTCGGCCTCGATCGCGATCCGCCGACACGCAACCAAATCAACCGATCCACCAAGGATCAAACGCACGAATACTAGTACTACTACCTTAATACCTCATCACCATGAGAGCAGATGAATGAATAAGATGGGAAGCAGCGAGCCCAAGAAAGAAGGAAATAAAGAGAGAAGTGTGTGTAAGCCTTGTCTTCCCCCGATGGGGATGGGACGAAGAAGTGAAGGAGCACGAGGGAGAGGAGCTGCATGCATGCCAACTGTGGCACCACTAGTACCGCGAATTGGTGAATTATACTTTGTGTCATGGCTCCTAGAGATTCTGAACGGAAGAGACAAACGCGTCTCTCCGGGCCGAGCGAGCGACCAGGGTCTGGCCATGGGGGTGTGGTGTTCATCGTTGGACGAAGCGCAGACAGAAAAAGGAAAGGATCAAATTAAGGCGTGTAGCATTTTCATGGGAGACGGTGCAGATCAGCAGTGTCGAGGTTGATGCAGGCTTAATCCTTCGAGGGGTGTGTGTGTCTAGCTGGTTGGAGGGAAGTCCATGGGGTCTTGCCAAATGTTGGGTTCCATCTCTCTGAACACACCCAAATATCATCAGTTCATCATAGCAGCTCGTACAGGTGGATGGAACAAAAATCAGACGAGATCGAGCAGCAGAAGACCGTGGATGATGCATGACCAAACGGGCGCCAGTTCAGTTTGTGTCTAGGGACGCCTGATCCGTTCAGTTTGTGTATTGGGCGCCAGTTTAGTTTGTGTCATGCGTTTATGCAACAGGGGTCGGCAGAGATTTAGCTTCAGTTATTCTTCCCGGGCACAAGTGACCAGATGGATCGAACAAAACGCATATGAGAGAAACACCTACTGTATGAATAAACGACACCTGACAGGAGGAAATAGCTAGCAGACCAAAAAATTATCCGACCTTATTGCATCCAAAAGTAGACGGAGAGATTATATTAGCAGTTTCCGTGCATAGGTCGTTGCTCTCCGAAAGTAGATGCTACATCGATGAGGCTCTAGCTAGCCTCCCAGCAATCT
Organism: Lolium multiflorum; assembly: GCA_030979885.1. Classification (NCBI taxonomy): domain Eukaryota; kingdom Viridiplantae; phylum Streptophyta; class Magnoliopsida; order Poales; family Poaceae; genus Lolium; species Lolium multiflorum. The sequence goes on along the minus strand of CM061752.1, from coordinate 25,225,887 downwards.
TTCAGCAAGGCTGGTCTGCGATGGGATGGAACACGATAAACAAACAGAAAGAAAATGCTGGTTTAGGATATGAAAAGGGATGGAAAACAAAAACGCTGAATCCACCAAGGTGAATTCCTGTCGGTCCACCAACTTACCGTAGCCGTAGGCAGCTACTCCTACTGTCCTACATTGTGCGTGCTGTACCGGGGTCAAACCTCACGGGACGGGACAGACACAAGACAAAAAAAAATCACATCAACCGTACCAACTCTCTTTTCCTTGAGAATATGCTCTGCGTATACTACTGAAAAGTTGAGGGGAAATTCCAGCATGATTTACTCTGGTCCTCTCTGGCCTCCTTTTTTTCTTAATATATCACATGCAGTTAATAAAAGTTGCAACAAAAAGATGGGCGGGGTAGTGAGATGGAGATTATTTACTACACCACGAAGTCGCTCCATGTATAGTTTCCGATAATCTTCAGAGAACCGTTCAAGAATTCAAGCATCCAGGATGGTTCAATAATGATCTTCAGATCTTCGGAAACAATACAGATGAAGATGATGAAATGAACCATATAGAATCCAACTAGCTATGGCCTAGCAAAAAAGAAGTTTCATTTTTTTTTCTGTCTGGAGTATATCGGAAGGTCAGCCATCACTCTCCATGAACAAAAGACACAACAAGATATGAAAAAACAAATAACCAACAAAGGGAAATGCAAAAGGCATGTCATTTACCATAGTACTACAACTGATTAACAATTCTCATTAATTCGATAAAAAAAACAAAATCCCAGTATAAACTAGCATATACTACTACAACAAGATTTAGTCACCTAACACATGCCACTAAACTACCGCGGATTTAACACAAGTGTAATCTGAAACGGCCTTCCTAGAACCGTTTTCGCTTCGTCTTCTCCGGGGCAACAGGCGGCGGCAATTCCCTCCGATCTCCACCGGTGAGAGCCCTGGTCCTTTTTCCCTCCACTTGCCGGTCCGACGACAGGAGGGAGGGGGCCTCGTTCCTCCGTTCTGTAATTAGGGTTTGTCTGCTGTGGTGCGTCGTTGGGGTGGTGGGAGCGGTGCACGGGCGAATAATTTTGTCTCAACTCAACTCTCACACCGGCGGTGACCTTCGCACGGCGACGTCTTGGAGTTGATGGCAGCGTGTGCTTGGTGATCCTTCAGATCGGCAACAAGATATTCTCGCCGTTCTTTAGATCTTGCGAGATATGTTTCTCGACGTGTCGCTGGTGTTCATCGTTATCTACAGTGGCGCTGGGGACCGGGGCGAGGTGGATGCTCTGGAGCGAGGATGTTGGTCCGGAGGTGGTGGATCTAGCGTTATTCCCCGACTTCATCGACGGGATGCGGTGGATCTTGGTCGAAGAAAGCACGGGGACGTCCCCTGGTCGACGTGTGATACGTCTCCAACGTATCGATAATTTCTTATGTTCCATGCTACTTTATTGATGATACCTACATGTTTTATGCACATTATATGTCATATTTATGCATTTTTACGGAACTAACCTATTAACAAGATGCCGAAGAGCCAGTTTGTTTTCTGCTTTTTTGGTTTCAGAAATCCTAGTAAAGAAATATTCTCGGAATTGGACGAAACTTTCGCCGGGGTCCTGAGCTTCCGAGAGACCGAAGAGCTAACGAAGTGGGGCCACGAGGCGGCCGGAGGAGGCGGCGCGGCGCCTTGGCCGCGCCGACCCCCCTGGGCCCTCGTGTGGCCCCGCGTTGACCCTCCGCCTACTTAAAGCCTCGTCGCGAACCCCCGTACCGAGAGCCACGATACGGAAAACCTTCCGAGACGCCGCCGCGAATCCCATCGGGGGATTCGGGAGATCGCCTCCGGCACCTGCGGAGGGGATTCATCTCCCGGAGGACTCTACACCGCCATGGTCGCCTCGGAGTGATGAGTGAGTAGTTCCTGGACCATGGGTCCATAGCAGCTAGATGGTCGTCTTCTCTTTGTTGTGCTTCATTGTTGGATCTTGTGAGCTGCCTAACATGATCAAGATCATCTATATGTAATTCTATATGTTGTGTTTGTCGGGATCCGATGGATAGAGAGTACTATGATTATGGTGATTATCAATCTATTGTTCATGTGTTGTTTATGATCTTGCATGCTCTCCGTTACTAGTAGAGGCTCTGGCCAAGTTTTACTCTTAACTCCAAGAGGGAGTATTTATGCTCGATAGTGGGTTCATGCCTCCATTGAATCGGGACAGTGACAGAAAGTTCTAAGGTTGTGGATGTGTGCTGTTGCCACTAGGGATAAAACATTGATGCTATGTCTAAGGATGTAGTTATTGATTACATTACACCATACTTAATGCAATTGTCTGTTGCTTTGCAACTTAATACTGGAGGGGTTCGGATGATAACTGAAGGTGGACTTTTTAGGCATAGATGCGGTTGGATGGCGGTCTATGTACTTTGTCGTAATGCCCAATTAAATCTCACTATATTTATCATATCATGTATATGCATTGTTATGCCTTTCTCTATTTGTCAATTGCCGACTGTAATTTGTTCACCCAACATGCTTTATCTTATGGGAGAGACACCTCTAGTGACTGTGGACCCGGTCCTATTCTTTACATAGCATACAATCTACTTGTTTCCTGTTTTCTTTGCAAACATCTTCCACTCGATACGTTTAATCCTTTGTTACAGCAAGGTGAGATTGACAACCTCACTGTTACGTTGGGACAAAGTACTTGGGTTGTGTTGTGCAGGTTCCGCGTTGGCGCCGGAATCCCTGTGTTGCGCCGCATCACATTTCGCGACCATCAACCTTCAATGTGCTTCTTGGCTCCTTTGGTTCGATTAAACCTTGGTTTCATCTTGAGGAAACTTGCTTCTATCATCATACCTTCCACTTGGGGTTCCCAACGGACGTGTGCATCTACGCGTATCAAGCATAAATTTCTGGCGTTGCAAGAATCAAGACACGCTGCAAGGAGTCTCCACTTCTCAATCTCTTTACTTTGTTTTTGTGCTTTATTTTATTTACTACTTTGTTTGCTGCACTAAATCAAAACACACAAAAATTAGTTGCTAGTTTTACTTTATTTCTTGTCTTGCTCTCTATATGAAAACACACAAAAAATTAGTTACTTGCATTTACTTTATCTAGTTTGTTTTATTTCGTTGCTAAAATGAATACTAAAATACTAAATTGTGTGACTTCACAAATGCAAATAATAATGATTTCCTATGCACACCTATTGCTCCACCTGCTACTAAAGAGAATTCTTTGAAATTTGCTTTACTAAATCTGGTTATGAGAGATCAATTTTGGTGCTAGTTCTGATGATGTTTGCCCATCTCAATAATTTTGTTGAACTTTGTGAAATGCAAAAGTATAAAGATGTGGATGGTGATATTATTAAATTGAAAGTGTTTCCTTTCTCATTAAGAGGAAGAGCTAAAGATTGGTTGCTATCTTTGCCTAAGAATAGTATTGATTCATGGACTAAATGCAAGGATGCTTTTATTGGTAGATATTATCCTCCGCTAAAATTATATCTTTGAGAAGTAGCATAATGAATTTTAAACAATTAGATACTGAACATGTTGCTCAAGCATGGGAGAGAATGAAAACTTTGGTAAAGAATTGCCCAACCCATGGTGACTACTTGGATGATCATCCAAACCTTCTATGCTAAATTTTCTTGAATTTATTGGATTCAATGGAGGTACCTTTATGTCCATCACATTGGGGCGGCTACAAAACTTCTTGATGATATGATGATAAATTACTCTGAATGGCACACGGAAAGAGCTCCACAAGGTAAGAAGGTAAATTATTGAAGAAACCTCTTCCTTGAGTGATAAGATTGATGTGATTATGTCTATGCTTGTGAATGGTAGATCTAATGTTGATCCAAATAATGTTCCTTTAGCTTCATTGGTTGCTCAAGAAGAAAATGTTGATGTGAATTTCATTAAAAATAATAATTTCAACAACAATGCTTATAGGAACAACTCTGGTAATAATATAGGCCATATCCTGCTAATGGTAATACTTATGGTAGATATGAGGAAGGATGCTAGATATTGAAAGATCCACTAAAAACTTTATGCAATCGCAATATGAGCAAAATCAATTGTTTACTAAAACTATGAATGAACAATCTACCTTGTTGAAAAATATAGGAAATCAACTTGAAAATTTGAATAGGGAGATTTCTGGTCTGCAAACTAAAATTTCAAATGCTGAAACCCGAATCTCATACATGTCTGCATCACAATCTTCTTTAATTAATAAAATGGCTGCTAAACCTGATGATATTGATAATAAGATTACTACTACAGCAAATGCCATCCAAGTTAGAATTAATGAGAATATAAGATTAATGGTGAACTGCGTGCTAGGTGGGATAGAGAAGAAAATGAAAAACTAGCTAAAGAGAATAATGTAGCTAAAGTTTGGACTATTACCACCACTAGTAATGCTAATTCTTCACATGTTGCTGCACCTCCTACTATCAATGGTAAAATAATTGGTGTTGGCAATGTTTCTACTCCTAGTGCAAAACAAAAGCCTGAAATTGCTAAAGCTGAATTGTGATAAAACTGCTGAAATTTTTCCAACCTTGGGAACAATGATCCCATTGCTGTAGCTCATAATGATTTAGATTTTGATGATTGCCACATCTCTGAAGTTATAAAGTTCTTACAAAAACTTGCTAAAAGTCCTAATGCTAGTGCTACAAATTTAGCCTTTACAAAACATGTTACAAATGCTCTCATAAAAGCTAGAAGAGAAACTAAAACTTGAAACTTCTATTCCTAGAAAGTTAGAAGATGGTTGGGAGCCCATCATTAAAATGAAATTCAATGACTTTGAATGTAATGCTTTATGTGATCTTGGTGCAAGTATTTCTGTTATGCCTAAAAAGATTTATGATATGCTTGACTTGCCACCATTGAAGAATTGTTATTTGGATGTTAATCTTGCCGATAATGTTAAAAAGAAACCTTTGGGGAGGATTGATAATGTGCATATTACGGTTAACAATAACCTTGTCCCCATTGATTTTGTTGTCTTGGATATCGAATGCAATGCATCTTGTCCTATTGTATTGGGAAGACCTTTTCTTCAGTTGGTGCTATTATTGATATGAGGGAAGGTAATATTAAATATCAATTTCCTCTCAAGAAAGGTATGGAACACTTCCCTAGAAAGAGAATGAAGTTGCCTTTTGATTCTATTATTAGAACAAGTTATGATGTTGATGCTTCTACTCTTGATGTTACTTTCTACCTGAAAAGCGTTAAAGAAAAGCGCTTATGGGAGACAACCCATGTTTTTACTACAGCAATTTTTTGTTTTGTTGAGTCTTGGAAGTTGTTTACTACTGTAGCAACCTCTCCTTATCATGTTTTTCTGCCAAGTAAAGTTTCTATGTCAAAGTTGATGTTATATTTGGGATTGCTGAAACAGCATTGCTGTCTGTCACGAATCTGGGCACAATTCTCTGTAGAAAATTCGAAAAAATCTGCCAATTTACGAGCGTGATCCTCAGATATGTACGCAACTTTCATTAGTTTTGAGTTTTTCCATTTGAGCAAGTCTGGTGCCATTTCTAAATTCGTCTTTACGGACTGTTCTGTTTTTGACAGATTCTGCCTTTTATTTCGCATTGCCTCTTTTGCTATGTTGGATTTATTTCTTTGATCCATTAATGTCCAGTAGCATTATGCAATGTCCAGAAGTGAAAATAATGATTGTGTCACCTCTGAATGTGTGAATTATTAATTGTGCACTAACCCTCTAATGAGTTTGCTTGAAGTTTGGTGTGAAGGAAGTTTTCAAGGGTCAAGAGGAGAATGATATACTATGATCAAGAGGTGAAAGCTCTAAGCTTGGGGATGCCCCGTGGTTCACCCCTGCATATTTTAAGAAGACTCAAGCGTCTAAGCTTGGGATGCCCAAGGCATCCCCTTCTTCATCGACAACATCATCGTTCCTCCCTGAAACTATATTTTTATTCGGTCACATCTTGTGTTCTTTACTTGGAGCGTCGGTTTGTTTTCGTTTTTGTTTTTGTTTGAATAAGATGGATCCTAGCATTCACTTTGTGGGAGAGAGACACGCTCCGCTGTTGCATATGGACACATGTGTCCTTAGGCTTTACTCATAATGTTCAAGGCGAAGTTTCTTCTTCGTTAAATTGTTATATGGTTGGAATTGGAAAATGCTACATGTAGTAATTCTAAAATGTCTTGGATAATGTGATACTTGGCAATTGTTGTGCTCATGTTTAAGCTCTTGCATCATATGCTTTGCACCCATTAATGAAGAAATACATAGAGCTTGCTAAAATTTGATTTGCATATTTGGTTTCTCTAAGGTCTAGATAATATCTAGTATTGAGTTTTGAACAACAAGGAAGACAGTGTAGAGTCTTATAATGGTTACAATATGTCTTTTATGTGAGTTTTGTTGCACTTGTTCATCCTTGAGTTTGCTTCAAATAACCTTGCTAGCCTAAACCTTGTATCGAGAGGAATACTTCTCATGCATCCAAAATCCTTGAGCCAACTACTATGCCATTTGTGTCCACCATACCTACCTACTACATGGTATTTCTCCGCCATTCCAAAGTAAATTGCTTGAGTGCTACCTTTAAAATTCCATCATTTACCTTTGCAATATATAGCTCATGGGACAAAATAGCCTTAAAAACTATCGTAGTATTGAATATGTACTTATGCACTTTATATTTTATTAAGTTGCTTGTTGTGCGATAATGTTAGGGAACGCCATCAACTATTGTTGAATATCATGTGAGTTGCTATGCATGTCTTGTCTGAAGGTCTATCATTTTAGTGGTTGGAGCATGCAAAATTGTTAGAGAAGAACATTGGGCCGCTAACTAAAGCCATGAACCATGGTGGAAGTTTCAGTTTTGGACATATATCCTCAATCTCATATGAAAATAATAACTTTGCTACATGCTTATGCATTTAAGAGGAGTCCATTATCTGTTGTCCATGTTGTCCCGGTATGGATGTCTAAGTTGAGAATAATCAAAAGCGAGAAATCCAAAATGCGAGCTTTCTCCTTAGACCTTTGTACGGCGGCATGGAGGTCCCTTTGTGACACTTGGTTGAAACATGGCATGCAAAGATCCGGTAGTCCAAGCTAAGTAGGACGAGGTGCGGGCACTATTAGTATACTATGCATGAGGCTTGCAACTTGTAAGATATAATTTACATAACTCATATGCTTTATTACTACCGTTGACAAAATTGTTTCATGTTTTCAAAATAAAAGCTCTAGCACAAATACAGCAATCGATGCTTTCCTCTTTGAAGGACCATTCTTTTACTTTTATTGTTGAGTCGTTTACCTATCTCCTTCCACCTTAAGAAGCAAACACTTGTGCGAATGTGCATTGATTCCTACATACTTGCATATTGCACTTGTTATATTACTTTATGTTGACAATATCCATGAGATATACATGTTATAAGTTGAAAGCAACTGCTGAAACTTCATCTTCCTTTGTGTTGCTTCAACACCTTTACTTTGATTTATTGCTTTATGAGTTAACTCTTATGCAAGACTTATTGATGCTTGTCTTGAAGTACTATTCATGAAAAGTCTTTGTCATATGATTCACTTGTTTACTCATGTCATTACCTTTGCTTTGATGCATTCATTACATATGTTTACAAATAGTATGATCAAGATTATGATGGCATGTCACTTGAAATTATCTTTGTTATCGTTTTACCGGGACGAGCAGAACTTGGGGATCGATACGTCTCCAACGTATCGATAATTTCTTATGTTCCATGCTACTTTATTGATGATACCTACATGTTTTATGCACATTATATGTCATATTTATGCATTTTGGAACTAACCTATTAACAAGATGCCGAAGAGCCAGTTGTTGTTTTCTGTTGTTTTTGGTTTCGAGAAATCCTAGTAAAGAAATATTTCGGAATTGGACGAAACTTTGGGGTCCTATTTTGCACGAAGCTTCCGGAGACCGAAGAACTAACGAAGTGGGGCCACGAGGCGGCGGAGGGGAGGCCGGCGCGGCCGCCTTGGCCGCGCCGACCCCCCCTGGGCCCCTCGTGTGGCCCTCGCGTTGACCCTCCGCCTACTTAAAGCCTCGTCGCGAAACCCCCGGTCAGAGCCACGATACGGAAAACCTTCCGGAGAGCGCCGCCGAATCCCATCTCGGGGGATTCGGAGATCGCCTCCGGCACCCTGTGGAGAGGGGATTCATCTCCGGAGGACTCTACACCGCCATGGTCGCCTCCGGAGTGATGAGTGAGTAGTTCACCGTGGACCATGGGTCCATAGGTAGCTAGATGGTCGTCTTCTCCTTGTTGTGCTTCATTGTTGGATCTTGTGAGCTGCCTAACATGATCAAGATCATCTATATGTAATTCTATATGTTGTGTTTGTCGGGATCCGATGGATAGAGAGTACTATGATTATGGTGATTATCAATCTATTGTTCATGTGTTGTTTATGATCTTGCATGCTCTCCGTTACTAGTAGAGGCTCTGGCCAAGTTTTTACTCTTAACTCCAAGAGGGAGTATTTATGCTCGATAGTGGGTTCATGCCTCCATTGAATGCGGGACAGTGACAGAAAGTTCTAAGGTTGTGGATGTCTGTTGCCACTAGGGATAAAACATTGATGCTATGTCTAAGGATGTAGTTATTGATTACATTACGCACCATACTTAATGCAATTGTCTGTTGCTTTGCAACTTAATACTGGAGGGTTCGGATGATAACCTGAAGGTGGACTTTTTAGGCATAGATGCGATTGGATGGCGGTCTATGTACTTTGTCGTAATGCCCAATTAAATCTCACTATATTTATCATATCATGTATATGCATTGTTATGCCTTTCTCTATTTGTCAATTGCCCGATTGTAATTTGTTCACCCAACATGCTTTATCTTATGGGAGAGACACCTCTAGTGAGCTGTGGACCCCGGTCCTATTCTTTACATAGCATACAATCTACTTGTTTTCTTGTTTTCTTTGCAAACATCTTCCACTCGATACGTTTAATTTTCGCAAGCGGTGAGATTGACAACCTCACCATTTCGTTGGGACAAAGTACTTGGTTGTGTTGTGCGGGTTGCGTTGGCGCGGAATCCCAAGTGTGCGCCGCATCACATTCGCGACCATCAACCTTCAACGTGGCTCTCTTGGTTCGATTAAACCTTGGTTTCATACTGAGAAACTTGCTTATACGCATCATACCTTCCACTTGGGGTTCCCAACGGACGTGTGCATCTACGCGTATCAACGTGCCGGTGACATGTGCCTTGCTGCTTGCATCGGGCCTGTTCATCGACTCATAAAGCCTCGTTGGCGATGGTGTTTATTTGGATCTGGCAATAGTGGAGGCTCGACGCTTTTTCCAACGTGCGTCCATGCGACGTTGGAGTTTGGCGGCGGCCGCTATCGGTGAGTGCATGAAACCCTAAGGATGGTTCTATATTTTTCTATTCTTTAGAGTTCTAACTGCAAAGTTTCCAAGAAATCTGTTTTCTTAGTCTTTTATTTTCCACATTTGTGTGTTCATGCAACATGTTTTTTCTATTAATGAAGTATGTGGTTGCTCTAAAAAAACACACATGCCACTAGAACAATTATTTGCAATAGAAACCAGAGCCGGACACGTGGTTGCACATAAATTTGAAGTAGATTGTGCAATTTGAACAAATCGGGAATCTGAAGGAACGAATCTATCAGCTGTGGTCCATGCATAGACAAACAAAAACAAAAGGAACACAATCATTTGATGCAAGACGTTGAATGCATCAACATGCATGGCAGGGCTTTCATCCTGCCCTTGCCTGTATGCCATGGAAACGGAAGGAGAGCCTTGGCTGCTCATCTCATCTATGGTCCACCTCCACCATCGAGACATAGACAGAGCTGGCTATAGATTTCTGTAGTATGGTATAGGCCGGTAGGGATACTGTAGTGTGTAGCTCCTATACGGTCAGTTGCTTTGCTGAGCTTTGTTTCTCGTCGAGATGTTTTTTTGCGGGTAAAAAAATAAATCTCGACGAGATGTTGACTTGGAAGGGAGGCAAGGCAATGTGACAAGGTCCCTTTCGTGGTCGCTGTCCTAGCAACGAGACGGACCATGCAGTAGAGTGAGAGAGCGGGGTACCTGTGCATGCATAATGGAGGTACGTGCCAAGTGGATTGCCGAATCATTCTTCAATCTAGGCCCCACGTGGTTGCTTGTACGGCCAGGATGTGGATAGGCGGATCAGTGACCGATCGACAGATACCCCTAGCCCTAGGTTACTTTCACCGGGCAACTAGGTGTCACCTCTATACTCATGATATGATGACTTTATCATCTAGCAACGACCAGGTAATGGAGATTAACTGGAGTAGGATAAAATTTCACTTGTCTTTCGCAACAAGTGTTTGCATTAGCTAATGCATAATTTCATATATTTCTTATCAGCGAGTAGATAAGAACTAATCCCTCTCTTTCGATGAATAAGGCAGGACACACGTGTATCTCAAGATAAGTTTTAACAAAAAAAAATTGTGCTACAAAATGTTGATTATATGTACGTAATTCGTATCATTGGATTCATATAGAAAATCACTTTCTAGCGGTTCTAATTTTACACCAATTTTTTTTTCATAATTGAAGTTGGTTTTGGTCAAAGAAAAAACATGAAAAAGAGAATGTCGTATTCATTAGAATGGAGGGAGTATGGTAGATTTTCTATCGAAATTGAACAGCTATACTTTTATCAAAATTTGCAAAGTTTAATTCGCACGAAAAATTATGCGCAACATAATATGAATTGGAGGAAGTATATTGGTAACGAAAGCAATAATGCAATGGGAGAACTGATGTAACCGGAGAATAAGGAAAAAAGGTGGGCGAAGAAACTAATTCGGCGACAGATTAGTTTTTTTTTTTTTTTTTTTTTTGAGACAAGGCGACAGATTAGTGAACGAGGTAGCTGAGCAACACAAACATTGCAGATCTTCAAACATATACTGCTATTTCACTGGGCCAGGGGCAGGAACAATAAAACGACAGACCGTGGCTGCCTGGCTGGCCTGATGGGCTCCAGGCCTCAAGAGTCAAGACCCTGTTCGGCCGAACGAGGCCGGGATGTGAAATTTTGTGGAGGGAGCCCAGTCTGCCCGAATACGGCCCATCCTGGCCCAATCAAGTGTCGCAAGCGTCGTTGTAACTGCAAGGCTTCCCCCAAATCTTCTTCTCCTTCCTTCCGATCCAAGCAAAAGAGAAACCTCTGCCCCCCATCGCCGCCGACGATGCCTCAGCAGCAGCAGCCGGGGGCCGGCTCCCACGTCCTGGATTCCGTGCCACTGTTCGTCATCGTCCTCGGCGCCGCTCACGTCCTAGCCGTCGTAAGCGACCAACTCCCTACCGATTTGGTTACCCATCCATCCCGTAGTTCCCCCTCCGTCCCTCGATCCGCTTGCTGGACCTGACGCCTTCTTCCTGCTTGCTCGTTGCAGGTGTTCTGGATCTACAAGCTGGCTTCCCAGAAGCAGCCGATCCGGTCGAAGACGCACTGACCACCGCATCTCGCGGTTTTGTGCCTGCTTTCGTGATCGGTAAGGTTCTGTCCTATGATTCCGTTCATCCTTTACTTCAGCCGGTGTTTGATATCTGGACCGCGCACACATTCTTGACTTGCTTGATTAAGGTTCTAGGATTGTTAGCACCAGTTAGGTTTGTCAAGTAGAACCAATTTGCTGGAACTCTATTGATGTATTGTCAAAGCAACACTTGTCCACTGCTAAGATAATAATGCTCGGGTTGTGGCTGTTCTTACCTTTGCTTGTATTTACTCTCCATTGTAAACTCCCTGGAGTATCTCGGAAACACACTTGTCTGTTAGGCAGCATGGCTTGTGTGCCATTCCTACCACGCAACGCTTTGTTCTACTCTAATGTGCTAATGAATTAACTTTATTGGCAGGTCTGGTAAAAGAACATGTTGCTACTTTTGTATTTTTCACCAACATGCATAATTGCATACTTGTCCCTGTAGATTTAAATGCAATAGATTATTTCCAAACCTGGCTCTAAAATGTTTGACTTCAACCATTAGCTTCTCATATGCTGTGTTAGAATCACTTGTTAATGAAACCAATTTAGCATGACATTTGATTTCACTATACCTGCAAGAATTAACAACGGTATGCCTATTGTACTTCTGCGTGCAATTAATATGCTAAGGTGTGCTATCAGTAGCTTACCCTGGACTACAAGCATTACTTCTGCTAACCGAACCCCTAAGAAATGTAATAATATGCTCTGGTTTTGTTCTTCTCGTAGACTGAATATCCTCTTTCAAGTTTTAGAATTGTCTTGGCATGTAGCTGCAATACTTGACCATGCTTTAAATCAGAATCCCTTCAGCTTCTTTAGGTATGTTGATAACGCATGCTGTGGAATTTAAAAATGAACATTTTGAATATTGATCCTTCATCTGAAATGACACTCCATGTTATGCAAACTAGCTGAATGCCTCTGCATTGCTATGGCCATTTTAATTTATTATCTTGTCGCACATGTAAATATAATGCACTCATGTAAAAAATCCTCGAAAATATCAGTTGAATCATTTTCTTTCCTGTGCCGCCTATTTTTACCCATTGGGAAAATAGCACTTTCTTAAGCCAGTCACTGGAGGTTGGAGAGCCACGCCTAGAAGGTGGACATGGCGTTGATCTGTACAGCCACTGGAGATCAGCTTTTTTTGCCCATGCCGCTCCCACACTCCTACTTAGGACAACAAGGCAGTGACCTCGCTAACATAACAAGAAAAATGCACTTGCGCTCGAGATCTCTTAATCTATTGCTGATGCATATATAAAAGAATCTACTTCTAATACAAACAAGACCATATGAAAATTCGCTCTTGTCCGCGGGAGAAACAGATGCAAATTCATGGCATGGAGCCTGAAGCACATCAATGTGGATTAACCATGCAGGCAAAATCTCTTGTCCTGTAGTGGCTTCTTGGTTACTGTGAGGATGATGATGAATCAAAAGTGGAAGTAAGAATTCCATTCATTTACTTCACCGAACCAATGTCTGAAACATTTGCTCGGCGGCTTAGAGCTAACTATAAACATATACTCCCTCCGTCCATAAATAGATGTCTTATATTTGTCTAAATTTGGATGTATCTATATAGTGTATAGATACATCCAAATTTAGACAAATATAAGACATCTATTTATGGACAGAGGTATTACTAAAGTACAAGTCAGAATCCATTCACCTTCTGTAGTTACGTTGATTACACATGCTGTGGAATTTGAACCTGAACATTTTGAATATTGATCCTTCGTCTGAAATGACACTCCAGGTTATGCACATTTTTATTGATTAACATTTGTGAATTGTCATTCTTATTTATTGCATTTGCTGTTCCGAAATGCAAATAATGCTATATATGATCCAAGTCATACCATGCAAGAACCATCATCTCTAAGACAAACTTACTATCAGTGTTTTGCGCCCAGATTATACTATATAACAAATCAATCCTCTATATTTGTGATGTACTTCACAATTGGTATTGAAATGTCTAATTTTCTTCAAGTTTGTTACCAACCTCATTTAGAAGAAGTGGATGTCTTGCCCTTTTATTTTTCAATCTTATTCCCTTTTATTTTTGCCAATAAGAGGATTGATTGGTTGAATCAGATACGTCACATGATTAGCATTTGAACGTGAAATGCTGTAGAGTTGTCTCTGGAAGTGTTATTATTGATTCGTACAACTATACTGGTTTATGATTCTGTTTCTTATTTGCCCTAAATAAATTCGCCAATGGATAAACAACTCAAAACGTTATGCTCGTCTCCTAGTGGCATGTTCTTACAGCATTTCACATAATATGCTCGTCTTCTTCCTTTTCTCGTTTCTTGTGTTAACTCCTATGTCATTGCACTGATTGATTTCGGATTGCTTGCAGGTCGACAATGGTCAGGAGATGTCAAATGTTACCCTCTGGATTGTTTAGATAGATTGTTTTCTTAGGATTATATATACTATGTAATAGTTGGTTTTATGGTACTGGGGACTCTTGAATTTTCGGCCTAGAATCTCTGCGGGCAGTGGAGCGCACAAAGGCACCTGTGTCCATATTCAGCAAAAATTAAGATGTGGAATTCTTTAAATTAAATAAAGATAGTTGAGCGTAGCTCTTACTACAAGTATGTTTGATGAAATTTGTTTATTGTATCTTAGATTTTGAAGTACTCCCTCCGTCGCAAAATAACTTGCTCGATTTTGTCTAGATACGGTGTACTACCTCTGTTTCGATGAATGAGAAGCATACATATTTTAGGATGAACTTTGACCGGAAAAATTGAGGAACAAAATCTTCTATATGTACGAAGTCAGTATTGTTGGATTGGTATTTAAAAACATTTTCTAATGATGCAAATTTTGTATCAGTAATCCTTATATAATTTAGAGTAATTCTTAGTTAAAGAAAAAACTGGAAAATCGAGCACACCTTACTCATTGTAATGAAGGGAGTATGAAATATAGACATTAAAATCAGCCAAACCTTTCATATACTCCCTCATTTCTCAAATAAGTGGATGTTTAGCCTCAAACTTTGGTCTATAAAAGAGTGTATTTCTATGTTTTTAATGCACTTTAATGTAGAAAAACTACTTCTCTCTCATTGTAAGGAAATCAAACTCAATATTATTCATCACATCTTATCTTTATTTTCTACATGCCTTAACTTATTGAGCTTATTGTAGGTGAAAGGATTAAAGAGGAGAAATATATTGGTTTGCATCTTTCCAATACAATTATTTCTCCACTTAATAATCTCTCTTAAAAAAACCCTGCACGACCACATATTGAGGATGAAGGGAGTAACTGATAGTTGTGTCGTTGGCATTGCTATGGACAAAATCATTGAAGATACCAACATCAGCAGAGAAGTCCCGTCTTTTGCTACTGTGCAACTACTCCCTATGGTTTGCTTTAAAAGTCTCACTTTCAAAAACATGCAACTACAAAACCCTCCACGGTTAATGCTCCCAGAATAAAAATATTTAGGGTTCTTTTGATTCATAGAATTTGTAAAGGAATTATGTAGGATTTGGATTTTATGGGAATTTTTTTCTATACAAGTTGTTTGATTCATAGAAACACATCCTATATGAATTAATCCTATATGAATTTTGTAGTGCAAATCCTATAGGAAAAAAACATTAGATCATATCTCATGGAAAAATTCATTTGCTACAATTAAACACACTTCATCTTTCCACGGGATTCAAATGGGCATGACATCCTAACCATATGGTTTTCCTATTCATATGTTTTTCCTATCCTATGAACCAAATGAGCCCTTAATTTTGAAACCCTCACCAATTTATGCTTTAAAATTGTATTTCTCCTAGCTGTACGATGTAGTGGTGTTCTCACAGTGAACATGTAGTGTCAGTGATTCAGAAAGTTGGCCCATTTTTCTTAGCGAAGGCGACAACAATAAACCAATAATGCTCTTGTCTTTTACAACTCCTTTTATTTGCCTCGAACATTCGTATTGGTAAGAGGTTAGTAGTCCTAATAATGTACGGTAATGACGGTTGTAATTTCTCGTACTGGTTTTAATTGTCAATTCTGTACAGAATCGACATGAGACCTATCAATTATACTGATTAAAGGTTATGATAGGTCTGTTGAGAGCTAAAGGTTATGATAGTTGACACATAATTCGGGCGTATTTGGTTACCCCATACATGCTTGCCCTAGGGGGCAAATTTTGGTGCATGTTTGGCTGGTCCGAAGGCATATTGGCAAATTATAAAGCCGTCTCAACCTTAACCATGAACCAGTCTCTTAATTATTCCCATCTCTACTTCTCTATCTCTACTACTTATAAAGGCACGAAGTTGCGTAGGAAAATTAGATCTCAGCCATCTATTCAGGTTCATCTAACAGTCCACGTTGATTTGTTCTCCCCACCCCTCACGCATAATTTCCGCGTCCGCACCATGTCCCCCGGCCGTAATTTCCTCATCTCTACAGCCCAACACCGACATCGTCGTCTACACCAGCAGACGCCTCCAGAGTCCAGACTGCTAGACCTACCTCGGCCAGGACCAAGAAGCAGAGTGCCACCTCCACGCCAGCCAGGGGGAGCAGTGCATCCACACTAGGGCGATTATCTCCCAGGCTCCCATCAGCGCCGCCGCTACCAGCGCGCTAGCATCATCCCCCACACCAGCGCGCTGCTGATGGACTCCGCCACGCTGCCGTCCCACTCGTGATACCGCCTTCCCGCCTGCCCATGTTGCTGCCTGCCTTGCTCCTCCGCCTTCCCTACCCCGCGCATACCTTCGTTATTCCGAACGGCGAGCGGTCACTGCGACATATGCCCCACCGGCGCGCGATGCCAGAACCCGATGCGGACGTGTCGAGCTTTCTGTGGAGATCGTCGATGGAGCTTGAAGAAGTAGCCTCTCTTTCGTCTTGGTCCTCGCCCCCGTGTCCGGCCTCGAGTGAGGGCTGATGTGTTGATGCAGCAGGACGACGAGGAACAAGCTCGACTCGGTAATCCCAAAGCTCTTAAATATTCAATATCGTGCTGCAAGGCTTGTGCTTCGTCACCTGATGACGCACACCACATATTCCAATCAAAACTCACACATACTCACGAGTAGCAATTGAAAGCAATTTCACATCTACCAGAATGCATTACTCATAAATAGATGCATCTAAAATTCTAAATTTGCCTTGAGCAACTCCAAATCAGGAGGTTTCCAGGGTTTCACTATATTCACTTAATTGGATTGTTTAGGATTCACCTTAGATGATTTTTTTTTTTTGAGTTTTCACCGGGGGTGAGCACAAAGGCTCCCACCTGAATGGATTTGTATTCATATCATCCCTTTTTTGGGGAACGGGTGAATTCCCCGATTTTTACAAGCATGTGTACAGATATCAGAGGGCCGGAAGTTCAGAAGGGAGAGAGGGAGGGGTACACGCCCGAAGGCAGCTTAGTGCAGGAAGAAAGGGAGCCACACATCAACGTTAGGGCGGCGCTCCAGCGGTAGGCGAGCACGCCACAGCACAGCGTCGTCCCTGCAGCGCTTACGTATCAGGACGATCGAGGGCGCGAGCCCGTTGAACACGACGTCGTTCCTGTGTTTCCATAGCTGCCAAAGGCACAACAAACGGAGGGTGGAGGCGGAGCCCGGGGGAGTGGCGGGCGGGAGAGCACAAGTGGCTGCCGAATAGGCAGTTTGCCCGTCGTTTGGCGACGCTCCCAGGGAAGCCCAGAACCGCTGCGCAAAGGGGCAGCCAAAGAGGATGTGGCTCGTAGTCTCGAGCGGCTCGTTGCAGACCGGGCATCCGCTTTGGGCGGCAGCAAGGATCCCTTTGCGGAGAAGGTTGCTCCGGCACTGGATGCGGTCTTTCACGGCGAGCCACCCGAAAAACTTGACACGAGAGGGGGCGCAGCTGCCCCAGATGAACTGATAGTGTTCGTCTTGAACACCGCCAAAGGTGCAGAGCTTGTAGAGGTCAGAGGTGCAGAGCTTGCCGCCGGCCTTGCGGCAGAGCGGGAGGGAGCGCTCATCCGCAGAAGTGCTTAGACGGATGGGAGATAGCATCCGCAGGAGGCCAGCGCGCCGAACCGCGGCGACGGAGGATAGGCGCGGGGCGAGGATGATGTCGAGCCCGTGCGCAAGGACCTGCCGCACGGAAGCACTCTGAAGCGAACAGTGGGAGAAGAGCTCCGGCATGGTGGTGGCGAGGGGCCCGGAGGGGAGCCACCAGTCCAGCCAGAACGCCGTGCGCACGCCGTCCCCAACCTCGACCCGCGAGATGCTGCGGTAGAGCGGAAGGAGGCGCCGCAAGGACGACCAGTGAGCACCAGAGAGAGCCGTCGCCGAGTCGTCGCGGTCCAGGGGAAGCCCAGCCTGAGAGTCCCAGACCCACCGGGGCCAGGACTCGCCTGGAGCGCAGTGGAGCCGATGGAGGAGCTTGAGCAGCAGGCAAGTGTTTTCATCGGCAATGGAGCGGACGCCCAACCCTCCTTCGTTTTTGGGGCGGCAGACGCGATCCCAGGCAACGAGACACTGGGCACCGTTGACTTTATCCGTGGCCGCCCAGAGAAAAGCGCGACGGAGCCTGTCCAGCGCGGCAAGCACCCCAGGAGGCAGCTCAAGGGCACCCATGGCCAAAGTGGGCAGCGCGTCGAGCACTACGTTGAGCAAGACCAGCCGCCCGCCGGCGGACAGGAGAAGAGCCTTCTAGCCAGACAAGTACTTGTCGACCTTGGCAATGAGCGGGTTGAATGCAGCAAGGCGTAGCTTCTCGGCAGACAAGGGGAGGCCGAGGTAAGTTTGAGGGAAACCTTTGACCCGGCATTGGAGGACAGCTTGGATGCTGTCGACGACCTCCGGCTCGACGTGCATAGGCACAAGGATGCTCTTGTCGTAGTTGATTGCCAGCCCCGTAGCACGCTCGAATTGGCCAAGGATGAGCTTCAGGCGTTGGGCCTTAGATGATGTTCAGTGAGCAATTTTGTCATACAAGGCTTCTGGCAGAAGTTGTTGAGCCTGACTTCGACTACACCCGTACCATAATCAATTCACCACATTGTGATGTGGTATTATATGTATTATTAAAAATGGCTACTGTAAAGTGTCAAGTTGTTGCTACCCTTTTGTGTAAATCCCAATCAGTGTCTCCAAATACATGGTTCGCTAAATGTGAGAGAGATACACATTTCTTGTAATATCAGAAAAGAAAGCTTGAAAAGTATCTCCTTCATGTGTGATCTTATTCATTGCCTGAGCATACTAAAATAAGCTATCCAAACCATTTGTTCAAAATAGATGAAACTTTATACTTCGACTCGTGCAGTGGCACAAGGTAGTAGCCAGTAATTTACGTGCAGTATCCAGATTGTAATCATGAGTTATGATTGTAGTGTTGGATACAACTCTTGACAAGCTTTATTAGGATTGTACATAGATGTTATCTACTCATTCAGTTTCTGCATTGGGAAAAGCAATGCCCCTTTTTTGTATTAAACATATATGAGCATCTATCTTTTCTTGTGTTCTCTTGCTTTCTTAAATTTTGATCTTCCTAGGTTCTGGAAAGCACCCACACGTAGAGTTGCCGATCAAAGAAGGCGAGAGAGGAGGTGGAAACGAGGATCCTAGCATGGCAAGGATGATAATTTTCAGGTCCTGCAATTGCGGAGGAATGTATCACAGCTCACACGGCCTGATCTATAACTTATGCTCAACATGACTTGCTTTATTTTTCCATTAAGTGTATCACTTATACAATTTCTAAGGGACTTCACTTATACAATTTCTAAGCGATTAATGACTTTTCTTTTTATAGACCAATGAAGGAAAAGGGAAGTCAGAAGAGCCGAGATCAATCAAGCTGTCTGCTTCAGCCATCGGTCTTAAGGTTTGGCAGTGGCTGGTGGACATTGGTTCTTTTGTTAAGATGTAGAAATTTTTGCAATCATTTTACTGTAACTATTATTTGAATTCACGTGTGAGTTATCAGAAGTTTGAAATTATTAGGTGATAGATAATATATTACAAAATTTATCATTGTTGGGCTCGCCCAAGTTGATTAGATGTGTGAGAACAAGTATTTTGTGAAGAACTTCATATGTTGGACTTCCCCAAAAAAATATGTTGTGCTTTTTTTAACTGAATTAAAATATGAAATATCGTAATTACCAAAGGAGTCTTTTACTGAACTTGGTATCACCATTGTACCTAAGTTATAATTGCGTCGTTAGATCTATTTACCTTGTGCGATGAGGTCTTACATTATTGTGTTATAACCAGTCTTCTACTACTGAACCTAATAAAGTTACTGCAACTAGAATAATTACAATCCTACAGATGTGAACTTCTTTGTGGTTCTCAAAATAGGCTGCAAGTATGACACACTGCATAATGAACACTCACAGTGTTACAATAGATTAAAATCTTTTGGACACCAACTTACAAGGAAAAGTGTGTACTTGGAATGCAAGTCTTGGATAGGACATTATATAGTTGATGCAATATGTATTTTTATTTTGAAATTTGGATACATGAGGACATGTTAATTCATGAAAGCTAACATTTTAAAAAAATATGAATTAGAATTAGGGATTTACACTATGCGTGAAATTTTAAAATTTGAAGGACTTATCCCATATGTGAACCTACTTGTCATGGTTTAATATAATATGGAACAGTATATACTATACGTGCATTGCACGTGCACACTTACTAGTACTACTTAAAGGCACTTGTCTCACAATTTTTTTTTAACTTAGACCACATCAATGGCGGAATTCCTGAAAGCACCCTTCTCAGAGCGGTTCACATCCACCATGTTAGGAGCATAGTTTAAAAAACCAAACCATACGTCAATTGGACCAGAAAAAATTGGAACCGTCGACCTAAGCGCCATGGACCGTCCCGCCATCGAACCGGGAAAAATCAGCCGAACCAGGTTTTTTGTTACTGGAAAGGGCGAGCCAAGCGGTTTTTAGTGAACTTATTGGTTCTCACTGCTATTCCGGAAATACTCCCTTTTGAATTTATTTCATGTGAAAAATGCAGGGGCAATATTGGAAACCGAAGAAAACAGTCCTTCGTTAGGTTTCCATCGGTTCCCTTCCGGTTGTTCTTTTTTTGGCAACTTCTTCCAATTTTTTTTTTCAATCCACCTTCTCTTGTCCCGCCGGCCGCCGGCCGCCGCCTCGTCGACGCGGCACCGCCATGGGAGCTCGAGTCCCGCCGGCGGCCGCTTGAGACCGCGGCTGATAGATTCGTCGGCCACCCCCCACCGGCCGCCGCTCGTCGCCTCGAGTCTCCAAATCACCGGCAGCTTCCACTTCCGCCGCGGATGCCGCCGCCGTGCACCGGCGTCCTCAGCACTCGAGGTTTGCTTCTCCGCGCTTCCTTATCTAATCTTTTACCCAAATCAAAACTGCACGGGAGTTTGCCATTTTCAATCTCTAAGCCCTGCAGTTTACAGGTTCGATCTCCATCAGTTGGGGATGGCAAGGAGGTCGAGGAAGAAGAAGCAGCCCGCCGTGAGCCTCCCCGACGACCTCGTCATGGAGATCCTGGCGCGGGTTCCCTACAGGTCGCTCTGCCGCTTCAAGTGCGTGTCGCAGTCATGGCAGGCCCTCTGCTCCGACCCCGACCTCCGCAAGATGTCACCGCAGACCCTATCAGGATTCTTCTGCCACGCTCGCAAGGAGCGAGACGACGGCCGCGACAGCGGCGTCCGGTTCATCAATCTGTCGGGGAAAGGCAGGCCTCTCGTCGACCCTGATTTCCTGTTCCTGCATGACTTCGTCTCAATCGGTCTCCAACTCGTGAACTGCTGCAGCAGCCTTCTCCTCTGCAAATGCTTCAAGACCTCTCCACATCCGTGGGACGCAGATTGGGTAGTTTGCAATCCTGCAACTGAGAAGTGGACTGTGTTGCCTGCCACGGAAGCGCTGCATTGTTCCAAAAGTTTCACCATACGTTTGGGCTTTGATCCGGCCACCCCCTCTCGCTTCGAGGCATTTCTGCTCAAGCAGGGTTCTCTCCTTGATGGTCGAATCACTGGAGTGGCGATCTACTCGTCAGAAACTGGACAATGGATTTCCATGAAGAGCGAGTGGGGCGATGAAACTTGTGTGGATGACAACGATTCACAATTTGTCTTCTTCAATGACACTCTGCATTTCACTACTTTTCATTCTGCCCGTGATGATTTTTGTGTGGAAGATTCTAGATGCGAATGTGATTACTCACTAGTCACACTGGACACAGAGGGGAAGACATGGAGAAAATTTCCATTGCCATACCATGACACTAGTTTTTGTTCCATTGGCCAGTCTCAGGGACGCTTGCATGCTATGCATATAGATCATGGTGAAAATCAGTTCATACTCTCAGTTTGGCTTCTTGAGGATTATGCTACTGGACAGTGGACCCTAATGCATACTGCTAACGTTCCACAACTGTTTGGGAGGCATTGTCGCTACAGGGGTGAGTTCTGTTCATTGATCGCAGTCCATCCAGAATGCAATGTGATTTTCCTTATCGACGGCGTGACGAGCATGCTTGTGTCGTACAATATGGACGACCGGAAAGTTCGTGTCATCTGCAGCGCTAGAGAATACTACCATCTCCCATTTCCAACTTATATTCCTTGCTTTGCCGAGTGGCCGTCAGATGGTAAGTAGAACTCAGAAGCTTCGTCATTTCTAAGTTGGCATGGCCAGGTGCCTTTGTAGAAATCAGATGTTCGATATTTGCTGGATCTTCTATTTCCGGAGCAGTGATTTGGAGGACAAGTCATGTGTCTAATTCAGTTTAGTTTTCTTATCTGTTGGTTTTCGGTTGTATCCGATTTGTGGCTTTGAACAATGCTGATCATTGGCCATGGAGAATGTGCATGGTAGGCTTTCAATGTGTACTATCTAGTTGTATGAAAACATCGTGCCACTTAATATATTTGCTTCAGTTACTAATTGCTGTGGACAATTGTTATGCCCCTGTATGTATTAAGTGTGAGAACAGGCTATATATATTTGGAAGCATCTGAATTTTCACCTCTTTTTTCCTACTCATGTTTTGCAAGTATGTTTTGCATGCAATTTGTTATCTGTTGACATTATATATTGATGTCACCCTGTTTATGAGTGTGGGTCCTGCAATTATATGCTATAATGTGGAAACTGCCGTATTACTCTAAATGATTTCCTTTTCCTGCAGTTATATAGCATTGTGATTTGAGGATATAATGGTCTAGGCTTTGGATATACACATATGGTGAAGAAATGCAATTTTCATTGGATGAAATCTGCAGGGTGTCCCATTGATGGTGTCAGAGTCAAATACACTGTACATCACAGGATTCAAACCGATTAAAAGATCACCTCATGCTATGCCTACATGACAGAATTGTTTCTTTGTCAGGGTTAGCTAACAGCATAATTCACCAACGATATGTTTGTACTTAAAGAATGGTTCTGTATTACCAGACAAGTTAGGAATTCATCACTGACTCATGCACCGCTGGGTGTTGTCTATTCTTGTTTTTATTAAGCTGTCCATGACCAGCATTTTACTATCTTAAATTCTTATCTGAACTGTCATACTTCATCAGCAACTAGGTTGTTGCCCCACGAAATTCCATTTTGTGCAGCATATTTCCCTCCCAAGATGTTTTGTCTAGACTCCATGCTTCCACAGTGTAATTTTGCAGATATTTCTTGTCAACTAGTGACTATTCCACATTGTGTAGTTTAGTTTTTTTAGTATTGCTAATTGAATTCTTTTCTAACTGCTATGCAACAGTCCTGAGAGAATATTTCTTGAAACTAGTTTATTTTATGGAAATAATCAAAGCTATAAACTAAACTCTTGGCATGCCTTATATATCATGCAAATTGTACTGCTAATCAGATTCTATTCTAATTACGGCAGCTCACCAGGATCCATATTTCGTTTCTGTGTTTGTGCACATTGCTAAAGCTTGGCGAATCATCAAAATTTTCTGATGGCACAATCATTGCGTCACGATGTTCAAACATATAGTCTAAAACTTCTCCTGGTGTCTAAACTGTGATTATTTTCAGGAATTTACAGTAAACAAAGATGGGGTTTAAGCTCTTTATTCCATTAATGAAATGTTTAGGTCCTAATAATGACATCTCCTGCGTTTGCCATCATCATCACTTTGGTGTTGGCGATTAATTGGTTCCACCTTTTCTCAAATTCAGATCAAGTGCGACTTTAGACCATCAAGTGTATAATGGTTTGCCATGATAATTGAAACTAGTAGCTGCTGTTCGATTTTGGCAATTGAAACTTCTCACACAATTTGAGCTTGCTGATTTAACTTAACATTTGAAACTCTGAATATGTTTGCCAAGCCCCAACATTTGAGTTAGTTTTCCGCTCAATAGTTATGGATCGACATGTACAAATTTACTCTCCGTTTACCTGTAACACTAGTCTAAATTATACTCAATATATTAGTGAGATTTACCTTCTGGGTTACCTTTATACCTACCGTAGTTGCATCCCCTCCTTGCATCAACATTTTTTGAAAGAAGATGCATTTTAGATCTGCCCTGAACTTAAGGGACAAGTTAAATAACATTGTTTCATGAATACATTTCTAGTAAGATTTTCTCACATCACTTTCTGGGCAAGTTGGATGCTAGCATTAGGCTTTTCTGATATCATACTGCTTATGTCTTTCATGTTCGCAAACTAGCTAATCCATGCTTATTTATCTCGGCTTTCAATCTCATCGCCGTAATTATTTAAAGCAACTAGATTTGTGGTATTGTCTCATTTACTTGTTATTATTATTACGAACTAACATTTTTTTTGCTTTTTTTAGAGCCATTGCGTACTTGCGTCTATCGTAAATTAGTTGCTTTTTCTACTGTAGCCTTCTGCTGATCCCATTACTCGTGAAATGACAATATGAAGTCCCTCTCTGCATGTTTACATTTGTCTGGTATACATGCTCATCTTTCATACGACGACGGCCTCAGGATCAGCTGCTGGCATCTCTTGCACAAACAATTCTACAATAGAATTACACAAACTAGCATAAATGACACAACTGATAGTGCAGAAAGTCAGAAACCATGCCTCAGACCATTAGTCTCTAGATCATGTGCTTGCTCAGATATGTCATTCCTAGAAACCGCCAACGTTGCACATCTAGTGAAGAATGCAAGCTCGACAAAAATAATAACATGCTGAAAGATCTGAAACTAAATACACAAGATGAGGAATAAAACTCTGGTCTGTTGAATTGGATATATCGTGAAACCTGAAGGGTCACACATTCTGCTCTTGCCTACAAAAAGAAAAGATGGAACACCTTGCCGCTGATTAGAAAACAACATGTGATTGCAATACAAGACAGATGAGTCGGTATGACATGATTTTTGATAGCAATACCGGATGTAAATACTTCAAGATGCTACCTTAATTGCCAGACAAAGCTTGTATCTAACCAATATCTCTACTGAATGTTCTGCCACAGAAAAATGCAGCAAGAAATAAATTACAAAAAATATGAACCATCGCTTTTAGGATACTCTTATAAGTTAAGCACGGCGTAACGACAGGAATGCAGTGTAAGAGCTCAAATAGAGACGCCATTAAGAAAATCTGGCGAACTTATAGAGAAAGCAGAATATAAATAAAATTTGAGAATGGGATTGTTTTCCGGAAAAGAAATATAAACAAAAAACTCATCAAGAAGGAATTCAGTTGTATGCTGCTACTGCAGTAATGTTTTATCCCTTGCTATAGAGACCACTGTATGTAGTCTCTGACAGTTTTCTTGTGCATACAAGAGAGAAACATTACATCATTGGAGAGAGCCTCCTGGGCTGGCCATATTGAAAGCATGTTGGCTCTTTCTGGTTCACCAGTGATGCATATAGGTGATGGATACATATCGGGTCTGTCGTTGTCTGCTAATTAACCTTAGCGAGCTTTCTGACAATGGCATTACTGGTTTTTGTCAGAAACCAAGTCACAATGGATCCCATATAGCAGATAGAGACTTTCAATGAGATGTTTCAAGTCTCCAACATAGTTTCCTTTTGTACTACAGCAGGTAAATACTGCAACTAAGAACTCATTTTAAGTAATTGGAATTGATGCTGAAACCGTTTCAAGTTGGCGACAGAGCAGCAAAAATCAAGTACTTACTGGTTGTGTCATGATTCATGAACATTTGAATGCATGTAAACACGTTTGTGCTAACCTCATGGTGGTGCGTGACACCCTTCATAGAGAAATCCATGCCATCTCCCACAGTCAAGTATCTACAAGCAAATATTTCAATTTGTAGCATCAATAGACAATAAGCAAATGTGTGACCCAAGAATGCATGTAACAACACAGGGGAAAAAAGTTGAGATATCCCTATACACAAATTACTATACATCAGGTATAACAACATCTTCATTCTGTTCACAAAGGGAACAAAGTCCTATGTGAATGAGCTAGTTACAAGTTAATGATTCATGTATTACAATAATTTTATTACAAGGATATGAATTTGCGTTCATAAAATTGGGAAGCAATATAAGTGAGCTATGACTAGTAAAAATGACAATTAAATGCCAACACAATGGTGAAATATAGGCCCCTCTCAGATCGTGAATCCTACCTAGTAGTGCATCTTGACTACAAAATTCATATGTTCCTTTGAAGGTCAAACCTGTATGGCGAATTTAGCTGGAAAAATTACCCTACCCCGTCAGGTTCATGGTATGAGCAAATTGACGCATTAGCAATGTATCAAAAATCAAATGTATAGCAATCAGAATGTTAACATATCAGCTGGCCCATCGTCTAGAACAACTCTCCTCTTGCAGTTGATTTTACTACCAGAATCAATGAAAGCCACCGAATGTGGTTCATCTCCAACCTCACCTGCACTCTCTGCATTTGGGCATCCATCCTGCCGATGCTTTGTCTACCTGACATTGTCAGCCTCGTCCCCTCCGGTCGCCTCCATCATATCCTGTATCCAATGGGGAAGCATCCGCGCTTGAATCACCGAACTCGAATCTGGTCAAGTGCACATCGTTTTCCTGCAATCAAATTTTGCTAGTCCGATAGAATCAAAAGCAAACCGTACAGATAAGAGGCCTCCATACTGCATTTTCTAGACCACCGTTCCCACCGGCAAAGTCTGACATTCGCAAATCATAATGCTGCACTGGCCAATCTAGGTACTATAATCATCTGGTTGTATGAGCCAAAACGCCACCTCCCTAGATTGTAAAAAAAAAAATCCGATATTTTAAACAGCGTGACTGTTAAAGTATTAGACTCTTCGAAAGAAGTTTTGTCTATCTAATCATCGTTATATTTGCTCTCCAGTCAGTTATAAAAACCCCAAGCATAATTTACTTTTGATTTTTTTTTACCAATTTTCAAAATATAAAGGCCTGGGCAAAGCACTCCTTGCATTGGGCCAAATGTTTGACGAATGGGCCTGCCTGTCTATGAACGCAACTGGTCAAGACATGCTAGAGCAGCCCAACTACTGAACCAGGCCAGGTCCGGCCTTCCCTTCCGTTTTCTTCCTCTTATATACGAAGCGAAAAAAAAAATCGCGGAGTTCCCGACGCTCTCTCTCTCTCGCCCGCATTCCCCAACCCAATCCTCGACGGCGGCATCGGCGGCGGCGGCGCCGCCCTCCCCGGGAAGTATCGCTCCGTTTCCGTCCCCATCCCGCCTCCTCCCCTCCCTGCCCCGCGCCCGAATCGCGCTCGCGCCTCAGATTTCGCCCTCCTGCTGCCCCCGTATTCCCCTTTCGCTCCACGATTTCGCCTGGGTTCGCGGCTGGCTCGGTTAGGGTTCCGATTCGCCGGCACTCGTCCCCGGCTGCCCCGATCGGAGACCGCCGCCGCCGCCTCGGAGCGCTCCACCGCGCCTTCTTCGTCTTCCCTGGTACGGAGGAAACGTTTGGCGGTTCCCGTTTGATCCCCTCCCCATTTCCGCCCCGATCGTGATGAGTACCGCGTGATTTCACTCCTGTTTTCCTTGCCCACACATCTCACTCTCTCGATGTGTTACTGATCAGGTAAAGGGTGCTTGAATGGAGGAGCACATGTTCGGCGGCGCCTGGGGCTCGTTGCCCTACCCTCAGGGCACCAACGCCAGCGCCAACGAGAACCAGTTCATGTTTGATGCCAATTCCGCCCCGCAGCAGCTGCAGCTCTTCGGGAGCAACGCTGGTATGACGATGATGATGGTTATTCCCCTTGCCCTGCATTTCATATGTATGTTCATCGCATCATCTTGTTGTAGAGTTCAGAGTTAGGGCCTAGGCAGTCCTGTAGGATTTACCGAATGGTCTTACCAAGATGAGCAGATACGTTACACCAATGCTGCGAAGACACTGTGCATCCCCGCTCCCCTTGGTTTGTTGTTCGTGGTCGCTACAATCGAGTACTTTATCAGTTTGTGTCAGCCACTAGAACCTACGACATCCCTAGTTCCCTACCTTATCGCATCCCTACTCCCCGTCGTTTCAGATGTATAAGCTAGCCACGTTTCAGATGTATTATGTGCAGAGCATCAGAGTTGGGCGTAGGCAATCCAGATTTAGTAGTCGGGTTCACTGAATGTTTGTTACCAACATGAGCCGATGCGTTATGCTGGTGCCCGTACTCCCTTTTCTTGGTTGCAGTCAATTTTGTACTTTATCAGTTGTGTAAGCTAACCACGTTTCAGACATATGTATTGCACCTCTATGTATTCAGAGCATTGTCTCACATTGTTCCAAGTTAGCATTCAACTGGTTATGGATATTGTCCAGTCCAACTCATTTTCTTTGATGGAATAAAGGAATTTTCCCCCAATTAGATGATCTTTTGACTCAACCTGTAGGTTAGGCATAGAGGTGTCAAACCTTTTGAGCAGAGCTCAATTGTGTGCTACCAGGATAAAAGGATGTTCATATCTCAGGTGCAAGGTTTATTGAGCTGGCTTCTTAACGATCATAATTTTTGTAGTATTACTGTCAGTCTGCAAATCACATTACGAGATTGGAGCCGCAGATATTACTATATATATGTATATATAAACATAATTTTATGAATTTAACAACATAAAATTATGTTTGGTGCAAAATAACTTTTCTGCACCCTGGGAGTCAAATAGCGTTTCTATATATATAGGTATATGTATAAAAACTTATCGTCATAACCCCCAACCGCTCTCTGATAAGTTAATTTTTATCAGCTAGTAATGCGTGGAATGCTAATATTAATCAATCATTCAGGGCATGTTTGGAATTCATTCTCTTTTTGAAGTACCCTATTATACCTTGGATTGTGCCTAAAATGACAGCATTTTGCTTGATGAGTTTGTGGTTAACTTTATTTTGAGTTGTGATGGTTTTAGTAAGAACGCTCTTGCTGCATTGCCTTTTGGATATGCATTGGTTAAATATGTATGTGTGGCAAATGCTTGCTTCGGCTCCTTTTTATTCTTGTAGTCTTGTTTTTTGGTTATCCATATTGACTTCATTATGAATGAACGAGCTGATTAGCATTTCTACCTTCAACAGCAGTGGCTTAGGCAGTTTGCCTTCTTGCATTTCTTGCAGTTGGCACCATTGGTTATTATAGTCCTGCTGTGTGATGCTCAAATAAATGCTTCGATGTTAAATCTTTTTATCAACGTATTTCTTGCAGTTGGCACCAGTGGTTATTATAACTTCAATGGAAACAATAACTTGTCTGTTATGAACCAAGCAAGAAAGACAGGCAACTATACAGTTGATGAGAAGCAGCTCAAGCTTCAGATGTCCTTGAACAACTATGCTGACGGGTTAGCATGTACTGGTAATTCAAGCGTTGTGTCTACAGGGCTGAAATTGTCCTATGAGGATAATGAGCGTAATTCTTGCATCACATCTGGTAGTGGAAGCATGTCTTTGACTAGCACGACGCCATTTGTCAATGATATCATGAAAGAAATGGAGAAAGGAAATAAAGAGATTGACCATTATTTGAAAATTCAGGTAATATTTTAATCTACTTTACTGTCGACCAGTTTTGAGGTGTAGTTTTTGCTCAGATACTAATGATAATATTTACTGTCTGGACTTTCTTATGTTTTTTCTATCCTTCAGTATATCATGCAAACATTAGTTGATGCAGTTTAGTGTGGAATGGTCAAGTTTTAATTCTGAATTTATTGGTGGCATCACAACTTGTCACTTTCTAAAATTGTAAATGGCCGATCTTCATACTTCTTGATTGTCAAATATGAAATATATTGACATACCTCAGGCATTGTAATCTTTCTTCTTTGGTCAAGTTGTCCATATAGAAATTTATAATCTGTTGACTGTTGCTTTATAGAGTGTGAATGCTGTATGTAGTATATGAGTGGTCCTAATGCCATAGGCTCTGGTGGCTAAAACACACTTGTTTGCTCTAATTGCTTAAAGTAACTCAACTAAGTCACAGATGTTTTTGGTGGTTATGTTCTGCCTCTCTTTTCACAGATGGAACAACTCAGTAAGCGTGTGAAAGAGATGGAGCAGAGGCGGATGGTTTCTTTTCTGGCATCTCTGGAACGAGGAGTAGGAAAGAAGCTGAGGGAGAAGGAACTCGAGGTGGAAGCCATGAACAGGAAGAGCCAGGAGCTGAACGAACAGATCAGACAGGTCTCCATGCAAGTCCAGTCATGGCAGTCAGCGGCGATCTACAACGAATCCATCGCCAGCAGCCTGAAGAGCCAGCTGATGCAAGTGGTGGCTGACCATGCCAACCGCACCAGGGAAGGCTGCGGCGACAGCGAGGTGGAGAGCGCTGTGCCTGGCCAGAAGAATAACATCAACGCCGCCGCCCCTGGAGGCTTCTTTGAGTCGAGCCTCCTCCTCAGAGGCAAGAATGTCGCTAGCGGCTCTGGGCCGGCGGTGGCAGCTGCTTGCAGGTGGTGTGGCGCGAAGGAGGCTGCGGTGCTGGTGATGCCCTGCCGCCACCTGTGCCTGTGCGTCGACTGCGAGAGGGTCGCTGATACCTGCCCCGTGTGTCACTTCCCCAAGAGTGGTAGCGTCGAGATAAACATGTCTTAAGTAAACAATCTTATGTGCGTCAAAATGGACTGTGAAGCAGAACAAGTGTACATAGATATAGTAAATCCAGTTGCTCTTGCCTTACTGTCATGATTCTGGCTTGGTCTTGCAATCAGTGGCCCTAAATTTTTTGATGGGGGAGGATGATTTTGTCTCTTGGTAGAATGATCGATTGTTTTTTCCCATATCCTGTGAGAAACGAGAAGATTGTTCAGGAATCATGTGGTTCCGAACATTCTTTGGAACGGCATAACCGATAGAATTGTCAACTTTCCCTCGACAGTTACAGGATTTGAGCAAAAAGGTGATGATTATATTACTAATTATATATTTTTTCTGTTGCAGAGACAACCAAAAAAAAGGGAATCAAATATGAGCAGAGTCGCCGTGCGTCATGGACGTTGCGGCAGAAGCAATGTGAGGATCACAACAGCAAAGCTAGGCCAGCAGCACACGCAAGGCAACGTGCAGCCCTGGGATCGATGCTGCTGGCTTTGCCAACGGAAATTGGGTCGGACGAGTGCGTACGTGCCAAGGCATCGGCACGGCACACCGCTGGTGCGGTGCCATGAGCCAACTGCACCAAACGGTGCTGGTGAGGTTTCATGATTGGCACCTTGATCTTACTTGGGAAAGGTTTCACCCCATGGGGATGTGTAGATGGTCCAAATGCAACATGTCTTCATGTCTTTGGGTGAACTTCGACCGTCCGATTTAGAAGATGATCGGCGGGAACCTGGACGGATGGTGTGGAACAGTAACGAGTCGCAGGTGATTTTCTTTTTCCCGCTAGGAATGCCATTTGGCATTCTGTTACGTAGGAGGAGAATGACAGTGCTACTATGTTTCTATGAGAACAAACTCATCTTTCTCTGTTGCTGCCCTGCAATCATTTGGCCGGCTCTTGAAAGGATTGCAAATGAAGCGGGAGACGCTACCGAGGAGAGGAGTGTGATTGCAAAGAATCTAACCGTGGAGCTACATCACCGATCGTCAATCATGAAATGTTGGTGCGATGCGGCCAGGTGGCCAGGAGCATCACCGTGTGTCACCTTTGTTTAATGTGAGTCTATTTAGTTAACAAGATTCTAAATAACCTAGGATGGCACTAGCATTTTGTCTTAATCCTACACCATACCAAAAACCACATAAAACTCCACTGTCTATATCACTATATGAGGCAAGCAAGGAGATTTTTTTCATATAAAAGGAGCCTACGGCGGAAAAAGGATCATCAAACTACAAATTAAAAAAAAAATTGTGAATCAACGAGGGATGCATGGATGAATACCGAGTAGAGTCCACCCTTTCTGGGCTTTTTTTTTTGGCTTTGCTTCGAAAGTGGAAGAATGATTAAGCATGGTGTAAGCTACCAACGTTAATGTAAAGACAATCCAAAAAGGTCCCCTAATCCTCTGCAAAAGGGTCCATGGTTTCATGGATGGGTCCATCTAGTTCTTGCAAGAAACAATAAGTTATTTCTTTTGCGAACAAGAAACAATAAGTTATGACCTGTCGTCCTCTCACAATTGGTATTACGACCGGGCTAACGTTTGAGCCAATGATGACGTTATTTTCCTTGCGTGTGTAGCATTATACTGCCGATGGTACGATTTGATTTTCAGTACCACGAATATCTTGCAAATCTAATCGACAAAATGCCAAGCAGAAGAATATCAAAAGGTTGGATGGGTTGCATGCTAGCTTGGGCATAGTGGGTCGTATTGCAGAGGATGAGTAAAGCATAAACTACACCTTGCCCTGTCGCACAATGCTATCATTCACTTGCGAGCACTTCAAGTCCAAGGAGAAACGAACACTCTACACCACCCTCCCTCCCTCTCTCCTTGCTTCATCCCCCTATAAATTGTGGCACGTTCGACGCTTCCAAACCAAGCCAAGTCTTCGTACACATTCATACATGCGCACACACCATCGTTCCATGAAATGGAGCGGGGGAGAAGAAAAGGAAGAGGCATGAGAACAGCACCGCTGTTCTTGGTGCTGGTATTCCTGTTCATGCCCGTGGCGGCGGAGGAGAGAAGCGATGCCGGCAATGTCGATGTCGGTG
Organism: Lolium multiflorum; assembly: GCA_030979885.1. Classification (NCBI taxonomy): domain Eukaryota; kingdom Viridiplantae; phylum Streptophyta; class Magnoliopsida; order Poales; family Poaceae; genus Lolium; species Lolium multiflorum. Next base: position 25,193,135 of record CM061752.1, on the reverse strand, counting down.
GTGGAGGTGAAGAAGAGGCGTTTGACAAGAGGTTTTTGAAGCTGTGGACTGATGGTGGCGGCGGAGATGAGGAAGATCACCTCAGATGGTACGGCGACGATGATGAGTACGACGACGATGTGGAAGAAGAAGAGAACGGAGATGCCATCATGTTGGGTAGTGCCAGATGCCCGCGACCGACGAAGAAGAAGAAGAGGAACGTTGTGAGGGTCGACGACTTCGGCGCGGCGGGAGACGGCTGCGCCGACGACACTGAGGTACATCTTTGCGTAGGTACATCATGCAAGTTTTAGTTTCCACGAATGATGAATCGTTCATGCCAACACCGTGACACCTACACGGAGCTGCCGACTACCCATGGCGTGACGACAATAGCTAGCTATGTGGCAAGTGCATGGAAATGCTGAGACACCGGCCGGCGCGAAATTTCAGAAGCGTTTCCGGCCGATCGATCTTGCGTTCAATATCTTGCGATTTTTTTTTCTGAAATCAAAAGTTCAGATCGAGAGAGCTTAGATATTTTGATTAAGTAATTTATTGTGCTGGGCGGTTCTTTCTCAAGATAACAGATCAGTCAACTTGGCACACGATGCATGCTTAATCAATTAAAGGAAAGACGACTGATAAACACTCTTCATTTGCTTAAAGGATCTTTCAGAAATGAGAGAAGAAACATGTCTATAGTGTTTCTAGTAGACATGTTTCTTCTCTGATTAGCACTCTTCTTTTGTTTCATAATTCTTGTCGTGGTAATTTGAACTAAAATCACGACAATACATATAGAACGGAGTACATGTCACTCAGACAGAGGGTAAGGATTTGATGCTGCATGAAAAGTAGGTAGCCAGACCATCCAAATGCAGCTAGGACGATGTCACACTTTCTATGTGCACTTTAAGCGATGTGAGCTAACCTGATAAGATAATAAAGAAGTGACAAGAGATTTGATAAGGATTGGCAGTTGCTTAGCTTAACTGGCTCATCATTCAATCATCATCCCCGGTCTGGCGGCCTGCAAATCTCGTTGAGAGATCCATCCTCGTAAGGAAAAGATTATCATTTGCGTGCACGTGCACGTTGCCTGCCAACCAAAGCCTAAAAGAAAAGAAAGAGAAATAAGAAGGGAAACTAATGGTGACACCGGTAAATCGACGAAAACAAAGACAGCCCACACCCGTTGCATCCTCATGAGTCATGAGAAGTCACACCACACTCCTAGCACATCGAAGTGTCGTATACCAAGCAACACTTGTTTCCCCCGGTACGTTGAGGGGAGTGGGTACGTAGGGGTACACCCGACGGCCTTTAGGAAGGAACAACAACACCAGCAGGTGTTGCCGCTCGGTGTTGGACAAGCCGGCATAGATTTCTCCCGACCCAAAGACCGATGCTCCACCCAACCTGCCGCCCACCAGCACATGCATTAGCGGACCTACCATCCCTCTTGCTCGAGCAACCATCCAGGCTTCCGGCTGGCTGGCAAGCCAATTTTCGCCCCTATTTCATATGCATTTGACAAAGAAAATAGCACACTTACACCTGTTTGCCCCAGCTTCAAAATTTTCTTGGGTTTGCCTTTGAGCACGCACCACCACGGTCTTGAAGCCATCCTCACTATCTCATTGTGGTCACCGTAGTGAGGCCTAGAAGGAAAGAAGGGGACAACATTGTCAGGGGTAGCAGCAGCGCAGTCGCTCGGAAGGGAACAACCTCCACCGCCTTCGCGATAGCTGGCCGAACGTGCCAACAGAGACACATGCCCGTTCTGGCTAGGCCAGGCCCAAACTGGCCCGTAAAATCCCTGCCGCCACGATGCAGCGGACTGGTTGGCAGCGTCGCCCCCACCCATTCCCGTTGACGCACCTCTGCACCTCCACGGAGCGCCACCATCGTGCCTGAGGTGGTCTGCCCAGACCCAGATGGGGCCCAATGGGCCCATATCGGGGCTAGTAGGGTGCCGTCGGTTGCCGCAAAGGCGACCAACCGGCCGCACACAAGCCACCACGACGTCCTGCCGCCAAGAAGCCACGCCGCCGCCTCAAAGACCACCCAGCCGCGTCGGACCGCCACCTGGCTGAAGGACACCGCTCCACGTGTGTGGGAAAGGTTCGACCGCTGGCACTGCACGGGCAACACCGGACGGCCCAGACTGAAAAGGAGAAAAGGGTGAGACCAGAGGTGGCGCCCTATTGTTTTCCCTTGCTCACCCGCGGGGGTGGGTGGGGGGGGGGGGGACAGGAGCGAGGCCAAAGCGTTTTTCGCTTTCATGCTTAGTTTGGTGCTCAATATATGTTTTTCTGTTCATTGCAAAAGCTGTGCTTATTTTTGAGAGCCTTGTAAAAGAAAATTGAAGTGTGGAACTATACGTTTTTTTTATTGATTTAAGGGTACTATAAAAGAGCTCTTCAATCAAATTCGATTTTAGAAACCTGAAGAAGACGATGGTTATGTAAATCCACTACCGAGCTAAGCTCACTTCATATTACCTATTTTTCTTTCTCTTACAATAGCATGAAAATTGATGTAGAGTATCTAATTCAGTATTCAGTAACAAGACAAAGTGAAGTGTCGAGATTGCTGATACTTGTCCTTAATCAACTACCAGGCATTCGCGAAAGCATGGGAGAAGGCTTGCTCGCTGAAAGATGCAGTGTTCGTGGTCACCGCCAACCGCCGCTACAAGGTAGGCCCGATCAGGTTCATGGGCCCGTGCAAGGAGAGGCTGGTGATCCTGATCCACGGCACCATCGTGGCGCCGGAGGAGCCGTCGGAGTGGGACCCCAAGAGCCCACGTCTATGGCTCCTCTTCGGCGGCCTCGTCGGCGCGCGCATCCAGGGCGGCGGCGTCATCGACGGCTCCGGCTCCAAATGGTGGGCCAACTCCTGCAAGATCGACAAGTCCAAGCCGTGCAAGGCGGCCCCGACGGCGGTGACCATCGACTCGTGCTCCGGCGTGCGTGTCCGCAGCCTCCACATCCAGAACGCGCAGCAGATGCACCTGACGGTGTCGCGGTCGCGGGCCGTGCGGCTGGACAAGCTGGCCATCACGGCGCCGGGGGACAGCCCGAACACCGACGGCATCCACGTCGCGGAGTCCACCGCCGTGACCATCACGAGCTGCCGCATCGGCACCGGGGACGACTGCATCTCCATCTCCAACGCCAGCTTCGCGGTCAAGATGAGGGGCATCGTGTGCGACCCGGGCCACGGCATCAGCATCGGCAGCCTCGGCCAGGGCGGCTCCTACGCCGCCGTCGAGGGCGTCTCCCTCGACAACGCCCGCATCGCCCGCGCCCAGAACGGCGTCCGGATCAAGACGTGGCAGGGCGGCGCCGGCTACGTCCGGAACGTCCGGTTCTCCAACGTGCTCGTCGACGACGTCGACCACCCCATCATCATCGACCAGTTCTACTGCGACCAGAGGACGCCGTGCGCGAACCGGAGCACGAACGTGCAGGTGAGCAACGTGGTGTACCGGAACATCACCGGCACGTCGAGGCGCGCGGAGGCGATCAAGTTCGCGTGCAGCGACGCCGTGCCCTGCAGCGACATCGTGCTCAGCAACATCAACTTGCTACGGGAGGATGGCTCCGAGGTGCAGACCGTGTGCAACTGCGCCATGGGGTTCGACTATGAGCCGGTGCGCCCTGCCGCACATTGCCTCAGAAACAGCGAGTGCGGCGGCGAGGAGCCAAAGGCCCTGCCGCTACACTGAGCTGTGAAAACCATACGATGGTGCCGATGCAACGTTCCAAACATGCCCTTTTGACCAAGTTTGTAAGTATTATAATTAACTAGGATTTTTATTTATTTTTATCATCCCTTGTACCCGTTGATAAATTAATCAAAGTATGATGTTTGATTTTACATGTGTCCGTGTGTATGTGGTGACTGGTGACTGGCGAGAAAAATATTTTGCCTTTTTTTTACTTCTATAAAAAAACTTGCTTTACTATTTCGTGCTGCATGCTTAAATCTTTTCAATCTGATAAGTGTGGAGACAACAGGGTCATCAGGATATACTCACCTGAACATATTACTGATCAAAGTATTCAGCTTGGCCTCTTTTTCTAGAAATCATAGGTCGTCTTCTAGATTTGTGTACGATGTTCTTAACAATATTCACCCTCAATGGGATCGTACTTGTACGCTGCAGGCTACTTATAGGGTTGCAGATGCAGTTGATGGCACTCATGAACCCAACACATACCTTTTCAGCTCAACATATGAACACAGAGAGACATGCAAGTATGACAGATGAAATGAAAGCAAAACGAAGAACATGTAGACACGATAGTTTAGATTACCGCATCTGAAACATCTAGTACAGATGGATATCGAATAGTAGAACTAGACAGGGCGATCGACACACAAACATGACCCTCTTATATCTAGGAACAGATCATAGTACGAGCTTTCTGATGACACGTTAAAATTTATATAAGGGAAATATATGTATTAAGTAGGACATTTAGGAAGCACGAAACTTGTAGAAGAGCTTCTTCAGGCCGGAGGGGCTGGTGGTTCTGATGATCTCGTCCAGGCAACCAGCGGTGAATACCTTGTGCACGGTACTGCGGGATTTGATGAACTCCAAGCAGACATCCTTCAACCAGCGGCATCCCCTCCGCTCAGCCACCACAATAATGTCTGCCACACTGGCCATGGTTAGGAAATAACTGGCCAATCTCTCTTCACAGATTGTCTTGAGCTTTTGGAGATCATATCGGACCGCAGCTTCAAGCAAATTTAGCACTATTTTATATCGGACCGCATCAACTTCTTCTTCTTCTTCTTCTTCTTCTTCTTCTTCTTCTTCTTCTTCTTCTTCTTCTTCTTCTTCTTCTTCTTCTTTTGCTACATTGTTCTCTCCTTTCTCTTCTTCTACTCCATTGTTATCAGTGTTCTCTCCTTCTGCTCCATTGTCCTCAGTGTTGTCTCCTTCCTCTTTATCTCCTTCATTCTCCTCCATTAGGCTGATCCACTCAACTGCGTCGGTGTAGATGAAGGTAAGCAACGTACTAAAGACCTTTGCTTCGATGTCATTTATCTTGAGGACACTTGGCGCAGTAGCGCCCTCATCCATGGCGCCGAATAGCTGTGCCTTGAAGACCGTAGATCGGGCTGCAAGCACAATCCTGTGAGCCGCGAACTTCTTGCCACCAACCTCAAACGTAATGTCGGCACCCTCCTTTGTGAGGAGAAGGTTGCTGAAATGGCTTTGCATGTCAGACGGCGGCAATTGGATAAACACAGGAGCCGTGGTACTGGTACCGGCGGCCTGCTGCTCAGTGTTGTTTTTCCTTTTTTTGCGGGGATGCTCCTCAGTATTGTTATCCGACCTGATGACAACAAGGTCGCATCGGATGGCGAAGCTATCGTTCTTAAGGTGTCTCGATCTTTCCAGAGCGTCGTTTCGCATGAACGTTGGGTAGCCCATAGCAACATCGATGTCAATCTTTTTTCGGAAAAACTTGATGTCAAGTTTTTCATATCGACGTATGATCGTTGGCACCTGCAAATCTGGTTGATCAATGAAACTGAACTCATACTGAACCTTGATGCCCTGGCTGGCACCTTCATGTCCTCCCACATCGTCGTCACTCTCAAGTATAAGCGACATAAACTCCTCATTGTCATCATCGTCATTCTCACCATATGGATAGTACTTGACAATCCAGCGATGGCCACCAACCAGGAAAGGACGAGAGGAGATGCAGCTCCCGTTTGGTGTTGTGCCTTTGGTTTTGGTGTATCCTTGGACCACGAGCAAGTGGTACCCGCTGTCCACGCCAGCGTCGAAGGGCGACGAGGTGAGGTCGCACAACTTACCATCGACGATGAGGGACACGCCAGCGAAAGCCATGTCCAACGAGCCTCGAGTGGTAGAGCTGCGAGAAACATCAGGATATGCGTGAGAATCATGATGATGTACTGAGAAAAGAATGATCTAAGAAATTAAATCTAAAGTTAGGGGGGAGGCATATACTTACCGAGGATCGCCGGAGCGGCCGGACAGCCGCCGTGGGAGAAGATGAGACGATCCTTTGGAGGAGAGATTTGCCAGAGGAGGACTGGAGAGAGCAAGGCTGAGGCTGGGCGCATTTGTATAAACACTCCTCCTCTTCTCAAAACCTCGTCGTGTTCAAACGTGATTTTTCCCGAGCACCTCCTCGATAGTTTAAACACGCACTACGCCGTATTAATGCAGGATTACAGTTCCGAGGAGACAATCGGTTGCGCCTGACCTGAAATCGGTTCATTTTGTTCACAATGGTACAGCATGCACGTACACGCGCTGAAAAACTGTTGTACACCCAACCCCCTCTCTATGCTCCCGAGCCAAAACAAACCACAGCCAAGGCGAGCACACGACATTAGTGAGAATGCAAATCGATCGCCACCTCGCGAGCATTTGTACATCGTAGTAGTCAATGAGAATTTCGTCAAGATCACACGCAGCAATTAGCGAGAAGTGCCCCTATCCATTTATTTTTTGGTTCTTTTTCTTTTTTTGAGGAAAATGCCATCATGGCTAGCTTTATTAATCTTAAATCACAGTTACATCGTCAACGAGAGTTTGTAAAAGGATACTAGGGTTCATTGATCAAATTACAAGATACTATATTGTATGTGCCTCCATGTTACACTCTCTATAGCAATAATTAAAATCGACCTTCCCGATTAATCATGCGCTCGAAATACAATCTGCATACACTGATGTTGCCTCGTTCCAAATTTGTTCCTGTCCAGAGCAATACTGAATGACTTCCATGGAATCTTCTGATTCTGTTTCTATATCGTTAGCCCCCATCGAAACTGCTACTTGTAATCCATATTGCGTAGCCAAAGCTTCAGCCATAGCAACTGTGTACACGTGAGGAATGAATTTTGTAGGTGCTGCAATAAAGGTGCCATTTCTTTTTTGGTTGTTACTTCATGTTTGTAAAATTTGACCAACAAGTAGTGAAGCCCCCGTTGTCATTTAGTCTGCATTCTACAAATTATAAGTCCAATTAGCAAGTCATTTAATAATACTCCCTTCATAAAAAAGAATAATGTCACATATTTATTTAAATTTAAATGTATCTAGACAGTAGATGGCGTCTAGATACCTTCAACTTTAGATAAATCTGTGACATCTCTTTTTAAGACGCGGGGGGTACTAGTTTGATATGTGAACAACCAATCTAATTACATTTAAATTAATGACATCCAATAGAGGGAACATTACTGCTTGGTGTTCTATGTTACTGTTAGTTACAAAGTTAAAATATATACTAATTCAAAACAAGTTCCGGGCCTAGGATGTAGAGTATTTGAGAACGGATAGACTATAGTTTGTCGGTGTTTTTACAAAATTAATGAGTTAAGAGAAAGGCAACTAAACTAGGGCAGTTCAAAAAATTTGGTTAACAAAACTTGGTCAAGAGAAAACATTTTTTTTTTTAAAAAAGAGCTACACCACCAGCTTAGAAACTAGGCCATCCATAGCCTAGTGGGCTGTGCGGGTTGACAATCTCATGGCCACTCAGACTTCTGAATACAACCTCTTAAGGGCATGCCCAATGCACTGCCCTAGAGGTAGTGCTTCACACCTTTAGCTAGGTTCGGGTGGTCCAAAGTAGGTTCGGATGAGGAGGCAGCCTCCTCTTCAAGAAGTGGGATCTTAAGCCTTAAAAGCATGCTTTTTGGAGAGAGAAAGAGATACATAGTGTCATATTTGTGGGGTCCCTTCTCTCTTTTTTCTAACTAAAGTTGTAGCTTCCATTAGAGAGATAAAATTCACCATGTTGCTTCGAACAACTTTTTTACATGGAGCATCTAGTTGTGTATGCCACCATTGCTCATGCCCTAATGGAGACAATCCTTCGGAGGAGATAAATAATAGGTTCATATTATTCTTCCTGAGGTACCCAAACCCACCATCTTTGTCTAAATACCATCCTATCAGCTTGTGCAATGTGATCTTCAAAATTGCATCCAAGTACTTGCTAATTAATTGAAGTATATCCTCCTTGAAATTATTTCTAAAGGACAATCGACATTTGTCTTGGACGGCTTATATTTATAATGTAATCACAGCTGACGAATGCTTTCATTTTATGAAGAATGGAAGTAAGAGAAACGGTCACTGTGCTTGGTGTGGATCCCAAGATCCCCTACACAAGGCCCAACCCAGCCGCTCACCTTTGGTAGGAGGAGGCCATCACAACCATGCTCGGGCCGCCGCCCTAGCGTCCATGTGGTACATGCAGAGCAGCAAGTCGCCGTCACGTGCATGATCCTTCCCAGACGCACGAGCGCACCACTGTGGCCCTCCATGCCCCGACGGGTCTAGATCTGCACCAGGGGATGGAAGCCGCTCGTCTTGGTTCTTGGGCACATGCAACAGCCTGATCTGTCTGTGTGACGATAGAAAGCCGCCCGGTGTCATCGCCCTGGCCAACCCGGCCACCGGCGAGCCTCTCACCGCTGCCTTGCGTCACCGACATCATCACTCGTCTCAACCTGGAATGGAACTCACTGTATAGCTTTGCGCACCACCAGACGGCCGGGAGGTACACGGTGGTGCACGTCCTATGTTCCTTCGACCACGTCTACGAGTTCGATACGTGTTCACGCTTGGCGAGGCGGCCTGGCGAAACGTTAGGATGCCATGGATCAGCGGTGTCACTGCGGGGTGCCGCCTCGACATTGGCATAGTGAGCCCGTGAGCGTCGATAGTGCGAACTATAGGGTCGCGGAGGAAACCGATGAGATCATATCTTTCGATCTTGGGGACAAGCGTGTCACGTCGGTCAAGCCGTTGCCCGTGCAAGTTGAAGCCAGATACGGTTGGTCATGCCAACGCCTGACAAAGGTGCATGGGAGGCTGGGCATGGCCATCTTCTGTAGTTCGCGGAAGGACGAAAAGACCAAAGTGTGTTTACTTGAGAGTGCTAGTGCCAGGGTGATCACGTTGGGACTTCAAGTGCAGAGTGTTGTGTCAGCAGAGTATTTTCTCAACAATGATGACTCGAGGGTTATATCGAACGCTCGGGGAATGGAGTAAAGAGTTATATCTCCCTCTCTTCTTCTAGCAATCCTGCAAAATAAAATAAAGCCTTGTGTCCCCAACTCCACCGTGTGGTTGTCAAGCGTAAAGTTTTGTGTAAGTAAAAGTAAGTAAAATAGTAACTAGAGTAAATAAACTAAACAAGTAAAGTAAAGTAAGTAAAAGTAGTAAAGGTTTGTTTGTTTTGGGGTTTTGAGTGCAAATAAGGTAGAAAAGTATTTTATATTTTCGAATTAAAATAGTGCTGCAAATAAAAAGTAAGATAAAAGTAATGGAAAGGTATTAAGAATTAACATAGAGATGATGCAACACATCTCTCTTATACTTCACAAGACAGGAAAAACTTTATGCAATCTTGTATTAAGAATTAACAGAGTATAGCCATAAGTACTTTGACATGATGTTTGAATATCAAATATGCTACCTTGATCAAACAAGATCATCACTTTTGTCACGTCACAAACATAGCACACGCATTCACTTTACAACCAGTTCTGCTACATGTTTGCTTGCTGTCATTTTTATTTCAGATTGTAATTATCACTTACAATCATCCATATTACTTGTATGTCACTATCTCTTTGCCGAACTAGTGTACATATACACCTGACAAGTGTATTGGGTGTGTTGGGGACACAAGAGACTTCTTGTATCGTAATTGCAGGGTTGCTTGAGAGGGATATCTTTGACCTCTTGATACGTCCATTTTGCATCACTATTTTATATCATAATTTGATGTTATTCATTGATATATTTCATATTTGGAGATGATACTTATGTTATTTCATCTATTTTGCATGTTTCATGATTATTTGGGGATCGCGCACTGGAGCCAGGATTCCGGCAAAAGCACCGTCGGATGCAATATTTCGGAAGATCAGCAGTTGATGGAAATTATATGAAAATTCCTATTTTTCCGAAGTCGAAGGGAGCCGAAGGGGGAGCGAGGGGACCCGAGGTGGCCCACCTCATAGGCCGGCGCGGCCCAAGGCCCGGCCGCGCCGCCTGTGAGGAGGGGGCCCACAGCCCCTCTCTCGCCTCCTTTTCTTCGCGTACGTCTTCGTCCGAAAACCTAAGCCACGAGGATAGTCGCGAAGAGTCACCTGGTCGGGGCGGAGAACACCGAGAGAAAGAGCTCTCCGGTGGGCAGGAATCCGCGGGGAAATTCCCTCCCGGAGGGGGAAATCGACGCCATCGTCACCGTCATCAAGCTGGACATCATCTCCATCACCATCGTCATCATCATCATCATCATCACCGCCATCTCCACCGCTGCACCTCGTCACCGCTGTAACAATTTGGGTTGGATCTTGATTGTTTGATAGGGGAAACTCTCCGGTGTTGATTTCTACTTATTATTGATGCTATTGAGTGAAACCGTTGAACCAAGGTTTATGTTCAGATTGTTATTCATCATCATATCACCTCTGATCATGTTCCATATGATGTCTCGTGAGTAGTTCTTTTAGTTCTTGAGGACATGGGTGAAGTCTAAATGTTAGTAGTGAATTATGGTTGAGTAATATTCAATGTTATGATATTTAAGTTGTGGTGTCATTCTTCTAGTGGTGTCGTGTGAACGTCGACTACACGATACTTCACCATTTATGGGCCTAGGGGAGTGCATCTTGTATTCGGTTGCTAATTGCGGGTTGCCGGAGTGACAGAAACCTGAGCCCCGTTGGTATATCGATGCAGGAGGGATAGCAGGATCTTAGAGTTTAAGGCCGTGGTTAGATTTATCTTAATTACTTTCTTGTATTTGCGGATGCTTGCAAGGGGTATAATCACAAGTATGTATTAGTCCTAGGAAGGGCGGTGCATTAGCATAGGTTCACCCACACAACACTTATCAAAACAATGAAGATTATTTAGCTACATGAAGCGAAAGCACTAGACTAAATTCCCGTGTGTCCTCAAGAACGTTTGATCATTATAAGTAAACAAACCGGCTTGTCCTTTGTGCTAAAAGGGATTGGGCCACTCGCTGCAATTATTTCTCTCGCATTTTACTTACTCGTACTTTATTCATCTGCTACATCAAAACCCCCTGAATACTTGTCTGTGAGCATTTACATGAATCCTTCATCGAAACCGCTTGTCAACACCTTTCGCTCCTGGGTTCGACACTATTTATCGAAAGTACTACGATACACCCCTATACTTGTGGGTCATCAAGACTATTTTCCGGCGCCGTTGCGGAGTGAAGCGCTATTGGTAAGTGGAATTGGTAAGGAAAACTTTTACTGTTGTGCTGATTTTATTTCTTGCTGCTATAAGTCATTATGGAGAGATCTTCTCTTGAATTTCTATTTGGGAAATCTACTACTACCTAAATATGAGGGATGAGGAAGTAATACCATACAAAATACCTATGAAAATTATTGAACGTGTTATGGATAACCGCTATGAAGGGGATGGAACCGTCCATCCGGTGATCATTTACTGTTTTTACATGAATTATGCGGGTTATTCAAATGTGCGGTATTGCTATGGATGAATTTAGAAAGAAACTATTCTCTATATCGTTGTCTGGTAAAGCGGCGCATTGGTATAAATTGTTGAAGAATGGTGATTCTCTTGATTGGGAGGACATTGTGCCTTTATTTTATTCCAAATTCTATCCTCCAAGTGAAATTCACAAAAATCGGAACCGCATATATAATTTCTGGCCTAATGATGAGAGAGTATTTCCCAAGCTTGGGGAGATTGAAGTCTTTAATGCTCAAATGCCCCATTCATGAGCTTCCTGGTAATGTTATTATTGATAATTTCTATGCAAGACTTTCTTTTCAAGACAAGACCTTGTGGATACTTCTTGTTCTGGATCATTTACACGCAACAAAGAAGAGTTTAAAAGAGACCTTCTTGATCGGATCCAGGAGAATACTGAAGGATGGGAGAACGACAAAGATAGAGAGTCATATAAACTTTGATTATAAATGCATTGAAGTTTTTATGGACACTGATAAATTTCAATATCAGTGCTACTTATGGTCTTGATTCTCAAGTTGTTGCAAATCTTTATAAAGCTTTTGCCTCTCATTATGAATTGCCTAAGAAGAATTTTGATAAGTATCATGAACCATATAAAGATAAAATTGATTCATCTATAAACAAATGTGTAGTAATTGAAATTGTTGATCATGTTATTCCTGAAGCTTATATTGAAAAAACTCCTTTCCCTGCTAAAATGAAGGAGTACTTATAAATAGTGCGGTTAATAAAAGTGAAAAGAAACCTATAGAACTGAAGAACAAATAAAAGTTGAACCTGCTATTGCAATAGTTAAAGATCTTGTGACTTGAAAATGTGGAAGATGGTCATATTATTTTCGTGAAGATGCTTCTAATATTGTTTCGCATCCTAATAAGTCTAGAAAAACTAGTGTTCCTATGCTATCTGTTAGAATTGGTGATCATTGTTATTATGGTTTATGTGATATTGGTGCAAGTATTAGTGCTATTCCTTATGAGCTTTACAAGGAGATTATGCATGAAATTGGTTCTTGTGAGCTTGAAGATATTGATGTGGTTATTCGGCTAGCTAATAGAGAAACTATCTCTCCAATTGGTATTGTTCGAGATGTGGAAGTTTTATGTGGTAAGATTAAATATCCTGCTGACTTTTTGGTACTTTGCTAGTAAGTATTGTCCTATTATTTTTGGTAGACCTTTTCTAAATACTTGTGGAGCTATAGTGGTAAGGAATGAGGTATTAAAACTTCTTGAAGCTGGTATTATATATCCTATTGCTGATAGTAGATGGGTTAGTCCTGTGCATTGTGTTCCTAAGAAAGGAGGAATGACTGTTGTGCCTAATGATAATGAAGAGCTCATCCCTCAAAGAGTAGTTGTAGGATATAGAATGTGCATTGATTTTCGAAAGGTTAATAAAGTTACTAAGAAAGATCATTACCCTTTACCATTTATTGATCAAATGTTAGAAAGGTTGTCTAAAAATACTCATTTTTGCTTTCTTGATGGTTATTCTGGGTTTTCACAAATTGTGTTAAAACTAAAGATCAAGAGAAAACCACTTTTACTTGTCCCTATGGAACTTATGCTTATAGACGTATGCCTTTTGGTTTATGTAATGCTTGTGCTACTTTTCAAAGATGCATGTCTGCTATTTTTCATGGCTTTTGCGAGAGTATTGTAGAGGTATTCATGGATGATTTTTCTGTCTATGGGAATTCTTTTGATAATTGCTTGCGAAACCTCGATAAAGTTTTGAAGAGATATGAAGAAACTAACCTTGTTCTTAATTGGGAGAAATGCCACTTTATGGTTAATGAAGGAATTGTATTGGGACATAAAATTTCCGAGAGAGGTATTGAAGTTGATAGAGCTAAAGTTGAAGCAATTGAGAAGATGCCCTATCCGAGGGATGTTAAAGGTATTCGTAGTATTCTTGGTCATGCTGGGTTTTATAGGAGATTTATTAAAGATTTCTCCAAGATTTCAAAGCCTCTTACTAATCTTCTTCAAAAGATGTACCTTTTGTTTTTGATGATGATTGTAAGGAAGCTTTTGAAGCTCTAAAGAAAGCCTTAACAACTGCTCCTGTAGTTGAACCTCCTGATTGGAACTTACCTTTTGAAATTATGTGTGATGCTAGTGATTTTGTTGTGGGCGTGATACGTCTCCGACGTATCGATAATTTCTTATGTTCCATGCTACTTTATTGATGATACCTATGATACGTCTCCAACGTATCGATAATTTCTTATGTTCCATGCTACTTTATTGATGATACCTACATGTTTTATGCACATTATATGTCATATTTATGCATTTTCTGGAACTAACCTATTAACAAGATGCCGAAGAGCCAGTTGTTGTTTTCTGCTGTTTTTGGTTTCAGAAATCCTAGTAAGGAAATATCTAATTGGACGAAACTTTCGCCTGGGTCCTATTGCACGAAGCTTCCGAAGACCGAAGAGATAACGAGTAACACGACGAGGAGGCCGGCGCGGCCCGGCCCGGCCGCGCCGACCTACCCCCGGGCCCCTCGTGTGGCCCCCGCTGACCCTCCGCCTACTTAAAGCCTCGTCGCGAAACCCCCAGCGAGAGCCACGATACGGAAACCTTCCAGCCGCCGCCATCGCAAAATCAAGATTCGGGGACAACCTCTGTCTCGGCACTGCCGACGGGAATTGCCCCCGAGTCGTCTCCACCGCCGTCTCCACCGCCATCTTCACCGCCATCGCTGCCTCCATGATGAGGAGGGAGTAATTCACCCCTGGCTGAGGGCTCCGCTGTAGCTATGTGGTTCATCTCTCTTTATGTGATCTAGTTGAATATCGTCTATGTGCTACTCTAGTGATGTTATTAAAGTACTCTATTCCTCCTCCATGTGTGTAAAGGTGATAGTGTGTGCACCGTGTGAGTACTTGGCGTAGGCTATGATTATGATCTCTTGTAGATTATGAAGTTAATTATTGCTATGATGGTATTGATGTGTATTATTCCTCCTACATATGCATGATGGTGATAGTGTGCATGCTATGTTAGTTCTTGGTGTAATTATGTTGATCTATCTTGCACTCTAAGGTTATTTAAATATGAACATTGCATTGTGGAGCTTGTTAACTCCCGCATTGAGGGTTCGTGTAATCCTACGCAATGTGTTCATCATCCAACAAAAGGGTGTAGAGTAGTCCTATTATGTGATCATTGTTGAGAGTGTCCACTAGTGAAAGCAGGATCCCTAGGCCTTGCTTCCAAGCATCGAATCTCCGTTTGTTTATGTTTTGTTGCATGTTTACTCGCTGCATATTTTATTCAGATTGCTATTACCACTCATATACATCCATATTACTTGTATTTCACTATCTCTTCGCCGAACTAGTACACCTATACACCCGACAAGTGTATTTGGTGTGTTGGGGACACAAGAGACTTCTTGCTTTGTGATTGCAGGTTGCTTGAGAGGGATATCTTTGACCTCTTCCTCCCGAGTTCGATAAACCTTGGGTAATCCACTTAAGGGAAACTTGCTGCTGTTCTACAAACCTCTGCTCTTGGAGGCCCAACACTGTCTACAAGAATAGAAGCACCCGTAGACATCAACCTACATGTTTTATACACATTATATGTCATATTTATGCGTTTTCCGGAACTAACCTATTAACAAGATGCCGAAGTGCCAGTTCCTGTTTTCTGCTGTTTTTGGTTTCAGAAATCCTAGTAACGAAATATTCTCGGAATTGGACGAAATCAACGCCCAGGTCCTATTTTGCCCGGAAGCATCCGAACACCCGAGAACCGTCGAGAGGGGCCACAGGGGCCCACGCATGGGGTGGCGCGCCTGGCGGGGCCGCGCCTCTAGTGTGTCGTCGCCGGTTGACCCTCCGACTCCGCCTCGCCTATTTAAAGGTCCCGACCTAAAACGCGATACGAATAAGCCACGGTACGCGAAACCTTCCGAGCCGCCGCCATCGCGAAGCCAAGATCCGGGGACAGGAGTCTGTTCGCACGCCGGTGATACGTCTCCAACGTATCGATAATTTCTTATGTTCCATGCTACTTTATTGATGATACCTACATGTTTTATACATTATATGTCGTATTTACACATTTTCTGGAACTAACCTATTAACAAGATGCCGAAGAGCCATTGTTTGCTGCTTTTGGTTTCAGAAATCCTAGTAAGGAAATATTCTCGAATTGGACGAAATCAACGCCCAGGGTCCTATTTTTGCACGCTTCCGAAGACCGAAGGAGAGTCGAAGGGGCCACGAGGTGGCGACACCACGGCGGCGGCGCGCCCAGGCCCTGGCCGCGCCGACCTATGGTGTGGGCCCTCGCGTCGCCTCCCGACCTACCCTTTCGCCTACTTAAAGCCTCCGTCGCGAAACCCCAGTACCGAGAGCCACGATACGAAAACCTTCCAGACGCCGCCGCTAATCCCATCTCGGGGATTCAGGAGATCGCCTCCGGCACCCTGCGGAGAGGGGATTCATCTCCGAGGACTCTTCATCGCCATGATCGCCTCCGGAGTGATGAGTGAGTAGTTCACCCCTGGACTATGGGTCCATAGCAGTAGCTAGATGGTCGTCTTCTCCTAATTGTGCTTCATTGTTGGATCTTGTGAGCTGCCTAACATGATCAAGATCATCTATCTCAATACTATATGTTGTGTTTGTCGGGATCCGATGGATAGAGAATACTATGTTATGGTGATTATCAATCTATTGTTTATGTGTTGTTTATGATCTTGCATGCTCTCCGTTATTAGTAGAGGCTCGGCCAAGTTTTTGCTCTTAACTCCAAGAGGAGTATTTATGCTCGATAGTGGGTTCATGCCTTCATTGATATCTGGGACAGTGACAAAAGTTCTAAGGTTGTGATGTGTTGCCACTAGGGATAAAACATTGATTCTATGTCTAAGGATGTAGTTGTCGATTACATTACGCACCATACTTAATGCAATTGTCTGTTGCTTTGCAACTTAATACTGAATGGGGTTCGGATGATAACCGAAGGTGGACTTTAGGCATAGATGCAGTTGGATGGCGGTCTATGTACTTTGTCGTAATGCCCGGATTAAATCTCACTATATTTATCATATCATGTACATGCATTGTTATGCCCTTCTCTATTTGTCAATTGCCCGATCGTAATTTGTTCACCCAACATGCTTTTATCTTATGGGAGAGACACCTCTAGTGAACTGTGGACCCCGGTCCTATTCTTTACATCGCATACAATCTCGCAATACTTGTTTTACTGTTTTCTGCAAACAATCATCTTCCACACAATACGGTTAATCCTTTGTTACAGCAAGCCGGTGAGATTGACAACCTCACTGTTTCGTTGGGGCAAAGTACTTGGTTTGTGTTGTGCAGGTTCCACGTTGGCGCCCGAATCCCTGTTGTTGCGCCGCATCACATTTCGCCACCATCAACCTTCAACGTGCTTCTTGACTCCTACTGGTCCGATTAAACCTTGGTTCTTACTGAGGGAAACTTGCCACTGTGCGCATCATACCTTCCTCTTGGGGTTCCCAACGGACGTGTACATCTACGCGCATCACCGGGACGGGGAAGTGCCCCTGGAAGGCTTCTCCATCGACACCGCTGACATCTCCACCGCCATCTTCATCAACGCTGCTGCTCCCATGAGGAGGGAGTAGTTCTCCATCAAGGCTCGGGGCTGTACCGATAGCTATGTGGTTAATCTGTCTCCTATGTACTTCAATACAATGATCTCATGAGCTGCTTTACATGATTGAGATCCATATGATGAGCTTTGTATCGCCACTAGTTATGTGCTACTCATGTGATGTTATTAAAGTAGTCTATTCCTCCTGCATGGTGTAAAGGTGACTAGTGTGTGCACCGTGTGGTTCTTGTCGTAGATTCTGATCATGATCTCTTGTAGATTGTGGAGTTAATTATCATTATGATAGTATTGATGTGATCTATTCCTCCTTTCATAGTGTAATGTGGACAGTGTGTGCGCTATGTTAGTTCTTGGTTTATTTTGCAATGATCTATTATGCTCTAATGTTACTTAAACATGAATATCGAATGTTGTGGCGCTTGTTAACTCCGACATTGAGGGTTCGTGTAATCCTACACAATTAGTGGTGTTCATCATCCAACAAGAGTATATGTAGCACAAAGGAAAGAGAACTTATTTATTATGTGATCAATGTTGAGAGTGTCCACTAGTGAAAGTATGATCCCTAGGCCTTGTTTCCACCACAAAGAATTGCTTCCTACGCTAGCAAGCTATTTTCTAGCGCCGCTTGTTTACTGTTTTACTGTCTTTACTTTCTGCAATATTACCACCATCTATACCACCTGTGTTTTACTATCTCTTCGCCGAACTAGTGCACCTATACATCCGACAAGTGTATTTGGTGTGTTGGGGACACAAGAGACTTCTTGCTTTGTGGTTGCAGGGTTGCATGAGAGGGATATCTTTGACCTCTTCCTCCCCGAGTTCGATAAACCTTGGGTGATCCACTTAAGGGAAAACTTGCTGTTGTTTTACAAACCTCTGCTCTTGGAGGCCCAACACTGTCTACAAGAATAGAAGCACCCGTAGACATCAAGCTATTTTCTGGCGCCGTTGCCGGGGAGGAAAGGTAAAAGGTACTCACACTCCGGATCTCGGCTACTAAGCTATTTTCCGGCGCGTTGTAAGTACTCGAAGCTATTTCCTTTAGACTCTGCAATTGCGACATTTGGTTTCTTGTTTACACTAGTTAGGCATAATGGAAAGTAACAATGAGCTTCTTATTCTATTTCCTGAGTTAAGACATGGATTGTTTGCTGCGAAAATTAAAAAACCTATGGAACACATTAGCATGAGCGCTTTGAACACCATTGTTGCTAATGATATGGAGAATTCTAAGCTTGGGGAAGCTGGATTTGATGAGCATGATATTTTTTGTACCCCAAGCATTGAGGAGAAAATTTACTTTGATGATACTTTGCCTCCTATATTTGATGATGAGAATAATAAAGATAGCTACTTTGTTGAATTTGCTCCCACTACAACTAATAAAATTGATTATGCCTATATGGAGAGTAATAATTTTATGCATGAGACTCATGACAAGAATGTTATATGTGATAGTTATATTGTTGAATTTGTTCATGATGCTACTGAAAGTTATTATGAGAGAGGAAAATATGGTTGTAAAAATTTTCATGTTACTAAAACACCTCTCTATGTGCTGAAATTTTTGAAGTTACACTGGTTTTATCTTCCTATGCTTGTTACTTTGCTCTTCATGAACTTGTTTATTTACAAGACTCCTATGCATAGGAAGCATGTTAGACTTAAATTTGTTTTGAATTTGCCTCTTGATGCTCTCTTTTGCTTCAACTACTATTTCTTGCGAGTGCATCATTAAAACTGCTGAGCCCATCTTAATGGCTATAAAGAAAGAACTTCTTGGGAGATAACCCATGTGTTTTTACTACAGTACTTTGTTTTATATTTGAGTCTTGGAAGTTGTTTACTACTGTAGCAACCTCTCCTTATCATGTTTTGGTGCCAAGTAAAGTCTCTATAGTAAGGTTTCATACTAGATTTGGATTACTGCGCAGAGACAGATTTCTTTGCTGTCACGAATCTGGGCCTAATTCTCTGTAGGTAACTCAGAAAATTATGCCAATTTACGTGAGTGATTCTCAGATATGTACGCAACTTTCATTAGTTTTGAGTTTTTCCATTTGAGCAAGTCTGGTGCCATTTTAAAATTCGTCTTTACGAACTGTTCTGTTTTTGACAGATTCTGTCTTTTATTTCGCATTACCGCTTTTGCTTTGTTGAATGGGTTTCTTTGTTCCATTAACTTTCAGAAGTTTTGAGCAATTTCCGGAAGTGTTAAGAATGATTGTGTTACCTCTGAACATGTGAATTTTGATTATGCACTAACCCTCTAATGAGTTTGCTTGAAGTTTGGTGTGGCAGAAGTTTTCAAGGGTCAATAGAAGAGGGTGATATAATGTGATCGAGAAGAGTGAAAGGTCTAAGCTTGGGGATGCCCCTGGTTCATCCCTGCATATTTTAAGAAGACTCAAGCATCTAAGCTTGGGATGCCCAAGGCATCCCCTTTCATCGACAACTTATCAGGTTTCTTCTAGTGAAACTATATTTTTATTCGCCACATCCTATGTATTTTACTTGGAGCGTCTGTTTGTTTTTGTTTCTGTTTTTGTTTGAATAAATGATTATTTGGGAGAGAGACACGCTCCGCTGGTTCGTATGAACAAATGTGTTCTTAGCTTTTAATTTTCATGGCGAAGGTTGAAACTGCTTCGTTAATTGTTATATGGTTGGAAATGAAAATGTAGTAATTCTAAAATGTCTTGGATAATGTGATACTTGGCAATTGTTGTGCTCATGTTTAAGCTCTTGCATCATATACTTTGCACCTATTAATGAAGAAATACATAGAACTTGCTAAAATTTGGTTTGCATATTTGGTCTCTCTAAGGTCTAGATAATTTCTAGTATTGATTTTTGAACAACAAGGAAGACGGTGTAGAGTCTTATAATGTTTACAATATGTCTTTTATGTGAGTTTTGCTGCACCGGTTCATCCTTGAGTTTGCTTCAAATAACCTTGCTAGCCTAAACCTTGTATCGAGAGGGAATACTTCTCATGCATCCAAATCCTTGAGCCAACCACTATGCCATTTGTGTCCACCATACCTACCTACTACATGGTATTTCTCCGCCATTCCAAAGTAAATTGCTTGAGTGCTACCTTTAAACAATTCAAAATTTATCACCTCTGATTTGTGTCAATGTTTTATAGCTCATGAGGAAGTATGTGGTGTTTATCTTTCAATCTTGTTGGGCAACTTTCACCAATGGACTAGTGGCTTCATCCGCTTATCCAATAATTTTGCAAAAAGAGCTGGCAATGAGGATTCCCAGTCCCAAATTAATTAACAAAAATAGACACTCCTCCATGGTATGTGATTGTTGGACGGCACCCGAAGGATTCGGTTAGCCATGGCTTGAGAAAGCAAAGGTGGGGAGGAGTGTCATCATAATTAAACTAAAATAAAAAGGCACTCCTTCATGGTATGAGATTGTTGGCAGGCACCCGAGGATTCGGTTAGCCATGGTTTGTGAAAGAAAGGTTGGAAGGAGTGCCACCCAAAAATAAAATAAAATGGGAGCCGCTCTTTGAAGGTTTGTCTGGCAAGGGGTTAGAGTGCCCACTACCATTCGTTGACAACAACAAACACCTCTCAAAACTTTATTTTTATGCTCTCTTTATGTTTTCAAAATAAAAGCTCTAGCACAAATATAGCAATCGATGCTTTCCTCTTTGAAGGACCTATCTTTTACTTTTATGTTGAGTCAGCTTCACCTATTTCTCTCCACCCCAAGAAGCAAACACTTGTGTGAACTGTGCATTGATTCCTACATACTTGCATATTGCACTTATTATATTACTTTGCATTGACAACTATCCATGAGATATACATGTTACAAGTTGAAAGCAACCGCTGAAACTTAATCTTCCTTTGTGTTGCTTCAACACCTTTACTTTGATTTATTGCTTTGTGAGTTAACTCTTATGCAAGACTTATTGATGCTTGTCTTGAAGTACTATTCATGAAAAGTCTTTGCTTTATGATTCATTTGTTTACTCATGTCATTACCATTGTTTTGATCGATGCATTCATTACATATGTTTACCAATAGTATGATCAAGGTTATGATGGCATGTCACTTCAGAAATTATCTTTGTTATCGTTTTACCTGCTCGGGACGAGCAGAACTAAGTGATACGTCTCCGACGTATCGATAATTTCTTATGTTCCATGCTACTTTATTGATGATACCTACATGTTTTATACACATTATATGTCATATTTATGCGTTTCCGAACTAACCTATTAACAAGATGCCAAAGTGCCAGTTCTGTTTTTCGCTGTTTTTGGTTTCAGAAATCCTAGTAACGAAATATTCTCGGAATTGGACGAAATCAACGCCTGTGTTCCTATTTTACCCGGAAGCATCCGAACACCCGAGAGAGAGGGGCCACAGGGGGCTCACACATGGGGGTGGCGCGGCCAGGGCTGGGCCCGCGCCCCCCTAGTGTGTCGTCGCCTCGTTGACCCTCCGACTCCGCCTCTTCGCCTATTTAAAGGTCCCTGATCTAAAACGCGATACAAATAAGCCACGGTACGCGAAACCTTCCAGAGCCGCCGCCATCGCGAAGCCAAGATCTGGGGGACAGGAGTCTCCTTCCGGCACGCCGCCGGGACGGGGAAGTGCCCCCGGAAGGCTTCTCCATCGACACCGCTGACATCTCCACCGCCATCTTCATCAACGCTGCTGCTCCCATGAGGAGGGAGTAGTTCTCCATCAAGGCTCGGGGCTGTACCGGTAGCTATGTGGTTAATCTCTCTCCTATGTACTTCAATACAATGATCTCATGAGCTGCTTTACATGATTGAGATCCATATGATGAGCTTTGTATCGCCACTAGTTATGTGCTACTCATGTGATGTTATTAAAGTAGTCTATTCCTCCTGCATGGTGTAAAGGTGACTAGTGTGTGCACCGTGTGGTTCTTGTCGTAGATTATGATCATGATCTCTCGTAGATTGTGGAGTTAATTATCATTATGATAGTATTGATGTGATCTATTCCTCCTTTCATAGTGTAATGTGGACAGGGTGTGCGCTATGTTAGTTCTTGGTTTATTTTGCAATGATCTATTATGCTCTAAGGTTACTTAAACATGAATATCGAATGTTGTGCAGCTTGTTAACTCCGGCATTGAGGGTTCGTGTAATCCTACACAATTAGTGGTGTTCATCATCCAACAAGAGTATATGTAGCACAAAGGAAAGAGAACTTATTTATTATGTGATCAATGTTGAGAGTGTCCACTAGTGAAAGTATGATCCCTAGGCCTTGTTTCCACCACAAAGAATTGCTTCCTACGCTAGCAAGCTATTTTCGCGCCGCTTGTTTATCGTTTTACTGCGCTTTTCGCAATATTACCACTATCTATACCACCTGTGTTTTACTATCTCTTCGCCGAACTAGTGCACCTATACATCTGACAAGTGTATTTGGTGTGTTGGGGACACAAGAGACTTCTTGCTTTGTGGTTGCAGGGTTGCATGAGAGGGATATCTTTGACCTCTTCCTCCCGAGTTCGATAAACCTTGGGTGATCCACTTAAGGGAAAACTGTTGCTGTTCTACAAACCTCTGCTCTGGAGGCCCAACACTGCCTACAAGAATAGAAGCACCGGACATCGTGGCTGTTCTTGGACAGCGAGTAGATAAAAATTAAATGTTATTCCTTATGCTAGTAAGACTCTTGATGCTGCTCAAAGAAATTATGCTACAACTGAAAAAGAATTGTTAGCTCTAGTCTTTGCTTGTGACAAGTTTAGATCATATATTGTTGATTCAAAAGTCACAATTCATACTAATCATGCTGCAATTAGATACCTTATGACAAAGAAAGATGCTAAGCCAAGGCTTATTAGATGGGTACTTCTTTTGCAAGAATTTGATTCATATATTATAGATAGGAAAGGTGCTGATAATCCTGTTGCCGATAATTTGTCTAGATTGGAAAATATTGCTTATGATCCTGCTCCGTTAATGATAGTTTTCCAAATGAACAATTGGCTGTAATAAAGGTGAACTCGCGAGATAGCCCTTGGTACGCTCGATTATGCTAACTTTATTGTTTCCAAGTACTTGCCTCCAACCTTTTCAGCTCAAAGGAGAAAATTTTTATGACTTGAGGCATTATTTTTGGGATGACCCACACTTATATAAAGAAGGAGTGGATGGTATTATGCGAAGATGTGTTCCCGAATATGAACAACAAGATATATTGAGTAAATGTCATGGTAGTGCTTATGGAGGACATCATGCCGGAGATAGAACCGCGCAAAAGGTTCTACAATCAGGTTTTTATTGGCCAACTCTCTTCAAAGATGCAAGGAAGTTTATTTTATCTTGTGATGAATGTCAAAGGGTTGGTAATATCTCCAGACGCAATGAAATGCCTATGAATTATACTCTTGTTATTGAACCATTCGATTGTTGGGGATTCGACTTCATGGGTCCTTTCCCTTCTTCGAAGGTAACACTCATATACTTGTCGCTGTTGATTATGTTACTAAATGGGTAGAAGCTATACCCACAAAAAGTGCCTGGTGAGACTCTTTAAAAATGCTTTTAGATATTATTTTTCCTAGATTTGGAGTACCTAGATATATTATGACTGGTGGAGGTTCTCATTTTATTCATGGAGGTTTTAGAAAACTCTTGCTAAGTATGGTATTAATCATAGAATTGCTTCCGCTTATCACCCTCAAGCTAGCGGGCAAGTAGAATTATCAAATAGGGAGATTAAATCTATTTTGGGAAAGACTGTTAATAAATCTAGAAAGAATTGGGCTAGCAAATTGAAGGAAGCACTATGGGCTTATAGAACTGCTTATAAAAATCCCATGGGTATGTCACCTTATAAAATGGTTTATGGAAAAGCTTGTCATTTACCTTTAGAATTAGAGCACAAAGCTTATTGGGTGTAAGAGAACTAAATAAAGATCCTAAACTTGCCGGTAAGAGGTTGCTACAATTGAGTTCTTTAGATGAATGGAGAAATGAAGCATATGAAAATGCTAAACTCTTTAAGGAGAAAGTTAAGAAATGGCATGATAGAAGAATTATCAAAAGAGAATTTAATGTTGGGATAAAGTCCTATTGTATCGGTCTCGTCTTGATTCTTTGCAGGGAAATTGCTCTCAAAGTGGGAAGGACCATATGTTATTGTGGAGGTTTATCGTTCAGGGGCAATTAAAATTAGTTCTCTGCAAGGCGATGCCACACAAGTAGTTAATGGACAAAGGCTCAAGCACTATATCTCTGAGATTCTTATAATGAAGATGTTGATGTTATTCAGTGGTAACTCCAAGCTTTCATCAAAGGTCGAACGGGTTCTGGCAGAGTTCGACTTTGAATAGGTAACAGATGGTAATAAAAAGTCCGCGTTTTACTTTCCGAACAATGTTTTTGCTGTTTTTGGAAAATATGAAAAATTACGAGATCGAAACGGAGTGGAGGAGACGCACGAGGGCATGCCCCCACAGGCCGGCGCTGCCCCACCGCCGCGCCGCCCATGGAGGACACCGTCGTTGTCCCCCTCCGACTCTTGTTCGATCTAGTACCTTCCTTTGTCGTAAAAATTACCGCTATATAATCCCCCGGACCCCTGGAGGTCCGTATATCGTTTTCTCGACGTGTTTCGTTTCGAGCTGTTTCTGCCAGGATCTATTTTCAATCTAGAGGCACCATGGTCTCCAACAACAAAGACAAGGAGCTTATGGAGGAAGATATTCAAGATCCCGAGTGGAAAGAGGTGGACGAGAGCGTCAAGGAAGAAGATGAAGAAGAAGTGGAGGAAGACTCGCGCGCAGACCCGCATGCTACCGTTGCAAGCATCAAGGTGGTGGAGAACCCTTTTAATGCAAAGAAGGGCGCAAGAATTCACACCGGAGGAAGACTCCCACGCCACTACCTAGCTCCAAAGACATCTTCTCCAGGCACTTATCACCCCTTCCGCAATCTAATTTACAATAATCAAGTTGAAAGGACTCCCAAGGCAGCATTGCCTAGCAATTGGGATATAGATCGTTCTAACACTCGCAGGAAGGGTGAAGCCTGAAATGAAGAGGGGAAATAACTCCAAGAGTTGGGACTCGCCGTCGGACATACTTCTTAGCCGCGTTGAGCACAATTCGGAGATGATCCGCAACCTCATGTACAAGATTGATGAGCTTCAGGAGCTTGTTGAGAAGCTTGTCAAGAAATCACCATCACCATCAAAGGAGTAATTCATCATCGGTATTGGCATCCCCTTGGTTTGTTCCAAGCTTGGGGGAGTGCCGCGGTATCACATCATCACTAACTTTTACTTTTTATTATCAAGTAGTGTCATATCATGAGTAGGGAAGTTATCATATAAGATGAGTTTAAGAAGAATAGAGGAAATACATGTAGATATGTTATTATCTTTCTTGTTAGTTCTTAGCTTGGTATTCTGAAGTTAAAATTGTTTGTGCTTACAAGTAAGATGCATGATTGTTTCTATCACATGTATATTTGTTTGTTCCCCTCAACTCTTATGCTTGCTAATTAACCTTGCTAGCCAAAGACCTGTACTGAGAGGGAATGCTTCTCGTGCATCTAAACCTTTAAACCAAAACCCATGCCATGTGTGTCCACTATAACTACCTATTATGTGGTATTTCCGCCACCAAGTAAATACTTCATGTGCTACCTTTAAACAATTCAAAACTTTATTACTCCTTATTTGTGTCAATGTTTTATAGCTCATGAGGAAGTATGTGGTGTTTTATCTTTCAATCTTGTTGGGAAACTTTCACCAATGGACTAGTGGCTTCATCCACTTATCCAATAACTTTGCAAAAAGAGCTGGCAATGGGGTTCCCAGTCCCAAGTTAATTAACTTTTGTAATTTTACAAATAGACACTCCTCCATGGTATGTGATTGATTGGGCGGCACCCGAGGATTCGGTTAGGCTAGCAAGGTGGGAGGAGTGTCATCTAAATAAAACTAAAATTAAATAGGCACTCCTTCATGGTATGAGATTGTTGGCAAGCACCCGAGGATTCTAGCATGGTTTGTGAAAGCAAAGGTTGGAAGGAGTGTCAACCAAAAATAAAACTTTATGGGAGCCAGCTCTTGAGAGTTTGTCCGGCAAGGGGTTAGAGTACTACAACTGCTGACAACAACAAACACCCCTCAAAACTTTACTTTTATGCTCTCTATATGATTTCAAAACTTGAAAAGCTCTAGCACATGATTTAATCTCGCCTCTGCGAAGGGCCTGTCTTTTACTTTATATTGAGTCAGTAAAACTATTTCCCTCCATCTTAAGCAAGCATTTGAGTTGTTGTGATCCAACCATCTATATTGTAATATATTTAATCATGCATTTTATTCTTCCTTGTTTAGTACAAGTTTTATTTGATGAATATAGCTTTGAAGATTATCAATGATTATGATGAGATTATTATGATTGAGTATGCAAGTTGTGCTATATAAGCTTTAATATAAGAGCTCCGCTCGATAGATAAGTATAATCTGTTAACTGTTCTTTGACCAAGAACGAAGTTTGCCATCACCAATTATGATTTTCTATGCACCTTTACTTGTGATTTCCTTTTACTTGCTTCAAGTTGAATTATATGAGGAAGTTGTTCACTATTATGTCTTGTGTGAACTAATATGATGCTTCTTGTCCGTATTTTATTTATCGACTCTTCACTCCATAAACATGTGGTCTTGTTTACTGAGTTCAGTTTCGCTTGGGGACAAGCGAAGCTAAGCTTGGGGGAGTTGATACGTCCATTTTGCATCACTATTTTATATCATAATTTGCTGTTATTCATTGATATATTTCATATTTGGAGATGATACTTATGTTATTTCATCTATTTTGCATGTTTCATGATTATTTGGGGATCGCGCACCGGAGCCGATTCTCTGGAAAGCACCGTCAGATGCAATATTTCGGAAGATCAGCAATTGACGGAAATTATATGAAAATTCCTATTTTTTCAGAAGTCGGGGAGCCGAAGGGGAGCCGGACTGATAGGCCCACCTCATAGGCCGCGCGCCCAGCCCGGCCGCGCCACCCCGTGAGGAGGGGGCCCACGCCCTCTCTCGCCTCCCTTTCTTCTCGTACGTCTTCGTCCCGAAAACCTAAGCCACAGAGGATAGTCGCGAAGAGTCACACCGCCTCCTCAAGGGGACGGAGAACACGTAGAGAGAAAGAGCTCTTCGGCGGGCAGGAATCCGAAATTCCCTCCCGAGGGGGAAATCGACGCCATCGTCACCGTCATCAAGCTAGACATCATCTCCATCACCATCGTCATCATCATCATCATCATCACCGCCATCTCCACCGCTGCACCTCGTCACCGCTGTAACGATTTGGGTTGGATCTTGATTGTTTGATAGGAAAACTCTCCCTGTTGATTTCTACTTGTTATTGATGCTATTGAGGAAACCGTTGAACCAAGGTTTATGTTCAGATTGTTATTCATCATCATGTCACCTCTGATCATGTTCCATATGATGTCTCGTGAGTAGTTCGTTTAGTTCTTGAGGACATGGGTGAAGTCGAAATGTTAGTAGTGAATTATGGTTGAGTAATATTCAATGTTATGATATTTAAGTTGTGGTGTCATTCTTCTAGTGGTGTCGTGTGAACGTCTACACGGTACTTCACCATTTATGGGCCTAGGGGAGTGCATCTTGTATTCGGTTGCTAATTGCGGGTTGCCGGAGGATGTAAACCCGAGCCCCGTGGTATATCGATGCGTGAGGGATAGCAGGATCTTAGAGTTTAAGGTTGTGGTTAGATTTATCTTAATTATTTCTTGTATTTGCGGATGCTTGGTATAATCACAAGTATGTATTAGTCCTAGGAAGGGCGGTGCATTAGCATAGGTTCACCCACACAACACTTATCAAAACAATGAAGATTATTTAGCTACATGAAGCGAAAGCACTAGACTAAATTTCCGTGTGTCCTCAAGAACGTTTGGTCATTATAAGTAAACAAACCGCTTGTCCTTTGTGCTAAAAGGATTGGGCCACTCGCTACAATTATTTCTCTCGCATTTTACTTACTCGTATTTTTATTCATCCGCTACATCAAAACCCTCGAACATTTGTACTGAGCATTTAACGTGAATCCTTCATCGAAACGCTTGTCAACACCTTCTTCCTCGTTGGGTTCGACACTCTTATTTATCGAAAGTACTACGATACACCCCCATACTTGTGGGTCATCACCTCATCTTAGATTCATGCCAGTGTGGTACACTCAGGAAACTTGCTACTACTCAAAAATGTCTCTTGAGGCCCCATGCATACAAGAATAGAAGCGTGCGTAGACATCAAGCTCTTTTCTAGCGCCGTTGCCGGGAGGTAAGGTAAAAGGTACTCACATCCTCTGGCTACTAAGCTATGTTGTAGTTGCCGGTGAGTGCTCGAAGTTATTTCCTTTATATTCTGTAATTATATCTTCTTGTTTTTTATTTTTATTTTCACTAGTTATGCTTAATGGAAAACAACAACAAAATTAGAGAGCTTTATAGCATTTATTTTGAGTTAGAACATGAGGTGTTTGAAGAGAAAATTAAAAAACCTATGGAACTTTACTTGCATGCTAGTAGCAATGTTATTAGTATAAATTTTTTGAACACCATTATTTCTAATGCTATGGAAAACTCTAAGCTTGGGGAAGCTAGTTTTTATGAAAATGATATTTTTAGTTCCCCAGCTTTAGAGGAGGAAATTTTCTATGATGATAATGTGCCTCCAATATATGATGATTACAATGATGATTATGTTATTTTTAGTCCACCTACTATTGAGGATAAAATTAATTATGATTACAATATGCCTCCTATATTTGATGATTATGGTGATGAGAATAATAATGATAGCTATTTTGTTGAATTTGCTCCCACTATAATTAATAAGAATGACTATGATTATGTGGGGAGTAATAATTATTTTATACATGTAGCTCGTGATAAGAATGTTTTATGTGATAGTTATAATTTTAATTTTATTCATGATTCTACTGAAAGTCATTATGAGAGAGGTAAATATGGTTTTATATATCTCAACAATATTAAGTTTCACCTCTTTATGTTGAAAATTTTGAAGTTGCACTTGTTTTGCTTTCCTATGCTTGTTGCTTTGTGCTTCCATGACTTGTTTATGTACAATATTATTTTCATAGGAAGTGGTTTAGACTTAAAAAAAATATTTTCTTTTTTATGCTCTAATTAACTTTAATTCATATTTCTTATGTGAGCATCTTCTCAAACTACTGTACCTAGCTGAAAGGCGTTAAAAAATCACTCTTGGGAGATAACCCATGTTTTATTTCTGTAATTTTCTTTCATTGAGTCTTGGAAATTATTACCTCTATAATAATCTCTCCTTATCATTTTTATTTCGTTTTTGTGCCAAGGATAGCCTCAAATAGGAAGAAGGTAAGATTTGGGGAAGTTGTTGTCCTGAAAAAGATTCTGTGCTGTCACCAAAAATATTCTTATTCCTAGCCAGAACGTCGGATTGATCTGAAATTTTTTAAGCATATGCTTCGGGTTATTATCTAACTTTCATTAGTTTTGCACTTTTAGATTTGAGCCACACAGGATTTTCAAAAAAACAATCTTTTCCTTTGATAGATTTCTGCCACTATTTGCATTTGCCTTTTAATCTTTTTCGTTTTGAGTTCTTTTGAGAGAAAGAGCTTTTGAAAGAACTTGCTACAGTAGCTAATGTTCTAATGGATGTTTGACTTGTGTTGAAACCCGAACCAAAGTGGATTTGTTATTTTGATTGCACTAATGTTGCTAATGAAAATTGTGTGAAATTTTGTATGAAGGAAGTTTTCAGTGTAGGGAGAGAAGAATGATGTGATGAGATGAAGTATGGACAAAAGCTTAGGTATGCCCATGTCACCCCAAGAAATATCCAAGAAGTACAAGCATCAAAACTTGGGGATGCCCAAGGCATCCCCTTCTTCATCAACAAAGTATCAGGTCATCTTTCAAGACGCTATATTTTTATTGCTTCATATGATATGTGTTGTTCTTGGAGCGTCTTTATTTTTGTTTTTAGTTTTATTTTTTTGTTTGTTGTAGCATATGGTTGGATCCCAACATATTTGTTTTGGAGAATGACACACTCCGTTTTAGTTGCATAGAACACTCAAGTTTTCACTTTTATTGTTCTGCGAGTGTTCTCTTTTGCTAGTACTGCGTTTAGCTCTTGTTTTCCAATCGTATTTTGTTCACAGCTTGTTAGTTTTCTTTATTTAGGTATGATTGTCTTTATGGTATTTATTTATTATTAACTATGAGAGTTGTTTCAAATAAATTGATTGGTGTTGGAGACGAGTAAAATGTTTCATACTTATAGTGATACAAAAGGGAGCTTGTTTAGACTATGGAATAGACTTTAGCATGTCATGTTGGATGTTATTTTAATCATATGCTTAATAGTTATTGTTGTAGCATGACTTGTCTCAAATAGCTGAGAGTGCTTAATGTGCCATTGAAAGAATCATGTGTTGTTTCCATCATACAAAAGCATAATATTGTGGTATTCTCCTTTGATGCTTTATTGGGTTGACTTGGCACATGCTTACATCATGTTATGACTACAAACCAGTCACCTAAAGCCTCTATGATCATTTAGTTTTTGAATTATAATATTACTTTATGCTTTGATTAATAATGTTTGTCGCTATGCATGATTATGGCCATTATTGCTCTCTTAGTTGGTCGCTCCCAGTTTTTTGCTAGCCTTCGCCTGTACTGAGTATGAGCTCTACTCGTGCATCCAACTCCCAAAAACCGAAGTTTTCCAAATTTTTCCATCATACCTACCTATATGTGGTATTTCACCGCCACTTCAAAGTGAATTACTTGTGTGCTACCTTTAAACCTTCAAAAAAATTATTACCTGTTTTGTGTTCTGTTTTAGCTCATGAGGAAGTGTTGAATGCTTTATCATCTCTTTCATGTTTATTATGACTTCAAACCTTGACTAGCGTGCATAATGTGCCAGTCCTTAATATTGCAAAAAGAGTAGGCGCGGGTGCCGAACCCACTAAATTGAACCAATAACCAAAATCTCCTAACACTATGTACTTGAGAAATCATGAACTTAGCTTGTTTAAACAAAGGAGAAGAGGAACTTTATTGTTCTCTCTATGGGAGCCGCTCTTGAATCCATTAAACATGAAAGGATGATAAATCATTTGATGTCATTCGTTGACATAGACATACATACCTCTCAAAATATATTTTCAACACCTCTATTGTATTCAAAATAAAAAGCTCTAGCACAAGAGTAATCTTGCTCCCCTCTGCGCATGGCCTTTCTTTTACTTTTATGTTGAGTCTTCATCTTCTTACTTTATGCACCAATTAAGAGAGCATAATTGTCATTCTGAGTATAATGTGCATAGTCCCAAAATTTATTATTGATTGATTCATGATTATGATTATTGCTTGTTCTCAAATTACTTGTATCTAGTCACCCTTTGAACTTTAAAGGTGTCCTGACATTTATGTTTTGCTAATCCATAAAGGACAAGTTGAATACCACTTTTCTATGATTGATCTATGCTCAAAAACAAATAGTTGCTTTCAGTGCACTATTATTCATGATCTTTTGTTTGAGTTACTTCTCATGTTGTAACATAGTTGCTAAGTTTTATTATTAAAGTTACGGAAATTCAATTCGGCTCCCGGGTGCATATGCTCCCTCTATCAAAAAACAAATTTCGAAATTCGAGAAAAATTTACATGTACAAAATATTCGTAATCAATATCGTGAAAACCAACATTTTTTTATGTCTGTGTAAAAAGAAAAGAAAATTTATTCTGAAAAGCCTTATTTTCAGCATTAAATTTTGTCTTTTTTGCACGTCACAAAGAATGTCATTTTCCACGAAACGACTTTGTGAGCACTATGACGTCAGATGTACAGTTTCAATTTTTTGAAATTTCAAAATATATGTAACATGTGTTTCAAAATAAAGAGATATGCTCCCATGTGCCAAAACACCATTCCGTTAATTATATATCATGTCTATGTTTAGTACTAGAAGACTCACAATGCTTTTACAATAACTTGATACAGATTGTGTTGGCTACATGTCACCTAAAATTATTTTGTTATCACTTACCTACTCGAGGACAAGCATGAGTTAAGCTTGGGAATGCTGATACGTTGCAAACGTATCTATAATTTTTGATGCTTGATGTCGACGGGTGCTTCTATTCTTGTAGACAGTGTTGGGCCTCCAAGAGCAGAGGTTTGTAGAACAGCAGCAAGTTTTCCTTAAGTGGATCACCCAAGGTTTATCGAACTCGGGGAGGAAGAGGTCAAAGATATCCTCTCAAGCAACCCTGCAATCACAATGCAAGAAGTCTCTTGTGTCCCCAACACACCTAATACACTTGCGAGATGTATAGGTGCACTAGTTCGGCGAAGAGATATAAAACACATGTGGTATAGATGGTGGTAATATTGCAGAAGTAAAGATGCATAAAACAAGTAAACAAGCGCGCGAAAAATAGCTTGCTGGCGTAGGAAGCAATTCTTTGTGGTGGAAACAAGGCCTAGGGATCATACTTTCACTAGTGGACACTCTCAACATTGATCACATAATAAATAAGTTCTCTTCACCACTAATTGTGTAGGGCTACAAGAGCTCCCTCAAGCCGGAGTTAACAAGCGCCACAACATTCGATATTCATATTTAAGTAACCTTAGAGCATAATAGATCTTTGCAAAATAAACCAAGTACTAACATAGCATGCACACTGTCACCATCACACTATGAAGGAGGCATAAATCACATCAATACTATCATAGCGATAATCAACTCCATAACCTACAAGAGATTATGATCATAATCTACGACAAGAACTACACAATGCACACACTGTCACCATTACATCCATGCAGAGGAATAGACTACTTTAATAACATCACATGAGTAGCACATAGATAAATAGTGATACAAAACACATTGCAATCATAAAGGGATATAAATAAGCACTTCACTATGCCATTCATAACAGTGAATAAGTATTCTGTGAAATATAGCCTAAGAGACCCACACGGTGCACATCACCTTTACACACGTGGGACAAGGAGTCTCCGAGATCACATAAGTAAAACCCACTTGACTAGCATAATGACATCTAGATTACAAGCATCATCATATGAATCTCAATCATGTAAGGCAGCTCATGAGATTATTGTATTGAAGTACATAGAGAGAGATGAACCACATAGCTACTGGTACAGCCCCGAGCCTCGATGGAAAACTACTCCTCCTCATGGGAGCAGCAGCAGAGGTGATGAAGATGGCGGTGGAGATGGCAGCGGTGTCGATGGAGAAGCCTTGGGGCACTTCCCCGTCCCGGCGACGTGCCTAACAGAGACCCTGGTCCCCGGATCTTGGCTTCGCGATGGCGGCGGCTCGGAACTTTCTCGTACTCATGGCTTATTTGTATCGGGGTTTTAGGTCGTGGAGCTTATATAGGCGAAAGGGGAGCCTCGGAGGGGCCCCGGTGGGGCAGCAACGGCCGGCGCGCCCCTCTCGCGCCGCCTTGGGGTGTGTGGGGCCCCTGTGGCCCCCTCTGGTCCCTCTCGGGTGTTCCGGAAGCTCGGTGAAAATAGGGTACGGGTGTTGATTTCGTCCGATTAGAATATTTCCTTACTAGGATTTCAAACCAAAACAGCAAAACAACTGCACTTCCCATCTCGTCAATAGGTTAGTTCCGAACGCATCAAAACGATATAAAGTGTGAACAAAACATGTAGGTATTGTCATAAAAACAGCATGGAACATCAGAAATTATAGATACGTTGGAGACGTATCATCCCTAAGCTAGTTCCTACTGTCCTCGAGTAGGTAAACGATAACACAAATAATTTCCGAGGTGACATGCTACCATCATAATCTTGATCAACATTATTGTAAAGCATATGACATGAATGGAGTGATTCAAAGCAATATCTATAGGTTGCTAACAAATAGATAACATATAGCAAAACTTTTCATGAATAGTACTTTCAAGACAAGTATCAAAGTCTTGCATAAGAGTTAATTCATAAAGCAATAAATTCAAAGTAAAGGCATCGAAACAACACAAAGGAAGATATAAGTTCAGCAGTTGCTTTCAACTTTCAACATGCATATCTCATGGATAATTGTCAACATAGAGTAATATGATGAATGCAAAAGCAAGTATGTAAGAATCAATGCACGGTTGACATAAGTGTTTGCTTCTAAGATGGAAGGAAATGGGTAAACTGACCAACAATAAAGTAAAAGAATGGCCCTTCGCAGAAGGGAAGCAGGATTAAATCATGTGCTAGAGCTTTTCATGTTTTGAAATCATATAGAGAGCATAAAAGTAAAATTTTGAGAGGTGTTTGTTGTTGTCAACGAATGTAATGGGTACTCAACTACCTTATCAACCAGACTTTCAAGAGTGGCTCCCATGAAGGACGTTATCTCTACCAGCAAGGTAGATCATCCTCTTCTCTTTTGTTTACACATGTACTTTAGTTTTATTTATTAGATGACACTTCAACCTTTTCTTTCACAAGCCATGGCTAACTGAATCGGGTGCCTTCCAACATTCACATACCATGGAGGAGTGTCTATTTGCAAATTTAAGTTGCTTACTGATAAATCAGGGCAAAACATGTGAAGAGAATTATTAATGCAAGTTAATTAATTGGGGCTGGGACCCATTGCTAGCTCTTTTTGCAAAATTATTGGATAAGCGGATGAGCCACTAGTCCATTGTGAAAGTCCGCCGAAGTAAATGACAAGATCAAAGATAAAACACCACATACTTCCTCATGAGCTATAAAACATTGACACAAATAAGAGATAATAGCTTTTGAATTGTTTAAAGGTAGCACATGAAGTATTTACTTGGAATGGCGGAAATACCACATAGTAGGTAGATATGGTGGACACAAATGGCATGGGTTTGGCTCAAGGTTTTGGATGCACGGAAGCATTTCCTCTCAGACAAGGCTTTGGCTAGCAAGGTTATTTGAAGCAAACACAAGTATGAACCGGTACAGCAAAACTTACATAAGAACATATTGCAAGCATTATAAGACTCTACACTTGTCTTCCTTGTTGCTCAAACACTTTTACTAGAAAATATCTAGACCTTAGAGAGACCAATCATGCAAACCAAATTTCAACAAGCTCTACGGTAGTTCTCCACTACTAGATTTAAACTACATGGTGCATGAGTAAACATGATCTATGAGAGCTCAAAACAATTGCCAAGTATCAAATTATTCAAGACCATATGAAGCATTTTCTTATTCCAACAAAATATCAACAAGTGAAGCGATCAACTTTCGCCCTTGAACATTAAAAGCTAAGAACACATGTGTTCATATGAACCAGCGTGTCTCTCTCCCACAGAGATGAACTTATTCAGAGAATGAAAATAACAAAAACGAAAATAAAAGCACACGGACGCTCCAAGTAAAGTACATAAGATGTAACGGAATAAAAATATAGTTTCACTAGAAGAAACCTGATAAGTTGTCGATGAAGAAGGATGCCTTGGGCATCCCCAAGCTTAGATGCTTGAGTCTTCTTAAAATATGCAGGGATGAACCAGGCATCCCCAAGCTTAGGCTTTTCACTCTTCTTGATCATATATCACCCTCTTGACCCTTGAAAACTTCTCCACACCAAACTTGGAGCAAACTCATTAGAGGGTTAGTGCATAATCAAAATTCACATGTTCAGAGGTGACACAATCATTCTTTACACTTCTAGACATTGCACAAAGCTACGAAAGTTAATGGAACAAAGAAACTCATTCAACATAGCAAAAGCGGCAATGCGAATAAAAGCAGAATCTGTCAAAAACAGAACAGTCCTAAAGACGAACCTGAAAGGGGCAATTAACTTGCTCAAAGGAAAAACTCAAAACTAATGAAAGTTGCGTACATATCTGAGGAACACACACGTAAATTTGCAGATTTTTTGATTTTTAACGAGACTTCTGCTCAAATTCGTGACGGACAGCAATGCTGTTTCCAGCAATCCAATATGGCATCAACTTTACCATAGAGACTTTACTTGGCACAAAACATGATAAGGAGAGGTTGCTACAGTAGTAAACAACTTCCAAGACTCAAAAAAACAAAAATTGTAGTAAAATAAACACATGGGTTATCTCCCAAGAAGTTCTTTCTTTATAGCCATTAAGATGGGCTCAGTAATTTCAATGATACTCTCGCAAGAAAGAAGAGTTGAAGCAAAAGAGAGCATCAAGAAGCAAATTAAAAATACATTTAAGTCTAACATGCTTCCTATGCATAGGAATCTTGTAAATAAACAA
This sequence comes from Lolium multiflorum, assembly GCA_030979885.1. Taxonomy (NCBI): domain Eukaryota; kingdom Viridiplantae; phylum Streptophyta; class Magnoliopsida; order Poales; family Poaceae; genus Lolium; species Lolium multiflorum. The sequence goes on along the minus strand of CM061752.1, from coordinate 25,156,584 downwards.
GTTCATGAAGGGTATAGTGGCAAGCATAGGGAAGACAAAAACAAGTGTAGCTTCACAAAAATTTCAGCACATAGAGAGGTGTTTTAGTAACATGAAAATTTTACAACCATATTTTCCTCTCTCATAATAACTTTCAGTAGTATCATGAGCAAACTCAACAATATAACTATCACATAAAGCATTCTTATCATGAGTCTCATGCATAAAATTATTACTCTCCACATAAGCATAATCAATTTTATTAGTTGTAGCGGAGCAAATTCAACAAAGTAGCTATCATTATTATTCTCATCATCAAATATAGGAGGCAAAGTATCATCAAAGAAAATTTTCTCCTCAATGCTTGGGGGACTAAAAATATCATGCTCATCAAAACCAGCTTCCCCAAGCTTAGAATTTTCCATATCATTAACAACAATGTCAAGCGTTCATACAATCCATTGCTACTAGCATGCAAATAAGATTCCATAGGTTTTTTAATTTTCGCAGCAAACAATTCATGTCTTAACTCAGGAAATAAAATAAGAAGCTCATTGTTGCTCTCCATTATGCCTAACTAGTGTAAACAAGAAACCAAAAGATGCAATTGCAGGATCTAAAGGAAATAGCTTCGACACACCACAACGGCGGAAAATAGCTTAGTAGCCGAGATCCGGAGTGTGAGTACCTTTACCTTTCTCCCCGGCAACGGCGCCGGAAAATAGCTTGATGTCTACGGGTGCTTCTATTCTTGTAGACAGTTGGGCCTCCAAGAGCGAGGTTTGTAGAACAGCAGCAAAAGCCTTAAGTGGATCACCAAGGTTTATCGAACTCAGGGAGGAAGAGGTCAAAGATATCCCTCTTAAGCAACCTGCGATCACAATGCAAGAAGTCTCTTGTGTCCCCAACACACCTAATACACTTGTCGATGTATAGGTGCACTAGTTCGGCGAAGAGATAGTAAAACACAGGTGGTATAGATGGTGGTAATATTGCGAAAGTAAAGATGCAGTAAAACAGTAAACAAGCGGCGCCAGAAAATAGCTTGCTGGCGTGGGAAGCAATTCTTTGTGGTGGAAACAAGGCCTAGGGATCATACTTTCACTAGTGGACACTCTCAACATTGATCACATAATAAATAAGTTCTCTTCCTTTGTGCATATACTCTTGTTGGATGATGAACACCACTAATTGTGTAGGGCTACAAGAGCTCCCTCAAGCCGGAGTTAACAAGCGCCACAACATTCGATATTCATATTTAAGTAACCTTAGAGCATAATAGATCTTTGCAAAATAAACCAAGTACTAACATAGCATGCACACCGTCACCATCACACTATGAAGGAGGCATAAATCACATCAATACTATCATGATAATCAACTCCATAACACAAGAGATTATGATCAATCTCGACAAGAACTACACAATGCACACACTGTCACCATTACACATGCAAGGAGGAATAGACTACTTTAATAACATCACAAGAGTAGCACATAGATAAATAGTGATACAAAACACATTGCAACCATAAAGGGATATAAATAAGCACTCACTATGCCATTCCAAACAGTGAATAAGTATGTGAAATATAGCCTAAGAGACCCACACACGCACACACTGTCACCTTTACACGTGGGACAAGGAGTCTCAGAATCACATAAGTAAAACCCACTTGACTAGCATAATGACATCTAGATTACAAGCATCATCATATGAATCTCAATCATGTAAGGCAGCTCATGAGATTATTGTATTGAAGTACATGAGAGATGAACCACATAGCTACGGTACAGCCCGAGCCTCGATGGAGAACTACTCCCTCCTCATGGGAGCGGCAGCGGTGAAAGATGGCGGTGGAGATGGCAGCGGTGTCGATGGAGAAGCCTTCGGGGGCACTTCTCCGTCCGGCGGCGTGCCGAAGATACGTCCCCCAGATCTTGGCTTCGCGATGGCTGCGGCTCTAGAACTTTTCTTGTACCGTGGCTTATTTGTATCGGGTTTTAGGTCAGGGGCTTATATAGGCGGAAGGGGAGCCTCGGAGGGCCTTGGTGGGGCAGACAAAGCGGCGCCCACTCGGCCGCGCCGCCTAGTGTGTGGGGCCCCGTGGCCCCCTCGTCTCCTCCGGGTGTTCAGAAGCTTAGGTGAAAATAGGTTTGGCGTTGATTTCGTCCGTTCGAGAATATTTCATTAGTTTGAAACCAAAAACAGCAAAACAGAATGTACTTCGGCATCTCGTAATAGGTTAGTTCGGAACGCATCAAAACGATATAAAGTGTGAACAAAACATGTAGGTATTGTCATAAAACAAGCATGGAACATCGAAATTATAGATACGTTGAGACGATCAATGCTCCATGCTTGTTTTACACCAATTAATTTCTATATGTTTAGTTTACACTTCGTGGCACTTTTATGCATTTTCTGGAACTAACATATTGACAAGATGCCACAGTGCCACTGTTTTCTATTGTTTTGTATTTCAGAAAAGTTGTACAAGAAATATTCTCGAAATTGGATGAAACAAAAGCCGAGTCCAGAGGACAGACGGAGGAGGGCCAAGAGGCAGCCACACCATACCTGGGCGCGGCCCAGCCCCTGGCCGTGCCTAGGGGTGGTGTGGGGGCCCTGGCACCCACCGACCTCGCCCTTCCAACTATAAGATGCCTCCCGACGTGAAAACCCTAAATCATCCAGCCTCCATCCACGAAAAGTTATGTAGCTCCGCTGCCATTGAAGACAAGTTTCGGGGGACATAAGCCCGTTAGGCACCTTAGATAGGAAGCTCCGAGCCATCTTCATCGACTCCACCGCCATCTTCATCGTTGTTGCTGACTCCCATGATGAGGAGGGAGTAGTTCTCCCCAGAGGATGAGGGCTTTACCGGTAGCTATGTGGTATATCTCTCTCTCCCATGGTATGATCTTTATGTGATCATGAGCTTTGTAATCTAGTTGAATAAGTAGATGTTATTCTTCAACTATTATGCTACTCAAGTTGTTTTATTCTGTGATCTCCGGAGACACCTTCTCCCATGGTGTGAAGGTGACAGTGTGCATACCGTGTGTGTCTCTTAAGCTTAATTTACAGAAATACTTATGAATTATGGTGTCTTGTTAGTACTATCTTTGTGAGCCCAAAGTGATAGACTGGGGTGTCCATAGATTGGGAACGTGAACTTTAAGGAGTGCTTATCCAGCACTACGCGGTTAATTTGTGTTTGTTATTCAACCGGAGAGTGGTTCAGAGTAGCATGTGCGAAGAGATAATATTTATGTATTCAATTATGATATCATTGTTGAGAGTGTCCACTAGTGAAAGTTTGATCCCTAGGCCTTGTTTCTAAGCATTGAAACACCATTTACAACCAGTTCTGCTACATGTTTGCTTGCTGCCATTTTTATTTCAGATTACAATTACCACTTACAATCATCCATAGTACCTCTATTTCACTATCTCTTCGCCGAACTAGTGCACCTATACACCTGACAAGTGTATTGGGTGTGTTGGGGACACAAGAGACTTCTTGTATCGTAATTGCAGGGTTGCTTGAGAGAGATATCTTTGACCTATACCTCCCCGAGTTCGATAAACCTTGGGTGATTGATACGTCTCGTAGATAACTTTGATGTTCCATGCTTGTTTTATGACAATACTTACATGTTTTGCTTGCACTTTATGATGTTTTTATATTTTCGAACTAACCTAGTAACAAGATGCCACGGCACTGTTTCTTGTTTTGGTTCCGAAAAGGCTGTTCGGGCAATATTCTCGGGAATTGGACGAAATCAACCCAAGATCTTATTTTTCCGAGCATCCGAACACCGAAGAGTCGGAGGAGAGCCAGGGGGCCACCAGGGGTGGGCCGGGTTAGCTCCCGGCCGCGCCCCTCATGAGGAGGCCACCCCGTCAGCTCGTCGCAGCCTCTTCGCCTATTTAACCCTTTCGACCTAAAAACACCAGTACCACTTGACGAAACCCGGAAAGACTCCAGGGCGCCGCCGCCCCGCGAAACTCAATTCGGGGGACAGAAGTCTTTCCGGCACCCGTCGGACGGGGAAGTGCCCGGAAGCCATCTCCATCAACGCCACCGCCTCCATCATGCTCCGTGAGTAGTTCCCCCATGGACTACGGGTTCTAGCTGTAGCTAGTTGGTATTCTCTCCCCCATGTACTTCAATACAATGATCTCATGAGCTGCCTTACATGATTGAGATCCATCCGATGTAATCGGTGTTGTGTTTGTTGGGATCCGATGGATGATACATTATGATTAGTCTATCTATAAAGTTTGTGAAGTTATTGTTGCTGCAATCTTGTTATGCTTAATGCTTGTCACTAGGGCCCGAGTGGCATGATCTTAGATTTGAGCTCTATAATTATTGCTTAGATTGTATCTACAAGTTGTATGCACATCATCATTCGGAACCAAAGGCCCCGGGCCGGGACACCGGAGGGAATGCGGTGATGTGAGGGACACATGTTTTCACTGAGTGTAATGCTTGCTCCGGTGCTCTATTAAAAGGAGCACCTTAATATCCAGATTCCCTTGAGGCCCGGCTGCCACCGTCGTGTAGGACAATGATGAGTAAGTTTCTCATTGCAGCACGTACGACCAAATATGGAAAACATGCCTACATGATTAATGAATTGATGTTCTTTCTTAATGCCTTATCAATCCTATCAATTGCTCAACGTAATTTGTTCACCCAACACTTGTCACTTGTTATTGGAGAGTTGCCACTAGTGTAGATAGCTGGACCCCGGTCCATCTTTTATCATCATATACTCGTTCTACATGTCAACTATTTTCCGTGCCATTGCTCTCATATTGCTATTCTTGTTTGTGTTACTTTTACTATGCTCTCATATTCTCTTACTTTCACATCACCCTGTTACTAGTGCTTTTCAGTGTGCTGAATTGACAACTCGGTTGTTAAGGCTTATTTGTATTCTTTACCTCCCCTTGTGTCGAATCAATAAATTTGGGTTTTACTTCCCTCGAAGTCTTGCGATCCCCTATACTTGTGGGTTATCAAGACTATTTTATGGCGCCGTTGCCGGGGAGGCATAGCTCTACTCATAAGTTCACCTGGGAGTACACTACCTCTCTCTCTGCTTTTTATTTTATTTTGTCTTACTAGTTTATTTCTGTCTAGTTTTATTTTTCTTAGTTTACTTTTGTCTAGTTTATTTGTCTTGTTTTATTTTCCTCATATACCCAAAAATCCATAAAAATTTGAAAAATCTAAAAATTAAAAACTGCTGTTATGGGAGAACCAACAACCTACTTGGAGCTTATAGAATGTATAATAATTATAGAGAATCAAGAAACGGTAAAATAATGAGTGCTATGATAGAAAAATTAAATACAATTGCTAAAATCTTGCTTAAACGCCATGATATAAACTGTTGCTCTGAACATGATACTAAACATCTTAAATTTCAATGTGGCTTTAGTGAGGAATTTTTAATTAAGAACTATAATCGGAATTGCTATATTCATTATGGGTTCGAAGAGGTAGAACAATTTGTCTTATTCCGAGATAGAATCCTTCATGGTTGAGAATTATGAAACTTGTGCTATTTGTAAGGACCTTAAAGATTATGTCTCTACTATCCTTAATTCTTGCATAGAATGCTACAGTAGGAATCCTTATATCCTTGATTATAAAGAGAGACACATTAATGCACAAGAATGCACTCACAATTTGCAGGAACCGTGGAAGAAGAAATGATGAACCCGAAAGCTCATTGATGGAAAAGGAGGAAATTGATGAAGAAGCTCATTGGATGAAAAAGAAGAGAGAGCGACGAACAAAAGGAGGAAGAATGGATTAGCTACCCATGCCAACCTTCTGAAGGAGAAGTAACTCTTTATCTCTTACACTATTTGATTGTCCTCCATGTTACCGAAGAGGTTGAATGTTATGTTCCTGTGGATTCTCTTGAAATAGTACTATGAGTAAAACTTGTGATAATAATTATGCTATTGTTATATATGATAATCCATGCTACTTTGATAAATCTTATGATAATGCTTTGTTTGTGCCTGATGTCGAAATGCATGGTACTAAAGAATTTTGCTTGGCATGTTTATGATAAAGCTCTAGATGATGGTCCTATGTTACTTGATAATATTAATTGTACTACTAATGAAAATGGGATTGGAGAGTTCTTGACTTATTCTATGAGTCCCATATCTATTGAGATTGATCACCTACCTTGTTATATTATTGATAAAAGTAAGTTTGAAAGTTTTAATTCCATTATTCTTGAGATCGATAAAAATTATTTGTTTGGAAATCATGAAAAGTATGCTGCATGTGATAGTTATATTGTTGAGTTTATCCATGAAGCTACTGAAAATTATTATGAGAGAGGAAAATATGGTTAGAATTTTGTTACTAAAACACCTCTCTATATGCTTAAAATTTTGAAGTTACACTGGTTTATCTTCCTATGCTTGTTACTTTGCTTTTCATGAACTTGTTTATTTACAAGATTCCTTTACATAGGAAGCATGTAGACTTAAATGTGTTTGGATTTGCTTTTTGATGCTCTCTTTTACCTCTACTCTTGTTTCTTGCGAGTGCATCATTTAAAACTGCTGAGCCCATCTTATGGCTATAAAGAAAAGAACTTCTTGGGAGATAACCCATGTTATTTTTGCTACAGTACTTTGTTTTATATTTGTGTCTTGAAGTTGTTACTACTGTGGCACTCTCCTTATCTTAGTTTTGTGTTTTGTTGTGCCAAGTGAAGCCTCTATCGAAGGTTGATACTAGATTACTGCGCAGAAACAGATTTCTATCTGTCACGAATCTGGGCAAATTTCTCTGTAGGAAACTCAGAAAAATCTGTCAATTTACGTGCGTGATCCTCAGATATGTCGTAACTTTCATTAGTTTTGAGTTTTCTGATTTGAGCAACGAAGTCCCAAAATTCGTGTTTACTGGCTGTTCTGTTTTGGCAGATTCTGTCTCTGTTTTTGCATTGTCTCTTGTGGACTTTATGTGAGGCTTTCTAGACGTGGAGAGCTGTAGCTAATGTTTTATTGAGTTCTTGCAATGTGCCACTACAGGACCAGGTGGATTCAAATTTTTTGAGTACTAACCCCTCTAATGAAGTTTATGAGAAGTTTTGTGAAGGAAGTTTTCAAGGGTCAAGAGAGGAGGATGATATATGATCAAGAAGAGTGAAAAGCCTAGCTCTGGGATGCCCCCGTGGTTCATCCCTGCATATTTCAGGGACTCAAGCATCTAAGCTTGGGGATGCCCCAGGCATCCCCTTCTTCATCAACTTATCAGGTTTCTTCTATTGAAACTATATTTTATTCGGTCACATCATATGTGCTTTACTTGGAGGCGTCTGTGTTTTTATTTTTGTTTGTGTTTTGAATAAATTCGGATCCTAGCAATCCTTGTTTGGGAGAGAGACACGCTCCGCTTTTCATATGAACACTTGTTCTTCGTTTTACTTTTAATGTTCAATGAATAAAAGTTGGAAGCTACAATATTTATCTTTATTGGGAAAAGGAAATGCCTCATATGTCTTGGATAATTTGATACTTGGCAATTGTTTTGAGCTCTCAAGTAGATCATGTTTTTGTATGTAGTTTAAACCTATTAGTGGAGAACTACGTAGAGCTTGTTAAAATTGGTTTGCATAATTGATCTCTCTTAAGGTCTAGATATTTTGGTAAAAGTGTTTGAGCAACAAGGAAGACAGCAGAGTATTATAATGCTTGCAATATGTTCTTATGTAAGTTTTTTGTACGGTTCATACTTGTGTTTGCTTCAAACAACCTTGCTAGCCTAAACCTTGTACTAGAGGGAATACTTCTCGTGCATCCAAAAACCTTGAGCAAAACCTATGCCATTTGTGTCCACCATACCTACCTACTATGTGGTATTTCTGCCATTCAAAGTAAATTGCTTGAGTGCTACCTTTAAATAATTCAAAATGCTTCTCAATTTGTGTTAATGTTTCATAGCTCATGAGGAATTATGTGGTGTTAGCTTTCAACCTTGTCATTTACTTTTGACGGACTCTCATATGGACTAGTGGCACATCCGCTTATCCAATAATTTTGCAAAAATTACTGCAATGGATCACCCAATTAATTAATTTAAATAGACTTCCTCATGGTTTGTGATTGTGGGAGGCACCAAGGATTCGGTTAGCCATGGCTAAGCAAGGTTGGGGGAGTGTCATCATCATAATAAAACTTAAATAAAAGGTTCCTTCATGGTATGAGATTGTTGGCAGGGACGGGATTCGGTTAGCCATGTGAAAGAAGAAAAGGTGCCACCCAAAAATAAATAAAATGGGAGCCGCTCTTGGGAGTCCGGTTGATGAGGTGTTAGTGTGCCCACTACCATTCGTTGACAACAACAAACACCTCTCAAAACTTTTACTTTTATGCTCTCTTTATGTTTTCAAAACCAAAGCTCTAGCACAAATATAGCAATCGATGCTTTCCTCTTTGAAGGGCCATTCTTTACTTTATGTTGAGTCGATTTACCTAATTCCTTCCACCTTAGAAGCAAACACTGTGTCAACTGTGCATTGATTCTTACATACTTGCATATTTGCATTCATCATATTACTCTATGTTGACAATATCCATGAGATATACATGTTGAAAGTTGAAAGCAACCGCTGAAACTTATATCCTCCTTTGTGTTGCTTCGATGCCTTTACTATGAACTTATTGCTTTATGAGTTAACTCTTGTGCAAAACTTTTGATGCTTGTCTTGAAAGTACTCTCCATGAAAAGCTTTGCTAAATGTTATCTACTTGTTAGCAACTATAGATCATTGCCTTGAGTCACTTCATTCATTCATATGCTTTGTAATAGTATGATCAAGGTTATGTAAGTAGCATGTCACTACAGAAATTATCTTTGTTATCGTTTTACCTGCTCGGGACGAGAACTAAGCAGGGATGCTGAGTCTCTCAACGTATCGATAATTTCGATGTTCCATGCTTGTTTTATGACAATACTTACATGTGCTTGCACTTTATGATGTTTTTATACGTTTGAACTAACCTATTAACAAGATGCCACGTGCCGTTCCTTTTCTGCTGTTTTTGGTTCCAAAGGCTGTTCGCAATATTCTCGGAATTGGACGAAATCAACGCCAAAGATCTTATTTTTCCCTAAGCATCCACCGAAGAAGAGTGGGAGGAGAGCCGGGGGCCCGGAGGTGGGTCGCGCGGGTTAGCTCCTGGCCGCGCCTATGAGTGGCCGCCACTTGGTCAGCCCTCTCGACGCCTCTTCGCCATTTAACCCTTTTCGACCTAAAAACACCGTACCACTTGAGAAACTCCGAAAGACTCCCAGGCGCCGCCATCATCGCGAAACTCCAATTCGGGGACGGGTCTCTGTCCCGGCACCCTGCCGGACGGGGAAGTGCCCCGGAAGCCATCTCCATCAACGCCACCGCCTCCATCATGCTCAGTGAGTAGTTCCCCCATGGACTACGGGTTCTAGCCGTAGCTAGTTGGTATTCTCTCCCCATGTACTTCAATACAATGATCTCATGAGCTGCCTTTGATTGAGATCCATCTGACGGTGTTGTGTTTGTTGGGACCCGATGGATGATACATTATGATTAGTCTATCTATAAAGTTTGTGAAGTTATTGTTGCTAATCTTGTTATGCTTAATGCTTGTCACTAGGGCCGAGTGGCATGATCTTAGATTTGAGCTCTATAATTATTGCTTAGATTGTATCTACAAGTTGTATGCACATGTCACTGTCTGAACCAAAGGCCCGAGTGGAAATCGGGACAACCGGAGGGGAATGGCGGTGATGTGAGGGACACATGTTTTCACGGAGTGTTGTGCTTTGCTCAGTGCTCTATTAAAAGGAGCACCTTAATATCCGGAGATTCCCTTGAGGCCGGCCACCTACTGTAGGACAATAGATGTTGTGCAAGTTTCTCATTGCGAGCACGTACGACTAAATATGGAAAACATGCCTACATGATTAATGAATTGATGTTCTTTCTTAATGCCTTATCAATCCTATCAATTGCTCAACTGTAATTTGTTCACCCAACACTTGTCACTTGTTATTGGAGAGTTACCACTAGTGTAGATAGTGGGAACCCGGTCCATCTTTTATCATCATATACTCGTTCTACATGTCAACTATTTTCTGGTGCCATTGCTCTCATATTGCTATTACCGCTCTGTGTTACTTTACTACTGCTCTCATATTATTGCTACTTTCACATCACCATTATAGTGCTTTTCAAGTGCCTGAATTGACAACTCAGTTGTTAAGGCTTATTTGTATTCTTTACCTCCCTTGTGTCAATCAATAAATTTGGGTTTTACTTCCCTCGAAGACTGTTGCGATCCCCTATACTTGTGGGTTATCAGTGATCCACTTAAGGGAAACTTGCTGTTGTTCTACAAACATCTACACTTGGAGGCCCAACACTGTCTACAAGAATAGAAGCGTGCGTAGACATCAAACCCTAATATGTAACCACTAAATACTAAAATGCAAGCTAAAATGATATTCTAGCTAAAATCATAAATTATATTGTAGCTAAGGCACATGCTTCAGTTAATAGAATGTCAAAATGCCCATTCCTTATGGAACCACCCTAAAAGACGAAAAGGTGAGCCATGTAAACTAGTGGCCCAGCATATTCGAGGATGAAGACAAGATACATACACCAGAGGGATACTATTGTCAAATACATACAAGTATGCCCAACCACGGGTGTACCCCGATTTATATTCTTAAGTTGAAGTTGGTGGACCCGAAGATCTAGAGGCCCATGAAGTCGAAGATATGAAGCCGAAGAAAGTCGAATCAATATAGGGAAACTTGTAATAGTATATGGAAAGGCCCAATACGGCCCGATATTTTGTATCTTTGTACGACACGGAAAGTCTCGGCTTTGCCTCCTTTATAAGGGTGAAGCCGAGACTGAAATGAGGATCGATCAATTGTAAACCCTAGCCACCATATTGTTTTAGTTTGACGCCTTTGTTCATCTAGCCACCTTCGAGTTCTACTTGCCCTCTATTTTCCACCAAACCCTAAGTCTACAATCCGTAGGCATTGACGAGTCGATACCTCGTCAATTGGCACCGTCTATGGGAATTGGAGGTAGCAAGGTTCTGATCTCGATGGCATCTTCATCATCATCGTCGGCATCAAGCAATGCAATGGAAGGAGGTAAATAGATCCAATCTGATCTTGTCGATTTTGTTCCTCACCCTCCCGCCCGTTTGCATGCATATGCCAATCTGGAAGGACCAATGGAGATGATGTTCGGGAGCTTCCGCTTCATCGGAGGAAAAGACGGTTCACACTGCTTTTTGGCACCGATTTTTTCGGGACCATGGGCGGCCAAGCCTGAATCCTCGAGATCGTCAACATCATCCGTTGAGTCAGGCAATGAGGATATTTCTCCATCAGGCATCACTATGCCCGCTGATAGCGGGAAACTTGCCGATCTGTTCGGCGGGATGACTTTCGGGTCGGCTGCGGAAACCGATCTAATCCAAGATAGCGACTCCAACGGCTTCACCAGCTTCGACTTCACCAACAACACCAACTTTACCGTTGGCGAAGAGGTTTTCGCCGATCTATACGACGGTGTCACCTACCCTCTGCAAGATGTGCGGATGCTAAGTCCACTATCGCACAGCAAGAACTCGACGGTCCAATACCCGGGGCTTGACGATAGTGTAGACTCGATTCACCATCGATCTGCGTGCTCACATCGTCGGGTCGCGAGATACAGCAAGATGAACAATCTGAGGCTTTCGACCCATTAGGCAAACCCTATGTCGATCCCGCAGATTTCACGAGGGGAACAGGAAACAAGTATATTGCAGCCCAGCCAAGAGACAAGGTGCAACTTTCTCAAGCGGCGTGGGATAGAGCTACAAGGGCTATAAACGGCACAGTGCCGATGTCGACACAAGCATCGGCAGAAGAGCTAACAACATATCAATATAAACTCAGTCGTGCAAGACGCGAGTTACAAAAGGTATAAGAGAAACTTGATGAAAGGAGAGCCACGGCGGACGCGTCTAGCGAACGCAGAGCTAACTTGAGCGCGCATTCAGGGAACTCAACAAACAATCACAGAGACCATCGCGGAAGAGCAAGATATCGGATGGCAGGCATACCTGAAGCGGAGCGGGGCGAACATTTGATCCAAGATCTCGACATGTCTTTTATGTAGATATATCAGAGAGGACACATAACGCCCAAAACACCAGAAGCAGTGTAGATGGCGACACATGCATACCTGATGGCAACTAGGCACCCCAAGGCGATCCTCGAGCATCTCTATATCAAACTGCCATGGCAGGTATTAGCGTTATGGGAGAAGCAATAGCCGGTAGGGAAGTCATCCCGCAACCCGCAAGATCTCTATACAAGTCTAACAAAGAAGACGCATAAACTCTATAACATATTTTTTGACTGTATAATCATCTACCAAAGACTAGAAAAGACTGACAAACACTATAATTGTGTTAGCGCGACAAACGTCATGTTCACAAGAAACTAATTAAATTTTATCTGAACTAACATGTTTTTTTCAGTGAGCCAAACTGACTGGTATGTTCAATATTTGTTTTTATTTAGGGTTGAGGGATTTTATTTTTTTGGTTGAGGGCAAAAAATCAATTGGCAAGAAAGTAGTTATGTGCCACTAGGCCTGGTGGGCTGACGGTTTCACAGCCACCACTTGAGCCCGCCCCTACCCAGCGAGAACAGACGGCCGAGACTATCTCGCCGGACGATCGGGCGGCACGTTGCTCGCTGGTGCTGTCTCCGTCACCGATACGTCCAAACGTATCTACTTTCCCGAACACTTTTGCTATTGTTTTGCTCTAATTTGTGTATTTTGGATACAACTAACACCGGACTAACGCTGTTTCACGGCAGAACTGCTCGGTGTGTCTGTTTTTGTGCGAATTCAACTTTTGGGAAAATCCTCGGAATTTATGCAAGGCCCTATTTTACCAAAATATTGACGGAGCAGAAGGGCAGAGTGGAGGCGAGGGCCCCACACCATATGGTGGCGCGGCCCCGGGGCCCGCGCGGCCATGTGGTGTGGCCCCTCGGCCGGCCTCCGACGCCCTTCGGACTACTTGTTGTTTCGAACCTAAAACGCACGGAGGGAAGTCGAGCCGGAATCCTCCTGAGACCGCCAGCTAAACTCCGTCGCGGAGCCGGTCATTCCGGCATCTGCCGGGACGGGAATGGAGGAGATCTTCACCGCCATCACCGCCACGCCTCTCCATCGACCAGCCATGTTTCCATCCATGTGTGAGTAATTCCCCGCTGTAGGCTGAAGGGGATGGTAGGGATTGGATGAGATTGGTCATGTAATAGTCATAAGATTGTTAGGGCATAGTGCCTAGTATCCGTAGATGTCACTTTTATGATATTGTTGCAACTTGTTATGCTTAATGCTTGTCACTAGGGCCCCAGTGCCATGATCTCAGATCTGAACATGTTATTGATTCATGAAGATATTCGTTGTTTATGATCTTACCTGCAAGTTGTATACACATGTCTACCTGTCCGGAACCAATGGCCCGAAGTGACAGAAATCGGGACAACCGGAGGGGATGGTAGTGATGTGAGGATCACATGTGTTCACGGAGTGTTATGCTTGCTCCGGTACTCTATTAAAAGGAGTACCTTAATATCCAGAAGTTTCCCTAGAGGCCCTGCTGCCACCGGCTGGTGGACAAAAGATGTTGTGCAAGTTTCTCATTGCGAGCAGCACGACTATATATGGAACACATGCCTATTGATTGATTAGTACTTGGATACCGTTTTATTATTATCTGCAAATGCCCATGCTTTGATTGTTACATGAGTTTCTCTCATCCATGCATCGTTAAATCCGTCCTGTGCCTACGATTATTTTAATCTCATTATTTACTATAATCATCTCTGTCTTTATTTCACTGTCTGTCATATTTCGCTATTTCACTTGCCATAGAACTGTTACTGCGATAAACTCTTGCGAGCAAGTATGTTTGGTGCAGCTGAATTGACAACTCTCGTTAAGGCTTACAAGTATTCTTTGTCTCCCTTGTGTCGAATCAATAAATTGGGTAATACTTCCCTCGAAGACTGCTGCGATCCCCTATACTTGTGGGTCATCAAGACTATTTTCGCGCCGTTGCCGGGAGCATAGCTTTATTTGGAAGTTCACTTGGATTGATATTGTTAGCTGCAAATTCTCCATTATGGGTAAACCTCGCGATACTAAGATCGCCATATTACCATCCACTACAAGAAAGGTACAACTCTTAGTACCTCTGCTGCTCTTGATTCACCATCTCTGTGATTGATAAACTTGTTTCACCGCCACATGCTTCACATGCTGGTTCTGCTGAATCTGAAAATTCTCATAATATTGATAATGTTTCTCTGTGCTTGATGATAGTGGTTCATTGGGATCTTTTCTAGATGCTACAATTGCTAAGTCTAGACAAATTGAAAATATTGAAACTCCTAATGAAAATGCTGCTACACCTGTTAATTCACCTGAGTCTGTTGAATATTCTAGTGATGATCTTGATGAAGATTATGTAGAGCTTGATGATGATTTTATTGAAAAATGCAATGCTACTACTGATGCAAGAAAAATTAAAAAGTTGCTTGCAGAACATGTTAGATATAAACCATCTCCTGATCCTAAATTTGCCACATCTCCTATAAACATTAGGGATAAAGATTATGATTTTTTCTCTTGATTTATCTCATATAGCTATTGTTGAGAAAACACCCTTTGTGGTACTGAAAAAGAAAGTGCGTTGAACACTTGACTGAGTTATCTACTCTTAGTGGCGTGTTTTCTGATGATGTCAAGATGCGTACTTATTTTTTCGCTAAATTTTTCCTTTCTCATTAAAGGATGATGCTAAAACTTGGTATAATAATTTGCCTCCTGGTTCTATTAAAAGTCCAATCGATTGCGTGATGTTTTCTTTCGAAAATACTTTCCTGCTAGTGCTCAACATGTGCTTTGCGCAGAGAATTTATAATTTTGACCAGGAAGATGGAGAGAAATTGCCTGAGGCTTGGGCGAGATTTTGCTCTCTTATTAGAGCTCAGCCTGACCATGATTTAGAAAAGCATGATTTACTTGATATATTTTATAGTGGACTAACTATTGAGTCTAGGGCATACCTGGATAGTTGTGCTGGTTGTGTTTTCAGGAAAAGAACTCCAGAAGACGCGAAGAATTATTGGCTAAAATAGGGAATCATGATGATTGGTCTACACTGAACCAACCCCGACACCGATAGTGAAGAAGAGGGTATGATTAAATTAAATGATGAAGATATGAGGGGCCAAGAAGTCTCTTAAAGAGAAGGGTATTAAACCTGAAGATGTGAAGAATTTACCTCCTATAGAAGATATATGTGAGATAACTTCCCCTTCATCCATGATTGAGGTACACTCGCTTCAACACTTTACTAGGGAAGATATTCCGTATTCAAAATCTCTGCTCAATGCTTAGATGAATTTGATAATTATATTGTTAAGCAAGAAAACTTTAATATGAGGGTAGAGAATCATTTAATGGAAAATTCCCGAGCTATTAGTGAATTGCATGATATTGATGAGAGAACCTCCAATGATGTTAAGATACTTGTTAAACATTTTCAAATGGTTCAAACTCAAATTGATCAACTTACTAAAGTGCAAAATGACTTGTTGGAAAATAATTCTAAAGAAAAACATGCTTGTGAAGTAACAACTAGAGGTGGTGCTTCTACCCAGGATCCTCTATATCCTGAAGGGCATCCCAAAAGAGTTGAACAAGATTCTCAACTAATTAAAACTAGTGCTCCATCTAAGAAAAAGAAAAAGAAACATAAGAATGTTGTAGAATCTTCTGATGTTAATGATCCTAATAGTATTTCTATTTGATGTGAAACCGAAAGTGGTAATGAACATGAGGAAGATAACGATAAGAATGATACTCGATAAAGAAGAAATTGAAAAAGAACTTGAAAAGCATGCTAAAAATAAAAAGTACACTAAAGAAGATTTTATTCCTGAGAAACATGGTAATGAAAGAGAACCTTGGGTTCAAAAGCAAATGCCTTTTCATGCTAAGAAACTAAAATCAAAGGAGGAGGAACATTATAATAAATTTTGTGATTGGATGAAACCTTTATTTTTGCAAATCCCTTTGATTGATGCTATTAAATTGCCTCCTTATTCAAAGTATATGAAAGATATTGTTACTAAACAAAGGAAAATCCCCAATGAGGAAATTTCCACTATGCTCGCTAATTACTCCTTCAATGGTAAGATTCCAAAGAAGTTGGGCGACCGGTATACCTACTATTCCTTGTTCCATCAAGAATAATTATGTTAGAACTGCTCTATGTGATTTGGGAGCAGGTGTTAGTGTAATGCCTTTTCTCTTTATAAGAGACTTGATTTAGATAAATTGATACCAAGCGATATATCTTTGCAAATGGCTGATAAATCTACTGCTATTCTGTTGGTTTATGTGAAAATGTTCCTGTTCAAGTTACTCCATTGCTTGATATTAACTGATTTTGTTGTGTTGGAAATGCCTGAAGATGATAATATGTCCATTATTCTTGGAAGACCCTTTCTTAATACTGCTGG
This sequence comes from Lolium multiflorum, assembly GCA_030979885.1. Lineage (NCBI taxonomy): Eukaryota > Viridiplantae > Streptophyta > Magnoliopsida > Poales > Poaceae > Lolium > Lolium multiflorum. The sequence continues at coordinate 25,139,944 of CM061752.1, read as the reverse complement.
GGCTGTTATTGATTGCAATAAAGGCATGGTTACTTTCAATGTTGATGATAAGGAACACACTGTCTATTTTCCCAAGAGGATTGATAAAGTATGTGGAGTCAATACAATTTTTAATGTGAAAACTATCAAAGTGGGATCCATTGATTGTCCTATATATGAGCCTAAAGAGGAATATCAAACTCTTGTGATTGGATCCATATCAATTCAATATAAGGTAACATGATTGATTTGAGGTTTATTTCTTCTTATGTCATATAAAATTTATTTGGTAGCAAGACTTGATCAACCTTGTTAACAAGTATATTTTATTGCATAAAAGAGCTAAACAATATTTCTTTCTTCTTTCTACCTTCACCTATTTTACTTGCTAGCACTTTTTGTTTTGCAATATGCTTTAGTCATTTAAGATTTTAGAAATCATTTTCCGCGCAGTAATCATTAATTTAATACCAGAAATGTGCATTTTTCGAAGTTCTCTAAAAATTACAAAAATTACACCGTTGGTCCTATTTTTCGACGAGGCACCGGGAGCACCAGAGGATGACCTGTGGGGCACCAGGAGGTGCCACACCATAGGCCGGCGCGGCCAGCAAGGGGCGCGCCACCTTGTGGTGTGGGCCACCCTTGCCCCACTACATCATCTCTTCCTCCAACATCTTCTCTCTCCCGAAAAAACTCGTACCAAGTTTCTCTCACTGTCCGCTCAAGAACTCGCGATTTTTCGATCTCCTTGCTCAGCCCATATTTCTGAAATTTGGCATATTTACTCCTTGGTATGTGACTCCTTTGATTGTCCAATTAGAATTTCATTTGGTTGAGTATATCTTGAATATTTTGCTGCTGTAGATAACATGTTTAGTGAGCTTGCATGCTTGTTCTAAGTGGAAGAAACTAGTTTTGATGCATGTTTAGTACTCTAGCAAGTTCCTATAGTAGTTCCCTTCAATTACTTACCTTGAAATCAAATTTTATAATGATTGTTGAAAAATTTCAGAAAATGGAAGGGAGTATGCACCAACTTAACCAAGAAGAGTTGGAGGTACAGCAAGTCATGAGAGTTCATCGTGAAGAGAGTATACCCCTCTTATTACCCATGCACGGATTTTATGCGGAATGCAGGAATCCTGCAAGACGTTCAAACACTAATTTCCAATGCAGGATTGGAAGGTTTTACTGTTGGTGAACCTCACCAATATGCTAAACTAACGGTGTCGGTTGTGCAGGATTTCGAATTTCACCGGTCTCAAACTGACCCCATGGTCCGGTACAAGATTTATAACAAAACCATCGACTTGCCTTTCAGTGATTTTTGTACAGCAATTAGAGTGCCGCTAATGGGGATCTTGCGAGAAGATCGGGAACACCGCGGGAGCTCTCGAATCTTTATACAAGGATTTGCAATGGGAGGAGTTTCTCCAATGATGGTGGTAAGATTAGTAGCATTCAACATCCAAGCCATCCGCTATTTTGCCTATTTCATTACAAAGTGCGTTCGAGAAGGACTGGAGGTAAATTATCCGTCCAAGATTTGGCTTTCTTAGCTTCTGCCTTGCAACAGGATAGGACTTATAATTTGGGTGCTTTAATAGCCTGTAGACTTGCTACTAACCGTGAGAAGGGAGGAATTTGTGGAGGTCTTATCACCTCTCGCTTATTAGCTATGCATGGTGTAGGTCCTCACCATTTAGATATTCCGCTTCTATAGAGAAACTTGATGTTTTCTCCATGATCGGGCATGAGTTTATTTCAGATGCATCTAATTTGAACAACCTGCATTATAGGATAACTTTGTACAAGAAAAGTTGGAGTATAACTAAGAAAATTGAAAAATTAGTACGCTTGCCTGCACCTGCTTTGTTTAACCTTGATGCCAGGGACGGGTGGTCGATCACAGAAAATGAGCTAAACGCATACATAGAAGGGAAAGCCATCGTGCAAGGAAGACATGGAGGAGGCCGAGGAGCACCCCGACTCTTCATCCGATGCAGCGAGCTCCTCATATCAACATCATGGGCATGTGGAACCTCCACGATATTCTTCCGCACAGGGGCCCTATTACCACTCCATGTATGATCCACCGGCGTGGAACTCCGACCCTCGTTGGGAATGAACTCCACTTAGGCCAAAAGCCTAAGCTTGGGGGGAGGTATACCGGCATCACTCATTCTTTGCATATTATGGTTGCTGGATACTTGTACATACTTGTTTAGTCTCTAGAGTGGTTTTCTAATGAGAGGGAGATGATATTTGGGGAAGTGCTGTCCAAAAACAGATTCTGGGTTGTTACCAAAAAAATTCGTACGCACAGCCAGAACGTTATTTTGAGTTGCCAATTTTTGAGCATGTTCCCCAGGTTGTTATCTAACTTTAATTAGTTGAACACTTTTTGGTCTGAGCAATGGAAGATTTTTGTTAATTTCGATTTCTGTACTGCTGTCAGGATTTGGCAGATTTCTGTCATCCTGCTTTTCTGTGTTTCTGTTAGTTTGCATTCTTTTGTTTTTGCTTTGTTTCTCTCCTAAAACACAAAAAGACCAAAAATATTTCTGTTGTTTCTCTTCACCATTTGTTTATTTGGTTCCTTGCTCTTAGTTTGCTTTATTTGCTATCGTTGGTTTGCTATGAGAAAACCCAAAAGATTTTGCTTTGTTTGCTTGTTTCTTTCGTTCTTGTTTCTAATTCGAAAACACCAAAAATATTTGTTGTTCTTCTTTGGTTTGTAAAGTTCATCATGAGTTCAATGGTCTTTGGTGGCTGGAGCGTGGTTTTCATTTCATATTATCCAAGCTACACAAGTGAAAAGGCAATAATGATGATCTACGACAATCTGATTGTGATGAAAGGCTGGTATGAACTCTATTTGCTTTCATTTTTGTACATATACTCATCCCTGTGAGCATGCTTAGTTGGTTCATGTGAGGTATATGTTATTGAGAAAGTCTAGTAGTTCATGATCTCTCATGTTTAGTTCCAATTTATTTATAATGAGTAGCATGTCATGAATGTTTGCTTGCATTGTTTTATTCATAAGTAAGTATGGTATTGTGGTGTCCTCTGAATAATTCATTTATATCGACTTGGCACATGCTCACGCATGCATATGACTGAACAAAAAGTCAATTAAGCCTCGATGATTTATATTGCTTCAGGTTCTTGTATCACTTTTATGCCTCAGTTAATTTATTTTGCCGCAAGCATTATTATGACAGTTATTGCTCTCTTGATTTGTCGCTCCCTAGTCTTTTGCTAGCCTTCACTTGTACTGAGCGGTAACGCCTGTGCTTCCAAACACCTGAAACCAAGTTGTTCCAAAGTGTCCACCATAAATACCTATGCATGGCATTTCAAACCATTCCAAGTAAATTCTCAGGCGCTACCTTTAAAACTTTCAAAGTGCTTCTCAATTTGTGTTAATGTTTCATAGCTCATGAGGAAGTATGGTGTTTAGCTTTCAACCTTGTCATTTACTTTTGAGGACTCTCATATGGACTAGTGGCACATCCGCTTATCCAATAATTTTGCAAAAAGAGCTGGCAATGGGATTCCCAGTCCCAAATTAATTAACTTAAATAGACACTCCTCCATGGTTTGTGATTGTTGGACGGCACCCGAAGGATTCGGTTAGCCATGGCTTGTGTAAGCAAAGGTTGGGGGAGTGTCATCATCATAATAAAACTTAAATAAAAAGGCACTCCTTCATGGTATGTGATTGTTGGCAGGCACCCGAGGTTAGCCATGGTTTGTGAAAGAAAGGTTGGAAGGAGTGCCAACAAAAAATAAATAAAATGGGAGCCGCTCTTGTGAGGTTTGATGAGGTAGTTAGTGTACCCATTACCATTCGTTGACAACAACAAACACCTCTCAAAATAATTTTACTCCTGTTTTACAAATGAAAAGCTCTAGCGCATGTTAATCCCTGCTTCCTCTGCGAAGGGTCAATCTTTTACTTTTATGTTGTGTCTCCATTCTTTCTTTGAGCACTGTCTTGAGAGCACAACTGTCATTCTTAGTATAATATGCTTGTCTCAAAATATGATTGATTGTGGTATAACTTTGATGCTTTTATCTTTGACAATCACTACTTCTAGTCTTTCTATGAACTCAAGAGGTGCCTCGGCATTTATGTTTTGTCGATCAAATAGGCAAGCGAGATACCACTTTATCATATTCTCTTATGAACATTGCAATCTGCTTATATACATGATTCATGGTGCTTATTATTAATTGTTGGTACTTCTCCATGATTGACATAGCTGTTGGATGATCTTATTTGCATGTATCTCATTATGAACCGCTTAAGTATTAGCCATAGCATGAGAATATATACATCATATGAGCAAATGTGTTCGTGAAAGTTCTTTTATCGCTCAGTTGTTAACTGAATTGCTTGAGGACAAGCAATAAGCTGGGGGGAGTTGATACGTCCAAAACGTATCTACTTTCCCGAACACTTTTGCTATTGTTTTGCCTCTAATTTGTGTATTTTGGATACAACTAATACGGACTAACGCTTTCAGAATCGCTCCGTGTCTCGTTTTTGTGCGTAAATCCAACTTTCGGAAAATCCTGGAATTTGCGAAGGACCTATTTTACCAAAATATTGACGGAGCCAAGGGCAAGAAGGGGAGGCCCAGGGCCCCACACCATATGGCGGCGCGGCCTGGGGGCCAGCCATGTGGTGTGGCCCCTCGGCCGCCTCCGACGCCCCCTTCGGACTACTTATTGGTTTCGACCTGAAAACGCACGGAGGGAAGTCGAAGTCGCCGAAACCTCCCGTAGAACCGCCACATCGCGAAACTCCGTCGCGGAGAAGTCTCCGTTCGGCACTCGCCGAACGGGAATTGAGGAGATCTTCACCGCCATCACCGCCAACCTCTCCATCGACCAGCCATGTTTCCCCCATCCATGTGTGAGTAATCCCCCCTGTAGGCTGAAGGGGATGGTAGGGATTGGATGAGATTGGTCATGTAATAGTCATAAGATTGTTAGGGCATAGTGCCTAGTATCCGTAGATGTCACTTTTATGATATTGTTGCAACTTGTTATGCTTAATGCTTGTCACTAGGGCCCGAGTGCCATGATCTCATCTGAACATGTTATTGATTCATGAAGATATTCGTTATTTATGATCTTACCTGCAAGTTGTATACACATGTCGCTGCCCGAACCAATGGCCCCGAAGTGACAAGAATCGGGACAACGGAGGGGATGATAGTGATGTGAGGATCACATGTGTTCACGAGTGTTAATGCTTTGCTCCGGTACTCTATTAAAAGGAGTACCTTAATATCCAGTAGTTTCTAGAGGCGGCTGCCACCGGCTGGTAGGACAAAGATGTTGTGCAAGTTTCTCATTGCGAGCACGCACTATATATGGAACACATGCCTATTGATTGATTAGTACTTGGATACCGTTTTATTATTATCTGCAAATGCCCATGCTTTGATTGTTACATGAGTTTCTCTCATCCATGCAACGCCAGCCAAACTGCCTGGTATGTTTAATCCTTTGTTTATATCACTGCTGTTTTATTTTTTTATTTATTTCCGCTAAAACCATTACAATAAACTTTACTGATAAACTCTTGTGTGCAAGTTTCACAACCGCCACTACAAGTATTCTTTGTCTAACGAATCAATAAATTGGGTAATACTTCCCTCGAAGACTGTTGCGATCCCCTATACTTGTGGGTCATCAGTCACCCACTCACCGCGTGTGGCAGCGGCCGCCCACGCCGACGTGCGCCTCCTTCCTCTCCTCCCTTCCCAATTCCCGTGACGTCACTACACTTTTCACCCACCCTTGAACTGCACCACACGTCCCGAGGCAGGTGACGCGGGAGAGAGTGGCAATGGCGGCGGTGGTCGGCGTCCTCGCGCTCCAGGGCTCCTACAACAAGCACATGGCCGGTGCGTTGTGTGCGCCTATCTTCTCCGGTGTTTTCTCTCTCGCCTTCGGTTGGTTAACGTGTTCTTGGCTCCGGTATGGGTGCAGCGTTGAGGTGGATCGGGGCCAAGGGGGTGTAGCTGCGGAAGCCGGAGCAGCAGCTGGGCCTCGACTCGCTCATCATCCCCGGCGGCGAGAGCACCACCATGGGCAAGATCGTCAACTACCACAACCTCGTTTGTGCCTCTCTTTCTCATAGGGATTAATCCTCGGCCCTTCCTCTCCGCTCGTTTAAATCAGGAAACTGTGTGTGTTGGTTGTCGATAAAAGCTATGCCAAATATCTCTGAAATGTAATTGTCAGTCGTGGATTGACACGATTCGGTTGATATTCACCAGTGGGGTGAGAAATTGGATTTAAGTGAGAAGGTTTCTTTCTTGATTAGATTTTGGTGTAACTGGAAATGAATCAACTAGTACCCTGCACTAGTGCCGGGCATACAGAGGATGAAAAGTTGTAAGTACTGTGAATTTATCAAGATTTTAGGGGTTACCAAAGTTTTTTAAAAATTTGTGCACTAAAAAGTGCAGCGCAGAAAACAGCAACTCCCACTTTGTTTTACAACTCTTTAACATCCAAATGGGTAAAAACTTGGTACTTTATTAAAAAACCAGAGAGTAAAAAAAAGTTAACTTCTTTCAACAGAAGAATGCAAAATAAAAACCAACTATAAAAACATCTCGGGTTGCCTCACGTAAGACGCTTTCTTTATAGCCATATAGCTAGGCTCACTTACTTGGTTCAAGTTGTATGGAGATCATGTAGTAGCTTGAAGCTTGGTGCTACCTCCTTCTTACTTCTTAGAAATGAAAATAACATACCAGAGTCCCATGGTGTGATCACACAAATACATATTTTTATCACTTGAAAGCACATTAGTACACAACATAAAATATACCACAAGCAATAACAAAGTCTAACTTTCTTCCTATGAATTGGAATTTTATATATGAATGAATCACATCCAATAAGAGTATACCAAAGCATATCTACAGCAGGTAAATGCAACTTATAATTATCATTAGCATATATAGGGTGCTTATATATTCCTCTTTCACAATTATTGCACTTACTTGAAGGAAAGTTAATAGTGTAACTATTTGATTCCTGAATCTTACAGAACTATGGCATATAAAGAGGATCATATAAATTTATTAAGGGATTCATTAACATGCTTCCCTCTTTCAAAATAATTATTAATAGCACTATTAATCATGACACCATGGATGCAAGAAGATTTTCCGAGGGCATAATATAGTTGCAAACCATACAAGTGTGTGAATAGGATATTTTAATAAAATCATGGGATTCTCATGGATGAGAGCATTATCACAAACATCAAGTTTATCGTTTTTATCCTTACATAACATACTACTTTCTAAGCATGGAAGATTCTCAAGTAAAAATAGGCCATCGTCTAGATAATATCAAGTTTTAGAGTTATCACATGTGGATGGTGAAGGTGGAAGATCCCACTCTTCCCCAAGCTTAGATGGAACTATGGCTTCTTCATTTTCTTCTTCATGTAAAAAGCTAGTATTTTCTTGGATTGTTTTGTTCCGCTTATTATTGTCAAGAACATAGATATTATCAAAAAGTCGGTTATGCAGAGATTAAGGATAAAAGTGGCCTCATAATCATATTTATGAGTCTCACCAGTGGCTTTATAGATATCATAAATGAAAGTTTTTAATTCAAAGTCTGCCATAAAGCTCACAAATTTCTCTACTTCTTCCATCCCTAAGTTAACATAACACTTAGTATGATAGGAGGCAATTCTATGTTCTTTATGGGATCTACATTGGAAGTGAAAGTGTTTACCGCAGCAAAAGTAACAAGTCCTTTCATGATGTGCAAGAAACTCAGTAGCAGATTTATTTAAAAGTCTTAAAATAGTTCCTAGTCGTGTGCATTCATATGAATCTTTATATTTCTTAGCATTTTCATAATACTCTTTCAAGGTGTCATTTTTATCTAGACTAGTAGCCATACCATGAGTATTTTTTATGTTTTCCATTTTTCATTTTTATGAGTTTTTGTGTTTTAAAGAGAACTAGAAAGTAAAGACTAAAAACAAGACAAATAAAATACTTTAAAAAATCTAAAAGATAAAAGAGATCTCATAGTGGTGCAATAGAAAATGCTCTAGCAGTGCCCTTGGGAATTGCTTCATGCTTCACACGAAGCAACCACTATGATGTAACTCTTCCAACTCCCCGGCAACGGTGCCAGAAAGTGCTCTTGATGTCGCTTGTAGAGAAGTTGTAATCGCTACAACAATGACGCCAAAAGATATACGTTGGGACTCCAAGTGCAGAGTGTTTTGTCAAGAGAGTATTTTCCCCAGAAGGGTGACTCAAGGGTTATATCGAACTCTCGGGGAATTGAGTAAAGAGCCGGAGCCACCGCCGGATGGATCTCCACCTTCTCCAACAATTTTATCATACTTTCTGTTAGCTGGAATTATTTAATCCGAAAGTACTAAAAATACTTTGTTTACTTGAACACACACACAAAACCCAAATACCACTAGCCTTTACTTGCTTTTATCTAGTTTCTTAGTTTATTTACTTTACTTTACTTTACTTTTATCCTTGCATTTCCTATTATACTAATATGAAACCTTGTGCTTGACAACCACATGGTGGAGTTGGGGACACAAGGCAAAACTTTATTTTGCTAGCTTGCTAGAAGTGGAGAAAAATAAGATAACTCTACGCCAACTCCCCGAGAGTTCGATATAAATCCTCGAGTTAGCCTTGTGGGGAAAACCACGCTTGCTACGACACTATGCACTTGGAGTCCCAACGAATTGACGACATATGTGAGCGTCATCAATATGTTTTATAACTATATAGTGACAATTATGATGATCTTGTTTTCTCAAAGTAGCATACTTGTTATTCAAACATCGTGACAAAGTACCTAAGGCTATGTGACATAGGCATCCCCAATGGGCCTGCCGAAGATAGTACCCGGGGTTTACTGAAGGCCCAGGACTCGAAGGATAAGAAGATTCGGAAGCCCAAGTAATGTTAAGGAAAGATAGATTGTATTAGGAAATATAGAGACTTGTAATCTTACGGGACGGGTACGAAACCCTCCCGGACTCCGTAATGTGTATTACGAACCCCTGGCTCCACCTCCTATATAAGGGGGAGTCGAGGACAAAGAAAGGGATCGAATCTATTGTGAACCCTAGTTTTTACAATCAGCGAGTACTTTTCGGCTGAAACCTTCGAGATCTACTTGCCCTCTACTTCTAGCTAAACCCTAGTCTACAATCTGTAGGCATTGACAAGTTAATCCCTTGTCACTATGCTCTATCAATTGTTAATTCTAGATTGTTTGGAGTTTTCCCTTTCTAGAGGAGTATAAGAGAGATGTATTGCATCATCTCCATGATAGAACATGATGTTGAATGATAATCATATACATAATAAAGTTTCACCAATATTATATTGCTCATGAGAGCATAGACAAGTGAACTCATGAACTATGGTCCAATTTTAATCATAAGAAACAACTTTACAACACCGTTGCTATCATTTATATTTTACATATTAATTAAACCCAAAAATACAAAAAAATACTGTTAGCAAACACAAACCAAAACCCAAAAATACCTTTTAAATATTGCTTTTTTACTTTGCTTGCCTAGTTATAGACTGTTTTTACTTTAATTATTTACAAGTTATTTCAGTTTTACTAATACGGAACCTTGTGCTTAGAACAACACGGTGGAGTTGGGGACACATGTCAATTACTTTTTGTGTAGGTTGCGTGAAGAGAAGCAAAAGATAACTCTAAGCCAATTTTCCGAGAGTTCGATATAAACTCTCGAGTCATCCTTGTGGGGAAAAGATGCTTGCTACAACACTCTGCACTTGGAGTCCCAATGAGTTGGTACACGCGGAGTTGTTGCCATCTCCCTCATGCGCGTTGTTTTTTTGTTGTTGCGCTGGTTCATTGATCACAGGAGCGTGGTCGTCGTTATTTTGACCAAAATATGCACCATCTTCATCTGTATTTTCTGTACGAATAAGCTCCCTTGGTACAATATTAGTAATATGAGAATTAACCAAATGATCAAAACAATTATTTTTCTTCCCATGGTCAAAAGAATGTAGATTTTTAAGAAGGGGTAAGATTTCCTTGCGAATTTGAGCACCCGCATTTGGATGAAGACTTTGAAAAGGAAAATCCGTTTTGTTAGACACGACATCTCTAGAAATATAGACACAATCTTGTGGAAAGATCTAGGATTTTTACTCCCTTGTGCATAACACTATATCTGAGAAACACGCATTGCTTGGATAGAAAAGATAGTTTACGAGCATTGTAGGACAGAAGATTTGGCCAACATGCACACCTAAAAACACAAATTGAGGTATAATTAGTTTTTTTTATTGTATAGACGTTCAAAGGTTGTTTGCAAGTTGATGAATTTGGAACGCAACGTGTTGATGAGATGTGTGGTTGTCAAGAATGCTTCGTCCCAAAATTTTAAAAGCATGGAGGCATTTTTTAGGAGAGCCAATCCTACCTCCACAATAAAATCCTACTAATACTTGTAATCAAGCATTTTAGGATATAGTTAGTGCTAGATAGAGCACTTTTCATGAGATATTTGCACAACTAGTAGTTTCAGTAGGATTTTATCAATTTTCCTTGTATCTGATATATGTGTAGGTGTTCTAAACGAGGTTTATGGACAAAGCACAAGGAAAGGAGCGAAATGGAGGCAATATGGAGGAGTTACATTCGTTATGATATGTAACCATTTCAAGAATCGAAAGAAGAGACCCGGGCAGCCGCCCCGGCGTTGTAGCTGCAGCGCCAGCAGCACGCTGTCCAGGGCGTCACACTACTGCTGTCGGAGACCCTCCCGCATGAGAGAGGGAAGCCTGCCGCCTCCAGCTACTGCACGGGTTTTGTCCGGCGGCGGCGAGGATGCGAAAGGTGGAGGTGGGTGAGGTTAGGGTGTTAAGGTGGGACCCCACCGGGATTTCACTTTTAGTGTATTTTACCTTTTTTAGTTTAAATTTGATGTCAAAATTTACACTAGAAAAAACAAACCCTTTTGGTAATTCCAGATTGACCGGAAATTAAGTTAGTTCCAGATCAACTCGACAACCGTTAGATTTGCATCGTAATTTATGCATACGAGAATTAATTACACTTGGATGTGTAATTGACACTACAACTATGAGTCCATGACTTAGATGGGATTCCACTTGACACTATAGTTGAGGTGCGGCATAGTTAGGTTTGCCCGTGTGGCTCCCCTGGTTTCCGTGGCCGACCCAAAACGGAAGGAAATATACGAGCCGGTCGGTGACTATATGAAATCGGAACTGAAACAAGTTAATAATCGATCGCCGTGCGCCCGCACGATTCGGCCGCGCCGCGCGGTTTGCATCAATGGGTCCGTTCGCCACGGACGTCCTCGTCGAGATCCTACTGCGGCTCCCGCCCAACTCCCGCCGCCGTTCCCGCCTCGTGTGCCGGCGCTGGCGCCACCTCGTCGACAAGCGCACAACGACGGACCTCCGGAGCCGCGCCCAGACCCTCCTCGTGGCGGCGGGAGCCGCCCTCGTCCTCGGCGACGACGTCGGCCGGAGCCCACGGAAGGTGCTGGCCAGCGCCGAGGGCCGGAATCTGTCCGTCGTGGGCACATGCAACGGCCTGATCTGCCTGTGCGACGACGGGAAGCCGCCCGGCGCCGTCGCCCTGGCCAACCCGGCCACCGGCGAGAGGCTCGTCCTCCCGCCGCTGCCATGCGGCGCCGACATCATCATCGCTCGTGACAACCCGGCGTGGCACTCGCCGTACAGCTTCGCGCACCACCAGACGACCGGGAGGTACGCGGTGGTGCACGTCCCGTGCTGCTTCAACCGCGTCTACGAGTTCCACACGCTGCAGGTGTTCACGCTCGGCGAGGCGGCCTGGCGAGACGTCAGGACGCCATGGATCCGCGGCGCCGCCGTGGGGTGCCACCTCGACATTGGCGTAGTGAGCGTCGATGGTGCGACGTACTGGGTCGCCGAGGCAACAGATGAGATCATATCGTTCGACCTCGGGGACGAGCGCGTCACGCCGGTCAAGCCGCTGCCCATGCAGGTTGGAGCCGGAGCCGGAGCCGGTTGGTCACGCCGACGCCTGACGGAGGTGCACGGGAGGCTGGGCATGGCCATCTTCTGCAGGTCGTGTAATGAGGAAAGGACCAAAGTGTGGTTACTGGGGAGTGCGAGGGGCGAGCAAATGTGGGCACTGCACTACGCCGTAGAGATCGACGTGGGGATCCGGCGGTGGCTGACGCACCACCTCCTGATGCCACACTTCAGGCACGGCGAGCACGTGCTATGTGTCAACGATCGTGACTTGGTCGTGTACCTGCCGACCACGTCGCCGGACGGCGTGCTCGAGATCGACGACAAAGACCTAGGTGCCGTGATTGAAAGAAAATGTTATGTGCACAAGGCATTCGCCCATGTAGAGACCAAGGAGCCGTTGAGTATTTACAAACTCTGGTAAATCAACGGGTTGATCTATCTATACTACTCCGTTCTAAAATAGTCTACATTATAGCGTCAAAAATTGTTTTTAATCTACATTTTAACTTTTATAGTCATTAAAAATGAAATGGTTTTGATCTCTTTATGGATGACGCAGAGTTAGTGAAGTTGATATGGGGCCAAGCTGATACATGGACCATTGCTGCTATTGATGTTCCTCGAGATTCGGATCAATAATATCCTACGTGAAAAGAGAATCTATAGCTGTCATGTTACTTTTGGGAGTACTAGTACCATATAAATAAATTTGGAAGGACTTTATAAATCAAGCACCATGTATCGCAGGACTACATGAACATAGTTTAGGGACTACATGCGCAAACAATAGAGGACTATATAGATGCAGTTCACGAAATAAATTTTAAAATATGAAATATTAGACTCATTTCGAAGAGTTCGTTGCGAGAAAGTCAAATATGAAAAAAAAATATTTGCATTTGTTGCGTGAAAGTTGTGCTTGTTTTTCAATTAGTAGTGCATTTGGAAGAGAGCAATCGTGGGTGGGCACATGTGTGGGTCCCACCGTTTGGCATCCCTATGTAATGCAATGATGGAGATATCAACTTGGCCCATATCCACCACATCGAAAGATTTCCGATCTCTTTATTAGATGTTGTTATTTGAAATGTAGCTTAGATTGGTTATTCACATATCTAAATAGTAATAATAAATGTAAAACTAATTTATCTTATTTTTTTAGAATGTAGAGTATATCAGAACAGAGGACACTAAAGGTTTCTGCATATTTTTTTCTTCTAATAAGATAACAAAGATATTGCCTTGCCAGTCCTGCCTACAACCCCTACTACAAGAACTTACTAGGGATTTGCATATTCTGAATATTCATGACTAGAATGTTGCTTATTTTTGTGGGTTTCAACATTTATTCAACGCCAGTTGAGTGTTCATGTGCTGCCCTCAGCTTTGATCGTTACACATGTCACACATGTAAACATAATATTAAAAAAAGCACATAGTATATTGTCAATACTCCATCAACTAGTATACCTAGGAAAAGTGGGGTGAGGTGGGAGGATACCCAACCGCCATTTGGATGATTATTTTGTGTTTTTGGGTGAAGTTCATTCTAATATAGAGGAATTTCCTCTTGTCACATTGGCAATGGTATTTCTGTGCTTTTTGGAAGGACTTATGGCTTCATGATATCCCAACTGAGGCTTTTCCTAGAGCTTATTCTTATGCTATTAATGAGGACATCTCGGTCCATAATTTCCTAATAGGTATCCGTCTTTCACATATCTTCTACTTGCATTTATCTCCCGAGGCAATATCTGAAGTCAGAGAACTCCAGATACAAACGGCTCATATTCAGTTAGGCGACTTAGCCATTGATACTTGGTCCTATTCTTGGGGAGCAGACGAGGTTTACACCTCTAGCGAGTTTTATAACTTCTGCTTTAAAGATCATATTCCTCACCAAGCTTTCAATTGGATTTGAACCACATGTACACCAAGAATCAAGTTTTTCTGTTAATTGGCTGCTATTCTCAGATAGACTGAATACCATAAATATGTTGAAGAGATGCCACATAAAATTAAAATGACTTCTCATGTTTATTATGTGATGCTTCTAATGAAGAGACCCTAGAACACTTATTCTTTCATTGCAGCTTCAGCAAGGCTTGTTGGGGTCAGCTTGCTATGCAATTGCAAGGGGACAGACTAGAGATCGTTAAGCAAACTAGAAATGGATGGCTCAAACCTATGTTTATGAAAAAAATCATGATTGCATCCTAGAATATTTGGAAAGAGAGAAACAACTGGCTATTCCAAGGAATTTTCTGCAGGCTCATGGAAGATTAGATTCAAAGTTGATATCGCTATCTTGGTTCATATGACAAATGACTCCCTACACCCCTTTATTAAATCCTTCTTGCAGTCTTTTAAATTGTGTATTTAATCCCTAGTTTGCCTGACACATATTTAAATTTTAGCCCTTTTTATGAAATGAAAAGACAATTTAAAAGGAAGTTCATTCTAAAGTTTCTCTAGGGGAAGAACCTAGCGTCAAGAAACTAAAAAAGGAATCAGGACTATGGCTGGAAGCTATGCGGGAAGAATTGAATTCCATGTATAAAAACAAAGTCTGGAATTAGTAGACTCACCCCAAAACCGCAAAGCCATAGGTTCTAAATGGATATTCAGAAGGAAATTAAGTGCTACAGGAGCAATAGATAAAATATAAGGCTACATTGGTAGCTAAAGGATATACACAAATGGAAAGTGTGGACTTTGTGGAAACATTTTCTCATGTTGCTAAATTTACTTCTATCCGCATTTTAAGTGCATTGATTGCTTATTTTGACCTTGATCTTCATCAAATGGATGTTAAAACAACTTCTCTAAATGGATATTTAGAAGAGGAAACATATATGATGCAACCGACTGTTTTGTGGAAAATGCAAACTGGAATAAAGTATGTAAATTGAAGAGGTCAATCTATGATCTTAAGCAGCTTCTCTATAGTGGTATATCTTATTTGACACTAAAATCGCATCATATGGATTCTCTATGATGGAAGGAGACCATTGTATTTATTTTAAGAAAGTGGAGGAAATTTTATACTGTTGTCTTTACATGTTGATGATATCTTAATTGCATCTAGTCATATGGGAACTTTATTGGAAGTGAAATCCTGGTTGTCTTCTACTTCTGATATGAAGGATATCGGGGGAAGCCACTTATGGTTTTAGGGGTGGAAATACTTGGAGATCGAAAAAAAAAGTTTTAGGGCTTTCACAGAAAGCATACCTTAAAACTGTATTAAAACGATTCTCTATGGAAGATTGCAATCTTGCAAATGTGGCAATGATTAAAGCAACTAAACTTAGTGAGGAACGGTGTCCTAAAACTCCTAAGGAACTAAAGGAAATGAAAAATATACCTTATACATCAGCTCTTGGTTCTCTTATGTATGCCATGTTGTTCACTAGACCCGATCTCGTCATACTGTGGGAATATTAAGTAGGTTTCGAAATAATCCTGGAGAACACCATTGGTAGAAAATTTGTTATGCTTTGCGATATGTGGAAGGAACTACATACTTGTGTGTCTATTTTAATGGTGATAATCTTCAGATGCAGGGTTATACTGATTCAGATTGGTAAGGGGATCTTGAGTTATCTATTTATCTTAGATAGAGGTGAAATTTCATGGAAGAGCAAGAAATAGAGTTATGTTGCTTATCTTCCAAGGAGGCAAGGTACATTGCTGCTCCGGAGGCAGTGGTGTAATAAACAGGTTGAAGACAGCCGATCTTCAGTTTTTACCAAGTAGTGAAATGTTAGCAGATCCATAGACTAAGTCTTTAAGTCGGGGATTGTTCTGCAAAAATGTTAGGAACAGGTCTTAGGAATTTTTAATAAATTTTCAGACAAGTGGGAGATGCTGGACTTTTGGTGACTTCAAAAGCATTTTACTTTATTGTATATATTTGGTTTGTATTGTGGAATTTATGCAACGTGGAATGTACCTAATCTTGGCATGTTTATCTGCTATACTTGAGGAATTCTACTCAAGGTTCTTTGAAACAACCGCACCAAAAATGATAGTAAGTTTATTTGTTGGAAATGTTTTGCCCGTGCAAAGTTTGCAGTTGGAAATATCATGGACTATCTACATTGTAGATTGATAAAGAGTCCACATGTTTAACCAAGAGATAAACTTGTTTAAACGGTGCACATAAGTTCACATATGTGTGCAAGGATGGAAACATAATTTGACTCGGAAGCTAGTTGGTTATGATCATGGTTGATTAATCTAACTAAGAGACTAACTGAATTCAGATTTGGATACAGCTCTAAACTTTATGTGGCCTTACCTCCTAGCCTCATAACGCAATTGTGCGATGCACCACGGGTTGAGCGGAGGAGTTAGGAGGTAGACAATATACTCTAGTCAATCTTTGATTCACAAGCTGAATCCAGTAGGCATGTCACGCATGTAAACATAATGCATGAAAAAGAAATGTGTACAGGAAAAGGCAAACACATGGTACTTAAAAAAAATCACTTCCCTTGAATGTATCTCAAAATTCCATGTCAACTGCATACAATGGAAGAACATAATTAATTATATTTTTAGTTAAGATATACTCGATGATGCTCTTAATTTTTTCTTTACAATAACAAGGGCGTGTTCTTTGGCTCTTTTTGCATGATGTTTGACCAAGTGCACCGAAAATTGTTTTTCGATTCGTAACCATCCCACACTATCAATAATGTTGTTACGATGAAAACTCATATGTACAATGAAAGAATCCGCAATAGAGAATAAATGTGGTTCAAATCGTGACATGGGCATTACCCTTCGGGTAACCAATGTTGCTCTACCCTATACGGTCCAACTGGAGGCCCATGAAGGTATCCGATGGCAAGATGGGCCACTAGGACGGTGCGGCGGAAGATTGCTTGGAGTTCAATGTAGGATAACGTAGCATAGAAAACAAAAAATTTCCTACCGCGAACACGCAATCCAAGCCAAGATGCAATCTAGAAGACGGTAGCAACGAGGGTATTATCGAGTCTCACCCTTGAAGAGATTCCAAAGCCTACAAGATGAGGCTCTTGTTGCTGCGGTAGACGATCACTTGCCGCTTGCAAAAGCGCGTAGAAGATCTTGATCACGGCGCCACGAACGGGCAGCACCTCCGTACTCGGTCACACGTTCGGTTGTTGATGAAGACGACGTCCACCTCCCCGTTCCATGGGCAGCGTAGTAGCTCCTCTTGAATCCGACGGCACGACGGCGTGGTGTGGGTGGTGGAGAACTCCGGGGAGCTCGCTAAAGCACGCGGGAGCTATGGAGGAGAAGGGGCGGCTAGGGTTTGGGAGGGGTGGCCGGCCACCAAAGGCGGCCAGGTTGTGGTCTTGGTGTGGCCGGCCCCCTCCCCTTGGCCCTCATTATATAGGTGGAAGCCCCAAGTGTTGGATTACAAGTCTCCGAATAAGACCAACCCAAAACCTTCCATATGTGGGAAACCTTCCCAAGCTAGGACTCCCACTAGAGGTGGGAGTTCCACCTTCCATATGGGGTGGCCGGCCCCAAAGGGGGAGTCCACTTGGACTCCACCCCACTATTGGCCGGCCATGGAGGTGGAGTCCCATGTGGACTCCACCTTCCTAGGTGGTTTCTTCCGGACTTTTCTAGAACCTTCTAGAACCTTCCATAGAACCTTCCGCATCATTTTAATTCACATAAAATGACATCCTATATATGAATCTTATTCTCCGGACCATTCCGGAACTCCTCGTGATGTCTCGGGATCTCATCCGGGACTCCAAATATTCGAACTCCATTCCATATTCAAGTTCTACCATTTCAACATCCAACTTTAAGTGTGTCACCCTACGGTTCGCGAACTATGCGGACATGGTTGAGTACTCACTCCGACCAATAACCAATAGCGGGATCTGGAGATCCATAATGGCTCCCACATGTTCAACGATGACTTAGTGATCGAATGAACCATTCACATATAATACCATTCCCTTTGTCACGCGATATTTTACTTGTCCGAGGTTTGATCATCGGTATCACACTATACCTTGTTCAACCTCGTCTCTGACAAGTACTCTTTACTCGTACTGGTATGTGGTCTCTTATGAACTTATTCATATGCTTGCAAGACATTAGACGACATTCCACCGAGAGGGCCCAGTATATCTATCCGTCATCGGGATGGAAAAATCCCACTGTTGATCCATATGCCTCAACTCATACTTTCCGGATACTTAATCCCACCTTTATAACCACCCATTTACGCAGTGGCGTTTGATGTAATCAAAGTACCTTTCCGGTATAAGTGATTTACATGATCTCATGGTCATAAGGACTAGGTAACTATGTAACGAAAGCTTATAGCAAATAACTTAATGACGTGATCTTATGCTACGCTTAATTGGGTGTGTCCATTACATCATTCATACAATGATATAACCTTGTTATTAATAACATCCAATGTTCATGATTATGAAACTAATCATCTATTAATCAACAAGCTAGTTAAGAGGCTTACTAGGGACTCTTTGTTTTTTACATAACACACATGTATCAATGTTTCGGTTAATACAATTATAGCATGGTATATAAACATTTATCATAAACATAAAGATATATAATAACCACTTTTATTATTGCCTCTTGGGCATATCTCCAACAGTCTCCCACTTGCACTAGAGTCAATAATCTAGATTACATTGTAAGGTACCTAACACCCATGGCATTCGGTGTTGGTCATGCTTTGCCCTAGGGAGAGCTTTAGTCAACGGATCTGCTACATTCAGATCGTGTGTACTTTGCAAATCTTTACTTCTCCATCTTCGATGTACTCGCGAATCGAATGATAACGCAGCTTGATATGCTTCAGCCTCTTGTGTGACCTTGGTTCTTGTGCATTGGCGATGGCACCCATGTTGTCACAGATGTAGTGGGTCCAATGCACTAGGAACCACACCGGGCTCTACAATGAACCTCTTCATCCATACCGCTTCTGATGAAGCCTCGCTATGTACTCCGATTCTGTTGAGGATTTCGCCACCGTGCACCGCTTCGAGCCAGCCTGCCCTTGCAGCACCATTCAATATAAACACGTACCCCCGTGACTTAGAGTCATCGGGATCGTGTTCCAACTTGCATCGGTGTAACTTGTTACAACGAGCTCTTGGTCACCTCCATAACAAAGAAACATATCCTTAGTTCTTTTCAAGTACTTCAGGATATTCTTGACCGCTGTCCAGTGTTCCATTCCTAGATCACTTTGATATCTGCTAGTCAAACTAACAACATGTGCTATATCCGGTCTTGTACATAGCATGGCATACATGATAGAGCCCACTGCCGAGGCATAGGGGATCCGACTCATCCTTTCTCTTTCTTCTGTAGCCGGACCTTTAGTCTTACTCAAGACCTTGCCTGGTAACATAGGTAAGAATCCTTTCTTACTTTCGTCCATTCTAAACTTCTTTAGAATCTTGTCCAGTATGTACTCTGTGATAGCCCTATTAGACGTCTTGATCTATCTCTATAAATCTTGATGCCTAATATATATGATGCTTCACCAAGGTCTTTCATTGAAAAACTATTATTCAAATAACCCTTTACATTGCTTAATAGTTCTATATCATTCCCAATCAATAATATGTCATCTACATATAATATCGGGAACGCTACTAGCCCCACTCACTTTCTTGTAAATACAGGCCTCTCCATGACACTCGTATAAACCCGAAGTCTTTGATCACCTTATCAAAGCGTCGGTTCCAACTTCTCGATGCTTGCTTCATCCATAGATTGAACGCTGAAGTTTGCATACTTTGTCAGCATTTTTAGGATCGACAAAACCTTTGGGTTGTACCATATACAACTCTTCCTCAATGTCTCCATTAAGGAACGCCGTTTTGACATCCATCTGCCAAATCTCATAATCGAAAAATGCGCTATTGCTAACAAAATCCACAGATTTTAGCTTCGCTACTGGTGAGAAAGTCTCATCATAGTCAACACCTTGAATTTGTCGAACCCTTTGCGACAAGTCGAGCTTTATAGACAGAATATTACCATCAAGCACTGTTTTTCTCTTGAAGATCCATTTATTCTCGACACCTTGCGGCTATCAGGTAAGTCTACCAAAGTCCATACTTTGTTATCATACATGGATCCCATTTCGGATTTCATGGCTTCTTGCCATTTGTTGGAATCGGCTTCATCATCGCTTCTTCATACGTCGCAGGGTCTTCATCATTGGTGTCCACAATCATGACATTTAGACAAGGATCATACCAATCAGGAGTGGCATGTTCCCTTGTCGATCTGCGAGGTTCAGTAGCTATCTCATTTGAAGTTTCATGATCATTATCATTAGCTTCCTCTGCCGGTGCGGCGGCAGGAACATCTCCGTACTGCGCTACTCTGATCAACGAGTAGAGATTCTTCAATCTCATCGAGTTCTACTTTTCTTCCAGTCACTTCTTTAGTGAGAAATTCTTTCTCAAGAAAGGTTCCGTTCTTAGCAACAAAAATCTTGCCTTCGGATCTGTGATAGAAAGTGTACCTATAGTTTCCTTAGGGTATCCTATGAAGACGCATTTCTCGCTTTGGGTTCTAGCTTGTCGGTTGTAACTTTTACATAGGCTTCGCAACCCCAAACTTTTAGGAACGACAACTTAGGTTTCTTATTAAACCATAATTCATACGGTGTCGTTTCAACGGATTTTGATGGTGCTCCATTTAAAGTGAATGCGGTTGTCTCTAATGCATAACTCCAAAATGATAACGGTAAATCGATAAGAGACATCATAGAACGAACCATATCTAAGAGTTCGATTACGACGTTCGGACACACCATTTCGTTGTGGTGTTCCGGCGGTGTCAATTGTGAAAGTATTCAGCATTTCTTTAAATGCATGCCAAACTCATAACTCAGATATTCACCTCCGCGATCAGATCGTAGAAATTTAATCTTCTTGTTACGTTGATTTTCTACTTCACTTTGGAATTCCTTAAACTTCTCAAAAGTTTCGGATTTATGTTTCATTAAATAGATATACCCATATCTACTCAAATCATCCGTGAAGGTTAGAACATAACGATAACCACCGCGCGATGCTACACTCATTGGTCCACACACATCTGTATGTATGATTTCCAATAAGTCAGTAGCTCGCTCCATCATACCTGAGAATGGAGTCTTAGTCATTTTTCCCATCAGACATGCTTCGCATCTATCAAGTGACTCAAAGTCAAGTGATTCAAGTAATCCATCGGTATGGAGTTTCTTCATGCGTTTCACTCCAATATGACCAAGACGACAACATATAAGTAGAATTATCATTCAATTTAATTCGCTTAGCATCAATGTTATGTATATGTGTATCACTACTATCGAGATCTAACAGAAATAAGCCATTCTTTTCAGGTGCTCGACCATAAAAGATATTATTCATAAAAATAGAACAACCATTATTCTCAGACTTGAATGAATAACCGTCTTGCATTAAACAAGATCCGGATATAATGTTCATGCTCAACGCGGGTACAAAATAGCAATTATTTAGGCTTAAAACTAATCCCGAAGGTAGATGTAGAGGAAGTGCGCCGACAGCGATCACATCGACTTTGGATCCATTTCCAACGCGCATCGTCACTTCATCCTTTAGTAGTCTTCGTTTATTCTTTAGTTCCTGTTGAGTTACAAATATGAGCAACCAACCAGATCAAATACCCAGGTACTAGTACGAGAACCATGAGATAAACATCTATAACATG
This sequence comes from Lolium multiflorum, assembly GCA_030979885.1. Classification (NCBI taxonomy): domain Eukaryota; kingdom Viridiplantae; phylum Streptophyta; class Magnoliopsida; order Poales; family Poaceae; genus Lolium; species Lolium multiflorum. The sequence continues at coordinate 25,118,135 of CM061752.1, read as the reverse complement.
TATATCAGATATACCTTCTTTCTTCTTCTTGACAAGGCCGCTCTTCGGATCCGACAAATACTTGGAGCAATTACGCTTCCAGTGTCCCTTCTCCTTGCAGTAATAGCACTCAGCATCAGGCTTAGGGCCAGACTTAGGTTTCACGGGAGGCGTGGCAGCTTTCTTGCCACTCTTCTTGTTCTTGCCTTTAGACTTGCCTTTCTTGAAGCTGGCGGTCTTGTTGACCATCAACACTTGGTGCTCTTTCTTAATTTCAATCTCAGCAGATTTTAGCATGGCGAAGAGTTCAGGTAACTCTTTGTTCATGTTCTGCATATTGTAATTCATCGCAAAGTTCTTATAACTAGGTGGCGGTGATTGAAGGACGATTAATCCCCAGTCTGTTAGGAATCACTATTCCCAAGTCACTGAGTTTCTTCGCATGCCCGGTCATGGCGAGCATGTGCTCACTAACGGAGCTGCCTTCTTCCATCATGCAGCTGAAGAAGTGTTTCGATGTTTGATGTCTACGGGTGCTTCTATTCTTGTAGACAGTGTTGGGCCTCCAAGAGCAGAGGTTTGTAGAACAGCAGCAAGTTTTCCCTTAAGTGGATCACCCAAGGTTTATCGAACTCGTGAGGAAGAGGTCAAATATATCCCTCTCAAGCAACCTCCGCAATCACAAAGCAAGAAGTCTCTTGTGTCCAACACACCTAATACACTTGTCGATGTATAGGTGCACTAGTTCGCGAAGAGATAGTGAAATACAAGTAGTATGGATGTATATGAGTGGTAATAGCAATCTGAATAAAATATGGCAGCGAGTAAACATGCAATAACAGTAAATAAACGGTGTTTGCCGTATTGGAAACAAGGCCTAGGATCATACTTTCACTAGTGGACACTCTCAACATTGATCACATAATAAATACTTCTCTCATATGTGCTACATACACTCTTGTTTGATAATGAACATCATTCGTTGCGTAGGATTACACGAACCCTCAATGCCGGAGTTAACAAGCTCCACAACATTCGATATTCATGTTTAAGTAACCTTAGAGCATAATAGATCATTGCAAAATAAACCAAGAACTAACATAGCACACACTGTCCACATTACACTATGAAGGAGGAATAGATCACATCAATACTATCATAATAATAATTAACTCCACAATCTACAAGAGATCATGATCATAGCCTACGACAAGAACCACACGGTGCACACACTAGTCACCTTTACACCATGCAGGAGGAATAGACTACTTTAATAACATCACATGAGTAGCACACAACTAGTAGCGATACAAAGCTCATCATATGGATCTCAATCATGCAAAGCAACTCACGAGATCATTGTATTGGAGTACGAGAGAGAGATTAACCACATAGCTACCGGTACAGCCCCCGAGCCTCGATGGAGAACTACCCCTCCTCATGGGAGACAGCGGCGTTGATGAAGATGGCGGTGGTGGCGATGGAGGGCACTTCGTCCGGCCGTGCCGGAACAGACTCCGTCCCCCGGATCTTGGCTTCGCGATGGCGTCGGCTCTGGAAGGTTTCTCATACCGTGGATTTTTCGTATCGAGGTTTTAGGTCTGGGACCTTTATATAGGCGAAGAGACGGAGTCGGAGGGTCGAAGGGGCGACGACACCATAAGGCGGCGCGCCGGGCCCGGGCCGCGTGGCCTATGGTCCGGGCCCGTGGCCCTCCTCGTCCTTCCGGGTGTTGGAAGCTTCGTGGAAAATAGGAACCCGGGTCTTGATTTCGTCCGATTAAGAATATTTCCTTACTAGGATTTCTGAAACCAAAAACAGCAGAAAAACTGGCACTTCGGCATCTTGTTAATAGGTTAGTTCCGAAAATGCATAAATATGACATAAAGTGTATAAAACATGTAGGTATTGTCATAAAACAAGCATGGAACATAAGAAATTATAGATACGTCGGAGACGTATCGCATCCCTAGCTTAGTTCGTCCGAGCAGGTAAAACGATAACAAAGATAATTTCTTAAGTGACATGCTACCAACATAATCTTGATCCAATAATGATGTAAAGCATGTGAACTGAGATCAAATCACTCAAAGCAAATGTCTATATTGATATAAGAGATGATAATGCAAGAGTTAAACAAGCTAGAAGTTTTCATGAACTATTGCTTCAAAGACATGAAACCGCACAAAGTTCATTAAAGATGTGTTAAGTATTCAGCATAGAAGTTCTATCCTTCATTCCAAGCATCAAGTAAATTTTCACAACATAAGAAGGATTCAGTCAAGTAAACATAAACATGAACGTCATGAATCAACTGTTTCGAAGTCTACTCAACCGGTGAGCGCAAGCATTTGGTATTAACACCAGGATGTTATGGCATAAAGAACGTTAATGGGGGTTTGGAAGGCCAATGAGAGAAAGTCTCACAAAGCTATAAGTGATTACTAGACAAGAGGAAGTCTTATAATCGAAGCTATGCAAGGAGTAGTGATTGCCATGCAACGGATGCACATAGAGCTATATGTGTATGAAAGCTCTCCAATGGAACTAGTGGGGGTGCATCCAACTTGGTTGCTCACGAAGACCTAGAGCACTTTTGAGGAGGCTCATCATTGGAATATACAACCCAAGTTCTATAGTGTAAATTCCCCACATAGTTATACTAGTAAAACATGAAAACTCTCTCATATGGAGTGTAGGTGCTAAACATGAGCACAAATGATGACTATGAATATGCATGTGCTAAAACATGAGCACAAGTGTGGATAAAAGATAGTAATGTTGCCCCTTTTTCTTTATCTCTCTTTTTTTTCTTTTTTCTTTTCTTTTTCTTTTCTATTTTTTTCTTTCTTTTCTTTTTCTTTTGATGGCCTCCATGGCTCTTTTCACTTTTAGGGGCAACATCCTAATATGACAACACACTTTTTGGTACAAATAACTCATAATGAATAAAACATGATGTATGAAATGTATGCCTCTGCCAGTGTAGCAGGATGTGCAATGATCTAGCGTAACATGGGTAAACCACACATCAGCTGTATAGAATCATGCAAAGCAATATACAAATAATAAATGACAACATGGCATGTAATGTAAAATGGATGTTGCATGGCAATATATTTCGGAACAGCTATGGAAATGCTGTGGTAGGTAGGTATGGTGGCTGTTTTGAGGAGATGTATGGGCTTATGTGTAGGAGAACAAGAGAAAGTCCTCCCACGGGTTTGGATGTACCGGCGAAGTATGCACAATTCTCAATGTGAGCAAAAGGCAATGCACAGTACCAAAGAGGCTAGCAAATTTGGATGGTGGAAGTGCCAAAACCGTAGCTTAACATTAGTCAAAAAGAACTCACAAGCTTATTGCAAACGACTAGCAGGTTCAACATTAAGAGCATGATTTAAAATTTCACTGACCTTCAGCACAACTTAGTCATTACGATGAACCTTTAGACATGGAAAGCTATCAAGTCCAACTACGCCTTCAACTATTTAAATAGAGTTTGTAGTACGGCACAAGCTTAAAGACAACAATCCACTAGTAATTTTAACTTATTCAACCAACAAGTTTTACCATCTAAATACCTCAAAACATTTGCAAAGAATCAAGTTATCAAAGCTCAATGATCTACAAGATTATGCAAGTGTTTCATTATACCACTACCACATGCAACATTTCCTTAACCACCGAATAGCAATGAACGAAGCAGTTTCAACCTTCGCCATGAACATTAAAAGCTAAGAACACATGTGTTCATACGAACCAGCGGAGCGTGTCTCTCTCCCACACAAGGATGAACTTATTCAAACAAAACGAAAACTAAAGCAAACAGACGCTCCAAGTAAAGTACATAAGATGTGACGGAATAAAAATATAGTTTCAGAGGAACCCTGATGATGTTGTCGATGAAGAAGGGGATGCCTTGGGCATCCCCTTAGACACTTGAGTCTTCTTAAAATATGCAGGGGTGAACCACCGGGGCATCCCCAAGCTTTCACTCCTCTTGATCATAGTATATCATACTCCTCTCTTGACCCTTGAAAACTTCCTCCACACCAAACTTTAAGCAAACTCATTAGAGGGTTAGTGCATAATCAAAAATTCACATGTTCAGAGGTGACACAATCATTCTTAATACTTCTGGACATTTCACAAAGCTTCTGAAAGTTAATGAAACAAAGAAACTCATTCAACATAGCAAAAGCGGCAATGCGAAATAAAAGGCAGAATCTGTCAAAAACAAAACAGTCCGTAAAGACGAATTTTAAAATGGAACCAGACTTGCTCAAACGGAAAAACTCAAAACTAATGAAAGTTGCGTACATATCTGAGGATCACTCACGTAAATTGGCATAATTTTCTGAGTTACCTACAGAGAATTAGGCCCAGATTCGTGACAGCAAAGAAATCTGTTCTCTGCGCAGTAATCCAAATCTAGTATGAACCTTACTATAGAGACTTTACTTGGCACAAAAACATGATAAGGAGAGGTTGCTACAGTAGTAAACAACTTCCAAGACACAAATATAAAACAAAGTACTATAGTAAAAAAACACATGGGTTATCTCCCAAGAAGTTCTTTCTTTATAGCCATAAAGATGGGCTCACAGCTTTAATGATGCACTCGCAAGAAATAGTATTTGGAGCAAAAGAGAGCATCAAGAGGCAAATTGAAAACACATTTAAGTCTAACATGCTTCCTATGCATAGGAATCTTGTAAATAAACAAGTTCAAGAAGCATAATGCAACAAGCATAGAAAGATAAAACAAGTGTAACTTCAAAAATTTCAGCATATAGAGAGGTGTTTTAGTAACATGAAAATTTCTACAACCATATTTTCCTCTCTCATAATAACTTTCAGAGGAATCATGAACAAACTCAACAATATAAGTATCACATAAAGCATTCTTATCATGAGTCTCATGCATAAAATTATTACTCTCCACATAGGCATAATCAATTTTATTAGATGTAGTGGGAGCAAATTCAACAAAGTAGCTATCATTATTATTCTCATCATCAAATATAGGAGGCAAAGTATCATCAAAGTAAATTTTCCCCTCAATGCTTGGGGGACTAAAAATATCATGCTCATCAAAGCCAGCTTCCCCAAGCTTAGAATTTTCCATAGCATTAGCAACAATAGTATTCAAAGCATTCATATTAATATGTTCCATGGGTTTTTTAATTTTCGCATCAAACCATCCATGTCTTATATCAGGAAATAGAATAAGAAGCTCATTGTTGTCCATTATGCCTAACTAGTGTAAACAAGAAACAAAAAGATGCATTGCGAGTCTAAGGAAATAGCTTCAGTACTTACAACGGCAGGAGAATAGCTTAGTAGCGAGATCCGGAGTGTGAGTACCTTTACCTTTCCTCCCCGAACGGCGCGAAAAATAGCTTGATGTCTACGGGTGCTTCTATTCTTGTAGAGTGTTGGGCCTCCAAGAGCAGAGGTTTGTAGAACAGCAAGTTTTCCCTTAAGTGGATCACCCAAGGTTTATCGAACTCAGGAGGAAGAGGTCAAAGATATCCCTCTCAAGCAACCCTAGAATCACAAAGCAAGAAGTCTCTTGTCCCAACACACCTAATACACTTGTCAGATGTATAGGTGCACTAGTTCGGCGAAGAGATAGTGAAATACAAGTAGTATGGATGTATATGAGTGGTCATAGCAATCTGAATAAAATATGGCAGCGAGTAAACATGCAACAAATAAGAATAAACGGTGTTTGCAGTATTGGAAACATGGCCTAGGGATCATACTTGCACTAGTGGACACTCTCAACATTGATCACATAATAAATACTTCTTCTCATATGTGCTACATACACTCTTGTTTGATAATGAACATCATTCGTTTAGGATTACACGAACCCTCAATGCCGGAGTTAACAAGCTCCACAACATTCGATATTCATGTTTAAGTAACCTTAGAGCATAATAGATCATTGCAAAATAAACCAAGAACTAACATAGCGCACACACTGCACATTACACTATGAAGGAGGAATAGATCACATCAATACTATCATAATGATAATTAACTCCACAATCTACAAGAGATCATGATCATAGCCTACGACAAGAACCACACGGTGCACACACTAGTCACCTTTACACCGTGGAGGAGGAATAGACTACTTTAATAACATCACATGAGTAGCACACAACTAGTAGCGATACAAAGCTCATCATATGGATCTCAATCATGCAAGCAACTCACAAGATGTATTGTGTACAGAGAGAGAGATTAACCACATAGCTACCTCCCAGGCCTCGATGGAGAACTACTTCCTCATGGGAGACAGAAGCGTTGATGAAGATGGCGGTGGTCGATGGAGGAGCCTTCCGGGCACTTCCCGTCCGGCGGCGTGCGGAACAGAGACTCCTGCCCCAGATCTTGGCTTCGTGATGGCGGCGGCTCTAGGTTTCACCGTGGCTTTTTCGACGAGGTTTTAGGTCTGGGACCTTTATAGGCGAAGAGACGGAGTCGGAGGGGGAGGGGCGACAGATAAGGCGGCGCGCGCCGGGGGCGCGTATGGTCCTAGGGCTCCGTGGCCCCCTCCGTCCTTCCCGGTCTGGAAGCTTCTGGAAAAATAGGAACTGGGTCTTGATTTCGTCCGATTCCGAGAATATTTCCTTACTAGGATTTCGAAACCAAAAACAGCAACCGGAATCGGCACTTCGGTTAATAGGTTAGTTCATGCATAAATATGACATAAAGTGTATAAAACATGTAGGTATTGTCATAAAACAAGCATGGAACATAAGAAATTATAGATACGTCGAGAAGTTTCAATGCTTCATAGCATTCCACGGCCGCATGAGTCTCAAAGATAGTTTTCAACTCATTGATTAACTCATGGGATCGTGGTGCTCAAAACGTTTTTGAAGATCGGCCAGACGCATAGGATGGCACACCGAACTTGAGTACCGAGTTTTCCGAGTCGCGTAAACATTTTTACTTCATCGGTTTCGGTTTGCAGAGGGTCACCTAGCGGTGCATCAAGCACATATTGCAGGTTTCCGCCATTGAGGAAGATCCTCACATGACGGAACCACGGTGAAGTTGCTACCGTTGCTCTTAAGCTTTCTTTCTCTAGGAACTAGTTAAAATTGATTGGGACGCCATATCTACAACATATTTGCAATAGTTTAGACTAATATTTATGACAAATTGAGTTCAAATTTTAATTTAACAAAATTAAAAACTAGGTGAACTCCCACTCAAAACAATATCCCTCGCATTGTCTTAGTGATCACGAACCAAATCCATCACACCTATGCCCGATCATCACGAGACAAGATGTAATTTCAATGGCGAACACTCAAAAGTGTTCATCATATCAATCATATGATTCATGCTCTACCTTTCGGTATCACGTGTTCCAAGACCATGTCTGTACATGCTAGGCTCGCAAGGCCACCTTAGTATCCGCATGTGCAAATCTGACTTGCACCCGTATGCACTTGTTGATTCTATCACACCCGATCATCACGAGATGCTTCGAAACGACAAGTCTTGGCAACGGTGCTACTAAGGATGAACACTTTATTATCTTGAAATTTTAGTGAGAGGGATCATCTTATAATGCTACCGTCGCGATCTAAGCAAAATAAGATGCATAAAAGGATTAACATCACATGCAGTTCATATGTGATATGATATGGCCCTTTTGTTTTTGCCTTTGATCTTCATCTCCAAAGCACGGACATGATCTTCATCATCAACGGCATGATCTCCATCATCGTCGGCGAGCGTCAAGGTCAATGGCGTCTTCATGATTGTTCTCCCATGTAGCAACTATTACAACTTCTTTGAAATACTACTCAACATGAAATTTAAAGACAACCATAAGGCTCGGTTGCCACAATACAATAATGATCATCTCATACATAGTCATCATCACATTATGGCCATATCACATCACCAAACCTGCAAAAACAAGTTAGACGTTCTCTAATTTGGTTTGCATATTTTATGTGGTTTAGGGTTTTCGAGTGAGATCTAACTACGAATGATCAACCACAACGGTGATACTAGTGTTGTCAATAGAAGAGTAAATTGAATCTTCACTATAGTAGGAGAGACAGACACCGCAAAGCCACTTATGCAATACAAGTTGCATGTCAAGCGTGGAGCAAATCTCATGAACGCGGTCATGTAAAGTTAGCCCGAGCCGCTTCATCCCACTATGCCACAAAGATGCAAAGTACTCAAGCTAAAGACAACATAAGCATCAACGCCCACAAAACCATTGTGTTCTACTCGTGCAACCATCTATGCATAGACACGGCTCGATACCACTAGGATAACGTAGCATAGAAAACAAAAATTTTCCTACCGCGAACACGCAACAAGCCAAGATGCAATCTAGAAGACGGTAGCAACGAGGGTATTATCGAGTCTCACCCTTGAAGAGATTCCAAAGCCTACAAGATGAGGCTCTTGTTGCTGCGGTAGACGATCACTTGCCGCTTGCAAAAGCGCAGAAGATCTTGATCACGGCGCCGATCGAAAGCACCTCCGTACTCGGTCACACGTTCGGTTGTTGATGAAGACGACGTCCACCTCCCGTTCCAGCGGGCAGCGGAAGTAGTAGCTCCTCTTGAATCCGACAGCACGACGGCGTGGTGTCGGTGGTGGTGGAGAACTCCGGCGGAGCTTCGCTAAAGCACGCGGGAGCTATGGAGGAGAAGGGGCGGCTAGGGTTTGGGAGGGTGGCCGGCCACTAAGGGGCGGCCAGGTTGTGGTCTTGGTGGCCCCCTCCCTTGGCCCCTCATTATATAGGTGGAAGCCCCAAGTGTTGGATTACAAGTCTCCGAATAAGACCCGAACCCAAACCTTCCATATGGTGGGAAACCTTCCCAAGCTAGGACTCCCACTAGAGGGAGTTCCACCTTCCATATGGGTGGCCGGCCCCAAAGGGGAGTCCACTTGGGACTCCACCCCACTAGGGTTGGCCGGGGGAGGTGGAGTCCCATGTGGACTCCACCTTCCTAGGTGGTTTCTTCCGGACTTTTCTAGAACCTTCTAGAACCTTCCATAGAACCTTCCGCATCATTTTAATTCACATAAAATGACATCCTATATATGAATCTTATTCTCCGGACCATTCGGAACTCCTCGTGATGTCCGGGATCTCATCCGGACTCCGAACAAATATTCGAACTCCATTCCATATTCAAGTTCTACCATTTCAACATCCAACTTTAAGTGTGTCACCCTACGGTTCGCGAACTATGCGGACATGGTTGAGTACTCACTCGACCAATAACCAATAGCGGGATCTGGAGATCCATAATGGCTCCCACATGTTCAACGATGACTTAGTGATCGAATGAACCATTCACATACAATACCAATTCCCTTTGTCACGCGATATTTTACTTGTCCAGGTTTGATCATCGGTATCACACTATACCTTGTTCAACCTCGTCTCCTGACAAGTACTCTTTACCACGTGGTATGTGGTCTCTTATGAACTTATTCATATGCTTGCAAGACATTAGACGACATTCCACCGAGAGGGCCAGTATATCTATCCGTCATCGGGATGGACAAATCACCGTTGATCCATATGCCTCAACTCATACTTTCCGGATACTTAATCCCACCTTTATAACCACCCATTTACGCAGTGGCGTTTGATGTAATCAAAGTACCTTTCCGATAAGTGATTTACATGATCTCATGGTCATAAGGACTAGGTAACTATGTAACGAAAGCTTATAGCAAATAACTTAATGACGTGATCTTATGCTACGCTTAATTGGGTGTGTCCATTACATCATTCATACAATGATATAACCTTGTTATTAATAACATCCAATGTTCATGATTATGAAACTAATCATCTATTAATCAACAAGCTAGTTAAGAGGCTTACTAGGGACTCTTTGTTTGTTTACATAACACACATGTATCAATGTTTCGGTTAATACAATTATAGCATGGTATATAAATATTTATCATAAACATAAAGATATATAATAACCACTTTTATTATTGCCTCTTGGACATATCTCCAACATTCAAGACACGGAGGAAGCCGAACAAGGAAAGCTTGAAGATAGATCTATTATAAATCTACTCGTACTCGATGAGATCTCTCGGGACCTGGCCACCTATATAAAGGCCAGGAGAGGGGCTATCGAGGGATACAATCAACCTTAGCAATACTAGCCAGCAGAAGCTTAGAACTAGGTTACCCTAGCAACTAGCATCTCGACGAGATCACAGCCGAACGATTCGGCACCCCATTGTAACATGTTTTCATCATAATCAAAGAACATACAGGCATGACGTAAGGGTTTTACCTCATCGAGGGCCCCGAACCTGGGTAAATCGCTCTCCCCACTTGTCTGTGTACCGATGTCTCGTGTCATCTTGCAGGATTCCATCAACCCTAAGCCCTATCGGAGGGCATTGCCGAGGAGCACCCTCGACAATTGGCGCCGTCTGTGGGAACCCTGTCGGCACAAGGCAGGGCATCGGCAGGTCCGATCATGACGCCGGCGGCTTCGCCGGCAACTTCGCCGGCAACTTCATCGGCAACTTCATCAGCAACTTCATCGACACCATCGTCACCAATCCTGGGAAGCCCGATCCGGTTCGGCTCCTACGAGTTTACTCCACATAGCGATTCCTCTCGCTCGAACTTCTCAGATCTACAAGGGAACATGGAGATGACCTTCGGCAGCGTCCACTACAACGTCAACGCGGAGGGAATCCTTCGACTGCTGGAATCCTCCACTTCCGGATCTACGAGTTCAAACGCGTCGTCACTCGACCTGTCGGCTGGTCTGACGGGATCGGCGTGCTCACCCGAGCATTCGACCCCCCGCTCGGCGTCCTCCATGTCGGTAGGGTCGAATGATTCCTCATCTTCAAAACTAACTTCGTACTACTGCCTGAACTGCGACACAGGCACGGGCTGGGATCAAGCGACACGCGTCTCATCGCACGCCTAGTATTCATCGAGAGAGGACGACAGCATCATCCAAGGAACCACCCGAAGAGCACACCATCAGGTTTATGTCACCAATAACACGGGAAACACAAGGCGCAGAGGAGACGAGGACCATACCCCGCTCCAGGAAGGGCGAGTTTGAAAACAGCACTAGCAACCGAGATAGCGATTACACCATCGCGGATGAGGAGTGGGCAGCAACAAGGGCAGCAGCCAACAACACGCCGCTCCCCGCAGGGACTTCGGAACCCTCAATGCTTATCGCTCCATACTAGAGAAAACCGGGAGCACCCAAAAGAGCAAGCCACCCTCGAAAGACGCCTGTCCGGTGGACCGATCCAGTGAAAGGCGCAGGCTCGCAAGGAGCGCTCCGAAACACTCGGGGAGCAAGCACCGGTCAAGGATGTCCAGGCTTTCGGAAGATGACGCCAGAGAAATAACATCGAATCTGACTAAATCCTTTATGACTACGGATACCGCGGGCATGCCACGGCCAAAAACCGTTGCAGGAGCAACGGCCAACCTCGCCGCTTACCTCATTAACCAGCGCCCCGAAGGATCTATGGCTCAAGCTCACCGAGGTGCCTTGGAAAGTCTCGCAATATTGGGGAACAACCTAGTCCCGCAAAAAGAAAGGACCATGGTCCAAGGCAGTGGGTCGAAACATCATGCGAGAGATGCTCGGGACGAAATCACCAGAGCAAGATCGACAAAGCAAGGCGACGATGCGCCGCTAGGAAGGACGACACGCGATTCTTCGGATGAAGACCAGAGTACGACGACGAACTGGGGAGCCGACTGTCTAAGTTACAAGATCCGCGAAGCAATGCCGCCTGTTTAAGCCTACCCCTACCGACGCTGCCAAGTACGATGGACAACAAGAACCAAGATCCTGGATAGACGACTACTGCAGATGTGATCCTGCACAAAGGAAACCAGATAGCGGCAATGCAATGCTTATAGCTTTACTTGAAGGATTCAGCACGGCCTGGCTAAGGGGGCTGCCGAAAGGTTCTCAAATCATGGGACGACCTAGTAGACGCCTCGTTGCCAACTTCCAAGCAACATACAAGAGGCCCGTCGGGATCGAAGAGCTACGGAATTGCGCAGAAGTAGAAGGAGTCGATGCGTTCATACATCGGAGATTCACAAAAGCCGCGCAAGACGTATCTGTCGATAGAGCAATCGACGCCTTCAGCGACGCGTTCAGCGGAAAGTTACATAGAAGAACTCGGGCGCAAAAAGCCAAAAACCATAACCAAGTTAATGGAAATCGCCACAACAGCTGATGGTGAGGACAACGAAGGCCACGACACAGCGATGACGAAGACGATGACCAGAAGCACGACTCGGGTGGTCGAAGGGATCGTCACAAGAGAAGGAAAACCGCAACTACGATGATAACAATCTGGTGGCGCAGGGCCGCCGATCGGCAGATGATCGAGACGACAGGCATGATGGTAACGGAACAACTCTAGGAACCGTGGTAACTATAAACCACGACCAGAGGACTCCCGAATTACCCTACGCTGAACAGGTCAACGCCCGTTACCTACATTCGTATGTCGATTCCAAGGACGGCAAACGAAGTCAAGTCACCTGCTCAGGGACTGCCGTTCCTTGACATGCACAAACTCATCCAACAGTCAGCAACAGCTACCACCGCCACCCCCACCTCCACCGCAACATCAAGTCCAGCAGGCTCAACCCCATCAACCCAACGAGGCGTTCCCACACCACGTGGGCAGATGAGCATGATCCACAGGACAGGTGTTTCGAAAAGGGAGATGAAGAAGCTCACCCGAGAGATCAATTGGCGTAAAGCATCATGGCAAACATCCCCGAGTACGTCGACTGGTCTTCTCAGAACATTACGTTCGGTCGAGCAGATCACCCGATGACAATACCAAATCCAGGACACGCCGCCCTGGTAGTCGAAGCACAAATTGGGGGGTTCAAGATGAGCAAAGTCTTTATGGATGGCGGGAGTAAACCTGATACTTCGTCGACACAATCGGAGTATGGGGATCACCATGAGCATGCGGAAGAAACAGACACCTGCTTCCACGGGATCCTTCCAACCGCACCGGGCTACTCTCTTGGCAAAGCCTACCTGAATGTTATCTTCGGTAGAGCCAATTTCAGGAAGGAAAAATCGAGTTTGAAGTGGTGAACTGGGAGTCACGACCACGCTATACTCGGGAGACCAGCGTATGTCAAGTTCATGGCTGTGCCACATTATGCATACCTCAAGCTGAAAATGCCTGGGAACAACGGGACAAACATCACAGTCTATGGAAGTTTTTCACGCTCGGACAATTGTGATCGCGCCTTTCAGAGGATTGCTGCAAAGTTCGGGTCACAGCGAGAAATCATCGACCCTCCGCCCAAGCTGTCTTTACGAGAGATCAAGGAAGAAAAAGACGGCAGGGAAACCAAAAAGAAGCCAGCCGCTCTAAAGCTTCTGCAGCAGGCTTCGGCAGGCTAGGCCTCGGCAAAGGGCTCGGCAGTTGACGACATAGAAGGCTTAGGAGATAACAAGACGATGGCGACCACCGCTCAAACCCCTGATGAAACCAGCAACGCTGCGGCAACCACTAACGCGGTGAAGAAGCCAAGAAGAGAAGAACCCTTCCTTGCCTAAGCAGTTTACTAGCCTTTATTTTGTTTTTCCTTTATTATAAACAGGCCTTCCCCTTTTCGCCCTCTAGCATCGTGCTTACCTTATTAATAAGAACTTCGATTCTTTGCTAAGCATTGCAGTAACTACAAACTTCCAAGCCCCATCACTATGCAAACATAGTAGGGCGGAAGATCGTGCTCCGAAAAGCCTCTACGAGTGCTAAAACGACGTCACCTTTCCCTCTGCTATAGATGCCTCTACGAGTGCCGTAAATAGCAAGAGTTCGGAAATACACATAAACAAAAACCCACATTTGATATTTTACTTATGGAAATATCAAGGAACAACGGGCTCATCGGCAGACTCACTACACCCGAAATATTCGGGAGTGCCTGTCGAAATTTAAAACGGTTGAAAGCAAAGTTGCGCATACAACAGGTTTAGCAAGACCTGCAACACGAGCTGATCACTCACATGATTTGCTAACCAACCAATATGCATACATTTAAAAAACGAGCAACTAAGATTCGCTCAAATTTGAAACTTGCCAACGGCAGTAACATGGTAAAAGTATATACGCATGTATCTACCAAATAAAAAGGCGTCATTACATAATCCAAATACTTGGATAAAGTAGCCAAACTATCTATTTACAAACAGATATTAAAACCCTGAAATCACCCTTGCGGAGTTCCTCTTTCCTCAGGTACCCTTGAGTCCTCTTCGAGCCCGTCGACAATTATGTTGGCGGACAACAATACCTTCGGATACAGCTCCTCCAAGTTTCCAGTAGCATTGGCAATCGACAACAAACCTGCCGAAGGATAACGCGCAAGTACAAGGGCAAGCGTAAATCTGGCCCCTGCAAAAACTTGCGCACGTACCAAGGCTCGGATCTTCTTGGCATTACCAAATTCAGACATCAAAGCAAGGAGAGTTGGGGACTGCGTTCAAAGGGAACATTGTCTTCCAAACCACCCTCATAGCCTTGTAGCACTTGTCAAAAAAGTGGTGGACTGCTGAACTCGATCCTGAAATTGCGCCACGTCGAAGCCTTCGAGTGCTCCCGCGAAAATTTCTCGGCCGAGGACAAATCGATCAAGGCATTCACACGCTCGTGAACCCGTTTGCTCTCCTCTGCGCGGTTCGAGCTATGACTGGCAAGAAGTAAAAAAGAGGATCACATAAAACGCTATCGACCAAAGGGTGCAGAGATCAAAGGACTCACAGTTCAAGCTCTTTTAGCCAAGAGCGCCGCTCACGTCACTGCAATCTCGCTCTTCTTGTTGACAATCGCGGCCAAGGCGTAAGGTGCAGGTCCTTCTCCATCTGGGTGATCCGATCCTTCATCCGTTGGATCCGATCACCTTCGGGAAGAACGCCAGAGGAGTCATCAAAAAACGAGGGCACCGGAAAACCTGGCAACAGCGTTAAGAGGATGATATGGTCAAATTAAGCATCCAACAAAACTCCCATAGGGAGAGGCATAAGTAATCCCTATCGGGAGAAGCACAAGTGAAGATATTATGATAAAAGCATGCTGGCAACATTGCCAGCACAGTATTCATTACAAACTTAAGTTCTCGCAACAGAATAATGTTTCATACTAGCCCAAGGATAAAATTGTTACAACAGTCAAGGAGCCTGAGTCTGAGTCGACAGGCTGGGGCCAACCGATGTTTTTCCTGAAACTAAATCGAGGAGCTGGTGAGCACAAGTACGGGCGGACGCCGTAAAGGCGCTTAAGTCAACAGATCGCCCATCTTTCTCTTTCGGCAGCTCCTTAGTCATTTCTTCGATGTCAGCCTTAAAGCCGTAACCCATCATAAGTTGGAAGGCAAGGAGGGCACCATAGGTACGCGAGGTACGCTTGAATACCTCAATGACTTCCTTGGTGTCGACGGCATCGATCAGCTGCCCAGAGTCTTCTCCTGCTTGGCCTTGGGGAATATCATCGAATGCATCCGCATCGAGCACCCTTTCCCTTGTCAAGAAGCTCCCGGTAAGTTGGTGGGCGGCGAGAACCGTCGACACACCATTTGCTGGCGAATTGCTTGGAATTTTGTCCAAGGCAGTAGCAGGGATGCTGGCGGCTTCTGCGAGAAATTAAAGGAAATCGTTAACGAAGAAACAGATCTATAAAAAGTGATAATCTACAAGGGAAGTAGGAACTTACCAAGTAGGGCCAAGGCAGACTGACGGAGGAGTTCATCCTTTTCTGCCGCCCGAGCTTCCTCTTCCTTCACCTCTCCTTTAGCTTGTTCAGCTCTTCTTTCAGGGAGTCGACCTCCTGGCAAGCTACGGCGGCCTTTTTAATGGCGCCATCCAACTTTGAAGAGGAAGACTTAGCCTCCTCCTGCAGCCGAATTCTGTCTGCCTCCAGAGAGATGAATTGAGAGGCGAAGGCCTCTAAAGAGGATATCACACCTCGTAGATCCTTGAAGAAAGGGAATGTTTTACAAAGATCGTTAGGCAAAGACACATTCCAAAAGATTCTTGTTAGACTCAACAAAGACTTACAGAAGAAGGAGCTGCGGCAGCAGCAGGAGCATCTTTCCCTTTGGAAAGGGAGGAGGCAGTCGACGCTTGCGCCGCAGGAGCCGCCTTGGGAGCCGAAGCTTCGGAAGCTGCGGCGGCTGGCGAGACAGCATCAGATCTGACCCTCTTAGGTGGAGGCTCAATGAAAGCATCGTCACTACAAGAAAGATTTGATCGACCAAGTCATGAGAAAAATGTGAAAAGGTCAAGAAGCTGAAAATAGTAAGAAGAAGAAAACACTTACAAATCAAGGAGATCATCTTCGTCGGCAAAACCGCCGATTGATCTCTTCGTAGGAGCCCTAGTCTCCTCCGCAGCTGCATTAACAAAGGCACCGTGATCGCGTCATCATCGCGCACCGATCCTCTCGTGTCGCAAGTGTCACCGATGATGGGGGAGATTGGCGTGAACAGTTTCGAATCTATTGGGTCATCATGTTCGCTTGTTGGGTTTGTATGATCAACAGTATGAGAGTCAACGGGTTCGAAGAGCCTCTTCCTTCGGAAGTTTCATTTGGCAAGTTATGTAAGTCCTCGGAGGCTACGAGGTCTGTCGAAGAAAAACAAATGAGAATAACAATCATATATGTCGATAGCAGCATAACAAGAATTTAAGGAGGGAAATTACCTCTGGTGGTGGATGATCGGTATCAAAAGGAGTATACGGAGACATCGATCAAGTCCTCTTGACTGAAGAAAGTGAGGCGACGGACTTCATCGAGCAGTTCTTTTCCGACAATTCGGCAGCGTTAATTCTAGTCTCATCCTTTGGACCTGAATACAACCACATTGGGCGAACTCTAGCCATGACTGGTTGGACTCGACGTTTCAGAAACACTGCCGCTACCTCGGTGCCGACCATAGTTTGTCCGTCAGCCTCCTTGATCCGAAGGAATCTGGCAAATAATTCATCGGCAACTACTTTTTCGTCGGGAGAGATAATATTCTTCCAAGAATTCTTAGGCTTGGCCTCAAGGACGTCGATAAAGCGAGGAAGCTGAGATTCGGGTGACAAGGAATCCTTGATATAAAACCACTTCAATCTCCACCCTTGCACGGACTCTCTCATTGGGAAATTAAAGTAATTGACATCCGAACGAGCTACAAATCCTACTCCTCCGGTGACAAAAGATCCGTTGCTACTGCTGTATCTCTTCACATAGAAGATCTTTGCCCAAAATAAGGCTCAACGCCCATATATGCTTCGCAAGGGTGATAAACACAGCAACGTGAAGGATTGAGTTGGGAGTGAGTTGCCATAGTTGGATTTCGTAAGTTCGTAGGAGATGGAGGAGGAATTCGTGAACGGGAAGTGAAAGGCCTCGGTATAAGAACGACAAGAACATCACGGTAAAACCGGCAGGGGTTAGGTCGAGAAATCGCACCTGAAAGATCACATTCCCCTCATCGGAGGAGATCAATCCGGCTTCGGGATCTCTTCTCGTCACGCTTGGTGACGGTCGAAGCTATCCAATCACCGCCCGCTGCTGAGCTGGTGGCGCGGCGGCCGCAGTCGGGGGAGGAGCGCGGCGCCTTCGAAAGAATCGAGGAAGATTTGGCGGCGCCTCCGCTCGTAGAGGGCGGCGCTAGGGTTCTTCTTCTTCACCATCGCAAGATCTGGGAAAAGCTAGGAAGCAGTGGCGGCGCGAGCAGTTGTGAATGTGAGAAGAGGAAGAACAGCGAAAGGATGAATGAAGGAAGAGATTAGGGATTTCTATCTCTTGGGAAACTTAAGGAAGGCCTCGTATTGTTAGTGGGCCTTTTTCCAGTTAATGGTTGCGGAAATCGAGGAGGTGCCTTGCTAACCGTGTAAGAGGAGCGGGAATTGCTCGAAAACAGGGCTAGCAGGTCGTGTCTTATCGGTCAAAATCAAGGGGAAAAACGTCATCAATGACGTCATGAAGAATGATTGCATACGAAGAGATAAGAAAGCATCGGGTGATCGACTTGAGCCTATGCGCGGATTGCGAGCATCCGCACCTAGGCTCGGGGTTACTCCCATCGGGAGCCACGCGCACCCGACGATAAAGATCGAAGGAAAAACTTGACTCGAGTCCGCACTGGTCGTAAACGTCCGTGCCCACTGGGCTACTCCCATCGGGAGCTGACGCACCCGATAAAACTTTTTCGCACTGCAGATCATGCCAGGGACTTGATTGTGTAGGTGTTGCCATCGGCAGTTAACCAAGTTGGGCACGTTAATTCATTATCCCTTGCGTAAAGAAAATGTATCGGATGGACTACAAAGACTCGCAGAAAAAGCTTCAGAAGAAAATGTTCGAGTGGTACAACTTGAGTCTACGCACGAATTGCAAGCATCCGTACCTAGACTCGGGGCTACTCCCATCGGGAGCGCCGACGCGCACCCGATAGAAGATAGAAGAAAGGCAAGAATGATCAAGGAGAAGGACTTGAAGAAGACATGCTCTAGTCTCTACCCGAACTATGTTCGGCTAGACACTCGGCACGACGTGGGCATTACCCTTCGGATAACCAATGTTGCTCTACCCTATACGGTCCAACTGGAGGCCCATGAAGGTTCCGATGGCAAGATGGGCCACTAGGACGGTGCGGCGGAAGATTGCTTGGAGTTCAAGACACGGAGGAAGCCGAACAAGGAAAGCTTGAAGATATATCTATTATAAACCTACTCGTACTCGATGAGATCTCTCGGGACCTGGCCACCTATATAAAGGCCAGGAGAGGGGCTATCGAGGGATACAATCAACCTTAGCAATACTAGCAGAAGCTTAGAACTAGGTTACCCTAGCAACTAGCATCTCGACGAGATCACAGCCGAACTATTCGGCACCCCATTGTAACCTTTTTTCATCATAATCAAAGAACAGACAAGCAGGACGTAAGAGTTTTACCTCATCGAGGGCCCCGACCTGGGTAAATCGCTCTCCCCGCTTGTCTGTGTACCGATGCAGGATTCCATCAACCCTAAGCCCCTATCGGAGGGCATTGCCGAGGAGCACCCTCGACAAATCGAATGATCCAAATATTTACAAGTTCATACACACCGAGCATGTGCGTCCTGCCGTGGACTTCCTCAGGAAGATCGTGTGCGGCGGTGGAGACAAGAAGTAGCCAAGGGCTCCTGTGCTGCACCCCGAGCTGTGAAAACCTTATATTGCATCGATGTTAATGTGCCAGACATGCCCTTTTGGCCAACATGTTAAGTGTACAATTTAAATTATTTTAATCGTTAGGTTATAATCGATAAATTAATCGGTGTACTATATGATGTTTCACTTTCGCATTTGTCGGTGTGTGGTGATTGGCGAGAATACTTGACCTTTGTTATTTCAAAATAAACTATTTGACATTTTTATTTCAAAATAAATTTTGTTTACCATTTTTGCTTTGCTTACTCTTTTCAATTTGGTGTGGAGATGCTCTTAATATGAAAAACAGGGACAACCAGGCATGGTATACTCAAATGAACATATTGGTCAAAGCACTATAAGACCAGGTTCATGACCTCTTTTTATGGTAATCGTTGGTGTGGAAGTTGCAATGCAAACATCGAGAGGTTAAAATGGAGGAAAACATCAGCATGAAACATGGAAAGAAAGACACAATGCCACTTGATGGAACTATATGTTCTCGTGGGGTACTTATAATTGTCTAATCAACACCAAGCTAGTTTTCAGTTTGGTACCAATCAAAGTTTCGTACTTTAGTATCTCACTTGATCTCCGGTGCTGATATGTAGGAGCGAAAGCCATGAAAGATAGAACATCTGGGTAACAATTTATTAGAACAAAAGTAAAAAAAAGTTCCTTTTATAATGAGGATGCTTTAGTTTTTTATTGGTCAATTACTACAATATATGCAAACGACTAAAAATAAAAACAAACAAAAATTGCCAAGATAATTCAAATTAAGTCTTTTGAAGTCAATGGCCTTTGATATTCTTTTCACATCTTGACTCTTCTCCTTGCTCTGAATAATAAATATGCACAAGCTAAAATGATATTGTAGATAAAATCATAAATCGTATTGTAGCTAAGGCACATACTTCAGTTAACAGAATGTCAAAATGCTCATTCCTTGTGGAACCACCATAGAAGACGAAAAGGTGAGCCATGTAAACTAGTGGCCCAACATATTCGAGGATGAAGACAAGATACATACACCAGAGGGACACTATTGTCAAATACATACAAGTCTAACAAACGAGATGCATAAACTCTATAACATATTTTTTGACTGTAAAATCATCTACCAAAGTCCAGAAAAGACTGACAAACACTATAATAGTATTAGCGCGACAAACATCATGTTCACAAGAAAGTAGCAATTAAATTTTATCTGAACTACCAAGTTTTTTTTTCAGTGAGCCAAACTGACTGGTATGTTCAATATTTGTTTTTAGGGTTGAGGAATTTTATTTTTTTGGTTGAGGGCAAAAAAACCGATGGGCAAGAAAGTAGTTATGTGCCACTAGGCCTGGTGGGCTGACGGTTTCACGGCCGCCACTCGAGCCCGCCTCCTACCCAGCGAGAAACGGACGGCCGGGACTGTCCCGCCGACGATCGGGCGGGCACCGTCGCTCGCCAGCGGTGCCGTCTCCGTCACCCACCCACCGCGTGTGGCGGCGGCCGCCCACGCCGACGTGCGCCTCCTTCCTCCCCTCCCTTCCCGATTCCCGTGACGTCACCACCCTTTTCACCCACCCTCCCGAACCGCACCACACGTCCCGAGGCAGGCGAGAGCGGCAATGGCGGCGGTGGTCGGCGTCCTCGCGCTCCAGGGCTCCTACAACGAGCACATGGCCGGTGCGTTGCGTGCTCCTTCCTTCTCCGGCGTTTTTCTCTCTCGCCTTTGGTTGGTTAACGTGTTTCTTGGTCCCGGTATGGGTGCAGCGCTGCGGAGGATCGGGGCCAAGGGCGTGGAGGTGCGGAAGCCGGAGCAGCTGCTGGGCCTCGACTCGCTCATCATCCCCGGCGGCGAGAGCACCACCATGGCCAAGCTCGCAAACTACCACAACCTCGTACGTCCCTATTCCGTTTCTCACATGGACAAACCCGTCGTCCAGTCTTCTCTGCTCGTCTGAATTCCCGATACTGCCTGCTGTGTGTGTTCATGAAGGCTCTGCCAAATTTCTCTGAAATCTGTGCATCAGTAGTGGCACGGTAATACGATATGATTGATGCTCACCGGTGGGGTGAGAAATTGGATTGAAGTGATAAGGTTCTTTCTTGGTTATATTTTGCCGAAAATAGATCAGGTGGATTAGTACTAGTTCACTGCACTAGTAATTGGCAGCACGTCGAAAATGAATCAAGTGGGTTAGTAAACTGCACTGGTAATTGTTCGCACATCGAAAATGAATCAAAGTGGGTTTGTACATTTTACTGGTATAATACCGTCAAAAATGAATCAAGTGGTTGCGTGGCTTTGTCGCGCGAAAGGCGATTAGTGTATTCATTACTAAATTGCGATTAAACAACTCTCTCTCTGCCGGACTAGAGGAGCACCGTCTGCTCCCAATCTGTACATTGTACACATTCTCCCCTGTTTTTAGAAAACAAAGAGATGTTTTATTAATGCTTCATTGCATTTGTCAAAGGAAAAGAGAACTGCGTCGAAGGCAAATTGAATTACTGTCTATGTGTAGTGACTGTCGAGGAGAGATTTCTGAAAAGGGCACCCATTTGATATTCCTGTTTAGACGAGTTTATGATTTGATCGGCAGTTCGTCTACATGGTTATGGTTCGTAGCCTATAGCTCCAGCAGAACAGCTTGTCACAAATATACTCCTCGTTACCTGTTTATTTACTTGTAATGTAAAATGCTCAGATATTCAACTTCATCTGCTTTGCAGTTTCCTGCACTTCGAGAATTTGTCAGTGCAGGAAAACCTGTATGGGGAACCTGTGCTGGGCTCATCTTCCTTGCAAACAAGGCAGTAGGTACCACCCATTATTAGACGGCTTTATACTTTTCTCCATGAGATTAATTGATGTACCATTATGACCAATAAGCAATGTAACCTGCAGGGCAAAAAACAGGAGGCCAGGAACTTGTTGGGGGACTAGATTGTACTGTCCACCGTAACTTTTTTGGGAGTCAGGTACTTGGAGGAAAACATTGTCTATTTATGGCTGAATTAGTTGATAGTGTCATTTGAATTGTATATCTTTGGAAGTTTTTCAGATGAATGCACAGGAACGTAAGCACCATGTTTGACTACGCACTATATTTCTCTTGCAGCTTCAAAGCTTTGAAACAGAACTTTCAGTGCCGATGCTTGCAGAGAAGGAAGGAGGAAATCATACATGCCGTGGCGTATTTATACGAGCTCCTGCTATATTGGAAGTTGGAGCAGATGTTGAAGTATTGGCTGATTGCCCTGTTCCCGCTGGTAGACCCAGCATTACAATTTCATCTGGCGAGGGTTTGGAGGTTTGCTTATTCTTCTCCTGAGTTTTATCCAAGCATTCCTATATTCTGTTAGTAATTAGCTCTCTTTCGAACCAATTAGAGTTTGTAGGGGCTTTGTTGGTCGATGGGAATCAAATATTTACAGGAACTGATGTGCAATGCAATAATCTCGCAGGACGAAGTGTACTCCAAAGATAGGGTGATTGTCGCAGTACGTCAAGGGAACATCCTTGCCACCGCGTTCCACCCAGAATTAACATCAGACTCTAGATGGTTAGTAATCTCCGTCCGTGCCAGTTCATGTTATTTGTTTCACCTCTCATTGGTTAGGGTGCAAACTCTGAACCATGCTTGCGCTCTGCTCCTGGGCAGGCATCGCCTCTTCTTGGACATGGACAAAGAATCTCAATCGAGGGCCTTATCTGCGTTATCACTATCAGCATCTTCAAGCGAGGCGGGAGCCGTGGAGAAGAATAAGCCTCTTGATCTGCCCATCTTCGAGTAGGACTAAGAAAACTAAAGTTTGATCATTCGCCTGTGTCAGAAAAGGGTTTTGGGCGATGTGTTATGCTCACTCCAGGGTATATTTCTGGCGTCCAAACTGTACCGATCAAAATAATCACATTTGTGCTCAACAGTCAACACTATGATATTGCTGTGAGAAAGAAGCTGGGCAGCTGAATATTTGTGTTAGTGTAGTACTACACACCTAGTGACGGGGGTTATTACAGATGTACTACAACGGTTACAAATACATATTGTATTCTATTATCATTTTGACATAGAAATTTGCAGTGCATTGGTAGATAAGGTTGCTCTATTTTATATCAACTTCGTTTTAAAAATATAGTGTAGTTTTGTCCGAAGTCAAACTTTGTGAAGTTCTGACCGAATTTGCTGGAAAAATTATGAGCATCTACAATATAAAATCAACGCAATATGAAAATATGTTTAATGATGGTTCTAATGATATTCTGTCAACTTTGTAAGGCTGCCTTTGACATGGTTGTGGATCGTAATAACCATGTCTTTACTCCACCCGTCCCATAATTCTTATCTCTCTACAGCAAATTGAAATATGAGTATAAGTTTAGGGCCGCAATTCAGCAAGGACCGAAATAGAAATTGCTACATCGTACACTCTTTGAAGGCCTTACTATTTTTTTGTGGGAAAATGTAATAAACACATTTTTTTACCAGGTACCAACAAACAGGCAAACACAACCGTTCACGATTAACCCCAGAAAACATCCAAATTCGCCGCTGCTAAGCCACGAACCGTGAATTGTCAGACAGATCGTATTTACGAACATACCCAAGGGCCCGAGTGTAAAAGCGGCAGGTCTCCTCCTCCTCTTCTCCCCACTCCCATCTCGCAAATACAAATCGGCATTCCAAACCCTAAACCCCGCAAAACCCTCGCCGCCCTCTCCTCCGCCGTACTCCACCCAAGCCACCACCCATCCCACGGCGATGTCGTCGGCGGCGGCCAGGGCTCTCCGCGGGTGCCGGGCCCTCATGGCCAACTCCTTCTCCTCCTCCGCGGCGGCGGCGGGGGGCAAGAGGCCCGCATCGGCGGCGGCGGTCAAGCCCCCGAAAAAGGTGATTACCAAGGACGACGCGACGGAGGCGAAGAACATGCGCGGGATCATGCGGCCGCTGCCCGTCTCCGAGGCCCTCAGCAAGTTCCCCGGCGGCGGCCCCGAGATCTCCCGCGCCGGCGCCATCAAGATCGTCTGGGCCTACATCAAGGGCCAGGGCCTCCAGGTAGGACCCGTCCCTACTTCTTAACTTATCCCTGCCGCTATTTACCTGCTCTTGCGTGATGTGATGTGATGTGGTCTCTTCTCTGGAATGGTGGATTTGGGTTTTGAAGGAAGTAGACCCCATTTCGGTCGATTTGGTTACGGATTCCTGTCAAATTCTAGGTACTGTAGTGGTTGGGGCTGGGGGAGAAGGAAACCCCCACCTGAAGCCTATGATTGTAGCTCGAGGTTTGCTGCTATTTTATTGTTTTGATCTAGTCCCTGAATGGAACTTGACAAAAGTTTCAGGCATCTGCTTCCATATAGGAATAGTATTAGTTTTGTCAACCCTGGTAAATTTCCTGGCTCTGGCTACTCCACAGTGCAGTTCGTTCCCCATTTCTGTGTGTTTAGATAGAGACCATTTCTGTATGTTTAGATAGAGACCGTGTAAATCTCACTTCAGTGGAGATGATAGCTTGCTGACATTTTTCGTATGTGCTTGAGGTTTGTTCAGTTGTACCTTTTGTACAATGAAGTAAATGGGCATGGCCACTTTATGTTCAAATTTTCATGTTCAGTTTCAGTTGTCTTTGGAAATTTTGCTATGATATTACAAATTCTGTAGTTTCACGGCTGCCTTCTAGCACATCGTCAGTAATGCTTGCTGAACACTGATGTTAGGCCCTAATGTCTTTGTTCACAAGGTTCTTCTGTGGTAAGGCAAAATTTGCTGTCGGTGGAATGTGATATATATAGTTAATAATCACTAAATGTATGCATCGCTGATTGATTGATTTATTGTCCCTTCTGAATTGCAAGGTTGAACCTATATATGACCTAGTTTTCTGTGCCTGAAATAGTTAATTGTTTCCTTTTGAAGTCTATTTTGCACTTGCAATTTTATAAACCATAATGTTGCTCAGTTATACTGATGTTGTATTATCTTTCAACTGATTTCTGTTAAATTGCAACTGACTGATCTGTAGGCTCAAGTTTACTCGGAATTTTTTGCCTAACCACGTACTGATGCTGTTACTTGTGATCCCCTCTGTAATGACTAATTGTCTGTATTGATTACTTGATTGATTGTACCTTATTAATTGCAAGATTGAACCTATATACGACCTAGTTTTCTTCATCTGAAATAATTAAATAGTTCACATGTAAAGTCTACTATGCACTTGCAAATATATAAACCATTACAGCAATTGGCTGCACCGATGTTGCATTATCTATGGGCCGATTCAGTTAAATTGCAACTGGCTGCTCTACTGGCTTGTAATTTGTGTGATCCTGTAATACAAATTCGCTCTACATGATTTGCAGAACCCAGCAAACAAGAGGGAGATCCTCTGTGACGAGAAGCTCAAGAACCTGTTTGCTGGGAGGGACAAGATCGGGATGATGGAGATCACCGGGCTGTTGAACCCTCATTTCATCAAGACTAAGTAGAGCAGCCAAGTGGGGGCCAGCACTGGTGCTTTCAGCTCTGAACCAGTGTTGGGAAGCTTCTTTTGCGATCCATGTTAAGCCAAACATTCCACTAGGTAGTTAAGTCGCTGTGATTGTGTTAAGACTTCAGACTTTCTTCACCATTAAGGTTTGGGGGTTTCACTGCTGCATGTAAAGAGGATTCCCTGTGTTTTGTGGTTCGTAGCTCCTGCCATCCTGCGAGGGCACCCGCATGCACGTTGATGTGGTTCAGTGTTTAGTCTGTCGATGCCACATTGTCCTGGTCATATATAAAATCATGCTGGTCTAGTTGCAGCTAATGGTGAATTTGTGACAAGCATGGTCTGGTCAATCAAATGTGTGCTTGAGTTTTTCACTCTTGTTGCGAACATGATGATTTCAGGGTTACTTTGCCTTTGATTGGTTTCTTGCTGCCTGTTACATACCAGAAAATTTCTTTGTTGTCGTTCAAGTTGTGCATGTAGATGCCTTGCTATTTCATACACATAGAAGTACATAGTAGTGTTGTACGTGTTTAGAACTAAAGATTGAGAGAATCAAGTGTAGATTTTCATTGATGATTGAGGGGCTTATATACCTCTAGAACAGTCGCCTTTGATGGCGGTTTACAAGGTTGCGTACAAGGTAAGTGTCTCTTCGCTTGAGGCGGTTGGACAAATCCTAACTGCTAAAAATTAGCCTAATGCTAATGCTAATTATTCCTAACACTCCCCCTTGGACAACGCCATTCTTGAAAATGTCTTATATAATCTTGAGGCATCTTTCTGCATAGTCTTGAGAGTGTTCTTGTGCATTCATGTTGATATCCTTGTACATAAATTCTATCATCTTTGAAATTCTTCATCTTTAGAATCTCTCCCCCAAAAACCCTGTGGGAAAAAATATGAGGAGAGTTGTATTTGATATGTCGTTAAAACTCCTTAAAACCCTTTAGGAAAAATAAGGAGAAAATTATACAACATATAAAGATTGTCGTCTCCTTGAGAACTCATATGAGGAAAACCTTAGAGAAGGGAAAAACCTCACGAATGAGTTTGGAGAATAATAAATATGCCTTCTGTACTTCCTTTAAAAACCACAGTGGGGAAAATAGGAGGTACGACATATATATTGCAAAGAGTGCAATATGATGTGCCACCGAAAACTCCTTTAAAACCCAATGGGAAAAATATAAGGAGAAAACAATGTGGCATATCTAAACACTTGTATTTATATCGTCTCATTAAAAATCTTTTATGAGAAACCATTAGGGAAAACTCATTAAGGGAAAAAGAGTACAATATATATGATCTAATGATCATGACCGGGTTATAATTTGGGAGTTTACTCCCCCTTAACTTTGCAAATCTAAAATTTGTCTCACACTAATCCATGAATTTAAATTCAGGAATATGGGAATGTGTGAAACACTATGAATAAATCTATTAGATTTTCACATGATATGTTTGCAAATTATTTATCTCCCTAGTTTGGAAAATATTAAAATTTAACCCTTATGCATTTGAGCAATACAAGTGGTATTATCTGATAGATAATGGTAGGTGATTATGTTGAATATTAACCACATGATCTTGAATGTGGTCAATCATTATATGAATCTGTTAGAGTCTATTTTACATTCTTAGTTTAGAAGGCTCTTTCATAGAATTCAGTCTATGATATGGCATTTTCGGGATCGGGTAATTATAGCCAATGTAGATTACACGATGGTCAAATCTTGATATTCCTAAGAGAATTAATCAAGATCGTTGTGCCTTAAATATATCGAAGGATATTACTTACACCAACCTTTTAGTTGGGGTTATCACTTTAAAGAAGTTGACAACAAAGCATTCACATTCGTGATGTAGTTTGTATTGAGATATGGAACAAGAGGTCCAATATCACTTCATCACTAGTACAATATAATGTATGAATGAATTTGTATCCCTGTCAGGGATAGTGTGACCATATGTGTTTGATTTGATTTATCCATATTTATTTTCTCCAAAATTTTATGGACATGTAAAGACTGATAGATATCTATTCCGAAGTAATATACTCAAGTTATAAACTTGGTTAGTACTTGGTTCAATCTAAATCTCCGTCTTGATAAGATTGCAAGGACCTTTCATGTATATTATAGACTTTGATGATAAAAGCATCGATATATACAAAGGTCATGTAGAATCCAATTAGGGATTTTGTTTATGACTATATATAAGCAATCATTATTGTACGAGTAAATCCTTTATAAGAAGGAGCTCTTATAGTCAATTGTACCACACAATTTGTGTTTGACTATTTTAAACCATAGAGTGACTTTTGTATTATTACACATATGTTGCGATTTAATTTTGGATTTGGATTTATAAGTCTCAAGGACTTTAATATAGTTATCCAAATTGAGTGACCCATATGATTATGTAATCACTACATCCATCGACTGCATGGATAGTTTATTTATAACTGCCAATAATATTAGTATCGAAACGTAATTCCACTTATACCAATAGGGTATCTTACATCATATACAATTGATGTTGGGTCTCTGCGTGAACCCTTTGTGCTACAAGCCTCGCTTTTTCACCACCTCATTGTTTTTTGTTGTTAACAAAAAGTTATTTGTCTTCCAGAGGGAAGATGCTTATGAGCAGTAGGTATTTCGATGGTAAATACCTCTCTTGTTGAGCGAGTGCTATTCTTATTCAATTGCGTCCTTCTAGTTGAACCAACATATGAGTGCATTAGGCACTCTGCCATGGACTTTGGTTCAGGGCCCTAAAGGTTTTAGCAATTTTAAGAATAAATATTTGTCGACAAAATGTAGTCTTTGTTGTATGATTCTGTTGAATCAATAAGATTTGTGGAAATTTGATTAAAATATTTGAACTCCTCATGATTTCCCTTAACAATGGAGTCATGGTGTTTCGATGTCCCAACAGTTAAAATTATGTGCACATTTGTGCTGGGTTTGGATGATGAGCATCCACTATGTGTTATTCAACTTGAGGTTGAACTACATTTACTTGTTGAGGATATAATTTCCTCTGTTCCGCGGAAGTATGTGAGAATTTATATCGCATGTGGCCAATTTTCTCCCCCTTTTGCTCTCATTTCGGAGGAAAGTGATTACATTAGGTATCTTCACTCTTTTGGCATATAGGTTGCATGCATAATATGATTTTGTGACATATTTGTCACGAGTAAATGTATGTGGCAGATTTGCAATGTGTTGCAAATTTATGACTGAACTTGTCGTTTAGATTTTCAAGTACGTGAATATAAGGACTGAAAGTCTATGACATTTATTATTTATTTATCGGCATTCTTTGTGGTACTAATCTCCCCCTAATGCCGAAAAATGTCGTTATTGCAAATGCAATCAGCGTACGGGCTATCAATAACTCCCTTGTTAGGGTCTTGAGGTATTTGACGGATAAAGAATTATACCTTAGTTATTTATCACATAGATCCCAAATTGATGTGAGGGCCCATGATGTACGCTGGGGTGGTGATACCGGTATATAACCGAATTATCGCAGATGGGAAATACTTGTTTGATTTCCACGTACTTACTGCAAGGGGAAGCAGTATGATAAGCAACTGTAGTGATCTAGATTAGATCTACGGCGTGTAAGACCGCATGTCTCCAACAATATGTTGGTATATCAAAATTTTGTTGCAGTGGTCATTTAATTAGTTTGATTCTTTTGACAAAGAATTTAGTTGCACTATTCTGGGTATGTACACGCAGGTACTTAGTAAAATCATGAATGCTCATGAAAAAAATATTAGTATTGGTTTAACCAATATATATAATATTTCGCTCTTAATTTGATAATTTGAGCAATTAATTTAGTAAAATCATGGATTTCTGGAGATTAAAGACCCATGTAAGACCATTCACTAGATGTGTCTATCAATACCATGAAATACTTATATGACCCAGATAGTTGTTGAATAGTCAACAAGTATCTTCTTGAATAAATTCAAGTAATTTGAGTGGAGTGTGAGAGACTTAGAAAAAAATTCTCATGGCACATTAGGTGCTCATAAAATCTAATGATTTGAGAATTTTGCAACTTGTAAATTGTGACCAACAAAATTTCACTAATTTTTCGCATTATCCCTATAATGGGTGATCAAGGCGATTATGAAAAATCTCAGATTCATCAAAATCTGAAAAAATTAGTTTGTACACAACAGAGTTTAGTATGAATTTATTTCATACATTGAAATGTCATGTATGAGAAACATGATATCAATGGACATCATACCACATTTACTAGTATGATTAGTGGCTAAATGACATATTGGGATAGTCATGACACAAAACGAAGTCCCAAATATTATTGGAAATTTTATTCCACAAAAATTGATATTGTGAAGGAGTATATCTCCTACCGGAGTGGACTTATGTTATCTTTCTGATGAAGATTATAAGTCCAATCCGCATGCATGTAATTTTCTATGTTTATCAAAGTGAGCTTTCAAATTATCCCATTACACTCACATTACTTAATGAATCTGTATTATGATTCACCAAGATGGTAGGGAACACTTATATGTACAATGATTCATACAATAATATTTTTGATAAACTTGGTAGTTATCTTATCTCTTTTACCATGTCTAATGTGATTTGTTTTGTCATTTTACATCCACTTTACATTGATTTCTCATGGTCCTTTTTGTGACCATTGAGATTCTTAGTATTTTGAGTACTAATATGAATTTCAGGTATTGGTATATCACCCGTAGGGTGTTTCACATGAGTCTTCATAAGAAGATAAGATGTGTTATCACCCTGAAATAAATACTATAATTTATTGCATTATCAACAAAAGAATAAGTAAAGTGATTTTCAGGTTTGAATCAGATTTTTATATCACAAACAATCAACTTGGAGTTGATTTTGCAGACACTAGGAAAAAAAAACTACAATGTACTAGAAGTACTCAAAAGTGTTTGAGAAACTATTAACATTGTGTTTATGCATCATATATCTCCTTGTTGGAGAGTTATGGAGAAATCGATATGTATCTAATTTCTCTCATGTAATGTGAGTTTAGTGATGTCCACTAATGTAAATGCTAGGCATGTCCAAGAGATGATCATGCTACTCATTTACTGTGATATATTAATGGTCAAGTTGTTAATGACCATTGGTAGACATTTAAATGTTGATACATTAAATGATACTTCTAACATTGATTTGTACTTCATGCCCAAAGTGATGGGTGATGTTACATTTTAGCATCAAAACATAGATATATATATACTATTGACATTGGTTATGCATGGTGAATATAATTATCACCCTATGATATAGAACCTGTAGTAGTTTGTCAAGAGGACAAACACTGCTATGTACGATGGACTTTGTCTTGATAGACATAAAACAACAATAATACTTAGTGATATAGGCTCCAAAATTTTCTTTATACCAATGTAATAGAAGTATGCAGTGATGATGCAGAAATTTAATTTTACTTCGATAGCAAAATTTCCTTTGGTGATAACAAGTATGCTCTAGAGGAACAACTTAAATATTAAGCTAATGCTTTGATGCCATATATGTGCGTGCTGATCTTAAATTCTAAGTTAACACATTGTAGTTAGCCTCCATATTTATGGAGTACATCTCTCGGTAGTAGGAAGCATAGTCTAACATATATATCAGTAGACTCCTTATCCTGCTATCTTGTGTTATAATTTGACAAATAATCGAGGATCCGCAATTTTCACAATCAATGTCATTATCTTGTGATTCACAAACAAAATTTAAGATAATCACATACTATTATGTTGGCAATTTTATCTCAAATTTTACTGAGATATTTGCATGTCATATTTTTTTTCAGTTGCAAATAAAGTTTTAACCGGAATTACATGTTACAAAGAATGCTAAAGGCAAATATGTAACATGACTTACTGAGAAATATAGTATGGGATGCATGACAAGTATATATACTTGTGCTCGAAGACGTGATAGCCTCATATGGTAATTTTACATTATGTAAAATTGTGCGTCCCTATTATTTTTTATGCATTTTTTTTAAAATACCGTGACCTTCTACTGTGAATATTTTCTATAAAGAAAATGGATTTAAAATGCAAATAACAATAACCATGTGCTACGAATATCAAGTCTGAAGACTCGGTAGCTATGTCTAACAAGGTTGATGGCTCATTAAAAATGCAGTATGGAAGGGGCTAAATTGCAATACAGCAAAGAGATAAGAATCCCTATCTTCCTGTCTTGATACGAATCAATGGATTTGTATCACTTCCAATCAACTTCGCTCGCCCAGATTTCCGTCGTGCGGTCGATTGAGGAGAAGAAGGGCGAAGGGCAGACTCCGTCGGGTCGATTTGTCTCGCCGCCTGGAGGACGACGACACATCGTGTCGCTAGAGGCCGTTGTCGGCGTGGCTGGTGGTCGGAGCACGGAGGGCGCCGCCGCGACGCCGGGAGCCACGCGTAAGGTCGCATCCGCAGGGGCCGTCGTCGGTCATCACCTTCGCCGCGCCTAGGCAGCGACGCCACCGCGAGGAGCCGGCCGAGGGCCATGGCCGTCTCAGGAGGACCGGCACCGGGGCCGGCGTCGCCTCTGCGCTCGTGGGGCAAGATCGAGGGCTGCAGCCGCGGGCGCAGGACGCCGTGAGGGCCTACGTCAGTGGGAGCCGAGGAAGGGCCGGTGATGAGGACGCCGGTGGAGACGGTTAAGCTTCGTCACCGGTATTTCTTTCGTTCCTATTCTCAATCTGGCGTGTTGCTCTCGGTAGAGGCAGTGCTGATAACGTGTTTAGAACTAAAGATTGAGAGAATCAAGTGTAGATTTTCATTGATGATTGAGGGGCTTATATACCTCTAGAACAGTCGCCTTTGATGGCGGTTTACAAGGTTGCGTACAAGGTAAGTGTCTCTTCGCTTGAGGCGGTTGGACAAATCCTAACTGCTAAAAATTAGCCTAATGCTAATGCTAATTATTCCTAACAGTACGTTGTGACAATCTGAAGCTTGCATATTCTGTACATTACAGAGCTACAATGCGTCTTTTTTTTTTTTTTTTTTTTTTGAACAGGGGAGGTCCCGAAGGACCAAGATCTTCCATTAACGTTGTCAGTGGAGATACATTTTTACATAAAGGACCTTGAAATAACAACAAAAAGCACAAAGACCCTTACATTTTGCACTTAGGGCACTAGAATAAAAAAGAAAAACGCAATCAAGTCCTGCTCCTTTTTCTTCTCCACCGCGATGGATCCGAAGCTTCGCGCGACCAACCCCAACGTCGCCGGGGACAAAACCACTTGGGACGAGGGGGCGGGAGCTCGCCGCGCAAGAGCTAGATGGCCTCCGAAACGGCTTGGCAGCCTGGAGGTTGTTGCTGACCTTCTGACGCCAGCAGGAAGAAGCCGTTGCCGACGCCCGAGGCGGGAGAGGTCGCCAATCGACCATGAGATACGGCGGCGAGCTCGCCGTCGTGATTGATCTCCCAGGAGAAGCATCCAATTTCCCCTGTTGCAGATCCAGCCCACCACCAAACAGAGTAAGAGAACCCTCCACTTCCTCGCCCCCTTGACGAGCGCAGCAGAAGGATCCCAAGCTCCAGCCATGGGCGCCAAATCCACAAAGTATAGCGGCCTTATTGACGGAGAATCCCACCTCGATCCTTCTTAGTCACTCTAAAATGAAGATTTGCGAGGGGTGTTCTTGAAATTAAGCTTGGGTCCTTCTTAGTCACTCTAAAATTCAACACAGCTCTGTACAAACGGACTTGCATCTTCTGTACATTACAGAGCTACAATGTTGTCATATTTACTGATGACTTCCTTGGGGCTGGCTGGTACAACAATCACCTCACCACATGTCAATAGTGAATACACCATTTTGTCGTCAAACTTTAGGAACTGGTAAATTGTCTGTGGCATCAACTGAGGAGATGATGCACCCACTGCTCGAGAATCGCTGGTGAGCCATACCAGGGCCTCTCTTCATTATCA
Organism: Lolium multiflorum; assembly: GCA_030979885.1. Lineage (NCBI taxonomy): Eukaryota > Viridiplantae > Streptophyta > Magnoliopsida > Poales > Poaceae > Lolium > Lolium multiflorum. The sequence goes on along the minus strand of CM061752.1, from coordinate 25,084,406 downwards.
GAACCTACAGGAGAATGGTACACACCATCGAAGCTTATATTTAGAGCGCCCTCCAGATGTGCAGACATTTCGGGGACAACACCGTCTCCCCAGACGTCAGCGCGCCCACAAACCTAGTTGAGAGGACACTTTGGTTTAAGATCAAATGATGAATATTTCACAGCATGGTATTGCTGGAGTGTGGAGTGCAAGTCACCTGTTTGTAGCCTTGTCCAACGAAGCGAGCTCGCAAGGTGGGGCCTGATTGAGCGAATTTGTCTTCAGCGCTGACCATGACTGCTTCAGCTACGTCTGATGGAGCGTCCACTGCGACAATCTCATCTGTAGTAGCAGTGGAGTTTCCAGTTAGAGGAGCACCCTGAATGTACCTGCGAAGAGTGAAGGTGGTGTGATGAATCAATGTCTTGTTGGAGGGTCATAACTACTTTAGAATAGTCTACGAGATAACTTGATCCAGAGTGGATGCAAACAACAAGGTGAATCCATCGATCATCTATCCTCAGATCCTCTCTAACTATACAGGTTTGGAGCATCATGCAATGTGCTTCTAACCTAAAGTGTCTGCTAAACTATGTCAATGTCTACTTTTTTTTTCTTTTTGTAGGAACTAGTGGGTTTCTAATAAGATTAGAAGAAAAAATGAAAGTAAGCAAAAGGTGTATTTTCTTTTAGAAATGAAAATGTGTGTTTTACAAGACTCATTTCAGGAAGAATGCTCACAATTTAGCCAATCCGTGATGATAACATGTACTTCCTCTGTTCACTAATACTTCACTAATACATAAGACGTTTTGGCAAACTAAATTAGCTTGCCAAAATGTCTTACATTAGGCAACGGAGGAAGTACCATTTATGTTCCACTCTAGTGAAAGGAACATAAATAAAATAAAATACAATTGTCCATTGTCCTCCCAGAAAAATGACAAAACATATTTGTGTCACACTCCTTTCCGTTGCAAAACTTGCATAACATAGCACTGCAATGCACATGCAATCACTTAAGCGCAAACCTCAACAAGGTCCTGGGCTGCTACGCTGGGGATAAAATGTACTCCATAAACCTCAGCACAGCTCTATGATATGTATATATGATCCACATGTGATTAATTAAGCAGAACCTGAAATCGTAAGTTACCTTCCAGCAATGCACACATATCGTAGTTCTGGTGTGTAAACTGCAGGAGCGCAATTCTTCTCGACGTAGTCCAGTAGCCCTCTAGTTTGGTCAATAACGCCAGAGACACCTTTCGGAGGTGGCCTGGCAATTAGAAAAAATGAAAGGGAATCAGGTCAGAGAATAGTATGTTCTGGATTACATTTTGAACTAAACATATGTACGTAATAACTTGTGTGGATGGATCCACCTGTAAGAGAACTATAATAGTCAGGGTTTAAGGGATTTTTCAGATGGATATGTATTATGCCCAATCCTTTTGGACTTGGAGCGACAGGAAATTTAACTATAAAATCATTCCCAATTTAAAGGGAACAGGATAAAATTTCCTACATTCCTAAATAAGGCCGAAGCATATCTTCTAAACACGAGGATATAAAATCCACATGCAAATCTTGAGCATATTGTGCAGGCAACAGGCATATCACCACACTGTTGTACGTCGTAAGTTGTAACAACATAAGAATTGTAACAAAGTCTCAAGTCCATTTTCCTCCATCTCATAATCCATATCTGTATGGTTAGAGGCCCATAAATGTCCACAAGAAGTGTCAAACGAAAACTACAAGCCATTATCCAGACATGAATGTTTGAGTTAGAAGAAGGGGATAAACATCACCACCAGACTACTAAATCAATCAAGGAGTAGTTAAGCAACGATCAGATGAGAAACCGCACAGGAGGGGACTGCCAAGGGTGAGCAGTAGACTTATGTCAGAAGTCCCAAATTCCTCCATGTATACGCGCGCAAGCCAGCCCCCGGCGGAATGCCCTATCAATGACAACTTCCCATCTGCAAGCATTGAATAGTTCAGGGTCAGGATGGATGTGTTTTTACTCCTAGAATGTCAATTGTTTCATTCATTGCATAGTCTTCTGCACATTCTTGCGTCTACATATCGTGGAAAATTGAGAATACAATGTACAATCTTGAATCAATTAGATGGCTGCAACTAGGAGCAACATAATTGGCTTCAAACTGGATGAAGCTACGTATCTACACACTAAAATGTGGTCTACATACGTCCGTATCTAGAGAAATTTGAGCCACTTAATTTTGGGCGGAGGGAGTACTAGATTAGGGATTCATATGAAACCAAGTTGAATGGCACAAAGACGGTAAAACTGGTAGAGCTTAAGCACGGATGAGTGGTCGCAAATGCGCCGAGATTTAGATGGCAGACCTGGAGGGCATAGCTGCTTGGCCTCGGACAGGGCTTCCTCCACCCGTTTCAGGTACCTGCAGCGCAGCCGCGCAGGCAACGAGTTGTTAGAGCGAAGCAGGCGGCGCGTTCGACGGAATGCCTACGAGGCTAAACTAAGCTTTGGTTGTAGTTACCAGTCGAGGACGGGGCGCGGGCGGAGGGTGCCCCGCCAGTAGCTGGGGTCGGCGAGCCCGGCGGCGTTGCGGAGCCAGTCGGGGCGCGACACCCGGGCCACGACGGACGGCACGCCGTGGCCGTCCCGCAGCGCCGCGGCCAGGCGCGCGTAGTCGGCCGTGTTGTTCCCGAGACCCTGCGCGCCACTACGACAGACCGCCGCGCGTCACACACACGAGAGAAAAAAATAGGCCGCGCGCGGGCGGCGAGGGGAGAGGAAGGGGACATTAACTGGGAGGATGACGGCCGGGCGGCGCGGCGCGGTGGAGGCGGCGTCGGAGGGCGCGGCGCGGAGGCGCGCGGGCGGGAGGAGGGAGAGCATGGCCTGGACGGTGGACGGTGCCGGTGGCCTCGCCGTGGCGTGGCGTGGCGCGGCGTGCGCCTCTCCAAGCCAACTCTATCTGCCGCGGCGGGGTGTGCGTCTGTGACTAGCGCGCACTGTCGCTCTGAGGTCTGAGCTGAGCAATTCAAATGGGCCGTGAGTCCGTGACTGGTAATCGGAGAGAGTTGCGATTCCCGTGACCGTAGGGTCTGTACGACTGTACTACATACAAAAGGCCCATCTGGCGCTAGGAATTTCTCAAAAAACCTCTGGCGTAGGAATTCTCAAAAATAAACTGTCTCAAGCGAATGCGGGGAATTTCGCTTAAAAAATCCCGAAGGCGAGGAACCGAAAGTCAAAATTTAATTTTAGATAGTACCTTCGATTCACATTACTTATCGATAATATGGATGTATCTAGAACTAGAACTAGAATGTATGTAGAGCAAGGTTTAAAACAGCACGCTATTTCTTCGCTAATAGCGCGCTATAGCATATTTATAGGGTCCACGCTAAATTTTAGTAATTTTGCTCGTTGTGGTGCTATTTGCTAAATAACATGCTATATCGCTCTAAAACTTCATAGTGTTAGCACGCTATTTTTTTCAGGCAAATTGCATTCTCTTTTTCGTGGTGATGAACTGCATCTGTTGGTTTCCACTTCTAAATCAGAAGATAAATTGGCTAATGCTAATAATTTTTAATAAATAATTTATAATACGTTGTTGCCTTGTGAAATGCTGATGTTAGCCTTCTAAAATATATGAGATCTATTTTTATATGTGGTTATGTATGTATGATTCAGAATTTTAGAGTACATATCCATTTGTAAAATTATTTATTTTTAGGCTATATTTAGTATTATTTTGAAAACGCTATTTGAAATATACCTTGCTATTAGCACGATATAGCGTCCATAGCATTTGAAGGAGGCTACCGCTATTTCATTTAGCACGCTATTTTAAACCTTGATGTAGAGACATCAATATTAGCGACAATTAATATAAATCGGAGGGAGTGGTACTTTATTTGTTCCAGTGTTATGTTTGCATATGCTCCGGTGAGTACTATTGAGTAAGGTATCTCAAGCGAAGACAGTGTCACACAAGATAGGAGTCTTCTATGTATGTTTCCATGGTAACCTACGAGGTTTATCCCCAAGATCCTTCGTACATTTTCTCGAGTTTGCTAAGTCGGTCATTGAGATCATGATGGGCCTTACCCTTTTCAAGGGCTTCATGTGCCATCCTTTCTCTAATCTCTTTGATCGTATATTGCCCAGTCTCATCCTCATCATTGGAGAAAACTATGTCGCTCTTTAGACGGCAAAACCCTTAAATGGAGCCATTACTATGCTACCAATTGAAATGATATAGATTGTAAACTAAGAGGGGTGAATAAGTTCTACACACAAAAAAAATTCTTTTGCAATTTAGGTTTTGCAAAATTGTAAGTGTGCCTAATGCAAACTACATGACGCAACCTAGATATGATGATACGAGGTACTCCAAGCAGGAAGACTATCACAAAGGTAAACGAGACAAGTAAAGAGAACGGTTAGCAATAACCGAAGCACGTGGAGACGAAGATGTATTCTCGTGTTCCCTTTCTTGGGAGGAAGGTACGTCACTTTGAAGATGTGTGAGATCCCATGAAGGATTTTCCAACGCCAGGAAGGCTCACCTATTCTCTGGAGCCTATCCTATGAAGGAATAACCCACTCGCTCGTGATATATTTTATGGTAGTCTCCAAACTCTCACAAGCTTCTTCACGGAGCAAATCAACAACTCGGATGCTCCCTCGTCACTAACCGTCTAGGGTTTCCCACAACTCCAAGAGTAACAAACTTGCTCGATGAACTCAAGGGGAAATAACATTTGGTTGGTGGACCTCCTCTTGCTTTCTACCAAAGAGATTTGGTTTTAGTTGGGTAGAATGGGAGATCCTCAAGAAATGGTGTTTCAACAATGGCGTGTGTCGGAGAGAGCACAAGAATACGAGCAAACCGGTAGACCGGAACCCAAGCCGATTTGGCTACCGGTGCACAAGACTTGACCGGTTTTAAACCGGTACACTGGCTCCCTCGCCGATTCCAATCCGGCGCGCCAGGACCATTTTGGTGTCTACCGAAATCGTTCTCTGATATGCCATTCGGCATATACCGGAAAAATACGGCGACCGCCGACTAAGTCCGACGGGGAGCCTCGCACGCCGGTTGCTACGCCGGGTTCGCAGAGAACCCCTCAAACTGCATTTTTTGCCAATAACTAAACTCACCAAAAAATGTGTGATGGATATATATGGTGGTAGGATGTGTGTGTATGGTTTTGGCAACATCCCCAACAAGCTCATTGAGGCCACCCCTCTTAATAGTGTAGTGTTTCCTACTGAATCAAATCTAAATCAAGAGAAAATTAATAAAACAAAAACACTAGCTCTTCTCTTGTATAGCAAATGGAGAATCTCCCTGTTCATGGCGTAATTTGGCTAGCTGGTTCGTATGATCGGCCAAATTAATTTAAATGATCCTGGTTGGTTTATTGTTTCGACATATGTATTTAATCTTGCTTTTTAGTTCGACATGCACTATAGTATATGTATTTGATCTTGCTGTTTAGTTCGACATGTACTACAGTACATATGTACAGCGGAAGATCAGGCAAAAGAAGTCATTTACCAGGACAATTACCTGAAGCCATGGAGTCATGTAAAGAAAAGTGCAACTGGAAAAAATCATCCGCATGAGTGGTGATGCCCTGATGGTGCAATTTGGCTATTGGATTTTATTAGCCAAATTAGTGTTTGTGATTCAATTACTGGTTAACAAATATAATTGGATTTGCTCTTTAAATCTGAAGTTGCAGGCTTGTGAAGATTCAATGGTTCACTCGTGACAAATATATGGAGCTTCACATGATTATGAAGAATCCATAGGAGAGGATAACATCTACAGCTGTGCTGCCTAGGATTTCCAAAATGGCTCTTCATTAGCTGATGTGATTAGCGTTGCGGCCGCAATATTTTATTACTTGAAGGCTGAACAGCATATGTACGTGAGCATGGCCTGGGCTTTAGAATTCTGCTATGTACGGATTGCAAGTAAATTTGGTAGGCATAGACTACGTATCGTAACCGAATCTAGGAAGGAGTTCTAGTCGGTTAAGTTTTGGTGTTCTATTCCTGCACGCCAAGTCCGGTTGTACGCAAAGACCTGCGTCTTATTTAAAGGCTCTGGCCGATTGAGAGAACGAACCAATCGATCTATATCAAAAATACATCTACTTTTTATCGTTTATTTTTCTTTATCGTTCTTCTCCGCCATGCCCTAGCAGCCCTAGGGTTTGGTTAAATCTTTGCCGTTTTGCGCTGAAAAACGGTCGTATCTCCTCTCCGAAATCGAGGATTCTTTGTTGATTTGCTCGGAAATCATCCGTTCGTCGTCACGAAAGCACGACTGTTATCTTGGTGTTGCGCGGCAGTTTTGCGTGCCAACACAATTGGCGACTCCGCTGGGGACGAAGAAGCGCACGATGAACAACCATCCCAAGGAAGCCAGAGACGTCGACTCGGAAAACGTCATCGCCTTCACTCTCGATGATCTGTCCGAATATGAGCGACGAGAACTTGAGCAGGAGCTTGAAAAAGCAAGGGCTGAAAAATTGAAGCGATTTTACAAGACAAAGGAGGGCGTCGTGAAGAAGGTAACGACACCAAGCCTTTCTCCTACGTTTGGCGCTCAGGTAAGTAAGTCAACTGAAATAATTGATGCTCTTATAGATTTGCCTGTAGCTAGTAAGTATGGTTCTGAAGTGAAAAACATGACCCGTGTAATTACTCAATCAGTAGCCAGTGAAATTGATGAATATAAGGAACACTTTAGGAAGGATGTAGAAAATAATTTGCCTGGTCATGTTCCCTCAGTAATCAATGATGATAGTTCTGAGAAAAGGCTGATTCCTATGGAAAATAATAGATTTGTTAATGTGCCCAGTATTATATCCAGTGTATCGGCTAATGTTATGCAACCCGTCACTCCTAGTGATAATAATCAAGGTGGCCGAAATTATGATAGAAGTTCGACTAATAATTTTATATCTAGTGTTTCTTCTCATATTGGTTCGACTTTGATTTCGCAAAATAACAATAGCAATGGACGAAATTTAGGCTTTAATTCTAATTTGGAGCAACATGCCGATACCAAGGTCCCATACAGGCCGGTACTAGAATCGTATTTAAATAGGTCCTCGCAGGAGGTGCAATCGTCCACTGATGAGAAACGATTGTCATTCACAAAAGGATCTAAGATGATACCTGATAGTGATACTTTTCCTACCAATGTGATTAACTTTGAGAACAAGAAAATGCTTATTCGGTCGGATCAGACCGAGTCCGCAAGAGGGAAAAATGTTGTGGTTGATAATAATGCTCCTCCGAGAATGATCAAGCCAAAAAATCCAGTAGTTGGAGTGTGGAAAGTCAATGGAAGGAAGAGATCAGCTCCAAGGCCAAAGCCGACAGTTAGCATGTTGTTGAAGAAATACACTTCACGCAAAGCCGACAATGTATTTAATCGGCTCGGAGGTAACAAGCGTCCCAGGTCTCCTACTCGGCCCGGGGGGCATGACCGCTGGCGAAAAAATATGTATAACCAGCAACCTTATTTTCACGTGACGCCGGCATATTGGGGCCGCCCCCCTCCTATGTATCCTCAATATCCTCCGTGGGGTTTTAATCCGTGGGCGCCGTATCCTACAGGACAAGCATGTTACTTTCAACGAGAATGGGTTTCGCCGAGGCCTGTGTTCAGACCAAATGTGCACGAGAAAAGAGCTGGTTTCAATCATGAGTTTAGGTCGCGTGATGCAGTTGTTGTTCAAAGAAACCAATCGCCGATACGCGATACAAATGGCAAGAATTATGATGGTGGCAGTAAGCGTATCTGGGTGCCGGTAAGGTGTATTGAACCTAAGCCAGTCCAAAATCCAGATGATTTGAATGCAGGTAATGCTTTGAAAGTTGGTGAGCATCAGTCAGCTGAAGATACCATTCAAAATACAAAAACCAGTGACGTTGATGGTGCACAGCTAAGTCAGTTAGCAGAGTCTGATGCGGGTCATGCTTTGAAACCTGGGGAAGCAAAAATAGCTCACGGTGGTGACAGTGCACATCAGCAGCGACGATGGTCTGGTATGGTTCAAAAAGGTGCTATTTTTGAAGCCAAAGGCACGAGCTTGCATGATGATTTGGAGCGCAATATGGGTGCACGTTTAGAAAAGCGTGAGATACATCCTGGTCATAGTAGGACATCTGGTAAATATGCTAATGTATATGCGAGAGGCTGTGGGTCTTTTGAGGCTGGCGGTCCATCGGATCAGCGAAGGATTTTCTCGGCTGGAGAGCTTGCGCCCATGACATCAGTACGTCAATACAGGCCGAAAAAATTTGAGCACAACAGAAGTAAGTCCGTCATATCAGGAACTAAACAAAGACCTTGTTGGTGTCCGACAGGACTTACACATACACAGAAACGAAGGGTGCAACGGCTGCGAGCATTGGAAATTAAAGAACATATCTCTAAGAAGCGCGGTGAATGGTTCAATCGAGATAGAAAACCAATGATGCATCCAAAGAAGATTTGGAAGGAGAAATGCATCGCCACCGAGAAAGCTGTTAAAGTCGCAGAGCATGATCTTATTCTAAAATATGCTACATTTAAGAAGCCAGAGAATTACGGACAACACATAAAGCCATTGTTTATCAGGGGTCACATTGATGGCAACCCGATGGGTCGCATGCTTGTTGACGGCGGCGCCAGTGGTAATATTATGCCTTTTTCGATATTTTCTAAACTGAACCGAAAAGAGAGCGAGTTAATGAAGACCAACAAGAGACTTAGTGGGTTCTCGGGAGAATTATCTGAGGCTAAGGGTGTTATTTCTATGAAACTCACAGTGGGAAGCAAAACAGTAGAGACTGCATTTTTTGTTGTTGATATTAGAGGCCGCTATGATATTCTCTTGGGGCGTGATTGGATTCATGCGAATTGTTGCATTCCTTCTACTCTACACCAGTGTTTAATTCAGTGGGTTGATGATGATGTGGAGGTGATTGAGGCGGACAGTTCTGCTTGCATTGCTTTAACAGAGGCACCGGTTGATTCGCCACACGGTGAAATGCGATGTTTGACCGGTAGAGACTTATCGGACTATGATTATATCTATATTGGCAGAGATGGTTTTGTACCTATAAAAGCACAGCCGGCTAATATAGCTCGGTTTAATGATTTAGCTATATAAATGATGAGAAAAGATCATAGTTTTAAGTGGTTGCAAAAACTCGTACCGAAGAATATCGTTTCAGAAAGAGCGATATGCATGAAACAATTGAAATTTTTGATGATATGGAAAAGCTTGAATAGGGAATCTTATCGGCTGGCCCACTTGAAGATGGTGAGAAGGAGTACATCATTGCATAACTAAGTCATCGTTTGCTTGACACCAAGACTCGGTATGTGTTTATTGAAAATTTGTGCTTGTCTTTATATTATACATGTACCAATTTTCAGCATCTACTTTCTAGTACATGTGTGGTAGCTATCCAAGCCGATGTCGTTAAATATATGTTGGAAAAACCGATTCTTAGTGTTAGAATTGGAAAGTAGGCTTATGCATTAATAGAATATGATTTAGCATATGAATCGCTGCGTGTTAAGATAAATCAAGTTATCACCGATATTATTTTTGGTCGTAAGACTATGAGGAAAATATTATTTTTGGCGTTTGCCATGAAAATTTTATTTTGATGGATCGGTTTGTAGAGATAGATATGGCATCGGTAATGTTTTAGTTTCCCCTAATAATATAGCTTATGGAACATCGATCTGTTTAAAATGTCCTTGTATTAATAACCAAACTGAATATAAGGTTTTGGTTTGCTCTAGAAAGTTTATTAGACATGGGTGTTAAGATTACACATGCTCTTGGGAATTCGCTTGAGTGCGTTAAAATAAAAGCGAATTCCAATGTTTTGATGGATTAATAAATAGTTATTTGAACCGGTGTTTAGATATAATTGAGTCTCTAGATAAGGTCATTATCCATCATATACCTAGAGAACAAAATTTAAGAGTTAATTATTTAGCACAACATGCATCAGGTTTCGTATTAGCACAAGGAAGTTTTTTATATTAGACATACAGATGCTTGTAGCTGCTAAAAGTAAGACCGTTGTTGTTTCCATCCATGGTTCTGCATGTTCAGGTTTGGTCCAGCAGCAAGTATTGCATGATAATGTTAATTCGATACATAAGCTACAGACAGCCGAATTAGAAAATATAAGTTGGCATTGCTGGATGCTAGCTTCAGTAGCTTGGTACAGGGTGCAGCCTGTTCCATTCAGCAACTAGTCGTACAATGCAAATGTGATTCAGAACATAATACCGCTGATTCTAATTCAGTCCAGAAACTAGTAAGTACAGGGAGCTAATTCGGTAAATGAGTTACAAACAGCCGAGTTAGAAAATAGATTGGAACCTGAGGATTGGAGAGTTCCACTAGTTTATTATTTAGAGGATCCAAGTCAAATTAGAGATGAAATAATTCGGCCACAAGCTTTCAAATGTAGCTTATCGACTACCGAATTATATCTAAGTACTATAGATGGGTTCTTTTGAAATTTCTGGAATCTGATCAAAATTTATTAGCTAAGGTTGAAGTGCATAAAGCAATATGCAAAACACACTAGTCGGCTCAAGAGATGTGATGGTTAAAAAAAATAGCAGGTTTTATTGGCCAACATTGTTAGGAAATTGTTATCAGCACTAAAATGAGTGTGAGATAGGGACTATATAGAAAATTCGGCAAATGGTCGCCGAGTTGGAAAGGCTCATATAGACTATTAGAGAGGAGAAGTTACCAACATCACTCAATGGAAAATAAATACATAAGTGTATCCTAGCATGTGGCAAGAGGCTTGAAGATATCATGGAAGTTATGTTACTTGAAATATCACCCTAACAGAGTGTGGCCGATATATTATTTTGAGTATCGTCATATGAAAATTGGCCGATGTGTTCTTTGGATATCGCCCCAAGCAAATTTATGGCCAGTGAAGTTATTGGCATCGTCCTAAGGTATTGCAAAAGTGTTTTTGGTCAATTCGATCGTACCAAAAACAGGGGGGCATGTGTTCATGGCGTAATTTGGCTAGCTGGTTCGTATGATCGGCCAAATTAATTTAAATGATCCTGGTTGGTTTATTGTTTCGACATATGTATTTAATCTTGCTTTTTAGTTCGACATGCACTATAGTATATGTATTTGATCTTGCTGTTTAGTTCGACATGTACTACAGTACATATGTACAGCGGAAGATCAGGCAAAAGAAGTCATTTACCAGGACAATTACCTGAAGCCATGGAGTCATGTAAAGAAAAGTGCAACTGGAAAAAATCATCCGCATGAGTGGTGATGCCCTGATGGTGCAATTTGGCTATTGGATTTTATTAGCCAAATTAGTGTTTGTGATTCAATTACTGGTTAACAAATATAATTGGATTTGCTCTTTAAATCTGAAGTTGCAGGCTTGTGAAGATTCAATGGTTCACTCGTGACAAATATATGGAGCTTCACATGATTATGAAGAATCCATAGGAGAGGATAACATCTACAGCTGTGCTGCCTAGGATTTCCAAAATGGCTCTTCATTAGCTGATGTGATTAGCGTTGCGGCCGCAATATTTTATTACTTGAAGGCTGAACAGCATATGTACGTGAGCATGGCCTGGGCTTTAGAATTCTGCTATGTACGGATTGCAAGTAAATTTGGTAGGCATAGACTACGTATCGTAACCGAATCTAGGAAGGAGTTCTAGTCGGTTAAGTTTTGGTGTTCTATTCCTGCACGCCAAGTCCGGTTGTACGCAAAGACCTGCGTCTTATTTAAAGGCTCTGGCCGATTGAGAGAACGAACCAATCGATCTATATCAAAAATACATCTACTTTTTATCGTTTATTTTTCTTTATCGTTCTTCTCCGCCATGCCCTAGCAGCCCTAGGGTTTGGTTAAATCTTTGCCGTTTTGCGCTGAAAAACGGTCGTATCTCCTCTCCGAAATCGAGGATTCTTTGTTGATTTGCTCGGAAATCATCCGTTCGTCGTCACGAAAGCACGACTGTTATCTTGGTGTTGCGCGGCAGTTTTGCGTGCCAACACTCCCACCACCTTCCAACAACACTTGCGGACTAAAATCTGCGTAGATAACATCAGTTCACACTTTAGCTCCGGTGTCATCATTAACAAAAATAAATGTTAAAGGTAAAGTACCCTTACAATTGACACGACTCTGCACAGCGGAGATGGTGGAGGGTAGCAAAAAAAAATAGGGTTGTGGGAGGTGCGCCGGTGGCGGAGTTGCGGCCTCTCGCCAAACTTAGAGGGGTGTTGGGACGGTGGTGGACAGGCAGAGAAGAACCTTGGAACAGGTCGAGCGATGAAGTGTTGCGGCCGCGCCAAGGCCGGCGGTCAGGCGGGTAGTGGTTGTGGGGGCTCGTCAGAGGAGACGAAAACCACGTCGAGCGAGAGCTAGCTTGGTCTTCGGTCACCCGAGACCTAGCCACGTCCAAAAAGATAATGTAATACTCCGGGATTTATCAAAATGATTTTCTTTTTCGAAAAATCAATAAAGACGATCTTGACGGTTTAATTCGACTCGATCTTTCTACCAGGCGAACACCGGCGAGTTGCCGAGTCTGCCCCGCACCGATCCGCCACGAATCCACAGCTTTCACCTCAGCCCGTTTCCTCGATGTTCCCGAGAGCCAAAATGCCAAATCTCGCTCACCTCACCCGTCACCACCACTCATTGCTTGGTGCACATGCCGACGCTTCCCTGTCCTCACGTCCAGGTACAGCGAACCTGGACGCCTTCCCGGCCCTCCCACACGCCCATAAATATCCCTGCTTCTACCCAGCAACCACTCAAGCAATCCCGACCCTGCTGTCTGCTCCAGCTAGTACCACAGCTCCACTCGATCTCTTCCGGCCTTCTCAACCGAGCTCTCCGTGCTCCGATCCATGGCGCCGTCCATTGCCATCGCTGCGCCGTCCTCGGCCACCTGGAAGAGCAGCAAGAAGCTCGGCGTTGCCGCGGCGCCGGCGGCGGAGAGCGTCACCGCGCAGGCCGAGGCTCTGCGGCGGCGGAACGCCGAGCTGGAGCTGGAGCTGGCGGCGCTGCGCGCGGAGCTCGAGGCCGCGCGGCTCCGCGCCGAGGCGGCGGAGGAGGCCGAGGAGCGGCTCTGCGCGCAGCTCGGCGAGGCGGAGTGCGAGGCCGTCGAGCTCGCGCGGGAGCTCGTGGCTGCTCGGGGCGCCGCGGCCTACGGCAGATAGCTAGCGCTTGGCAGGCGGAGGCAGAGAGGCACGCGCAAGCGCGTCGGCCGAGCCGAGGTTGTCAATGATTTCTTGACGACGGCGAGACGCAAAAAGCATAGCGACTGTACTACTACAACGGTAGATTCGTATAGACAAATGTAATAGGAACGGAGAACATATTACGCGATGATTAATTTGGTTTCTGGGCCAAGCACCTGACACTAGCAAGAGCATGTTCAGCCCAGACCACGGTGTCACCGATGGGGAATGTTACTACTACTATTTTTTTACCAGCAGCGGTACAAGAAGAGTTTGTTTTATAATACTCCTCCGCAAAAGAAGATTGTCTCAAATTTGTCAAAATTCAAATTTTTATATACTAACTGGTATTTAAATATATTTGAATTTATATAAATATAAGATACTTCTTCCTGTCTATATTAATGGACTTTACTTGGTCTAGATTTGTATGTATCTAGTTAAGGTTTTAGACTAGACTAGATGCATGTATATCTATACAAAGTTGAGTCCATCAATATAAACTGGAGAGAGTTTTTTTTATGTACTATGGGTTTCATTGAAGGAGTATCTCGGTGTACTTCAGTTTCAGCATAATTGTACTTCCACATACTTTGAGTTTCACTACGAGTAATTGTGTTTCACTATCTATGGCGGTATTTTTGGTGTGCTCTGGTATGCTTCTGTTTTAGCTCAATTTGTATTTTATACTTCCCTGTATTTTAAGTATACTTATACTTTGTACTTTTGTTTTGGGACATCTTCCAGCGGCCAGATGCAAACCGGCCAAACATGTATGTTCGGTCCACGCTGAGAGGAAATAGGATAAGGAAAATGCTTGGGATCCGGCGACCGATCCGCGTCGTCCGGCCTGGCTCCCCGCGGGGCCCAACAATGGTTTGCTGCAAAACACATGGAGCGAGATGATGAACTATTTGTTGTAAACAATCCGTAATTTTTGTAGGATTTGTTGTTAACAATTGTTGTAAAGAGACAACATTTTTTTGTTGTTGATGCTAATAACAAAGTGATTTTTTATTTGTTGTAACCATTTGTGACTTTGGATAAAATAGTAGGTGATTTTTGTCGTAATTCAATCTGTAACAAATTAAACGTCGCTTGACCACTTTGCATCATTGTTGTAAACATCCAAATTAGTTGTTGTTTTTGTTGTTAATTAATGTTGTAAATATATTATCGATTTATTGTAAATATACTTTTTGGCATGAAAATTGTTGTTTTTGTTAAAATTGGGATTGTTGTAAACACCAAAATTAGTTGTTGTTTTTGTTGTTAATTAATATTACAAATATATTATCAATTTGTTGTAAATATATTTTTCGCATGGGAACTGTTATGAACACCCAAATAAAACATGTAGATTTTGTTGCTATTTTATTGTTGTAAATATATTGGTGATTTGTTGTAAAGATATTTTGGCACAAACCGTTGCTTTTTATGGAGTATTGTTGTAAGTTTCCTATTTTATTGTATTCTTTTGTTGTAAAGCAACGTGCATGCGGAGAACCACTGGACCTACTGCGGGTTGATTTCATAAAAAGTGAGGGGCTTAAATGCAAAATGAGCTGAAGCGCAGCCCGCGCGTTAGATCCGGATCAGACAGTGCGAAGTACGACCAATTTTCGGTCCGTGCGTCGGGCGACCGACGCCTAGCGCTAGCCGTTGGTCGGAGCAGGAAAATCGGTGGGTTGCTTTCTACTGCCCTACTACTGCGCATGCTGGCTGTGTCAGGGAAGCATGCATGTTGCTTTCCGGCCGCTGCGATGCGAGCGGGATCGCATGTGTTTGTCATTTAATTTGAGTGGGGTCCACCATATTGCTATTGATAATATAACAAAAAAAGATATTTACAACAGTATTTACAATTGATTACAATAAAAAACAACGATTTTAGCACTAATAATTATCCGTGCTGAAAAATATATTTACATCAAAGCTCTAATATCTTTTACTATAATTAACAGTAAACACAACAAAATGTTGGATGTTTACAATAATAATTATAACCATTTCAACAAAAAGCAACAATTTCGACACTAATAATTTCCCCAAGCCAACAATATATTTACAACAAATCATTGTTATATTTACAACAATAGTCAGTAGCAAAATTAACAAAAAAAGTTTGATGTTTACAACAATATTTAACTACATTAATTCACATGATAAAAAAATCTTAACAACAAATCACTGAGTAATTTACAACAATAATTAGTAACTATCACATCAAATTAAATTAACTAATCATCAATTCATGTGCTTGATCTAATCAGAAGTCATTCCCAATAAAAATTAGCAACAAATCCAACAAAAAGCAAGTACTATTTTCACAAAAATTAACTGTGACATCTACTGTGGCGGCTTGCAAAACAGCATCGCCTTGAGTCTCCTCACCTCACGCCATCGCCATGTAGGACAGAGCCCCTTGCAGCCTCAAAACATGGGAGGAGCCGAGCTGGCCTCACCGGGTGAGCAACAAGGCGGACTCGCTTGGGGAGAAGTAGGGCCGCCTCGCCGGGGGAGGAGCATGGCGGCCTCGCCGGGGGAGTACACAGGGCGGCCTCGCCGAGGGAGGAGCATTGCCGCCGGGGGAGGAGCATGGCGGCCTCGCCCGGGAAGAAGTAGGCAGGCCTAGCCGGGGGAGTAATAGGGCGGCCTCGCCGGGGAAGGAGCATGGCCGTCGTCGGGGAAGAAGCAGGGTGGCCTCGCGATGAGTAGCAGGGCGGCCTCACCGGAGGGAGGAGCATGGCGGCCTCGCCGAGGAGAAGTAGGCCGTCCTCACCAGGGGAGTAGGCGGAGGAGAAGAGAGAGGGCCTTGGGGATGAAATTCATCGGGAAGAGAAGACAAGATTGGTAGTGGTGTGCTGGGCCCACTGGGAACTTTCACGCGTGGGGAACAACCGATCTTTTAGAGCATCCCCACTCGTTGGCGTTCCCCACGCCCAAATCCGGCGATATTTTCGTCTGGATTGGAGTAAGATTTGGCGTGGGGAGCGCCGAAGTTCCAGCCGTCCCCCGGCAGAAACCCCCAACCTCGACCATTTGACATATTTCAAACGAATTTAACATTAAATTTAACAAGTTCGGCGACCAACAGTACGAAAATTGCTGAAACAAATTCGACCAATAATTGTACAATGTTTAACAAGTGCTGAAACAAATGAAGCACACAATTTCACAATTTTTCAAACAAATTAGACATACTAGTTGGCGTCGGCGTAGGCGTTGCCTCGGAGCCTCCATATGTGCTCCACTAGATCATCTTGCAGTGATGCATTGTAGAGTCTCGAATCTCCCGACGCATAGCAATGAAGGCGGCCCATGATGGAGGCACCCGGTGATTAGGTGTGCAAGAGGACCCTCTCTCTCATACGGTGCTTCTTGCTCAGCCGAGGAACCGGATGCTTTCGCTCATTTTCAATAATCATATTGTGTAGGCACACACGCAGTTCATCACCTCCCACATCCGATCTTTGGACCAAGTCGAGCGGGAACCGGACGACAACAAATCTCTGTGGAGGACACCAAATGCACGCTCGACGTCTTTTCGGCAAGCTTCTTGTCTCTTGACAAACTCGCAAAGTTTGGGGGTGCTAGGATTCGAGATAGTCTTCACAAATGTTGCCCACTTTGGATAGATACCGTCTGCAAGGTAGTATCCTTTGTTGTAGTGCCGACCATTGATCACATAGTCCACCGGGCATGACCCTCAACAAGCTTGGAAAAGACCGGGAGCAGTTTAGGACGTTGATGTCATTGTTGGATCCATGCATACCAAAGAAAGAGTGCCAAATCCAGAGATCATGGGTAGCCACTGCTTCAAGTATCACAGTGCACCTTTTTTGTGACCCTTGTACATTCCCCGCCACGCAAACGGACAGTTCTTCAATTGCCAATGCATGCAGTCAATGCTTCCAAGCATCCCTGGAAAACCTCTAGCTTCATTTGTTGCAAGGATCCTCTCAGTGTCTTCGACAGTGGGTGATCTCAAGTAATAGTCCCCGAACACTGCTATGACGGCCCTGCAGAACCGGTAGAAACAATCAAGGGCGGTGGACTCCGCCATCCGAAGATAGTCATCTGCAGTATCACCGGGAGCTCCATACGCCGCATCCTCATTGCCACCGTGCACTTCTGCAGTGACGAAAATCCAACCAAACCAGTGCAATCCGCCTTGCATCCGAAGTAGGGATCAAAGTGGCGGATGGCATACACAATTTGCAGAAATAACTTTCTCATCCTGAAACGACGCCGGAAAACACTCTCACCGTGCAACGGATTGTCAAGTAGTCGGCGTACAACATGCAGAGCCCTCCATTCGCTGTCCGGCTTGCACTTCCGGCGACTGGTGCCGACCCACCACGTCGACCAGTTGCCACCGGCGTACATGCTTGCCAAGCAACCGAGGATCATCATGTGCTCCTCGTCTTGGGCGGCTGCTGCCATCTCTTCTTGCATAAGCTCGACGAATGCGGTGACCCAGCATACCACTGCATGTTGTAGTATACAAGTCGTTGATATGATCTTTGTGAAGGGGCTTCCTCACAAATTGCCATATCCCTCAGAGTGGTACAACAGAAACATTGCAGGTCATAACACTCCATACTTTATTACAAACATAGTCTTACAAGTTGGTATTCTCACAGGTCCTATGAGAACACCCTAAGATACTACTAAAGTACAATTACAACTCATACTAAAGATGAAAGAGCTCAACAACTTATTTAGGTAAGTTCTACGTTGCTCGGCTCTATGATACTAGGGTATGTCACTACTCCTCCACCTCCGTGTCATCGGTCCGTAGACTATCCCATAGTCTACGCCTTCCACTCCGCCGGTAAGATCAGGTTCTTCGTAGACCAGCTCGTAGCCTTCCGGTGCTCCATCGTTGATAGCTTCCACTTCGGGATCACAGTCTAGCAAGGGTGTCGAAAGAAAGTGAGTACGGAGGTACTCAGCAAGTTCTAAAAGAGTAAAAAGGTGTTTGATGCACTAGCTAAGACCATTGATCAGAAATCGCAGGTCAATGCATGTTTTTGAAATCATTTCTTCAAAAGGTTGCTTTTATTATGAAAACTATGCCCGTCAGTCTTCACGGTTGACTAGAACTTCACGGAGTTCCTTTCCTGCCGTCAGCCCTTTCCGAACAAGGAGTGACACCACAATTTGATACACTCTGCAGAGGTGCGTTACTTTTCCCATAAGAGATCTCATCCTTTTTGCCAACCGCAGGGACTTGCCCCGTTCACACTTCCTTGGTGTGAGGCCGTATAAAGATCCAAGCCCACACCACCTTCTCCGCGACCTCGCACCCACCCTTTGTAAGTCTGTCCTCTCCTATATTTATGGGTAGACCGACACAGGCTCTTGTTCTCACCTTTACCAATAAGGTAGACCGTTCCGAACAATTTTGATGCCCTGTCCTATACACCATAGATAGACCGATACGGACAACCCTTACAATCCTTCATAGACCAATAATAAGTTTACCCTCTCCTGTATCTAATGGTAGACCGTGCAGACCACATGTCCCCACCTTTACCAAAGATAGACCGATACGGCAACCCCTATTACCTGGCATGCGAGAGGGAAAAGATATAGCTGGCTTCCCAGAGCCATTATAGATCCTATGGTCAACGCGATATGTACGGCGCTAGAATCACTGGACGGCATTGGTACTTAGTCCTAGATGAATAGTACCCTTGCAATGGAACCTCCACCAATCAACACATACCATGGTTCCATTGCCACCACATAGTCATATTCATAAGTTGGAAAAGTAACATTTCATTTTTAATGCAGGAATGATAAGTATATAGCTTTGCATTAAAGTAGTAGAAAATAATCAAGATGACATGAGCAAGGGTGAACTTGCCTGTGGACTGCGAGATAGTGCAGTTCAATGTAGTTGATGGAACCTGGACCTCGGGTTCTGTAAGAAGCATCATTGTCCGGTAAGGACAATGTTATAAAAATCCAAATAATGCAATCATGGATGTATTATTTTATGTTGAATCCCTTTACCCCATTGAGTTATTACAATTTAGGGTTGTATTTTAGAGTTATGTCTTTGACGGTAATTTACAATTGATTTAAAAGTATTAATCATTGTAATTCACACAAAGTACAATAATTCAAAGTAAAATGATTTTATTTGATAATTACCTTAGTCATTCCAAAATAATTTGAAATTATAGAGTTACCTCTATAGTTTTTTGGAATAAAAAGAAATATAGTAGTTTTCTGGGAAAAATCTCCCTTTTAAAAGAAATGACTTGGGATAATAGAATTTTATTTTGAAATGTTTGAAAATAAGTATTTAAACTTATTTGAGATTTTTCCTTGAATTTTAAATACAAGGAAATAATAATTTAAAATTCCAAGTTATTATTTAAATTCTTAAAATTCATAATTTTGAATTTGTTTCATAAATTCCATTTCATATTTTATTCTTGTTAAGATTTATTTTTCATTCATAAATCCAATTTTTATTGGATTTTTAGAGTTGTTTATGCTTTATTAAAATTTGGTAAAGTTTTGGTCTTTTATTAAATGTAAAATGACCAAATACCCCCTGGACCCCTATTGGGCCCAGCCCAATTAAACTAACCAGGGACGGCCCAAATAGGCTGGCCCTCTTTTGGGTCGGTGGCGCCGAAGCGGCCCACCTCACTCACTCTCACTGCCCTCTCTCACTCGACCTAACCCTAGCCTCCGGCGATCCCGTGGCGATGGCGTCGCCGCCATGGCCGCCGCCCGCTCCGGCCATCGCCGCCTCCTCCGCCGTAGCCTCACTCTGAACCGCCGCTATCGATCCGTCCGCGCCGTTTGTCCCTCTCGTCCTCTCCCGGCGAATCGCCTCAATCTGGATCCCCGGAGAATCGCCTCGACGAACTCCGGCGAGATCTCGTCCTCGCCGACGACGTGCGCGCCTCCGAGACCGACCCGCGCGGTGCGCCAGCGCCCGTGCCGTCTCCATGCGTCGCTGTGTGTTCGTGCGTAACGCCGCGATTTCTTCAGCTATGGCCGCGCGGCACCGCTCGCCATGCCATAGCTTCTGCCTGGGGTAAGGTCCTATGCTCCTCCTCCTTCTCTTCCGTGCGCCTCCCCTTGTTACTGTGCTTCTTCCTCCTCATGCTATGTCACTCTCTGATCCTGTGATCATCTAGAGTCATGCTACGCTGCGCAATTTTACGTGCTTCGGTTTTTGCAAGCTCATGGTCGATTACCGCATGTACCGGCACATGTCGATTTGCTTGCTGTTCATGCTAGGCTTGCTATGCTTACTGGTTAATCATACTTGCTTGTCTAGGTGTACTTGTGATGCATCCGTGACACTTGTGTGTGTGCCAGAGGTGGTGATATGATTCAGTACTACTCTGCAAGCCAATGATCCTTTGGATCATTTCTTGCTTGTTGGCTAAACTCTCTGTGTAGCTTGGCTTGCTATGATTGATCAACTTGATCAGTTGATGGTCAGTGATGGCTTACTGGCTAATACTGTGGTTAAATGATTCACTTATCTGGTGATGCTGATGCTCAAGCATCCCTGTGCTGTTGCTTACTTGTACTGTTGCTTATTTCTAGCGATCTAGACTTGCTCTAGTGGCTATGAATTGAGTTGTATTGCTTAACAGCATGCTGTTGTCATGCTTAGCATGGATCTGTGATAAATTCATGCTTAGATTACTTAATTATGATGAACTGCTTATGCAGTGATGATTTAAATGTCTTGCTTGTATATGAGTTTGTTGTTCATGATTCTTTTACAAGCAATTAAACTCTGAATCCATTTCTGGATAGTGATGTGATCTATTTATTTTGCTCTTATTTGGTGCTAAGTATGATGTGACCTCAGTAGCCTTGCTACTGACTGGTTGCTCACCTAGTTGGTTGGATTTTTGTTGGCTACTCACTTTGCTTGCATATTAGGGGATCATAGTAAGTATGAATGCCAATATGCTTGCCTGTGAAGAAATCTAGGGTTTCTGATGGTTGCTTGCTTAGGATCTTCTGTGTAGTCTTAGCTGCTAATCTATGCTATCTACTGGTGCTATCTGTGTATGTGATCTTGCTAGTGTGCATCTGTGCATGCTTTCTAGCTGTGCACATGATTTGTATCTGGATGGTTTCTGTCTTAGTAGCTTTTGACTGCAGTAATCCTTGGTAAAACCAAGTGATGATCTACCCATATGAGCATCTGCTCATCCCATGCTTATGCATATGATGGATTAGATCCATTGGATCTCTTCCAGGAACTAGGTATACCTTGTTCCAGCTCCTAGAAAGATATGTTTTGTTGATGCAGACTTGGATTTGTTCACAGCCCTTCACCTCCAGAGCTTGGATGATCTTCTAGGTCACCATGATCTCTGGTGGCTTGAGGAGTTGTGTGTGTTGGTTCTGTTCTGCTCAAGAACAGGATGAACTGAGCAGCTCTTGCTTCACTCTTACCTGATGATCTTATCTGGTCGACTGGTCACTGGTTTTAGGGTTTGTGCTCCTTTTATATGATCCCTACTTCTCTCCTGCATTGACACACAAGCCTGGCATGCTTGGTGACTATGCTTTTGCATGGCCTTGCTGTTGTGCCAGCACACTTGAGCTGTGTGCTCTCATATGCTGAAACTTGAGCCCTGGTGTGTGCTCAGGTTTGGTCTGCTGCTGCCCTTATCTTGTGCTGTCCCTGGTTTTGGACAAGCACAAGTGTGCTGTGACTTGGTTCTGTCCAAACTGAATATTGTGTTAACACTTGTATTCTGGCTAGTGTTGGTGTTTTACTATTGCAGGTTTGTGAAGATGGACATGGCCAGAAGATATACTTCAATTCATATAGCCTAGATTTTAGTTTAAAAATTACATTGTAATCTTCATTTTTATTTCTGTTTATTATTCATTGATTCTTGTATCCAGAATTTTGTAAAGACAATGTAATTTGTTTTGTGATGTCAATAAAGCCCAAGGTTTTTGTTTATGAGCTTTTGATTTATGTAATATTTATATTCTGGAATAATCATTGTATTTGTGATTCACTTTGAAATTCAAAGTGATTTGAATTACTAAGTTGTTTTTAAATTGTGAATTCATTTTTATATTGCTCAATGTTTATTGTTAAATGTAATGACACTTGTCAAAAGAAATCAACTCCCCAAATCAACAAGATACAAAAGAGATCATGTCGAAATTTCCCTAACTCATATTGCCTAACCCTAAGTGCAAAATGAGAGAGAACCTCGATCCCTCTTAGGTTTAGTTGCAATAATGCGCGAAAATTTCCCCCGTTTTGCGATGAAATGCACATCCCATTTCTATATCTACCCTTCGTTGTTCCTATGTTCTGGTTATTACAGCCTCTCCCCTTAACAGAAACTTCGTCCCGAAGTTAAGATTGGTACCTGAACATCTCGGGGTAAGACTTCCTGAGTTCTTCTTCCGTCTCCCAAGTTGCTTCTCGCTCAGGATGATGTTGCCATTGCACTTTACAGTATTTGATTGCCCTATTTCTTAACTTCTTCCATTGAACTTCTAAGATCTTTTCAGGCCTTTCCACATAAGTTAGGTCAGATTGCAATTCAATTTCTTCATATGTGATAGGATCGTCCGGTGCCTTCAAACATTTTCTGAGTTGGGATACATGAAATACATTATGAACTTGACTTAGTTGTGCCGGTAACTCCAACTCAAAAGCTGTTCCTCGATTCTGACTGAGTATCTTAAATGGTCCTATATATCGAGGGCTTAATTTTCCTTTTACTCCGAATCTCTTAAGTCCTTTCATTGGGCTAACCTTCAGATAGACCATGTCTCCCACTTTCGGTTCCCAATCTCTTCTCTTTAAGTCGGCGTAACTCTTCTGACGACTCTGAGCTATTTTGAGTCTATCCCGGATCACCTCGATGACGTCTTGTCTCTCTTTGATGTAGTCCGGTGTAAACTCCTTGTTTTCTCCGGTTTCAAACCAACAAATTGGTGATCTACACTTTCTTCCGTACAATGCTTCGTACGGTGAATGCTACTCCGATAACTATTGTTATATGAGAACTCGCTAAAGGTAAATGGTCCTCCCATGAGCCTCCAAAATTCAGAGCACAAGCTCTAAGCATGTCCTCAAGTATCTGATTGGTTCTTTCGGTTTGTCCTCCGGTTTGTGGATGATATGCTGTACGAAATCCAACTTGGATCCCAAAGATTCTTGTAGTTGTTTCCAGAATGCTGATGTGAAAATCGAACCTCTATCCGAGACTATCTTCTTTGGTACTCCATGTTTACTCACAATTTCCTTCACATAAATATCCACAAGCTTTTCTGCAGTATCTTTTGTGTTTACGGCTATGAAATGAGCACTCTTGGTAAGTCTGTCCACTATTACCCATATCATATCCTTCCTCTTACTAGTCATTGGTAAACCAGTAACAAAATCCATTCCTATTTCATCCCATTTCCATTCCGGTATCTCTAATGGTTTGAGTAATCCCGCAGGACTCTGATGCTCTGCCTTTACTCGTTGACATGTATGACATTCCGAGACATATTGTGCTATTTCTCTTTTCATGTTGTTCCACCAGAACATCTCCTTCAAATCCATATACATCTTAGTACTTCCCGGATGTATGGAATAAGGGGTTTCATGTGCTTCCTTTAATATGATTGATTTCACTTCTGGATCATCTGGTACACAGATCCTTTTCTGGAAGTATAATGAATCAAAATCCCCTAGATGGAATTCCGATGGTCTTCCTTCACCAATCCTTTTTATCTCCTCTTGGATGAACAAATCATCCGCTTGCTTTCGGATAATCTCATATTTCAAGTCTGAGTACATCTCATCCATAATCCTCATGGTTGCTATACTTCCTTTGACATCACCCGAATAAACAGAATCTGAGCATCTTCTAACTCCTTCCGAAGTTCCTTCGGAATCTCCCATTCCGTAGGTTGATTCTCCGTACTCTTCCTACTTAGGGCATCTGCTACTACATTAGCCTTGCCTGGTGTATAGTTGATCTTAAGGTCGTAATCCTTAATCAACTCCAACCATCTCTTCTGTCTCATGTTTAATTCTTTTTGGGTGAAGAAATACTTCAAACTTTTGTGATCAGTGTATAACTCACACTTGGATCCATATAGAAATTGTCTCCAACTCTTCAAAGCATACACAAGCCGCTAACTCGAGATCATGTACTGGGTAGTTGTGTTCATGTGGTTTTAATTGTCTTGATCCATAAGCTATCACCTTACGATCTTGCATTAGAACACATCCAAGTCCATTCTTGGAAGCATCACAATACACCGTGTAATCCTTTCCAGGTTCAGGAACTGCTAACAGGTGTTGTGGTTAACTTATCCTTGAGTGTTTGGAAGCTGGCTTCACACTCATCTGTCCACACAAATGGAGTATTTTTCTTGAGTAACTTGGTCATTGGTCCTGCAATCTTCGAAAATCCTTCAATGAACCTCCGATAATAACCTGCCATACCAAGGAATCCTCGTATTTCCTTAGCACTTTTGGGTGATTTCCATTCCAATACTGACTGAACCTTGCTTGGATTCACCGCTATGCCTTCTTTGGTTATTACATGTCCAAGAAATTCAACACTTTCTAACCAAAATTCGCACTTGCTGAACTTTGCATATAGCTGATGTTCTCTCAAAATAACTATCTTCAAATGCTTGGCATGTTCTTCTTTATCTTTGGAATAGATTAGAATATCATCTATGAACACTATCACAAACTTGTCCAAGTACTTCATGAATATCTTGTTCATCAAATTCATGAAAATAGCTGGTGCATTTGTTAGTCCGAATGGTACAACCAAGTATTCATGGTGTCCATACCTTGATACAAACGCTGTTTTTGGTACATCTTCCTTCTTGATCTTGATTTGATGATATCCTGACCTTAAATCTATCTTCGAGAAGACTCCTGCTCCTTGAACTTGATCAAAAAGGTCTTGTATCCTAGGTAATGGGTACTTGTTCTTGATAGTTACATTGTTCAAATTCCGATAATCTCCACACATTCTCCTTCCTCCATCTCTTTTATCCACAAAAATAACTGGTGTACCCCATGGTGACACACTTTCTTGGATAAATCCCTTCTGTTCCAACTCATCTATCTGAGCTTTCAGTTCCACCAACTCCTTTGGCCCCATCTTATATGGTGGTTGTGCTATTGGTGCTGTGCCTGGGTCGATTGTGAATTCTATCTCTCTATCGGGTGGCATTCCTGGTAGTTCCTTAGGAAATACATCTTGAAACTCATTCACTACAGGAATATCTTCAATCTTCACCTCCTTCAGACTATTCAGCTCCAATCCTATCTCCAACTGGGTGTACTTATCTCCTTGAAACACTATTTGACCTCCTATGGAGTTTCGAAGTGATACTGTCTTGTCTCCACAGTTGATCACTGCCCCATTCTCCGTTAACCAGTCCATCCCTAGGATGACTGATATATCCTTCATAGGAATGATAAATAGGTCCGCGAAATATACACAGTCACAAATGGTTATGACCTGTGCTTCTTTCACGTGGGTTACTAAAATCGTTCCCCCCGCGGATAGAACAGTTATAGGGGTTTCTAACTTAGAACATCTAAGCCCGAATTGTTCCACAAACTCTCGTGCAAGAAATGATGTAGTTGCTCCAGTATCAAATAATACTTTGCCAGGATGAGTAAGAATGCTGAGCGTACCTAAGACTGCTTGATCCGATGCTCCCGCTTGCTCCAAAGTTGTGCAATTCAGCTTTCCATATGGCTTGCCCTTCTTGTTGTTGTTGTTGTTGTTGTAGTTGCGGTTGTTGTTGTTATCTTTGCCACCTCCTCCTCGTCCTTCGGAGTTTTGTCCACTCCATGAAGCCTTGTTAGGACAATCAGGCTTCATGTGTCCATCCTGTCCACAACCATAACAGATGATCCTGGGTTTCCGACATTCCTTTCGGATGTGTCCCCTCTGCCCACAATTGCCACAAATGATATGCGACTTGGGGTTCTGATTCTGACCTCCTCGGTTGTACTGATTACCAGTAGGTCGGAATCGGGGTTTGAAACTACGATCTGGGGTTGGTTTACTGACTGGGTACTTCCTTGGCTCGATACGAGCCCTCTTCCTCCTATCCTCTTGGACCTGCCTGTAGTCATCCTCGAAAGTGATTGCCGAATCAATCGTTCCTGGAATTCTGCATCCGTGCCAACCTCAGTTGCATCTTCATGTATGGATTCATGCCTTTCATGAACCGCTTCTTTCTTTTCTCTTGTGTCCACTTCTTCCGGTGCATACCTGGACAATCTGTTGAAATCCCGAACATACCGTATAATGGGTGAAGTGTTCTGACGCAGTTCGTCAAACTCTCTCTTCTTCCTCTACCACGCTCTCCGGAACATGGGCATCCCGGAACTTCTTCTTGAATTCCTCCCGGTGAACACCTTTTCTGGAGGGTGTACTGCCACAGATTCTCCCACCATGATGCTGCTGGTCCTGATAACAGATAGGTGGCATACCGAATCTTTTCTTCATCATTGCATCCTACGGTCCTCAACTTCCTTTCCGTATCCATGAGCCAGTCTTCTGCATCCATTGGTTCTGGGGCTGATGCAAAAGGTAGTGGTCTTGCATTCTGGAAGTCTGATAAGGTTACTCCCTTGCCTTCATTACCCCTATCATTGATGACGTGGGTAAAGAAATCTTGCATGTTCTTGTTTTGACTCTCCTGGTACCTCCTCCTATCTTCTTCCATTGCCCTCATGTACTGTTGGAAATCTGGATGCATCATTGGGTGTGGTGGTGGTGGTGCGTTCTCTGCTCTTGCTGCTGCATCTGCCTCCTCTTTCTCTCGTGCTTCCCGCTCTCTGCGAGCCTCTTCGGTTTCTACTAGCGCCATCTCCCCCTAGTCCTGTAACAAGGAGCGATTACTCATAATTACACCATGCGAATGTTTTCTGAGCTCAACTCATTGCCCAGAACTAGTCAAACAATGAAATCAAGAAGCAAATCCAAAACAAACATTTATTATGTATATACACCGTATAATACATAACACACTCACAAACTTATATTAC
Organism: Lolium multiflorum; assembly: GCA_030979885.1. NCBI lineage: Eukaryota > Viridiplantae > Streptophyta > Magnoliopsida > Poales > Poaceae > Lolium > Lolium multiflorum. The sequence goes on along the minus strand of CM061752.1, from coordinate 25,057,066 downwards.
ATGTGGTATATATAAACCACTTATTTGGCTCAAAGCCCAAGCCAACGGGAATTTAAAATACGTTCTATTACAATACCACCTAGATTACTTTATTCTTCCTTGGAGCTCTACTCCTCATCGTCTTCATTCGCCTCCGCGTACATCCTGGGTCCATCCAAGACTAGTCTTCCGGACACCGTCCGAACAAAGGTCCTTCCAGGTATGTAATCCGAATCGGACGAAGTGCCGAGACAGAGATCAGTCATGCCTAAGTAGCTAGACAATGACTCGTACATATCCCCAGTAGGATACATACCTCCTTCTTCAGTCATCCATGGAGGATTCCTATTCACTTGACCCCTCATCTTCTTCTTCTTCTTTTTCTTTGTTCCAGAACTCTCTACTTCGTACTGTGATGGTTTAGATATTCCCATCTCCAAATCTAAAGAAATGGAATCAGTACCTTTCTCTTCCTGCCCGTAGTGTTGGTTAACATTCGGATTAACCGCATCACTCTCATCTCCTGTATCACATGGAATTGGCTCCTCCTCATCACCAAAAGGTTCCCCGAAACGCCAACCCGTTGAGTTTTCAATCGGTGACTCCGAGCAATTTAGGTTCCATGAGTGGTCTCCCCCATATCCAGTATCATATGATGCTGACACGTGTGGGTAGTGCGGGACAAAGTTAGGTGTAAGTGGATCTCTTGTAGGTAGATTTCTCTTGAACCACTGGTCACTCAAATCTACATCACTGTCTGGGTTAAAGAAGGTGTAGTATGTTGTGGTTGTGCCCTCAAGTCACGCATCCGAGTTTGGACTTTATCAGGGTCCGTGAACTCAGCTAGCATGTGGTCAATCTCACCTCTCATCTTCATGTGTAAAAGGTACATCGTGGTCAATAAAGACTTACAGCTATCCATGTGCTGTGCTGCAGCTTCAGGACTTCTGTGGGCTAACACCAAATGATTAAGAGTGGGATCCTCATCTTCCTCGGCATGAGGTATATGAGAAAACTCTGAACATAGGAGTTCTACTGACTTGTGCTGCCTTATCTCAAGGATTGCCTTGAATAGGCCCATATGATAGGCTGTGGTGATAGTTTTGGCTTCTCCGTATGGCATTATACGACTCATCAGCAGTTTTTCCGGTAGTTGGACCGATACTCTGCACTTGGCTAGGATTTCCCCATCATAGTAAGTATACTTGATAATAGGTATCCGTGGATCGCAATGAAGTTCCTTCAGCATCCCACACAGGAGAGCTGTTATTGGTCCATCATAATCACCGAGCCAACCCTCAACTTTCCTCAAAGTCCTCTTGGGAAAAGTGTTCGCCATTATGGCTGTATACAAAAGCAGAATATTAGTAGTGATAATGCATCATAATAGCTATAATAAAGAATTATCGCACTAAAATATATGGTTTTGCTATTCTCAAGTGAATAACCACCATATTTCTAGAGAATCCTTTACTATTTCTACTAGACTCCTACAGTTTCTTCCCTATACTAGGTCTTTCCAACCTAAGGTCGCAACATTTGCTCTGATACCTGGTGACCCACATACCACCGCATGTTGTAGTATACAAGTCGTTGATATGATCTTTGTGAAGGGGCTTCCTCACAAATTGCCATATCCCTCGAGTGGTACAACAGAAACATTGCAGGTCATAACACTCCATACTTTATTACAAACATAGTCTTACAAGTTGGTATTCTCACAGGTCCTATGAGAACACCCTAAGATACTACTAAAGTACAATTACAACTCATACTAAAGATGAAAGAGCTCAACAACTTATTTAGGTAAGTTCTACGTTGCTCGGCTCTATGATACTAGGGTATGTCACTACTCCTCCACCTCCGTGTCATCCGGTCCGTAGACTATCCCATAGTCTACGCCTTCCACCCCTAAGATCAGGTTCTTCGTAGACCAGCTCGTAGCTTCCTTCGGTGCTCCATCGTTGATAGCTTCCACTTCGGGATCACAGTCTAGCAAGGGTGTCGAAAGAAAGTGAGTACGGAGGTACTCAGCAAGTTCTAAAAGAGTAAAAAGGTGTTTGATGCACTAGCTAAGACCATTGATCAGAAATCGCAGGTCAATGCATGTTTTTGAAATCATTTCTTCAAAAGGTTGCTTTTATTATGAAAACTATGCCCGTCAGTTCACAAGTTGACTAGAACTTCACGGAGTTCCTTTCCCGCGTTGCAGCCTTCCGAACAAGGAGTGACGACCACAATTTGATACACTCGCAGAGGTGCGTTACTTTTCCCATAAGAGATCTCATCCTTTTTGCCAACCGCAGGACTTGCCCCCGTTCACACTTCCTTGGTGTGAGGCCAGGTATAAAGATCCAAGCCCACACCACCTTCTCCGCGACCTCGCACCCACCCTTTTGTAAGTCTGTCCTCTCCTATATTTATGGGTAGACCGACACAGGCTCTTGTTCTCACCTTTACCAATAAGGTAGACCGTTCCGAACAATTTTGATGCCCTGTCCTATACACCATAGATAGACCGATACGGACAACCCTTACAATCCTTCATAGACCAATAATAAGTTTACCCTCTCCTGTATCTAATGGTAGGCAGACCACATGTCCCCACCTTTACCAAAGATAGACCGATACGGGCAACCCCTATTACCAGTCCGTTGGCATGCGAGAGGGAAAAGATATAGCTGGCTTCCCAGAGCCATTATAGATCCTATGGTCAACGCGATATGTACGGCGCTAGAATCACTGGACGGCATTGGTACTTAGTCCTAGATGAATAGTACCCTTGCAATGGAACCTCCACCAATCAACACATACCATGGTTCCATTGCCACCACATAGTCATATTCATAAGTTGGAAAAGTAACATTTCATTTTTAATGCAGGAATGATAAGTATATAGCTTTGCATTAAAGTAGTAGAAAATAATCAAGATGACATGAGCAAGGGTGAACTTGCCTGTGGACTGCGAGATAGTGCAGTTCAATGTAGTTGATGGAACCTGGACCTCGGGTTCTGTAAGAAGCATCATTGTCCGGTAAGGACAATGTTATAAAAATCCAAATAATGCAATCATGGATGTATTATTTTATGTTGAATCCCTTTACCCCATTGAGTTATTACAATTTAGGGTTGTATTTTAGAGTTATGTCTTTGACGGTAATTTACAATTGATTTAAAAGTATTAATCATTGTAATTCACACAAAGTACAATAATTCAAAGTAAAATGATTTTATTTGATAATTACCTTAGTCATTCCAAAATAATTTGAAATTATAGAGTTACCTCTATAGTTTTTGGAATAAAAAGAAATATAGTAGTTTTCTGGGAAAAATCTCCCTTTTAAAAGAAATGACTTGGGATAATAGAATTTTATTTTGAAATGTTTGAAAATAAGTATTTAAACTTATTTGAGATTTTTCCTTGAATTTTAAATACAAGGAAATAATAATTTAAAATTCCAAGTTATTATTTAAATTCTTAAAATTCATAATTTTGAATTTGTTTCATAAATTCCATTTCATATTTTATTCTTGTTAAGATTTATTTTTCATTCATAAATCCAATTTTTATTGGATTTTTAGAGTTGTTTATGCTTTATTAAAATTTGGTAAAGTTTTGGTCTTTTATTAAATGTAAAATGACCAAAATACCCCCTGGACCCCTATTGGGCCCAGCCCATTAAACTAACCAGGGACGGCCCAAATAGGCTGGCCCTCTTTTGGGTTCGGTGGCGCCGGCGGCCCACCTCACTCACTCGGCCTCTCCTCACTCGACCTAACCCTAGCCTCTGGCGATCCCGTGGCGATGGCGTCGCCGCCATGGCCGCCGCCCTGCTCCGGCCATCGCCGGCCTCCTCCGCCGTAGCCCTCTACAGCTCCTGAACCGCCGCGAGCGATCTATCGATCTGTCCGCGCCGTTTGTCCCCTCTCGTCCTCTCCTGGCGAATCGCCTCAATCTGGATCCACGGAGAATCGCTCGACGAACTCCGGCGAGATCTCTCGCGACGCGACGCCGTGCGACCGGTGCAGCCCCAGCTGCGTGCTGCTGTCTTTGCTGCCGGTCGGCGTAACGCCGGCGATCGGGCTGCACGCATGTGGGTGGAGCCTTCGCCATGCCATAGCTTCGGTCGGTAAGGTCCTATGCTCCTCCTCCTTCTCTGCGCCTCCTTGTTACTTGTTCTTCCTCCTCATGCTATGTCACTCTCTGGTGATCCTGTGATCATCTAGAGTCATGCTACTGCTGCGCAATTTTACGTGCTTCGGTTTACTGCAAGCTCATGGTCAGATTACCAGTTACTGGTACTGGCACATGTCGATTTGCTTGCTGTTCATGCTAGGCTTGCTATGCTTACTGGTTAATCATACTTGCTTGTCTAGGTGTACTTGTGATGCATCTGTGACACTTGTGTGTGTGCCAGAGGTGCCTGTGATATGATTCAGTACTAACTCTGCAAGCCAATGATCCTTTGGATCATTTCTTGCTTGTTGGCTACTCTCTGTAGCTTGGCTTGCTATGATTGATCAACTTGATCAGTTGATGGTCATGATGGCTTACTGGCTAATACTGTGGTTAAATGATTCACTTATCTGGTGATGCTGATGCTCAAGCATCCCTGTGCTGTTGCTTACTTGTACTGTTGCTTATTTCTAGCGATCTAGACTTGCTCTAGTGGCTATGAATTGAGTTGTATTGCTTAACAGCATGCTGTTGTCATGCTTAGCATGGATCTGTGATAAATTCATGCTTAGATTACTTAATTATGATGAACTGCTTATGCAGTGATGATTTAAATGTCTTGCTTGTATATGAGTTTGCTGTTCATGATTCTTTTACAAGCAATTAAACTCTGAATCCATTTCTGGATAGTGATGTGATCTATTTATTTTGCTCTTATTTGGTGCTAAGTATGATGTGACCTCAGTAGCCTTGCTACTGACTGGTTGCTCACCTAGTTGGTTGGATTTTTGTTGGCTACTCACTTTGCTTGCATATTAGGGGATCATAGTAAGTATGAATGCCAATATGCTTGCCTGTGAAGAAATCTAGGGTTTCTGATGGTTGCTTGCTTAGGATCTTCTGTGTAGTCTTAGCTGCTAATCTATGCTATCTACTGGTGCTATCTGTGTATGTGATCTTGCTAGTGTGCATCTGTGCATGCTTTCTAGCTACTGTGCACATGATTTGTATCTGGATGGTTTCTGTCTTAGTAGCTTTTGACTGGCAGTAATCCTTGGTAAAAACCAAGTGATGATCTACCCATATGAGCATCTGCTCATCCCATGCTTATGCATATGATGGATTAGATCCATTGGATCTCTTCCAGGAACTAGGTATACCTTGTTCCAGCTCCTAGAAAGATATGTTTTGTTGATGCAGACTTGGATTTGTTCACAGCCCTTCACCTCCAGAGCTTGGATGATCTTCTAGGTCACCATGATCTCTGGTGGCTTGAGGAGTTGTGTGTGTTGGTTCTGTTTCGCTCAAGAACAGATGAATGAGCAGCTCTTGCTTCACTCTTACCCGATGATCTTATCTGGTCGATGGTCACTGGTTTTAGGGTTTGTGCTCCTTTTATATGATCCCTACTTCTCTCCCTGCATTGACACACAAGCCTGGCATGCTTGGTGACTATGCTTTTGCATGGCCTTGCTCTTGCTTGACACTTGAGCTGTGCTCTCATATGTGAAACTTGAGCCCCGGTGTGTGCTCGGTTTGGTCTGCTGCTGCCCTTATCTTGTGCTGTCCCTGGTTTTGGACAAGCACAAGTGTGCTGTGACGGTTCTGTCCAAACTGAATATTGTGTTAACACTTGTATTCTGGCTAGTGTTGGTGTTTTACTATTGCAGGTTTGTGAAGATGGACATGGCCAGAAGATATACTTCAATTCATATAGCCTAGATTTTAGTTTAAAAATTACATTGTAATCTTCATTTTTATTTCTGTTTATTATTCATTGATTCTTGTATCCAGAATTTTGTAAAGACAATGTAATTTGTTTTGTGATGTCAATAAAGCCCAAGGTTTTTGTTTATGAGCTTTTGATTTATGTAATATTTATATTCTGGAATAATCATTGTATTTGTGATTCACTTTGAAATTCAAAGTGATTTGAATTACTAAGTTGTTTTTAAATTGTGAATTCATTTTTATATTGCTCAATGTTTATTGTTAAATGTAATGACACTTGTCAAAAGAAATCAACTCCCCAAATCAACAAGATACAAAAGAGATCATGTCGAAATTTCCCTAACTCATATTGCCTAACCCTAAGTGCAAAATGAGAGAGAACCTCGATCCCTCTTAGGTTTAGTTGCAATAATGCGCGAAAATTTCCCCCGTTTTGCGATGAAATGCACATCCCATTTCTATATCTACCCTTCGTTGTTCCTATGTTCTGGGTTATTACAACGAACATCTGCTCCTCCTCTTCGTCCGAGTCCATGGCCGGCGAGGCAAATGGACGAACACCTGACGGGCGTGGTCGAGGCAACCCGAGCCGCGAGCGGCGAGGAGCAAGCAGCCGGCGGAAGAGCAAGGGCCGGCGGAAGAGCAAGACCGGCGGAATATAGGGGAAGGAGGGGCGGCGGATCTAGGCAACAAGCCGGCGGGGTGGTGCGGCGGCGAGAGAGATACGAGGGTGGGGAGATTTTGAGCGACGTGGCGGTGGGGTTCGTGCGTCGAGTCACCGACAGATCGGGCCCTTCCCGCTTTTCACTCGTCCGGAGTCCCCGAGCGCCTCGGGGGCCGGGGATGGCGGATCGCCGGATGAAACTAGGCCCAAGGACGAAAACGAGGAACCGGGGGCGCGACTGGGCCAATTTACGCCGTCCGGATGTAAAAAACGCTCGCCGGGGGCCTGTTCGGGGGACGAGTGGAGATGCTCTTAGCTCCGTTCGGCCGACCGAACCCAACCATTTTCCATAGGAAAAACGTACCCTATCCCCGTGGCCTGATACAAAGTGTAGACTTGTTGGTACGGATGCATTCACGTCCCAACTTTGGGCTGACAATACTTAGCCATGGATGTGCCACAAACGGTTTTTGGTTTTCGTGTCCGCTGGATTCCTCCACCCACGACGATTTTGACAAAAATAACCTATTTGTGAAGGAAAAAGCACAGACTAACCCTCTGGCCGAACTATTTCACCGGACTAACTCTTTTGTGTGGCGCCCTTGTCATCGGCGCCACACCTCAGTGCATGCCGCCCATGCGAACATCGCCACACATCAATGTCGACGTGGAGCGGTCGGCGCTGCGCACCGTTGACCGGCCGACGTGGCAGGATGTGTGGCGCCGTTCGTATGGGCGCCACACATTAAAAGTGCGGCGTCATTCAGAAGGGCGTCACACATCCACTTATGCGTACCGCCCGCGCCCGCCCCAGCCCGACTCCTCCTCACTTCTCCTCTCTGTTTCACTCGCTCAAGAACAAGGCGGCCGGCTCTCTCTCTCTCTCTCTCTTCCCCCTCAAATCCCTATCCAAATCCCTTGTATTTCCTTAGATTTGTCCATGGAGATCGTTCCCAACCTGCTCCTTGAGGTAATCTCTTCTGTTTCCTTTCTTTTTATCCAATAAATTGATGGATTTGGGTGGATCTACATGTGAAACCCTAAGTTAATTTGAGGGTGGATGTAGATTTGGTTGGATCTTAGGGTTTGTTGAAGTAGGACAAGTGGTAGGGCTAGGTTGTATGGGTAGAAACCCTAGGTTGATTTGTGTTGATTATGGTAACTAATGAACACATGTATGTATGTGTTGTTCACATTATGCTAGAGGGATGGAAAGAATTTGCTCATGTTCATCATGTGGACAAGGATGCTTTTTTAAAGGGAAACCTAGAGCCGGACCCAGAAGAGGTTGACTTGGTGTTTGACTGTAGCCCTAGCTTTGCGGAGGTGGTAGCACAAGTAAGGATTGAGTTGAATTGGAATGATCCAAATAATGGTGTTGAGCTAGAGGGAAGACATAATGTGGGGTTTGGAATGCACACCCGTTGGAAGACAATGCGTACCAACTCTGAGCAACGTTGGTCCGTTTACAAGGAGACGGTGCCCGAGTCACAAGACAAGGCTTTGGAGTTGTTTGCAACCAAGACGATTGCTTCTGCTTGCCGACACAGAAAAGCTAATACATGTGTGTTTTATAAACAAACCAGAGCTTCTGCTTGCCGACGCAGACGAGCTCCTACCTGCTGACGACGAGAGCTCCTCCCCTTTTGTCACCGCCTGAGCAGGAGCGGACGGAGAGTTGGTGACCTACGAATGTGAAGGAGCCATGATTTGGGGGTAAGGGAGCGAGGTCGAAGAGCGGAGTTAGGAGTTCGAGGAGAGGAGCCAGGAGACGAGGACTCGTGGCCATGCGTTTGTGGCGGCTGGGTCGTGGAGGAGTGAGAGAAGCGGTGGGGCTAGGCTGGGTAAGGAGAGGTTGGAGTTTGGGTTTTATTACACTGACATGTGGGGTCCCAGGTCCCCGTGGGGGGATTTCCGTACCTGTCCCCACCCCGTTAAGCTACCGGATACCCGCCCCGCCATCCCCACTAGGCAAATTTGCCCCCAACCCCGGTTCTTAGCGGGTAATTACCTGCGGCCCTGCGCGTCCTGACGGGGGAAACTGCCACCTTGAGACGTGATGTACATCTGTGTCCGCGTGATGCTCACTCCGCTGCCGCACGCGTTGCCTAGGTCCATGTGCGCCAGATGGTGGGGTCTTATGGGGAAGGGCATGTGTGGTGTGGCCCCTCTCACTCTCAGGGACACCCTTGGAATCGCTCGGCTATACAGAGAAGTGGCCTTCATAAATCATAAAGGCCAACCTTCAAGGAGTCACAGGCATGTCTCTTTGAGGAAAATGGAATTTAAAATGATTTTCGATGCATCGCACTCATTTGTAGTGTTTTCTAAATAGCTAGTTTGATCTGTTGTACTTACAATGCGCTTCCCCAAAACCTATTAGCATTGCATACTTATATGAGATCTTCCACTGACTCTGATCTTTTTATAGTACTTCTCTATCTTTCCTATGAGATACATATCTTTGAAATACACCTAGATTGTACAGCCCAACCTTTTTTCTAGTCCAAAAATCTGCTAAAATCAAACAGGCCATCAAGCTCGGAAAACCAAAGAGGAGGTTCGGAGCTGCCCATTAGTGAGGCCAGCGTGCTGGCATAAAAATGGGCTGGATGTTGTCGCAGTTTTTATCAGCAACTGTCCTGGTCCATTATTTCGGCCTGCTATTTCCCGTGGGCTACCAGGCCTTTACACACCTGAATATTTTTTTATTGTACAAAAATAAATGAGAACCTGTCTTTGTTCTCAGAAGCAAAAGAAGTGAAAAGAAAAGAAAGCACTCACCGGTCATCTTTATTCCACAGATGCGCTTCACAAGAAAACCAATTTAATGATTTAAAGATTGGATTCGAAAAAAGAAGAAAAGTCAGACATCATATCTGGAGCACTGGTAATACGTCACTGCACTAGATAATTATATTAACATTTTTTAGTTGTCCTCAAAATACCCACTGATGAAGAAAAACAAACAATAACCACACAATTCCATTCTCTTTCATTTATCAAAAATTCATACTCTATATCATTTTTCCTTTACAGTAAGAGTCACTATGACATATAAAAGACACACAAAGACATTTTTTGGACAAGTTATTTCTAAACCCGGGTGTAGATGCTCTTGGTTGAATAAAAAATCGAATAAAATAGCAAATACAATTTACAAAAATCTGAATTATTGTACAATGAATATAAACAAGTTGTTCTAATTGCACACCAAAAATCTTTGAGAAAAGATATATGTAGTAGTCTATGCAAAAAAAGACAAATTGAAGTGATGTAAGCAACAAAACTTGATTTTCCAAATAGCATCCTATTTTGTCTTTTTTGCACAGACCACTACATATTTATTTTCTTGGAGATTTTTGGTGTGAAGTTAGAACACTTGTTCATGTTCATTTTACAAAGATTTCAGGATTTTTTGAATTTGTTTACTATTTTTTTATTCAACTAGGAGCATCTACATCCTGTTTTTTTGACATTTTTTCCAATAGAAAGTTTCTTCTTTTTATTTTCCTATGGACGATTTTTTACAGTATGAGTCATCATGAGATAAAACCACGCGCAAAAGCATCTTTTACAACAGAAAGGCTCTTCTCTTGATTTTCTTGTGCTGCATGTGTATTTTTATACAACTGTTTTTGGTTACAGTATGAGTCATCATGAGATAAAACGACACCCAAAGGCATTATTTTTTCCAACAGAAAGTTGCTCCTCTTGGTTTTCTTGTGCTGCATGTGTCCAAACTCCAACCAGTTCCAGTTCAATGAAGCTTTCATTTCCACCATCCATCCATGTGAGCGGCAGATGAGTCCACGGATGGCAGAAAGCAAGCAACTGTAAGCATCACGCGCGCGCCCATCTTTTATTCTTGGTCCAGCCTGAATGTGATCCCCATGTGAACAAGATTCTCCCAAAACATTTCTCTCCACACAAATTTATATTCTCTGCATCTATAATACTGTTCACCCCATGGACCATGCGTGTCCTCTTCTTTTGATAAGAACACATCTGGAAAAGAATCAGGAAAAAAGATTTAATTGATTAAGGTAATGAAGTTATAGAAATAGATGGAGACAAGATTCTAGAAGTAAAAAATCGGCTGAAGCTTAGGCCACATATGAGAAATTTCAAAAGTTGAGCTCTATATTTTTTTTTGCTTTTGGTTCAAACAAAGTATAATATATTCCCTTTTAAGGAAATTGATAGGGATCATTTGAGGTAAAATACGGCACAGAAAATATTTCTGAAACTAGAATAGGCATCTATTTTTTTATTTGGAAACCCCATGTGAAAAAGGGTTTAGTAAGCACGGTTGAACGGAGCTGTTATGAAAATCATGGGAATAAAATGTTAGCCTGTCGTGTGTGAGATAGTCTGCGGCAAGGTTCATTACAAATTTATTTGTCTCTAATTAAGACAGCATCGAGATAATAACTAATTGATACTTTATAATCTAATCTTTACAGCCCTTTGATTTGGTATAGGCACAAAAATTGCTTTCAAGACACTGAATATGGCATGCACATTTCAGGGTACTACCTCCGCCCATCCAAATTTGGACAAATTTAAGACATTCTTGTATGGATGAAGGGAGTATATAATTTTAAGCTTTCTCCCCGTTGGTTTCTATTTGATGATTTTTCTTTTGAATGTTAGATTCTATCCACATTTTGATTTTCCCCATTGGTTCTACCTGCTCTTTGTCTCTCTCCCGCTCTCACCAAAAGATAAGTGGGCATAGTTAAATTATACGGAAAAAATTGTTACCATATTTTCACGACTTTGTAGTTGTGACAAGTGAGAAGAAAGGTGTGAAACGTGTCAATGAGAGCCATTGGTTTTATCGCCACGTCCCACCTCAGTAATCAATAGTGAATGGGTCATCTCTGCCGACCCCCTTCTCACTTACAAAACCCTAGCACGTATAGGAGAGGATGCACATAACCGTTGAATCAAATCTGACGGTTCTCGGCATCTTTAATGTCCTATAAATTTCAGTCCGACTACCCCGTCCTCCATATGATCCGCCGCCGCCCCGCGCTTCCTCCTGCTATAGAAGAAATCCTAGCTTATAATACGCTAGGAGTGCTAACTTTGGTGCTACGAACAAAATCATGCCACCCTATCAACTCCTCGCCATCATTCACCCTCCAATATGATAGGATCTAGATTTAAACTTCTGGGAGAATTTGGTAAACCTTGATAGGTATACCCCCCACCCCCCTCTACAGAGTAGTCGACCTGATGGACTAGAGAGTTCGTCGGTCTATGACCACTCGATGCATCGACGTCTATGATTATACTATGCCGGCAAGGTACACACATAGCCCCCCCCTCTTTTTTTTGTCAAGAAGCACAATTCATTTTTATTTGGTTGTTTTGATACATGTAATCCAATATTCACAAAAAATAAAAGATACACGAGAATCAACCCATTCTACCCACCATGAAGAATAAGGAGCCCCAAAATCATAGCACACCCATCAAGTCATGTGTCGTGTTACCCCCACACCACCTTTTGCGACTCATCGTTTTTTCTAATTTTGACCAGATCTAGATTCAAACTCCTTGATGGGCTAGAGAGTTCATCGTCGGGTGAACCCTGAAGATCGCTCGATGAATCGCCGTTTACGACTCTACCATGTTGGCGAGGTACGCACAAAATTCCTTTTTTATCGTTAAGAAGAACAATTTAAAGATTTTTTTTTGGTCTCGGTATAAGGCAGCCCAAGATCCTAGCTATTTCAAAAATAAAAAAATGAATAAAAAACAATTATTGATAGCAGGTGTACAATCAATTCCTTGGAAAAAAAAAGATCTCCACCTACCATGAAAAATAAATAGAGAATCCTAAAAGATACAATAATAATAAGGAAATTAATGGAGTACAATCAATTCCTTGGCAAAAAAGATCTCCTTTCTCCTAGAGCCGCAGGAGGAGGAGAAGAACGGCTGAGAGGAGAGGAGAGGGGAGCGGCAGGCACATGCTTTTTCTGCTCGAGTGGGGCCCACCTCCCCCCCGCCCTAATATGCTCCACCCACCCCAGCTATAAAACCCCACGCCTCTCATCCTCTTCCCTTCCACGCTGCGACCGGTCGCCGTAGTTGTTGTACGCTCCTCCTCTTCCTCCTTCCCAACAAAGTCCACCGCCACACCCAATCGGGATCTACCGCCGCCGCCGCCGCCGCCGCCGCCGCCGCCGCCGCCGCCGCCTCGGGCTCGCTTGGTGCAGATCGGGACCCGACGCCCGCCTCCACGGGCCGGATCCCGCGTTGCACCAAGTGAATCGGAGCCGGCGCAGCAACCTCCGCCGTCGCCGTCGCCGTCGCCGTCGCCGCCGCCTTTGAATTGGCGATCTGCTGATCCTCTTTCCCTTGCTTCCTTCGATCGATCGCTCCGATTGATTACGCCGCTACGATTTCAGGTCCCGACTCTGTATGTACTGTGTATGTTCGTTTGCGTGTTGTGGCGCTGATCCCTGTTGTTCTATTTCGGAATTCGCTAGATCTAGATAGATCCGCCGCCTTATTCCGTTTGCGAGATCGTCCTGACGGAATTGGGTGCTGTTTTCTTACTGAATCCATAAGATCTAATCTTTTTTTTTTGTTTCAATCATGCCGTGTTATTATGGATCAAATTGGTACCCGAAATTGTTTTTGTCTGGTACCAGGGGCAGACATGATTACCTGATTTTCATCCGAATTTTGCTTTTGACCACGGGTAGGTCATGCAGTGGTTGATTTATCAGTATTGCTGATTTAACTGTCCGTGGAGAACTTTTATTGATGTATGTATATGCTTGTATCAAATTGCTGCTACTAGCAGCAGGAGAGAGTATCTCTGAAAGATACTGGGAATTATAGTGTTCTCAATTTGGTAGGATGTATCTGCTGCAGGTGCGTGCTTGATGTCTGCACATGCTTTATTTAGCACATCTGCTGTACAAGTCCCTGAATAGGCTTCAGGGACATGCTAATTCTAGAAATCTGAAAGCTGTAGGCTGTGGCCTTGTTGTCTCTCTTGTCAAAATTCAGTCTCTTTTTGTATGATGTATCTTGTAGAATTTTCGTATTCTTCAGCCAGATTGTGCACTGATGATTGTTGTTAAGGCCTGATTGAGGTAACTTAGATGACTAAATTCTGCTTTGCTTTTCCAAATCTGGCTTTGTTTCTATAATTAAGAAACTGATTAGCATGCGATGATCCGTGTTTGCTCTTTTGTAATTGTGAGAGGAGGAAGCTGTAAGGTGCAGTTTCCCTTTTAAGTGTGTTTCACTAGTCCTAACAACTAATGTTCCCATTCAGGAACTTAACACTTGACGATCTTGTCATGACTGTACAGAGCATGCAGTGGTAGTGCTCCAAATTAGCCAGACCATGTGGTACTAGTGCTCCAAATTAGCTATATTGTACCACTGGTTCCTCTCGGAATGAAAATTTCAATAGCTAATCCAGGATCATTGGTATATGATCACTATATCTTGTATTGTGACGAATCCAAAGTGAATTTTTAACTGCTAAGCTGAACTTTAAGTTCGTCTTATTTTGTGGCTGTCAACAGTTCATTCTCTGAGTGGAATTGACATGACATACACGAGTTTTTTTCTAAATGAATGTTGCCCTATCCTGCGATGCTAAATAGTATATCTGGATTTGTAAAAATTTGGATGTACCCATGCACCAGATATTAGGTTTGTTAAAATTTGGATGTATCAACACAGAGGATTCGATTGGTGATTTCCAAAGTGTGCTCAAGAATGCTCCTTTTTGAGATAGTGTCTAGGTATGTTCAATTTTTGATAAATCTAAGACAACTTTCAAAGGACGGAGATAAACCATTTTTAGTCATACTCTTGGACAATTGATTGATCAGTTTGTAGGTAACTTATAAATCTCCATTTCCCCATAAACTAAGGTGGATTTAAGTTACCTTTGATGTCACCTATACGATGGCCATCTTTGCATAGGTTTACATAGTGAGATATCATTATCTGGAATCAATTTTGAATGAACCACTCTTTGTTCAAAAGAAAAAAAATCTGTTATGACTACAAATTGACACTGCACCGTTGTCATGATTTGACCCAAACTATATTTGGTGACTCGGCACGCTCATATAGTAGGAGCTAAAGCTGGCATTAGGTTCCCTCCTTTTTTGTACTTTTGTGCACGAAAGACTGGTAGGTGTCCAGGAATATATGCTCTGGGATCAAGATTCTTTGTTGGATCGGTAAGGGGGAGAAGAGACAACCTAGCCGATTGGCACTAGCTGGTCGACGCTGGCGTTTTTGAACTTGCTCCATCCAGGTAAAGCGGATTCCATGATTCCCTCTCAACATGTTTGAGCTCGCTGATCATCGTCACTGATGAGGTGCGATTTTTTGAGCGGTTAGAATATCTGGGCTAAGCGGTGGCAGCCTTGGTGAGAGCGTATCCTGCAAAGCTCTCAAGGAATATAAATAAGCTGACATGTGGAGTTGAATGGATGCGGCAGGCATAGCATGGTGGAGTTCCAGCTCTGGGTCAGGGCGGCGATGTTGCGTCAGTCCACTGGAGGAGCTGGTGGTGGTCAAGATTTTTATTTCACCATGTACCATAGTTGGAGATGGTAATATAATTTGTGTCCATCCTTGTTTAATCATGTAGGGAGCGCATGGTGTTTGGTAAATATCTTGTGAAGTGAGAACACATAGTCAACTCCTATCCCACCATGACTAAGTTAGATAAATCGAACCTAGCCTATTTAGATCATGGTCTATTATAAACCTTGTGGTTGTGGCCGTTTCCAAATAAGGTTTGTCAACGTGTCGCAGATTGAACCTGTTGGCTGTTGCTGAGGGAAAATGCCCACATGTCATACTACTCTCTCACTGTCTTTATGGTCCCACATGTCGTGTTCATCTCTCTCTCTCTCTCCCCCCCCCCCTTTGTCTACGCGATGCCGAAATCCCCATTTATGTATGATGCCCCTCCTCCTTCAGTCATCGTTCTCACCGACAACAGTACCACAACCACAATGCTGCTCAAATCTACTAGCCTGGAGGCGCCGGTGATGGACACATTGTGGTGCCGGTAGTTGGAGGACCACTTGGACACGCAATGCGTGCGTGACCTGCCATATTGTTTCCTCCTGGGCTTCGTGCATGCGTCTCCGACATGTTGGTGCTCATGCCTGATGGAGAACCAGCGGCGGGCCTCAGGGGACAACCTCCCCGTAGATGGCGGCCGCGCTTGAGTAGGGGGGGGGGGGGTGTCCACTATGTCGTGGGAAGCCGATCGAGCGTGTTGTTGCATCTCCATTGAACTCGGGGCGATAGCAGATGGATGTGGTGGAAGGGCGTTGGCACTGGCGTAGGGGCTCGGTGTCTCTGGTAGACGGTACGGCTTTAGGGGAACTATTTAAAGTGCCTAATACCTTCAATTAGGGGTACTTTATTTGGAATTCCCCTAATGCATGTATCATTTGGGGTACTTTGTCGAGAATGCCTCTAGTATCCTACCTTTTGGGGTATTTCTAAGAAGTGCCTCGATAGGTGGCTACATTTTGTGGCACTTTAGAAAAGTGCCCCAATGGTTGTACCTATTGGGGAATTTTAAGGTGTGCCCCAAAAGGTAGCCACATATTGGAGCACTTTGAGAATTGTCCCAATAGCTAGACATATTTAGAGGCATTTTCACAAGTGTATCTACAGTTTGAAGTCAAATTCAACAAAAAAATGATTTATAAATGGGTTAATTTGACAGACACCACTGCAATTTCCGTGTATTTGAGAAACCACACCAACTTTTAACTTTCAAAATATTCCAATTCTCTCTACCTTTGATAGATGACATTAAGTCCAGTTAACAACAGATTTTCGCTATTATACACTGATATTTCCATCATATATACATATGAGGGGTGGAGCCCACCAGATTGACCGCTTGTAATTTTTTTTTGTCTAGACCTTACTACCATCCCAGCTGCCAAACTAACAATCAGTAGAAGCATGACCATCACGTGAAAAACAAAATGAAAGCAACCTGCATAGCTGGGGTGCGCGTTCTTCGCTCAATTGTTTTTTCCATTCGGGTTCGGTGGAGGCAACTAGCTCGATATCTAAGGAATTGATCGACCGATTGACGAAAGACGGGCAACTCTCGTCGTTCATTGAGACTTGAAACTTTCTCAGTGGAATGATATTCAACCACGCCCTATGTTTAATGCACGTGATGTCCATTTAAACTTGTAGGTATGTTTATGTGCATGTCCCTTGCATGTGAACTTTCTGATGTTATATTGTGAGATGTTAAAAAACAACGTCAAGCAGGTGATCTATTTCTCTAATTATCATGTCACTATTTTGTCGCATGATTTCTCTAATTTTAAGCCTAATTGTAGTGGGCCCACCCCTATAATATATATGATGGAAATACTAGTGTATATTGGCCAATATCTGTTGTTAAGTGGACATAATGGCATCTATCCAAAACTAGTGAGAATTACAGTAGCATATTTCAAAAGTTAAAAGTTGCAATGGCATTTCTCAAATATGCGAAAGTTGAAGTGGTATCTATCAAATTAACCCTTCATAAATTGTCCACTTGAGTTGTAAGAAGTATCTCATAATGTCTTAATTAAAAAAAGCGATCTGATAATGAAGGTGACGCAACCCTGAGCCCAATATAAACATGGTAGAGAAACAAAAGTGGAGTCAAGCTTTGCCAATAAATAATGGAGCTACATACCCACCAGGCCACCGGTAACAAAATGCACTGATTTCAAGTAGATCATGGAATAAAAAAAAACTTGAACCTATGTTTATCTTATAATAAATCTGCAAGCAAATCTGCATCTGCCATCATTCATTATTTGGCATGTTATGTTTTATTTTTGCACCTAATTTTTTTATGAATTACACACTAAATTCAATCACGGATTGGATCTTGTCATTAGTTTTGCCAGTCAGGTAAAGCAGGCATCATAGATGACCTCCTCATCCTAGAACGATAAGGTGTTGTAATGCCAGGAGCGCCATTTTGACCTGATCGAAGAAATGTACATGACCCAAAGCATTCTAAGTATGGCTAGTTATAGCAAGTTGAATCAATGAGATACCAAACCATAAATAGACATGCTCCAAGTTAAGCTCCGGTAGTAACAATGAGCATACATTTTGTACCAAGAGATTCTAGGATGCCACATTGATGCCATCAACACCACCATCTTGTGCTACATAGCATGCATATTACCAGATCATGTATGAATTAAAATGCAATTGAAAACATATGTATATTTGCACGTACCCGGTATAAACAAATCCAAATATGGAACATATCTATATATCTATAGCATCTATAAACTAAAATGGTGGATGGATTATATACGAATAAAATTGTGATGGTCCTTTCGGAAATGGATTGACCTAAGACGACAATTAGTTGTTGTAAATTTGAGCAATCATGGTGCAGTACTGAACAAAATCTGGTGGCCATGATAGCGGAACAAGTAATTAGTTTGACTAACATAAATGGGTATCACACAAGTCTATAATCTGCACAAACAGAAAAGCCACCTTAGAAGTTACGAGGAAAGCAATAAGGTAGTTATATTAATTATTTGATAAACAAAAAACAGAAGGTTAACCCGTGAACAATGCAGGATTAAAAGAAAACGAACGTAACTAGTGAGCAACTAAATCTAATGCTTAATGGTGCAAATAGTCCAGCGAGGCTACATATCTAATTAACATTTCCTATTATGTTCTCTATGTTGCATGTTCTTCTAAGAACAAAAACGGATGGCCACTGTTAATGTATAACAATATATAAGAACTAGTCACAGCGGAATTTCCCATCCTTATTTAGTACTCTGAATCGATGTGCTAGAGCAAATGAAAAGCCACTGCATAATTGCCCTCCCATTTTCTAAACACAACAAATCTATGACAGATATCACTTAACAACTGTTTTGTCTACCAACTAATAAAACTATAATAACCATCTTAATTCTAGATGCTTTAATCTAACTATCCATGCCAAAAGAAATTTAAACTTTCTGCTTAGTATGATCATCAACACTGAATATCACATAAGGTACAAGCACCACTAAAGTATAGCTATATGGGTATACATAAAAAATACGAACACAACGTGCATTTACTACTTACTACCGGACCATATATAATATCATATAATCATAACTCTACCATCACATACCTCACCAATTGCTTTTATTTGCTGCTCTTATTTTATAAACCCCTTTTGGTATAGTTTTTAAAACCGGATCAGACCCGTGGTTCAACTGGAACCAGAAACAAAGGTAAGCATACATATAAAACAAATTATCCAGACTGCATGGTACCTCACAAAGCATACAATTTATTTAATTGGATCAACTCTAACATCTCATATCTTCGTCCTTTAGTCCTTTATATGAGAACCTCGTGACAAAGACAATAGATGATGACGAACACAAATATCCTTATTATAAAAACCGTTTGCAAGAATGGATTCATCAAGACAATTAGAAGTTTCTAGTTTACCATTCTAAGTTGAAAGGTGAGCTGCATCAACCAAAGTCCAGAAGCACTGTTGAGGTGTGTGGCGAGCGGTTTCCATTATATCATAGTCAAAGTCACCTCAAGGATGCAGAGTTAGATGTTGCTTCAGTGGCATATGAGAACTTGATGATAAAGATAATATATGATGTAGAAGAAAAATGCCCTAATTATAAACCATTTGCAAGAATGAAGTCATCATAACAATCCAACGTTGCCAATTTAGCATACTTAGTTGGAATGTGATCCACGTCCACCAAAGTTCAGAAGCACCATTTAGGTGATGAGTGGCGAGTGGTTTCCGTCAGATCATAGTCATATTATTGCATAGGAGGATGATGCTAGAGTGGCATATGAGAACTTAGTTGCAAAGACAATATATGATGCTCATACAAATTTTCTTGGGCTGATTTAGTGGGTATTTTCTTGGCACTGCTCATTCCTTTTATTTTTTCTTCATATTTCATTTCATGCATTTTTTTGTGAATTCTTCTATATCGTATTTTAATTTACATCTCCTCATAATGTATAGTTTGCCTTACAATTTTTTTTTAAAATAATTCTGCGTCATAACAATTTTTTATTGAACAATGCCAAAGACAAATTATTTTTAAAAACAAATTGTAAGGCAAACTACAAATGAAAAATATGAGGATACGTGAATTCAAATAAGATATAAAAGAATTCACAAAACAAATTTATGCATTAAATGAAATATTATAAAAATTAAAAGAAGGAGTTGTACCAAGAAAATGCCTGTTTAATCTGCCCAAGAAAATAAGTATGATCACCATATATTTTCTTTGTCACCAAGTTCTCGTATGCCACTATGGTAACATCCTACTATGCATCCTTGAGACGACTATGGCTATAATCTAATGGAAACCGCTCGCCACCCAGCTCAATGATGCTTCTGGTTCCAATGGATCGCCTTCCAACTCAGTATGGTAAACTGGCAACTTCTGCTTGGTCTGATGACTCCATTCTTGCAAAAGATTTTTATTAGAAGGATATGTGTCTTTGTCATCATATAGTGCCTTGAGGAGACTATGACAATAATACGATGGAAACCGCTGGCCATATATCTCAACGTTTCTTCTGAACTTTAGTTGATGCAACTCACATGTCAACCTATTATGGTAAACTGATAACTTCTGATTGTTCTAATGAATCCACTATTGCACATAGTTTTTGTAAGAACACCATTTTCTCTTCCAGTTCATATATAATCTTTGTTAGCAAGTTCTCATATGCCACTCTGGCAGCATCCTAATCTGCATCCTTAAGGCAACTATGACTATGATCTGATAGAAACGCCCGCCAGACACCTCAATAGTGCTTGTGAAATTTGGTTGATGCAACTCAACTTCCAACTAAAAAGAACGACATTCCAAGTCTAGATTCAATCCTTGCAAAACGAACGAGGCCTTAGTATGGTAAAAAGGTAACTTTGGATTATTCTAATGAATCTACTATCGTAAACAATTTTTTATAAAAAGGACATTTTTCTTTGTCATCACATTTTGTATTTGTTAGAAAGTTATCATATGCCACCCTACAACATCCTACTCTGCATCCTTGAGATGGCTATAACTATGATATGATGGAAACCGCTTGCCACACACCTCAATATTACTTCTGAACTTTGGTTGATGCAACTCACCTTCCAGCTTAGTAAGGTAATTTGGCAACTTCTGATGAATCCATTATTGCAAAACGGTTATTAAAGGAAGGACATTTGTCTGCATAACATTGGTAAGTAAGAAAAATAGAACGTGTATTAATTGGTTCCATTCCTTCACAAGACTTTGGTGTCTGCACAAGATATACAAGCAGACAACATAACTAAAATGCAAAAACACTTGGTTTATACATTGTGAAATGTATATTATTCATTGGCATCATGTTGAAAATAGGACGATATTAGGGTGTTGACTCCACAAACTTGAAATAAACACCGTTTGGCCTACACAAAGGTATCAAGAAGACAACGTATAATTTGGTTGTGTGTGCGAATGGTAACGGGCTGAGGACCCATGACTCACATGCAAGGGAGCCCTCCATGCAATACATGGCTGTACTAACAATCCTTTGCTAGCTAACCCTTAACTAGTTTAATCTGGCACACTTAATGAAAGTGCATAGAGCCCCCATGTGTGGTTTTGGTAATTAATGACAATCCCTATGGACTAATGTTTGCATTGAGTTATATGTGTAGGAGTGGTCCATATGCAATGCTTGAACGATTAGTTGGCGTCAAGGTTGCAATACAAAGAAATGAGATGCACCGAAGAAGATGCTCAAGTGGAATGCGCAAGGTTAAGGTTTGCTCTCGATAGGGTTTCTTTCTCACCGGTCTCGTGTTTTAGTTGAGAGACCGGTTTATAGGCTAAGTGTCGTACTATCAAGGGGCTCTCGAGTAAGTAACTCGATCGTATCGTTCGGAGTGCGGTCAAACCTTTGCATCCTTGCATCATATCTCTTGGTTGTTATTTGGATCTTATCCATGTGGTGTTTTAGAGCTTGTGGTTATTTTCATGACAAGCTCTAGTTCATTGAAAACGGTTTTCGCGTATATCACTTATTGCGTTTTCGAGTTGGGTGGTTTTATCGGTTTCTTGTATTAAGAGGTTTCACTCTAAAAAACATATAAAATCACCCCCACTAGTTTCCATATTTTCAGTTTTTGTGGGGTAGCTCTTGTCGTCCTTTTTTCAACAAAATTGGTTTCTTCTCATTTGGAATTTTCAATCTCAAGTTATTTACATTTTAAGTTTTTGAGTTTAAAAGAAAAAAAAGATTTCAGCCGGTACTACCGCCCGCGCTACCGGGCTCACTACCGCCCACCTAGCCCAGCTCCCAGTATTCCCTGGCCTCCTAAATTCGTTTTCCGGTACCTAGACCGGTACCTGGCCCGGAGGTACCGGTCGGCCCAGGCCGGAGGTACCGTCCAGCCCAAGACCGGAGGTACCGGCCTCCTTGCACGCCCGCGTGGGGCGATCTTCCCGTTGACCCGCCGCTCGCTCGATCCCGCGCTTCGCGTGGGCACGCGCTCGCTCAGCGCCGGCTCCACCCAGTCTCTGCGTGGCGTGCTCGCCAGCTCCCGCGCGCCCCGCCCATGTGGGCAGCCCAACCCCACCACCAGGCCGCCCCGCACGATCTGGCTCGACCGAACCGCCTGCTCGCTCGCGCTGGCAGTCCCTCGCCCTCGCTCGGCCCCACTTTGGCCAGCCCTAGCCCGGTCATCGCTGGCACGCTCGTGAGCGAGAGCGAGCGCTCCAGCAGCGCATCCCCTGGCTGCCGTCCCGCGCTGGGCCCTGCTCGCCCAAGCTTTATTTCTACAGCCCAACGGGCAGAATATTGGAGCATCCTTTTTAAGCTCTCTCTCTCTCTTTTTGGACTAACACTTCTTCTTCCTCTCTCTCTCAAGCTTTTTCCCACCATTGTTGTTGACTTCTTTGAGCTTGAGATATTTCTCCCCATCCAATGTTTCTTGCATCTATTTGAGAGAAAGTTTGAGGGGATCTAGATCCACACTTTGACCAAACCAAATCTCCTCTTTGTGGGGAATTTCTTGGGATCTAGATCTTGGAGAATTTAGTGTTCTTCTTATTTTGTTCTTCCTCTCTTATTCCCCCAATAGCTTTAGTAGCTTTGTTGGAATTTGAGAGTGAAGAATTGGATCATCTTTGTGGTGTTCTTGCCATTGCATTTGGTGCATCGGTTTGACTTCTCCGCGGTGATACGTGGAGGTGAAAGTTCGTGAGATATTCACTTCGGGAGCTTGTTCCCGAAGCTTGTTCCTCTTGGGTCTTTGGACCCTAGACGGCTTAGTGGTCTTTGTGGTCTTTGTGGTGTTCTTGGGGACTCCAATTGAGTTGTGGAGATTCTTCAAGGGCAAGGCCTTTGTGGCGATTTATTGGGAGCCTCCAATTAAGTTGTGGAGATAGCCCCAAGCTTTGTGCGGGTTCGGTAACCACCCTAAGGTTCCATAGTGGATCGAGGACATCCCTTTTGGTGGGAATTCTCGAGGAGAATACGGTGGCCTTCGAGCATTTGGAGTGACTGGTCCTCCACACCGCTCCAACGGAGAGTAGCACTTGCAAGAGTGTGAACTTCGGGATACATCGTTGTCTCCGCGTCACTTCGGTTATTCCTATACCCGAGCTCTTTACTTATGCACTTTACTTTGTGATAGCCTTCGGGCTTGAAGTTATATATCTTGCTATCACATAGTTGATTGAATTGCTTAGCATTAGTTGTTGGTGCACATAGGTGAACCCTAGTTATATAGGTTTTGCGCTTAACAAATTAAACGCTAGTTTTATTCCGCATTTGTTAAGCCATATTCGTAAAAGTTTTAAACCGCCTATTCACCCCCCATCTAGGCGGCATTGATGACCCACAAGTATAGGGGGTGTATCGTAGTATCTTCGATAAGAAAAGCGATGAAAGTTCGATGAAAATTTTAAATTTGAAATATTCAAACACAAAATGTAAATGAAAAAGTAATAAGAAAATAATTTTAAAGAGTGGCCCAATCCTTTTTAGCACAAAGGACAAGCCGGTTTGTTTACTTATAATGACCAAACGTTCTTGAGGACACACGGGGATTTTAGTCTAGTGCTTTTGCTTCATGTGGCTAAATAATCTTCATTGTTTTGATAAGTGTTGTGTGGGTGAACCTATGCTAATGCACCGCCCTTCCTAGGACTAATACATACTTGTGATTATACCCTTGCAAGCATCCGCAACTACAAGAAAGTAATTAAGATAAATCTAACCACAGCCTTAAACTCGAGATCCTGCGATCCCTCTTGCATCGATATACTAACGGGGGCTTAGGGTCACTCCGGCAACCCCGCAATTAGCAACCGAATACAAGATGCACTCCCTAGGCCCATAAATGGTGAAGTGTCGTGTAGTCGACGTTCACACGACACCACTAGAAGAATGACACCACAACTTAAATATCATAGCATTGAATATTACTCAACCATAATTCACTACTAACATTTAGACTTCACCCATGTCCTCAAGAACTAAACGAACTACTCACGAGACATCATATGGAATACAATCAGAGGTGATATGATGATGAATAACAATATGAACATAAACCTTGGTTCAATGGTTTCACTCAATAGCATCTACAACAAGTAGAGAATAACACCGGGAGAGTTTCCCCTATCGAACAATCAAGATCAAACCCAAATTGTTACAGCGGTGACGAGGTGCAGCGGTGGTGATGACGGTGTAGATGGTGGAGATGATGATGATGATGATGGAGATGATGTCCAGCTCGATGACGATGGCGATGGCGTCGATTTCCTCCGGGAGGGAATTTCCCGGCGGATTCTGCCCGCCGGAGAGCTCTTTTCTCTCGGTGTTCTCCGCCCCGCAGAGCGGCTGTAACTCTTGAGGTCCTCCCTCTGGCTTAGGTTTTCGGGACGAAGGAGTACGCGAAGAAAAGGAGGCGAAAGGGGCTGTGGGGCCCCCACACCACAGGGTGGCGCGACCAGGCCATGGGCCGCGCCGGCCTGTGGTCTGGGCCCACCTTGGCTCCCCTCTTCTTCCCCTTCTGGCTCCCTCCGTCATCTGGAAAAATAGGAATTTACGTGAAATTTCCTTCCACAGTTGATCTTCCGAAATATTGCGTTCGACGGTGCTTTTTCCCAGAATCCCGGTGCTTGATCCTCCAAGAATGATGAAACATGCAAAATAGATGAAATAACATAAGTATTGTGTCCCAATATGAAATATATCAATGAATAACAGCAAATTATGATACAAAATAGTGATGCAAATTGGACGTATCAACTCCCCAAGCTTAGACCTCGCTTGTCCCCAAGCGAAACTGAGCTTGATAAACAAGACCACATGTTTATGGAGTGAAGAGTCGATAAATAAAATACGAACAAGAAGCATCATATTCATTCACACAAGACATTCTAGTAAACAAATTCCTCATATAACTCATCTTGAAATAAGTAAAGAGAAATCACAAGTAAAGGTGCATGAGAAATCATAGTTGGTGATGGCAAACTTTGTTCTTGGTCAGAGAACTACTAACGGATTGTACTCTTAAGCAAAGCTTTTATATAAGAATTTTATAGCTGAGCTTTCATATTCAAGCATGAAAATCTCCTCATAATCATTGATAACTTCAAAGTCATATTCATTCGATAAAATTGGTACTAAACAAGAAAGTATAAAAGACATGATCAACTGAATCATAGCATAAATGATTGGTTCACAACAACTCAATTGCTTGCTTGAGGTAGAGGGAAATAGGTTTACTGACTCAACATAAAAGTAAAAGATAGGCCCTTCACAGAGGGAAGCAGGATTAAATCATGTGCTAGAGCTTTTCAAGTTTTGAAATCATATAAAGAGCATAAAAGTAAGATTTTGAGCGGTGTTTGTTGTTGTCAACGAATGGTAGCGGGCACTCTAACTCCCTTGCCAAACGAACCTTCAAAGAGCGGCTCCCATGAGGGACGGCATCTCTACCAGCAAGGTAGATCATCCCCTTCTCTTTTGTTTACACATGTATTTTAGTTTTATTAAGGATGACACTCCCCCAACCTTGGCTTTCTCAATCCATGGCTAACCGAATCCTGTGCCTTCCAACATTCACATACCATAGAGGAGTGTCTATTGCAAAATTAAGTTGCTTACTGATAAATCAGAGCAAAGCATGTGAAGAGAATTATTAATGAAAGTTATTAATTGGGGCTGGGAACCCCGTTGCCAGCTCTTATTGCAAAATTATTGGATAAGCGGATGTGCCACTAGTCCATTGGGGAAAGTCCGCCCAACAAGATTGAAAGATAAAACACCACATACTTCCTCATGAGCTATAAAACATTGACACAAATAAGGAGTAGTATAGTTTGAATTATTTAAAGGTAGCACATGAAGTATTTACTTGGAATGGCAGAAAATACCATGTAGTAGGTAGGTATGGTGGACACAAGTGGCATAGGTTTGGTCTAAGGTTATGGATGTATGAGAAGCATTCCCTCTCGATATAGGTCTTTGGCTAGCAAGGTTTGATAGCAAGCATAAAGGTTGAGGGAAACAAACAAATATACATATGATAGAAACAATCATGCATCTTTCTCATAAGCACAAGCAATTTTAACTTCAGAATACTAAGCATAGAGATAATAGAGTAGTATATCTAAGTGTATTTCTCTCTTTTATTTAAACAGGTGTTGTTGCTATTGACCAATGCTAAGTTTGCCAAAACCAAATAGATTTACTTGATGCTCCCAAGTGATATCAATACTAATGTCAAGAGTAATCATATAATGGAGATTGCAAACTAAAATAAGGTGTGCAAAAAGTAAATGATAAGACTTCTCATTAATATTCCATAACGATAACTCACACCAACGGATACATAGATAACCAACTAAGAGAGATACTCCACATTGCATACTATTCCATATGATAACTTCCCTACTCATGATATGACACTACTTGATAGTAAAAGATAAAGGTAGTGGTGATGTGATACCGCGGCACTCCCCCAGCTTGGAACAAACCAAGGGGATGCCAATACTGATGATGAATTACTCCTTCGGTGATGGTGGTGATGGCTTCTTCTCGCGCTTCATAAGGATCTCCTTCAGCTTCAGCTTCTCAATTTTGTAATTCTGCACCAAAACCTGAAGAGACTCATTGTTACCCGAGTGTGGCGGTGACGGCCTTGTGCTGGGATTTGAGTAATATTCCAGCATTGCGAAGTCGCTGGTTCTCCTCTGAAGTATCTCCACTTTTGAGAGCACGATATTGATCACAAAACTCATCAACCCGTATTGCTTCCTCCACACAAGGGAAAGAGTCGAGGTCCAGAGCAGGCGGAAGAGCTCCCTGCAAGTTATGAGAAAAGAACGCCTGTTAACCGATCCCACCAAGATTGGCTTACTCTTCGTAGTTTCCCACTCTCCTTTGCTGATGCTATCTTCTCCTTCTCCTTATTGATCCTTTCATCCATCTCTTCCTCCAAGGCCCCTTGTCTTTGTTGTTGGAGACCATGGTGCTTCTAGATCAAAAAAATCAGAAAACAGCTCGAAACAAAACACGACGAGAAAACGATATACGGACCTCCAGGGGTCCGGGGATTATATAGCAAAAATTTTCACGACATAAGGAAAATACCAGATCGAACCGAGTCGGAAAGGGGCAACGAGGCGCGACCATAGGTCGGCGCGGGCCCAGTCGCCGCGCCGGCCTATGGTGGCACCCTCGTGCGTCCTTTCCACTCCGTTTCGAACTCGTAATTTTTCATATTTTCCAAAAACAGCAGAAATAATGTTCGGAAAGGTAAACGCGGACTTTTTATTACCTGTACTGTTACCTATTCAAAGTCCAGTTCTGGCGGACTGTCAATTTGTCCTTTGATGAAAGCCTCCGGTGTTTCCACTTGAATAATATCAACATCAACATTATAAGAATCACCCGAGATATAATGCTTGAGTCTTTGTCCATTCACCACTTGTGTGGCATTGCCTTGGAGAGAGCTAATTTTAATTGCTCCTGAACGATACACCTCCTCAACAACATATGGTCCTTCCCACTTTGAGAGTAATTTCCCTGCAAAGAATCTGAGACGAGACCGATACAATAGGACTTTGTCTCCAACATTAAATTCTCTTTTGATGATCCTTCTATCATGCCATTTCTTAACTTTTTCTTTAAAGAGTTTAGCATTTTCATAAGCTTCACTTCTCCATTCATCTAGAGAACTTAATTGCAGCAACCTCTTATTACCGGCTAGTTTCGGATCTTTATTTAGTTCTCTAACAGCCCAATAAGCTTTGTGCTCTAGTTCTAAAGGTAAATGACAAGCTTTTCCATAAACCATTTTATAAGGTGACATTCCCATAGGATTTTTATAAGCAGTTCTATAAGCCCATAGTGCTTCTTTCAATTTGCTAGCCCAATTCTTTCTAGATTTATTAACAGTCTTTCCTAAGATAGCTT
The DNA here is from genome assembly GCA_030979885.1 of Lolium multiflorum. NCBI lineage: Eukaryota > Viridiplantae > Streptophyta > Magnoliopsida > Poales > Poaceae > Lolium > Lolium multiflorum. The sequence continues at coordinate 25,028,981 of CM061752.1, read as the reverse complement.
TAATCTCTCTATTTGATAATTCTACTTGACCACTAGTTTGAGGGTGATAAGCAGAAGCAATTCTATGATTAATACCATACTTAGCAAGAGTTTTTCTAAAACCTCCATGAATAAAATGAGAACCTCCATCAGTCATAATATATCTAGGTACTCCAAATCTAGGAAATATAACATCTACAAGCATTTTTATAGAGGTCTCACCATCAGCACTTTTTGTAGGTATAGCTTCTACCCATTTAGTAACATAATCAACACGACAAGTATATGAGTGTTACCATCTGAAGAAGGGAAAGGACCCATGAAGTCGAATCCCCAACAATCGAACGGTTCAATAACAAGAGTATAATTCATAGGCATTTCATTGCGTCTAGAGATATTACCAACTCTTTGACATTCATCACAAGATAAGATAAACTTCCTTGCATCTTTGAAAAGTGTTGGCCAATAAAAACCTGATTGTAGAACCTTTTGCGCGGTTCTATCTCCAGCGTGATGTCCTCCATAAACACTACCATGACATTTACTCAATATCTCCTGTTGTTCATATTTAGGAACACATCTTCGCATAATACCATCTACTCCTTCTTTATATAAGTGTGGGTCATCCCAAAAATAATGCCTTAAGTCATAAAAGAATTTCCTCCTTTGACTGAAAAGGTTGGAGGCAAATACTTCGAAACAATAAAGTTAGCATAATCTGCATAACAAGGGCTCTCTCGCGAGCTCACCTTTATTACAGCCAATTGTTCATTTGGAAAACTATCATTAACAGGAACAGGATCATAAGCAATATTTTCCAATCTAGACAAATTATCACAACAGGATTATCGGCACCTTTCCTATCTATAATATGTAAATCAAATTCTTGCAAAGAAGTACCCATCTAATAAGCCTTGGCTTAGCATCTTTCTTTGTCATAAGGTATCTGATTGCAGCATGATCAGTATGAATCGTGACTTTTGAATCAACAATATAGGGTCTAAACTTGTCACAAGCAAAGACTACAGCTAACAATTCCTTTTCAGTTGTAGCATAATTTCTTTGAGCAGCATCAAGAGTCTTACTAGCATAATGAATAACATTTAATTTTTTATCTACCCGCTGTCCAAGAACAGCGCCTACAGCAAAATCACTAGCATCACACATAATTTCAAAAGGCAAATTCCAATCGGGAGGTTCACTACGGAGCAGTTGTTAAGGCTTTCTTTAGAGTTTCAAAAGCTTCCTTACAATCATCATCAAAAACAAAAGGTACATCTTTTTGAATAAGATTAGTAAGAGGCTTTGAAATTTTAGAGAAATCTTTAATAAATCTCCTATAAAACCCAGCATGACCAAGAACACTACGAATACCTTTAACATCCCTCGGATAGGGCATCTTCTCAATTGCTTCAACTTTAGCTCTATCAACTTCAATACCTCTCTCGGAAATTTTATGTCCCAATACAATTCCTTCATTAACCATAAAGTGGCATTTCTCCCAATTAAGAACAAGGTTAGTTTCTTCACATCTCTGCAACACTTTATCGAGGTTTCGCAAGCAATTATCAAAAGAATTCCCATAAACAGAAAAATCATCCATGAACACCTCTACAATACTTTCACAAAAACCATGAAAAATAGTAGACATGCATCTTTGAAAAGTAGCAGGAGCATTACATAAACCAAAAGGCATACGCCTATAAGCATAAGTTCCATAAGGACAAGTAAACGTGGTTTTCTCTTGATCTTTAGCTTTAACAGCAATTTGTGAAAACCCAGAATAACCATCAAGAAAGCAAAAATGAGTATTTTTAGATAACCTTTCTAGCATTTGATCAATAAAGGGTAAAGGGTAATGATCTTTCTTAGTAACTTTATTAACTTTTCGAAAATCAATGCACATTCTATAACCTACCACTATTCTTTGAGGAATAAGCTCATCATTATCATTAGGCACAAAGTTATTCCTCCTTTCTTAGGAACACAATGCACAGGACTAACCCATCTACTATCAGCAATAGGATATATAATACCAGCTTCAAGAAGTTTTAATACCTCGTTCCTTACCACCTCTTTCATCGGAATTAGACGACGTTGATGTTCAACAACAGGCTTTGCATCTTCTTCCATATTAATAGCATGTTGGCAAATAGAAGGAGAAATCCCTTTCAAATCATCAAGAGTATAGCCAGCTCCTCGGTGTTTCTTCAATATTTCCAATAACCTTTCTTCCTCAATCTCTGAAAGCTTAGAACTAATAATAACAGGATATATTTTCTTATCATCAATATGAGCATATTTAAGATTATCGGTAAAGGCTTTAAATCAAAAACAGGATCTTCCTTTGGTGGCGGTGTTGTACCCAAATCTTCCACCGGTAAATCATGCTTGAGAATAGGTTGGCGAAGAAAAATTTCCTCAAGCTCATCTCTTTCTTTCCTAAAAGCTTCACTTTCGCTATTCTCCAAATGTTGCTGCAAAGGATTATTAGGAACAAGAACAATAGATGCACACTGCTCCATTTTAAAATCATTACTAGGCAAATCAGCTTTATAAGGAGTTTCGGTAAATTTAGAAAAGTTAAATTCATAAGGTTCACCAGCAAATCTAGTCAAAATTTTCTCTTTCTTACAATCTATAATAGCTCCACAAGTATTTAGAAAAGGTCTACCAAAAATGATAGGACAATGATCACTAGCAGCAGAACCAAGTACCAAAAAGTCAGCAGGATATTTAATCTTACCACATAGAACTTCCACATCTCGAACAATACCAATTGGAGAAATAGTTTCTCTATTAGCCAGATGAATAACCACATCAATATCTTCAAGTTCACAAGAACCAATTTCGTTCATAATCTCCGTGTAAAGCTCATAAGGAATAGCACTAACACTTGCACCAATATCACATAAACCATAATAGCAATGATCACCAATTCTAACAGATAGCATAGGAACACTAACTTGTTTGGGTTTATTAGGATGTGAAACAATATTAGAAGCATCTTCACAGAAAATAATATGACCATCCTCCACATTTTCATCACAAGATCTTTAACTATTGCAACAGCAGGTTCAATTTTAATTTGTTCTTCAGGTTCTTTTGGTTTCTTTTCACTTTTATTAACCGCACTAGATATGACAGAGTACTCCTTCATTTTAGAAAGGAGTTTTTTCAATATAAGCTTCAGGAATAACATTATCAACAGTTTCAATCACTACACATTTGTTTACAAATGAATCAATTTTGTCTTTATACGGTTCATGATACTTATCAAAATTCTTCTTAGGCAATTCATAATGAGAGGCAAAAGCTTTATAAAGATTTGCAACAACTTGAGAATCAAGACCATATGTAGCACTCATATTACGAAATTTATCAGTATCCATAAAAGCTTCAATGCATTTATAATCATAAATTATACCTGATTCTCTATCTTTGTCGTTCTCCCATCCTTCAGTTTTTTGTTGGATCCGATCAAGAAGGTCCCTTTTAAACTCTTCTTTGTTGCGTGTAAATGATCCAGAACAAGAAGTATCCAGCAAGGTCTTGTCTTGAAAAGAAAGTCTTGCGTAGAAATTATCAATAATAACATTACCAGAAGCTCATGAATGGGGCATTTGAGCATTAAAGACTTCAATCTCCCCAAGCTTGGGCAATACTTTCTCCATCATGAGGCCAGAAATTATATATGCGGTTCCGATCCTTGTGAATTTCACTTGGAGGATAAAATTTGGAATAAAATAAAGGCACAATGTCCTCCCAATCAATAGAATCACCATTCTTCATCAATTTATACCAATGCGCCGCTTTACCAGACAGCGATATAGTGAATAGTTTCTTCCTAACTTCATTCATAGAAATACCTGCACATTTGAATAACCCGCATAATTCATGCAAAAACAATAAATGATCACCAGGATGGACAGTTCCATCCCCTTCATAGCGGTTATCCATAACACGTTCAATAATTTTCATAGGTATTTTATATGGTACTACTTCCTCACCTGGCGCTTCATCCACTACCGTTGCGTAGTAGTAGATTTCCCAAATAGAAATTGAAGAGAAGATCTCTCCATAATGACTTATAGCAGCAGAAATAAAATCAGCACAAACAAAAGGTTTTCCTTACCAATTCCGCTTACCAATAGCGCTTCACCCCGGCAACGGCGCAGAAAATAGTCTTGATGACCCACAAGTATAGGGGGTGTATCGTAGTATCTTCGATAAGTAAGAATGTCGATCCCAACGAGGAGCAGAAGGTGTTGGCGAGTTTCGATGAAGGATTCACTGTAAATGCTCACAAACAAGTATTCAAGGGGTTTTGATGTAATAGATGAATAAAGTACGAGTAAGTAAAATGCGAGAGAAATAATTGCAGCGAGTGGCCCAATCCTTTTTAGCACAAAGGACAAGCCGGTTTGTTTACTTATAATGACCAAACGTTCTTGAGGACACACGGGGATTTTAGTCTAGTGCTTTCGCTTCATGTGGCTAAATAATCTTCATTGTTTTGATAAGTGTTGTGTGGGTGAACCTATGCTAATGCACCGCCCTTCCTAGGACTAATACATACTTGTGATTATACCCCTTGCAAGCATCCGCAACTACAAGAAAGTAATTAAGATAAATCTAACCACACCTTAAACTCTGAGATCCTGCGATCCCTCTTGCATCGATATACTAACGGGGGCTTAGGTTTCTGTCACTCCGGCAACCCCGCAATTAGCAACCGAATACAAGATGCACTCCCTAGGCCCATAAATGGTGAAGTGTCGTGTAGTCGACGTTCACACGACACCACTAGAAGAATGACACCACAACTTAAATATCATAACATTGAATATTACTCAACCATAATTCACTACTAACATTTAGACTTCACCCATGTCCTCAAGAACTAAACGAACTACTCACGAGACATCATATGGAATACAATCAGAGGTGATATGATGATGAATAACAATCTGAACATAAACCTTGGTTCAATGGTTTCACTCAATAGCATCTACAACAAGTAGAGAATAACACCGGGAGAGTTTCCCCTATCGAACAATCAAGATCAAACCCAAATTGTTACAGCGGTGACGAGGTGCGGCGGTGATGACGGTGTAGATGGTGGAGATGATGATGATGATGATGGAGATGATGTCCAGCTCGATGACGATGGCGATGGCATCGATTTCCTCCGGGAGGGAATTTCCCGGCGGATTCTGCCCGCCGGAGAGCTCTTTCTCTCTGGTGTTCTCCGCCCCGCAGAGGCGGCTGTAACTCTTCGTGAGGTCCTCCCTCTGGCTTAGGTTTTCGGGACGAAGGAGTACGCGAAGAAAAGGAGGCGAAAGGGGCTGTGGGGCCCCCACACCACGTGGCGGCGCGGCCATGGGCCGCGCCGCCGTGGTCCGGCCCACCTTGGCTCTCTTCTTCCCCTTGGCTCCCTCCGTCATCTGGAAAAATAGGAATTTACGTGAAATTTCCTTCCACAGTTGATCTTCCGAAATATTGCGTTTCGACGGTGCTTTTTCCAGCAGAATCCTGGCTCCGGTGCTTGATCCTCCAATAATGATGAAACATGCAAAATAGATGAAATAACATAAGTATTGTGTCCCAATATGAAATATATCAATGAATAACAGTAAATTATGATACAAAATAGTGATGCAAATTGGACGTATCAGGCATCCGTGTCCTTTCAATTGGTATCAGAGCCCGATCTCTCATTCTAGGCTTCACCGCCCTGAGAGTAAGGATGTCGGCTAGAGACTTAGTGCATGATCACACTTTTATGTTCGATGGCACAAATTATGATATTTGGAAAATTCGCATGCTTAGTCATTTTCGGGCCATTGACCCTCATATGGAGCGAATTGTAGATATAGGTTTTTCTCCTCCGATGGATTCCCAAAATCTATCTTTAGAGGATGAGAAAAATTTATATCTCAATGCTCAAGCTTCTAATGTGCTTGTTCATGCTTTGAGCAATGTAGATATTTTTGCAATCTTGCCTTTCCGGAGCGCTCATGATTTATGGACAAAGCTTCAAGAAAAATATGATGTGTCCAACATTATTGAGGATGATTGTATTCCCTCCACTTCCGGCCGTAATGAACTTTCATCCACTTCACCATTGTGTTGCAAGATACAAGGAAATGCCAAGGTGAGTGGTGATGACCATTGCAACATTGATGGTGAGCCTATTCTTGATGATCCGTCATCTCTATCTCATTGCAATGCTTCATCTTTGGACTTAAGCACATCTAGTACTATAAATGATTTACATGCTTGTGTTGATAGTCCTTGCATATCACGTGTTAATTGTTTATCTAAATGCCATGGTGATATGCTTGCTAATTCTTGTCGCCGTGATATAAATGCTTCTATTTCCTCTAGTTGTTGTGTGTCTAACAATGTAGAGAAAACCGAAGAATCCATTGGCAATAACAAGATCTTGAATGGAGCTTCAAGTATCTCTCCTTCTCCATCATCTCAAGTTTCTCATATATGCCTTATGGCTAAGTCTTCTACGGTATCTCATACCTCGGAAGCTAATCTTTCTCATAAAGATGAGGATGAAGTACATGAAGAAGAAGAAGAGGAATTGATTGCCTCTTTACATGACAAGGGTGAGGTTGTTCATCGTGCTCTTCGCAAAAATAAAATTGCTTGCTCTAAATTTGTTGAAATCTTAGTTTGTGCTATTGAGAGCCAAAAACTTATTGAGATGCATGAGAACACCATATTAAAAATGGGTGCTCTTGAACGCGAGTATGCCGATGAAATAGGTTCTCTTAAGGGTGAACTTGAAGAAGAACAAACCACCAAAGAATCTCTTGAGGAGACCTTTTCTCTAGAATTGTCTAGAATAAAGGAAAACCATGATAGAGATCTTGAAGTGGCAAATGATCTAAAGCTAAAAAATGATAAGCTTGTGTTTGTTAATGCTAAACTCCTTGAGGATTTTGAGCAACTCAAAAATGGCTCTAGGGTCATTGAGAGTGCGCTTGATACGTCTCCAACGTATCGATAATTTCTTATGTTCCATGCTACTTTATTGATGATACCTACATGTTTTATGCACATTATATGTCATATTTACGCATTTTCTGGAACTAACCTATTAACAAGATGCCGAAGAGCCAGTTGCTGTTTTCTGCTTTTTTGGTTTCAGAAATCCTAGTAAGGAAATATTCTCGAATTGGACGAAATCACCGCCCGGGTCCTATTTTTGCACGGAGCTTCCAAGACCGAAGAGATAACGAAGTGGGGCGACGAGGCGCCGCCACCATAGGGCCGCGCGCGAGGGGGCCCGCGCCGCCCTATGGTGTGGGCCCCTCGTCGCCCCCCGACCTACCCTTCGCCTACTTATAGCCTCCGTCGCGAAACCCCGCACGAGAGCCACGATACGGAAAACCTTCCAGAGACGCGCCGCCGCGAATCCCATCTCGGGGATTCAGAGATCGCCTCCGCACCGGGAGAGGGGATTCATCTCCCCGAGGACTCTTCATCGCCATGATCGCCTCCGGAGTGATGAGTGAGTAGTTCACCCCTGGACTATGGGTCCATAGCGTAGCTAGATGGTCGTCTTCTCCTAATTGTGCTTCATTGTTGGATCTTGTGAGCTGCCTAACATGATCAAGATCATCTATCTGTAATTCTATATGTTGTGTTTGTCGGGATCCGATGGATAGAGAATACTATGTTATGGTGATTATCAATCTATTGTTTATGTGTTGTTTATGATCTTGCATGCTCTCCATTATTAGTAGAGGCTCTGGCCAAGTTTTTGCTCTTAACTCCAAGAGGGAGTATTTATGCTCGATAGTGGGTTCATGCCTTCATTGACACCTGGGACAGTGAGAAAGTTCTAAGGTTGTGATGTGTTGTTGCCACTAGGGATAAAACATTGATTCTATGTCTAAGGATGTAGTTGTCGATTACATTACGCACCATACTTAATGCAATTGTCTGTTGCTTTGCAACTTAATACGAATGGGGTTCGGATGATAACGAAGGTGGACTTTTTAGGCATAGATGCAGTTGGATGGCGGTCTATGTACTTTGTCGTAATGCCCGGATTAAATCTCACTATATTTATCATATCATGTATATGCATTATTATGCCCTTCTCTACTTGTCAATTGCCCGACTGTAATTTGTTCACCCAACATGCTTTTATCTTATGGGAGAGACACCTCTAGTGAACTGTGGACCCGGTCCTATTCTTTACATAGCATACAATCTACTGCAATACTTGTTTTACTATTTTCTTGCAAACAATCATCTTCCACTCGATACGCTTAATTCTTTGTTACAGCAAGCCGGTGAGATTGACAACCTCACTGTTTCGTTGGGGCAAAGTACTTTGGTTTGTTGTGCAGGTTCCACGTTGGCGCCGGAATCCCTGTTGTTGCGCCGCATCACATTTCGCCACCATCAACCTTCAACGTGCTTCTTGGCTCCTCCTGGTTCGATTAAACCTTGGTTTCTTTCTGAGGGAAAACTTGCCACTGTGCGCATCATACCTTCTCTTGGGGTTCCCAACGGACGTGTACATCTACGCGCATCAGCGCTCACCGAACTCACCGAGTCACATGAGCAACTTAAAGCTTCATATCTAAAAGAGCATGCCAACTTGCCTTCTCCTATTGATATTAATGATGATGCTTGTGCTACTAACTCTACATCTTGTGAAGCATCCATTTTACGGAGAATGTTGAGCTAAGGGCTCAACTTGTATTGCTAACTAGCAAGTATGAGATTTTGGAAGAAAGTCATGGAAAGCTCTCTAGCTCCCATGATGAACTTCTAGTGTCCCATGAGAATCTAAAGTTAGCTCATGAGGCTATTATGTCAAAGGTAACATCTTGTGAGTCTCATGTGGGTACTCACACTATTTCTCAAAATGCTACATTGCCATGTGCTAGTCCTATTAATTCATCCACACATAGTATTGCTAAATCTTGTGATGAATTATCTTCCTTGCCTTGTTGCTCTAACAATGAAGTCTCTACTTCCTCTAGTATTTGTTTTGTTACTAACCATGTAGAGGAAATTAAAGAGCTCAAGGCTCAAGTCACTTCTTTTAAGAAAGACTTGAAAAAGGGTCATGAAGGGAAAAGCAAACTTGACAAGATGTTGAGTGTACAACAATCCCCCAATGACAAGAGCGGACTTGGATTTATCTCCAACAACAAGAAGAAGTCCAAAAGCTCCAAGAACAAGAAGGGCCAAGTTCAAGTCAAAGATCCGGCCAAGATTACTTGCTTCAAGTGCAAAATTGAAGGGCATCATGTTAGATCTTGCCCATTGAAGAAGAAGCCTCTTAGTGAGAAGCAAAAAGGGAAGCGGCCTCAAGTTCAAGGCAATGCCCAACCTCGGGTTGAAGAAAAGCCCCTTCCTAAGAAGATTAAAGCTAATGCTCCCATTGTGGAGAAATCAAGTGAGAAGAAGGAGAAGAGAAGAACTTGCTACATATGCCGTGAGAAGGGCCACATCTCCTCCTTTTGCACTATTGGTACCTCGTCCAACCCTTTCATCATTGATGATGTTTATTCTCTTCGTAAGGATGAGGTTGGAAATGTGTTTGCCAAATATGTTGGTGCTCAAAGTGGTGTCAAGAAAAGAACTATTTGGGTTGCCAAACCTATTGTGACTAACCTCTTAGGACCCAACTTGGTTGGGGACCAACAAGCTAAAACTTAATCAATAGGTGTTGTTGGAGGGCATTGGATACTTGGCTATATCATGAAGAAATAAGGGATCTTCATCAATTATATTGTCTCAAGCAAGTCATTTGGGTTATCTCACTTCTATCATATCCAATGTTTCTCCTTGCGGTAACTTGTACTTAACTTGTTTACATTGAAAGTTACTCGCCCCTTTTTGCATATGTTGGTTTTGTACCTTGCATATGCTTGTATATGTTGTGCTTCCTACTTGACTTATCGTGAGAAATCAAGTCTATGAATGTTAGGTTGCGCACCATGTATTTGTGTTTGTGTTGGAGCCTATTTGCATATTTTTGTATCTTATAATGGCTCTTGGGAGTGATTAATGGACTATCCCATTTTGGGGGAGTGATATGCCCTTGGGAATGTCACAACCCTAAAAATGTGTGTACATGAGGAATACCACTTAGAATTGATATTACAAGTTTATCTAGTCTCTATGTGGTATGTCATCCTCATGAGAAATTCAAATTCTATAATATCCATTAATTATCTCTTGTTGGTTCCTTGTTGCCTCTTGTGAAAATAAATTCTATATCACATTATGGGGGAGTATTATGCTTTGTGCATATTACAAGCCATGAAAATGTGTATATTTGAGGTTGTGTCACATAGTATTGATATTGTAAATTATCTCGTCCCTATGTGGCACTGTTTTCCCAAACAAGTCCGAATTGCTTAAATGGCTTCTTTGTTATTATCCTTGTGGATCTTGTTTGTGAGAGTTTTTCTTGACATGGTTTTCCACAATGTGTGTCTCATATCCTTTTTGGGAAATCATGTGCTTCAAGTTATGCTATTCATTGCTTTGCACGATGGTGTAATTAATTGAATCTATCAAGAAACTCTCTTTGCATGATGGTTAACTCGTATCTTTTACCATATGCTTTCTTTGGTGTGGAGATGATCTTGGATATACTTGGAAACTACCACTGGGAAATATTTCCCAAATACCTCTTGTCCTAGGACAATTGGTAATCTATGATGAGGTAGATATTTATTGATCATCTTTACCTTGGCTCTTGTGTTTAATTGCTTTATTTCTTGCCATGAAATGGTTTTTGATTTTGACTCCCATGTGTCTTCCTTGCTTTTTACGGATATATTTTGTTACTTGAACTTTCCTAGCGTTTTATTAAATATGGGTAGAGTAATGATCCCACTTTTGTGCATTGTGTATTCAAATGCAAAATCCTAAACAATGCACTAATCTTGGGGGAGCTCTCGTATTTGTGTTTGAATGTTAATTTTATGATCTTAACATTTCATTGCTTGATCTTCATCAAGTACTTGATTTTGGAAGACAAACCTTTCTTTTCGGCACTTGTGCCATCATGAAAAGTGTGAGGGTTTGGATTATTTGTTGGAACCTTGCTCTCTTGGGAGTTGGTTATCTCATTGCTTGTTTTGGGTTTAATTAGCTTCTTGTAATGAGACAAGTCTTTGAAATCAATCTTGTGTTGATTTGATTCTTCAATATAATTTGGACAACTATTGTTCTTGATTTAATTGGTGTTTCGTCGAAATTGTATTTCTGGTTGGTTCTTGAGAGTCTCATGCATTTATTAAAAGTATATTCTATGGCATGCTTTGCTTTCTTTGTTCCAATATATTGGGTAAACTCCATCAAATCCTAAATGGGCTAAGATGTGCATGAAATTCAATTTCATATCTATATGCACATATTTAGGTGGAGTTTGTCCCATATGATGTAGTGTTTAACTACTTTGGACCCAATTTGTTTGGGAACCATTTTGTACTTAAATTTGTTTTAGGTACATGAAGATGCATTTGGATGCTTGCCAAATTCATAAGGAAGAAGTGGTTACTAAATGATTATTTGAGGCAAGCTAGGATGATCAACGAACTCATACCTTCTACATCCATACCAATGCTATCTTGGTAACAAGTATCTTCTCATGCAAATTTTTCTTGTATCCAACCTCATGGTTACATCTTGGCATGAATCTCTCTATTTGCAAATGTCTTAATGAAACTTCCTTAATGCAAATTGAGTTATTTCACTTGGTATCTTTGAATTGTGATACTTGTTGCTTTTCTCAAAGCATCCCAACTATCTTCTTTCCCTTATTGATATTTGCGATGTCTTTGATGTGTTTGTGGTCGAAGTTCATAATGTACAATAAGATAAAATTGAGCCTCTGGGCACTCTATTAAGCAAAAATCTTATTGGTATATTGCATGACTTTTCTTTGGATATCATGTTTTAATTATTGTGTATCTATTTTATGTGTACATGTTTGTTTGTGGATAAATATCTTCGTGATATTGTCTACTTAGAGGAACTTATATACATGAGAGATGATACATCTCCATTTGATATCTTTTCTAATTGATATGTGTTGATTGGTCATGCTAATCAAAATCATTCTTTGAAGACTATGATGATGTCATTTGTGCATCCTTGTATTAGTCCTATAATATGCTTGGCCATGCCTCTCACATATTCTTTTGGTTGAGCCTCTAATTATGGTATCTCTTACTTATTGCTCAACCATTTTTTTTGCTCCAAGTGTTAAGCTTAATTTCTTATCTATGGTCTCTTGCAAATGTTTTGTTTTAAATGGTAACGAAGTAGTGAGGATTCCATGTCATGCATATTGTATTCAAATGCAACAATCTAATTTATGCATGTACCTTGGGGAGCTTCCTCATTTTATTTAAAGCACTATTTTGCGGTGATCATAAGATTTTATTTCACTTGGTATCTTTTGCTTTGAATTATATTATGGGAGTGATGATACCATGTTTATGCACCTATATTCCAATATAAATTGTCTATCTTCGTGCATAAACCTTGGGGAGCTTCCTTATATGATTTAGAGTACTCTTCTTGATCTTATCATAATATTTATCTTTCATTTGGTTCCATGTTTGGGTTCATTTGATTGCTTGCTTCATATGTTGAAGCTTCTTGACTTTGTTATCTTTTTGCAATATTTGATCCTTGTATAGTTTGAATCCCTCCGAGTATTCATCATTGGATACGTGCATTTGATTCCACTCACAATATGAGAAATGCACACCTTATGGAGGAAGTCTCACTATATTGACCTCTCTAGACTTTTCGCCCATTTCGGCAATGGATGCCAATGGGGGAGAAGTTTCGAGGGTTTAAGGGAATTGGGTTTTATGCTTCTTACTTTGTGTCAAAGTATTTGCCCCTCATGCTTTGCATCTTGTTTGCCTTGCTTGGTTGAATATTAGAGGAAACTCCACTAGGCTTTGATTGCCAATATATGCAATGGAATTCAAAGTTCATTCACACATGCATATATTATGGGGGAGTTTGCTCTATGTATTCAACTTATTTGTTACTTAAATTCCTTATATAAACCCTCTCAAAGAGATTGTCATCAATTACCAAAATGGGGGAGATTGAAAGTGCATAGAGCCCCCATGTGTGGTTTTGGTAATTAATGACAATCCCTATGGACTAATGTTTGCATTGAGTTATATGTGTAGGAGTGGTCCATATGCAATGCTTGAACGATTAGTTGGCGTCAAGGTTGCAATACGAAGAAATGAGATGCACCGAAGAAGAAGCTCAAGTGGAATGCGCAAGGTTAAGGTTTGCTCTCGATAGGGTTTCTTTCTCACCGGTCTCGTGTTTTAGTTGAGAGACCGGTTTATAGGCTAAGTGTCGTACTATCAAGGGGCTCTCGAGTAAGTAACTCGATCATATCATTCGGAGTGCGGTCAAACCTTTGCATCCTTGCATCATATCTCTTGGTTGTTATTTGGATCTTATCCATGTGGTGTTTTAGAGCTTGTGGTTATTTTCATGACAAGCTCTAGTTCATTGAAAACGGTTTTCGCGTATATCACTTATTGCGTTTTCGAGTTGGGTGGTTTTATCGGTTTTTGTGGGGTAGCTCTTGTCGTCCTTTTTTCAACAAAATTGGTTTCGTCTCATTTGGAATTTTCAATCTCAAGTTATTTACATTTTAAGTTTTTGAGTTTAAAAGAAAAAAAAAGATTTCAGCCGGTACTACCGCCCGCGCTACCGGGCTCACTACCGCCCACCTAGCCCAGCTCCCAGTATCCCCTGGCCTCCTAAATTCGTTTTCCGGTACCTAGACCGGTACCTGGCCCGGAGGTACCGGCCGGCTCAGGCCGGATGTACCGTCCAGCCCAAGACCGGAGGTACTGGCCTCCTTGCACGCCCGCGCGGGGCGATCTTCCCGTTGACCCGCCGCTTGCTCGATCCCGCGCTTCGCGTGGGCACGCGTTCGCTCAGCGCCGGCTCCACCCGGTCTCTGCGTGGCGTGCTCGCCAGCTCCCGCGCGCCCCGCCCATGTGGGCAGCCCAACCACCACCAGGCCGCCCCGCACGATCTGGCTCGACCGAGCCGCCTGCTCGCTCGCGCTGGCAGTCCCTCGCCCTCGCTCGGCCCCACTTTGGCCAGCCCTTGCCCGGTCATCGTTGGCACGCTCGTGAGCGAGAGCGAGCGCTCCAGCAGCGCATCCCCTGGCTGCCGTCCCGCGCTAGGCCCTGCTCGCCCAAGCTTTATTTCTACAGCCCAACGGGCAGAATATTGGAGCATCATTTTTAAGCTCTCTCTCTCTCTCTCTCTCTTTTTGGACTAACACTTCTTCTTCCTCTCTCTCTCAAGCTTTTTCCCACCATTGTTGTTGACTTCTTTGAGCTTGAGATCTTTCTCCCCATCCAATGTTTCTTGCATCTATTTGAGAGAAAGTTTGAGGGGATCTAGATCCACACTTTGACCAAACCAAATCTCCTCTTTGTGGGGAATTTCTTGGGATCTAGATCTTGGAGAATTTAGTGTTCTTCTTATTTTGTTCTTCCTCTCTTATTCCCCCAATAGCTTTAGTAGCTTTGTTGGAATTTGAGAGTGAAGGATTGGATCATCTTTGTGGTGTTCTTGCCATTGCATTTGGTGCATCGGTTTGACTTCTCCGCGGTGATACGTGGAGGTGAAAGTTCGTGAGATATTCACTTCGGGAGCTTGTTCCCGCTTGTTCCTCTTGGGTCTTTGGACCCTAGACGGCTTAGTGGTCTTTGTGGTCTTTGTGGTGTTCTTGGGGACTCCAATTGAGTTGTGGAGATTCTTCAAGGGCAAGGCCTTTGTGGCGATTTATTGGGAGCCTCCAATTAAGTTGTGGAGATAGTCCCAAGCTTTGTGCGGGTTCGGTAACCACCCTAAGGTTCCATAGTGGATCGAGGACATCCCTTTTGGTGGGAATTCTCGAGGAGAATACGGTGGCCTTCGAGCATTTGGAGTGACTTGTCCCTCCACACCGCTCCAATGGAGAGTAGCACTCGCAAGAGTGTGAACTTCGGGATACATCGTTGTCTCCGCGTCACTTCGGTTATTCCTATACCCGAGCTCTTTACTTATGCACTTTACTTTGTGATAGCCTTCGTGCTTGAAGTTATATATCTTGCTATCACATAGTTGATTGAATTGCTTAGCATTAGTTGTTGGTGCACATAGGTGAACCCTAGTTATATAGGTTTTGTGCTTAACAAATTAAACGCTAGTTTTATTCCGCATTTGTTAAGCCATATTCGTAAAAGTTTTAAACCGCCTATTCACCCCCCCTCTAGGCGGCATCCGTGTCCTTTCACTTAACACATATGATAAACATTAAAACGTCTCATGTTGTTGTTGTACTACCACACTGATACAATAATACTTATGACATCAGGTTAAAGGTTACAATGCAGTTCGGCCAATGTTTCAATAACAAAGTGCCACAGAGAGTCGAAGAGGTGAGCAAATAATACTACATAAATAGATAAGGAAATTAGCAAGCACCTGGTACTCAGAAAATAAGCATTTGTTTACCAAAACTACGGCACTAAACTATTTACACTTCACGTTAAACAAGATGAAACCATTTGCACAAAAGTAAGAAAAAATTGTGTAATATTCTGCTGATCAAATTAAGTGTGCAACCAAACCCCTCACCATATTCTACGCAAGACTCGGGACCACGAAGGCAGCCAAGCCGGATTCATTTTCCAGTTATCTCACAAACAACAAACAAACCCGACTAGTGATTTGCTTGTGCCAAGGGTATTAGATCGGGAGCAGAACTCTAACAAATAGCATTAATCCATCAAGTCCCTAATCATCAATCTGATTCTGTGATTTACACGAACCATATAATCCGAGGGCGTTCCCATGTTGTAGCCTGTAGGACATACTCAAAATGGTCGACCAATCTGAACATACCGACTAATCGACGAGCGCATATGAGGAAATCCTAAGACGCGAGAAACAAAGCAAAATAACCTATTATCGGAGAGCAAAATTAATAGAATTTTTTTGTTAACATCAGGAGTACGTGCGAAGCATAAGAGAAAGGGGACACACACACCGGAAACTAGATGCGGCGGTGCCAATGGGGCTGGGAGCGTGGCGGCAGGAAGGGCGTTCCCATCATTAGGGACAACTAGCGGCTCTGGTGGTGGAGGCTATGTCGGTCTTGGATGGACCCTACATCACGGTAAAGATTTTAGGGTATTTTCAAAACAGATTCCCAGATGCTCGTGTCTCTAAAAGTATTAGGAGCAATCTGATTGAAGTGCCCTAAAAGGTATTTAGGGGCACTTTGAAATGTTCCCCTAAAGATTTAATTAAACTTAGAATTGGTTGCCCTATGTTTATATGTTTAATTGAACTTAGAATTGGTTGCTCACATGGTGTTTGTGGTATTGTGTTTTTCAAATTCGAAGTGCACACATCTAGAACTAAAAGTAATATGGGCATGGGACATTTATTAAAATGAACACCTATATTGCTTATATTAGTTATAGATGCATTGTTAAGCGAAGTGCCCTTCCCGCAGGGTCTAGGTTACTTAGCTTACGTGCTTGTGATATCTCTGCATAGTACATATGTTAGTTGCGGGTCCATTCACGTACACTAGAGGTGAGACCATCCCTTTTTGGTTCGGTATGGTAGCCAACATGATTCAGACGATCTCAATATGCACGACGAACACACAAACAACGTTACCCAGGTTCATGCCGCTCTTGCAAGCTAACGACCCTATGTTCTATGGTCTGAACTATGATGGAGTGGATTGAGTTTTACAATGACGATCTCGACTTGCCAGGATAGGCAACTCAGATATTCTCTCCAGGCAGACAAGGCTTGGTTGTGAAGACTCACTTAGCCCAATCGCGAAAGGTCGACCCCCCCCCCCTTCTTTGTCGTCTTGGTCTTCTTTTTATACGGTAAGGAGGTGATGAGGTTTTTGGCTAGGTGTTTCACATGCACCCTCCCACTCATCGCTTGATACCCACGGTGTGACACTTCGGTAGAAGGCTTCTAAGCTCGAGCTAGCACGTGGAAGGCGACGTGTTGGCAGGTAGCCATTCACAGATTTCGTCGATGTGACTGCCCTGCTCCAGACAATCTCAAGATGCACGGCAAACACACAAGCAACGCTACCTAGGTTTATGCGGCTCTTGCAAGCTAAAGACCCTATATTCTACGGTCTGAACTATGATGGAGAGTGGATTGAGTTTTACAATGGCGATCTCAACTTGCCAGGATAGGCAATATTCTCTCCAGGCAGACAGGGCTCGGTTGTGAAGACTCACTTCCTTAGCCCAATCGCGAAAGGTCGACCCCCACCCCCTTCTTTGTCGTCTTGGTCTTCTTTTTATATGGTAAGGAGGTGATGATGTTTTTGGCTAGGTGTTTCACATGCACCCTCCCACTCATGGCTTGATACCCCTGACGTGGCACACGCCAGACGGTGTGACACTTCGCTAGAAGGCTTCTAAGCTCGAGCTAGCACGTGGAAGGCGACGTGTTGGCAGGTAGCCATTCACAGATTTCGTCGATGTGACTGCCCTGCTCCATCCCATCGACGGATTACCACCATGTACCGTTCTTAGAATCAGGAGTTCGGGGCTAGAATATTTATCCTTAAGTCAAGGTTTATTTGGGTTTTTTTTCCGGTACATCGATCATGGCGATGGAAACAACGCCACTAGTGACAGCTTCATGCTATAGACTATGGCTCTTTGAGCCACGACATCATGAAAAAAAGGTTATCTTCGAAAGTACTTATAAATAAGTTCATTTTGAGCCAAACTTGTCAACAAAGGTTATCTCTGTCAAAGTTCTCGTTCGCGGGCCACGAAAATTCAAAAGTATAGCACAGGGTACATGTTTGGCACATCTTGAGCGATGGAATATGAATGAACTTCCAGATCTGGCTGGGGACCATGAGCACAAAGACTAGGACGAACGGTACTTGAGTAATCTGCGAGACGAAATCCACATGGTGGGCTCTGCTCTGGCTCTGTCTGGTGCCTGGTGGTGGTGGCCGGCCTGTTTGATTCGAGCCGTTGTCCGTTTGCGCTGTTCCAGCCCAGGCCCCGTGGGCACTCCAGGTCCAGGCTCTGCCCACATGAGAAAAGTGTGACTTTGTGAGATGCTTGTCAGCCATGGTCTCCTCTGCACCGAGCCACCGATGGTCGGCGCTGTAAATTCTCTGGATCCCTGCAGGATGTTCTGGCGGGTAAGGTATCTAGAGCGGGCTGGTTTGGTTTATTTGGCTGGAGCCGCGAACGCAGTACTGGCGAGTTCTTTCTCTTATATGTTTGGTTCGGAGACAGACCGAGCGACCCAATGCATAACTTCATATAATTTACATGAAGCAAATTTAATTTACATAGTGCGGAATGCAAATAAAAGGACATAGAAGCTAAAAAGGATCCAAAACACCTATGTACTATTTGTCGTCCTCCTAGTTAGGTCCACGAGCACGGGAATGCCGATTTGTGCAGCTACGTGCAAGACCTTCCACTCGGGCACCTCCTGGAGCTCGGATGCCTTCACGGGGAGCCTGAATGCCTCCTCCTCGTCGATCCCGAACAGCATGTGGAAGAGCGGAAATGACGATCCACAACTAGTTGCGGGCGGTGCTCTTATCTGTGCCGACCATTATGCCTTGTGATCTGAGATTCTCATGTATTCAATGCACTTTTCTTCCTTGGATTCTCGTACATGGCCAGTATTCAATCAGATGTACCAACTTATTTATGACTAAGTAGTTGGGTAACTCCGGGCTGTAAAATGTCAGAATTAAATCCAGCCGTCAAAATTCAATGTACCAACTTATTTATGACTAAGCATACATCATCACCTTTCTCTTTTTCAACCGTCCATCATTGAACTGAAATTCCGATCTGTAGTTATTCAGCATGCGTGGCAAGTAAATGAAGAGCAGCCATAAACATATTTGGATTTGAGTTTCACAAACATGGAAGCACATTGCCATGCTAGCTGATTTCAAAGAAGGATATCTCTACATGGCCATTTGAATGAAATAGTCAGTCGAATTAAAAGCTACCATGTGAACAGTACCATTGAGGAGAAGATAAGGATACCAATTTGCTAGACAAGATCAATCTTAAGCAAATTTTGAACTCCAGACGGGCAGTAAAATTACAAGCTAGCATCTTCCCCAGTATTAACAAGGGACAACATTTACAAAGATGTGTGCTCAAGCCAAGCACAATACCTAGTACAGCCACTGCACAAGAACCCTCACATGCCAGCCAGCGCATCCTGGAATGAAACCTTGCAATTTGTCTTCCTATGACCAGTGAGACCACAATTGCTGCAAGTGGCCTCCCTTCTAGGTTTTTTTGGCAAATGGCTACGCATCGGACAGGTTGTAACTGTGTGCCCTTTTGTATGACAACCAGTGCAATACCTAGATCGTTGAACCCCGACTTCATATCCTGGCTTCTCACGCGCATTAGTTGGGCGGCCTAACTTTTGCTTCCGATCTGGAGGCTTCACACCTTCATGCAATCGCTTGCGAACTGCAGGGTCTGCAAAGTCTGGATTCGTCTCCACTATTGTCATGCTTGATCCCGTCGCGTCAACAGACTCCTTCTCAACCAAGCTCATACCATCCTGCTCAGCACTTACCTCTGCAAGCTTTGACTTAGCATCTGCAAAGCATGCCATCAGAACATGGTAGCTCTGAACATTGGCATCACCCATCTTCACCAACTGAAGGGCTGAAATGTATAGAGTCGAATGACGAAAAGTCTGAGATCTAGCAGGGCCGCTGTCCTTCTGATAGTGCGCAAGATGTTCAGGCAAGATGTCTCTAGCATTCTTCGTCCAGCGCTTCATGATATGATGCTTAGGGATCTCCTGAACACCTAAGTTTATCATCACCTTCAAAACAAGAGAAACAAATCAGTATTTGCAAGTAGGAATGCACATGACACAAGCACGCTGAGGTCTTGACTTACCCGTAAAGCATGACAACAAAGCAAGCCCGTGTGGTCAAATTGCCCACACTCGCAGTTGTATGCATCTCCGTCGCCACTAACATTAACTTCAAATGAAACCTTTGACCACCGCTCCCTTCTCTCACTTTGCACATGCCTTGCAATATATTTTAATTTAGGCACCACCACTTCCACGACATATGCACCAGATTCGAAGATGATTTTACGAAACAGCTCATACATTGCCGCAGTGTACAACTTGCTAGCATGTAGCTCAATTGGCACCCCGACTTGTAGCACAAACCCCGCCTGCACCATCTCAAAAAGTAATGAAACAATTAGTCTATTGACAAAAGTCCATCTTTCCTTAAAAGGCATAAACCAACAAACATGATAAACTGACCAATTTAGTCCTTTTCTCCTCAAAACTTTCATCAGATTCGCGGTCAAACTGCAGCTTAGCATATTGCCGAACGAACATGTTCATTGATGAGCCAGGTGGAACATAGCCTTTGAGCATATGGTTCGCGCTCTCACTACGTTGAGTGCTTGTCTGCATTGCACAAAACTTGCCACTGAAATACGGCTTCGCCCACCGTCTGCGCACCTCATATATCTGGGTCAAGAACGGGTGATTTCGCAAACCATATTTTTCAATCAGAAAACCCCAAGCACACTCAAACTCATGTGTAGTTAGCATGCTGTTTATAATTTTGTGGAACTCATCCCTAAAACCACTATTCTTGGAATATACTGGGCCAAGGCGTTCCTTTGCCTTCCTAAGAACATGCCACTTGCACCAGCGATGTGTGGTGTCTGGAAGGACATCTTCAATTGCTACCTCCATTGCACGACATTGATCTGCATAGAAACAAGCATGTTATGAGAGTGTATTTTCCGTCTTTTCTGACATAGTGCTATGAACTCAATAATAGTCCTATGAAAAATGACAATAGTAGTACCACAAACAACAACAAGAAAAATGAATTTTATCCCCATACCTGTAAGGATTGTCATGGGAGGCTTCCCACCCATTAGAGATACAAATTCAGTGAAGACCCATTTGAAGCTCTCAATTGTCTCATCGCGGAGCAACACACCACCTAGTACTATGCTTTGGAAGTGGTTGTTTACCCCAACAAACAGTCCAAAAGGCATGTCATAGAGATTTGTCCGGTATGTTGTATCAAAGGTTATAACATCTCCGAAGTGCTTGTATTGCATCTTGCTCCTACCATCAATCCACATCAATGCCTTCACTCGACTATCACCATCGACGCGAACACTATCAACAAATTCTGGATCATGTGCCCTCATTTCCCGAAAAAACTCCATGGTCTTCAGGACATCATCGTCAGAATGTTCATGGTTAATCTTAGCACAGAGAGTGCGTAGAGATCTCTTGTTGAAGGGAACCTTACCAAGCGCTCCGAAGAAACTGCCTATAACACAATACACCTTGTTCAGGTTTACATTGTTCTCCCTCAAGTGTCGAATCAGATCTTTTGTGTACTTATCAATATTCCTATGTGAAGGCCAGTTCCTCTTCTCTGCACAAGTCTCAGACAAACGATGGTTGTGGCCGCTCTTGTGGTCACTGATGTACCATCCATGATCATCTGTTCTACGGAGCACAATACGAGCAGGGCACTGACAGCAAACTGAAGTGTTGTTGCTTCTCTGAGGTTTACCCTGAAAATGAATTAGCATGCATAAAACCATGTTAAGCCAGAACCCAAAACACCTAGTATTAACTATTAAAAAATGGTTGATCCATCATCACATTTGCAACACTCACCCCACAGCCGCATATTATTTCCTGCACTGTCTTGCTGCCAGCAACATTCTTCCGGCTGTGCCCATACCTAATACCAAATCCAATTTCCCAAGAATATAGGTTGTAGAAGTCATATGCCTCAGATAAGGAGTCAAATTCAGTTCCTAAGGATGGATCAATCACAAAGTCGGTATTCCTATCCGCAAATCCCCTCATTGCGCTCTCCAATGCACTAACCCTGCCAGCATCCGGGTCTCTACCTTCTGGAATTTTACCACGATGCACCCTAACAAAAGTAGAGAACATACATGACTTTAAAAATACAACATATGTATCTGGGTTCTGTAAATTTACTATCAAATAGCTTCACTCACGTACACACAACATCACTGCAGACCTTCTTTCATTAGAACAAGAAGAAGCTGTACACAGATCATGCTGATGGTTACTGAATAAAAGCTGAGCATGCGTTTCCACTGGCAAGCATTATGCAGTTCGAATTAATTAACAATCAGAAGTATACTAGTACGGAGTATAAAAATTGCTGGCCATTCCTGGTATTCGATGTATTCCATAGGCAACAAAGCAACAAATGTTTCACACAGGAAATAGGTCTCCCCCCTTGGATGAACAAGAAGATCTAGAGCATTGAATCGCTAGTGCAATCGCAAATTACTGCTCTAACTCTATATGGACAACCTGAACGGGATATGCACGAAATCACGTACCTACGCTGCCAGCCCGGAGCGGCTACAGCTGCTTCCGTCTCGCTTGCTCGGCCAGCACCCTCGGAGCCGGCGCCGCATGAACTCGCAGTTAGGCTTAAGTGCCACCCCGCGGCCGCCCCATTTGGTTCTGCCGCGCCAGCCCGGCCGTGACCCTCGAAGCCGCCACCGCGTGAGCCCGCGGAGAGGCTTCCTTGGCACCTCGAATCATCTCCGACTAGATTTGGGTCGCTGCCCTTACCACCGCCCTCGAAGCTGCCGGCGCCGCCGCATGAGCTCTCAGAGATGCAAGGGCCTGAAGCGCTGCTCCATTCTGTAGATCCACCGACGATGCAAGCCCTGGATGCATCCACCGTACCACTGCTTGCAGCCCATAGCAAAACTGGGCTGGGCCTGCTTACGGTATAAATTCAGCTGAACAAACAATCCGAAAATTTTAGGAACAGCCTGAACTCAGTGCCTACCTAGAACTGAGTCCGTGGTCGCCGGTGCTTGTTTCCGCCATTGCCTCGCCGGCTGGCCGCCTCGAAATTGCTCGCGGAGGGAAAGCAAAAGGAATGAAGGAGAAGGAAACAGAAGTACGGACGATTTGGTACAGATTATTCCAAGAGCTATCTTCTGTGCCAACGATGCATTAAATGTTGGCACACACGGATTCAAAATCGTTCGAATTTGTCATAACTGCTCTAAATGAATGCTCTGACCATCATGGACCTCCTATCATACGATCTGGCTGTATAGAAGATTTTCTCCCGCTTGTATTTCAGTTCAAATCTTTGGAGCAGGTTGGTGGCACAGATCCCAACACAAATCTAGACGTACAGGATACGAGCAGCAGCTGCAATCAGTTGCGGGAAATCCCTTCTCGTGGAGGAGTTAGTCCACCGTGCCCTCTTCATTTGCCTTCTCCGTCAAGTACACAGGGTAGCTCAGGTAGTCATCTGTGTTGTCCCTGACCTCCTTGCCGAAAAAGAGCTCCCACTTGATCGCTGGCGGCTCCTCCATGTCCTCCATCATCATGTCCATATACGGGGCATCTCCTTAGTCGTACTCGTTGTCACCGAGGAACCCGACGCGGCACCGTGGACCCCTCTTCATGTTACAGTAGGTGTCCACATCGATGAGTCTGAGGCCATAGGCGGCGTCCTCAAGCAGACCGGGATGCAACATAGCCCGATGGCTCCTGATCTCCTCGCGCCGCGCCCGACCCTAGTGCGGCACCGACATAATAGGAACCCTGCATGCGCTGAGTTGCCACCCACCGGAGAGGTGGACGTCATCCCACCCCGTGCCCATCATGTTCTGGTAAAGCGCCCGCTGCTTCTTCGGCTTCGACCCCGAGGACCCGGCCTTGTGGTTGTTCTTGGGCTTCCTCCATGGCGGGATCTCTTGCCCATTGTAGTCTCGAGGGATTGCTGGTGCTCTGAGGATAGGAGGGGCCGAGAGTGTGGAATGGTGGCGTGGTGTGTGCGAGGCAGGCGAAGCAGCTTGGCTTAAAAATGAAGTGGACACAACCGCCATCATTGCGGCGCTAGACTCCAAGCACCAGTGGCTTGATAGCGGCTCAAAAGACCATTGCCGCCCGCAGTCCTAGCGCGAGCGCTAAGGACGAAGCGGGTGGTGTCGTAGTGACCAACGCATGCAGGAGGCGAAGCGATCGTTGTCGCACTTCCAGGCAGGCACATGTGGTAGAGGGAGGACACACGCGTTGTCCGCATTGCGTCCTCGGCGAGGTATTTTCAGCCTACATTTAGGCAGGAAATGGGTCGCCGTGAACATGTTGGTTTGTTTGCGTCGGCCTGCTATGCTGGATTTTCCATTCCCTCCCGTCCACTCAGACCAAAACGCACCGTTTGCGACCGGGCTACTGAAGATGACCTTACAACAACTCTAACTAAAATCCAAAAAGCATGGTTGAGATATACCGGTAAGGGTTTTGCTAGTTCTCATTGAACCGAGAACTAGCCAAGTTCTTAGTCAACCGTTTAGCCATCTATTTATCTTGTTTGATCTATCACCGTCTTAACGGAGCGATTCAAGGTTAGGAAGTTGAGTGTGGGTCTGAAGTGAGATTCTTTTAGTTACAAGTGGGTTGGCATCTTGGGCTTTTCTACTAAATTCAATTCCATGACGAGGAGACTCGATTCCAGCGTTAATCTTTGGTTCCTAGTGAGCAGTTCGATTGTGACCTTATTCAGGCTAAATAGCGACAAATTAAAAGCTCCTTCCATTGTGGAACTCACCTGAAATATTGAGCTCTCCGGGGTATGAGCGAGCGAGCTAGCGTGGGTGGAAAATCCAATCAAAAATGAAGCACAAGGAATCGAAAATATCTGAACAAGGGGCACCGCCCTCTCCCCCAGCATGTTGACATTTAGCCTTTGAAGCCTTATAAACTAGCCCATTTGCCCCCCTCGCCCCCTCTCTAATTTTGAGCTCGCCCATGGAGGTGGTCCAAGCTCCACCACAGGCACCATGGACATGATCTCTGGTCGGACCAGCAAAGCAACGACACACAAGCCGCATACTAACAGTACTAGGTCGTGGCGTAGCACGCCCTCGCCCGCGAGCAGGCAGTCAAACGCGCGTGGCCAGGCCAGGAGCGGGCTCGCCGTGGCTCAGTTGACGGGAGCGCATGCAAGACGCGGCCGTGAGGAAGAAGAAAATAGTCCCAAAAAAAGAGCTGACACGTGGTTCTGCGTGATTTTGAGGAGCGGTTTCCAGTATTTTTTCTGGGTTCGACCGAGAACTAGTCGAACGATGTCATATTTATTTGATTTGGAGCCATCTAATCTAATAATGCTAATCAATTAGTTAACCTAACATTAAGCGTGTTGTTTCTTCACGTGAATCCTGCTATTGTCGTCAACTTGGGCCGGTTTGGTCTGCCGGTCTCTTGCTTTCGCAGGCTTATTTTTCTTTAATATAATAGGTTGATGGTTTTGAAAAATGTACTACTTTCTTGTTTCTTCGATCCATATTACTTGCCACTAAAATAGACGTATCTACAATTAAAATGTATCTACAAAGAATATGGTAATACTAGGATGCAGTAGTATCTTGAACGAATGTTTTTCTTCCACTGTTCTTGTCGAAGTCTCCATGACGCAAAGTAAATTTTGCAAAATACTAGCCGTGCAACAATTGCACACGGTACGTAACTGTGAGTGCGTATAGCATAATTTCAGTCGGCGTGGACCGATAGAAAAATGTATAATCCCAGCTTATTTCTCAGTTACATCACAAAAAATTACCCGAACTCCCATTCAAAATGAATCACGATGCAAAATCGAAGAAAAGATTTTCTTGTGCAACTGAAAGTTGCAGTACCAATCTTACGTGTAACTGAAAAATCACAGTGTTACAACTCCACTTGTAAGTGTGAAATTTCAGTTCAACCTAACTTACAACTACTAAATCTTAGTTGCAACCCCCTTGCAACTATGAAATTGTAGTAGCAACCCTACATGTAACTACGAAATCTCAGTTGCGACTCCACTTACAACTGCAAAATCTCAGTTGTAACCTTACTTGCAACTAAACAAATCTCAGTTGTATCTTAGGTGCAACTCTACTTGCAACTAAAAAAATCACAGTTACAGCTTAATTTGCACTTGTAAAATCTCTTCCACTTGCAACTATGCAAATATCAGTTGCAATATCATTTGCAACTATAAAATCTTAGTTACAACATGAATTGTAACCGTGAAATCTTAGTTGCAACTTCAATTACAACTGAAAAATCTCAGTTGCACTTTCAGGAAAGTTTCGTTGCCATTCCACTTATAACTAAAAGAATCTCACTTCAAACCCACATTCATCTCTCATGCTACCAAATTTTGTTTTGTCTCTATTTAGACTAGAATTAGGTCACAATCGAACTGCTCATTGGAAATTAAAGATTGACGCTGGAATCGGGCCTCCTCGTCATGGATTTGAGTTCAGGCGTCGCCGGCGTCGACAGGAGCGTTGACTCGCTTCCATTTCACTTCAAATGTCTATAAAAGACTGGTTCTATTGTCACACATTAGACTAATACCTTTATAATTTGTCCTATGTTTTCTTTTACAGATCTACACATCTTTTTAACTCCAAAATACATTTGAAATAATGTACATTCTACCAGGCTGGATCGAAGTTGGTCAATCCCCTGAATCGCTAGATCTCCAAACCGATCATTTTCCTCCATCGGGCCAGAAACAGAGGAGCCACGGACGGTTTGCCCACCTGGAACGGCGCAGGAGGTGCAGAGCTGCCTCCCGCCGACGATACCGAAATTGCATAGTTTGTCCGCCGAGCTACACTGTTTGGTTTCTTCTAGTGTCGCCTTGGGTGCAGCGTGTTGAAGCTGATTCCGGTGTTTGCTAAATCTTGTTCATATCTTTGGACCTGCACTACGGTAATTTGATTTTCAGAAAGTCGTGAATGCGGGGATCAACTAGCAAGGATCCGACTTAAGGAACGGCAAGGGAGCTGGCGGCTGGTATCTGATGGTCAAGTCACTTCCACATGGTATTCATTCATTTGCCGTTAGATACCAGCGATTTGGGGATCGATTGATGGTTAGGTCTGGGCAGGTACGATGCATTGTATTTCACATGTATTTCAAAGTTATA
Organism: Lolium multiflorum; assembly: GCA_030979885.1. Taxonomy (NCBI): domain Eukaryota; kingdom Viridiplantae; phylum Streptophyta; class Magnoliopsida; order Poales; family Poaceae; genus Lolium; species Lolium multiflorum. The sequence goes on along the minus strand of CM061752.1, from coordinate 25,001,896 downwards.
AAAAATGAATAGATGTGTAAATGGAGATATGGGGCAAATTATAAAGGAATCAGTCTAATGTGTGGTAAATAGTAAAAGCCTAAGTAATATGTGGCAAATTATAGAGATCCTAAGTAATGTGTGGCAAATTATAAAATCTCACTCCATATACACCTGATCATATTTGGGAGACTGGAAATATTTTGTGCCGTTATTACATTTTTTTCAAGACCAATACTGAAACTATTCGATTTTAACCATTTGGGGGATGAGATAGAGATGTTTGTAGCCGGTTAACCCCTCCAAGAGAAATTTATCTTGGAGAGATTGAATGTGCTGCTGTTCCACTACTGTCGTTACAAGTGGGCTGGGTGGGCTACTTTCTCGATCGCAACTTTGCTGCATCGCGGTTTGCAGAAGCTGTTGGACAGTGGCCTGATGCCGCTCTCACGACAACCGTGATCATGTTGGAGAACTCATGTCTGACACACAAACTTCACCAAACCACTGCAAGTATTCTCAAGACTTCACAGCAAACATCGTATTGTTTCCATCCATTCCAAACACACTAGAATAGCCATGCACATGCATGGTTCTGAACGAATACCACTCGACCAAACATCTTACACGTGCATAGCAGCTGCCCCATTGATGGTGCTTCTCTTCCGGATCCTTCAAATCACCTCGATCCGCCTATTGTGGCGGTGGCGGCGCATTACCCAAGGCTTGGGGCCATGACGGCTCAATAGACTAGGAAGGCAAGATGCTAGCAGCACCGCCGCGACAACCATAGAAGGCAACTTCGTGCGGCAATTCCAAGACAGCCAACCATGTACGGACGCACCTCGATGATGAGGTCGGCTTACGACACAGTCCTACAACAAGGACTACATGCTCGCCTTGCCCAACCTCAACCCAAGAATGGTGATGAGTGGGGCAAAAAGCCTCCCGACCACGTCAAAGCCAACGCCCAACAACACCATAACAAGACCAGCCTCTAATGTTACCTAGACCAGCGTACCACTACATGCGCCTAGAAGATGAAGCGAGCGAATGGCAAGTCTGGCTGATCATGGGAATGAGTCGACAAGGGAGTGTTGGCGATAACGTACATTGCGCCCCGGGGACTCACACCTTGAGTAGTAACCAACACCGACGAGGCCACCATCTCCGAGTGCCACATTGGGGACACCCCTTGCAGCCAAAGTAGCGCCGGTCTAACAAGGCAGACCTAGGGTTTGCCCTGGCGTCGAGGGGATGAACAGTCATGCCCAAGACCACGCCTCCAAGGAGGGAAATGGCACCCGCACGCGTCACCATGGTCAGCATCAGAACCACTGAGCATGGTTTTCACCCGGGCCAAAGACCCCCTCCCCCCAACGAGACGAAGACGAGCCGGAATTTGCCGGCCTGAGCCGCCACCACATGAAGTAGCTGGTAGCCGACGGAGGGGAGAGAAACCAACCAAAACCACCGCAACGGCCACTGAAAACTAATGAGAAACAAGACCGAGATGGTCCGATTGAGGTCGCTAGGTCGCTGCCGCCACCAGAGCAACTCTAACCACCACGGCCGTCGGAGGAGGACCACCTTGAGGCCAGCCCTCCGCAGATACAAAGGCAAGCCGACACGACCTTCGAGCAAGGCCCACACAAGCCCATCTGGTCTCACGCGCGTCGTTGGATCACCATGCCGCCTTGCCCCACCTATGCCACTCCTCGTCCACCTCGCATCGTCGGCAACGCCAACCTCACCCGCACACAACCTCTGGACCCAAGCAGGGAGGCCTACCTCCAAACCGCCAAGCTGGGAGCTGAGAGGGATTAGGTCCCCGCCGCCCCCTTTATCGATGTCGCACGACTTTGCCCAGGGGCGACGAGGGGAGGGATAAGGGAAGGAGGGGTGACGGCGACAAGGAGTTAGGGTTCGCCCCCTGTCGCCCGGAGGAGGCAGCGAGAGGTAATGGGTCAATAAATGGAAGCAGTGGCGGACCCAAGATTTTCATCAAGTCTGGCCAAATTTTCATCAAAATAGGCTACGTCGCCTACCAGAAGCTTGGCGCGTGCTGGGGCTTATGGACGGTTGGATCCGCCTATGAATGGAACTTCATCGAGAAATAACCATGGCCTCGTGAATATCGGCGGAATTGGTCGGTCCAGATAGCACCTGAACATAGGTTTCGTTTTGAATCTCCAAGAAAATACAACTGTTTAAAATCGGTACATTACGTCTGATGACCGGAAAGTTGAGGAATTTGTCTCGTGTTCCTATGTGAACAATATGTGCGCGCCCGTGTTTGTATCTTACCGTGACTCGTGAATAACCATGGTAACAGAGTCCGCTTTGAGCAAGAATCCCCTTATCTGCCATCTGGTGACGAGATGACTACTAATAATAACCCTTGATCAATTCTGGAGGAGAAGATGCAGCACAGCCATCAACGATGGAGGATCGCGAGAAGACATGTTGTATCCTTAATCTTGACGACGATCTCATCGCCGAGATCTTTGTCCGCCTGCCGAGCAGGTCCGTCATGCGCGCCAGCGCCGTCTGCAAGGACTTCCGTCGCGTCGCCTACGCGCACCGTCGCCCGCTGGAGCTTCTCGTGTACAGCTTCAACGCAGCCGCCGCAACAGCAGACCGCAACGGCGCGCCGGACACGTGCCGCGTCGTCGGTGGCCACCTGGAGGCCGTTTCCGTCTCCGCCTCCGCCCGACGTCCGGCGCGGCGGCGTCTCGCGCATCCCCGGCGTTCCTACGACGGTCGGAGCATGCGGGCGAGGAGTACTGCGTCGCGCTGGCGTCGTGCGACGGGCTCCTCCTGCTCGGGACGGCCGCCGGCGGGCAGTACGTTATCTGCAACCCCACCATGTCGCAGTGGGCCGAGCTCCCGCGGCTGCGCCGCCGATTCCTCCACGGCCTGCCTTGCTACGCGTTCCGGGAGTCCGGGTTCTACTTCCACGAGCCGTCGGGCGAGTACCGGCTCCTATGCCACGTCACGGTGCACGAGGAGTCACGGGCGGCGCGCTACTACGTGCTCTCCACGGGTGGCGGTAAGCCCCGCCGGCTGGACGGAGTGGAGGCCACGCCCGTCCACAGCAACTGCGTCCCCTCCGCCTGCGACATGATCACGCCGGCCGTCTTCCGTGGGCGCCTGCACTGGCTGCGGCACCCGGAGGCCGGTTCCGCCGGCGGCGAGATGGCGGTGTTCGACTTGGCGGACGAGACGTTCAGTAGGATGGCTTCTCCGCCGACCAGCGACGACGAGCACTTGACCAACCTGATCGTCGCGGACGGATCGCTCATGGCGTCCGAATTCCCGGACAGGGAGCTGGGCCTGGGCGTCGATCTCTGGGTGCTCGGCGGTTACAGAGGAGGAGGTGGCGGCGCCAGGGAGGAGATAAGATGGGAGCGGCGGCACTGGGTGGAACTGCGGTGGCAGCAGGCCAGGACGATGCCGACGTGGCTGGATGTCGTGGCGGCCGACGACGTGGAAGGAGACGTCGTCCTAAGAACCAACAATGGCGTGGTGGTGTACAACGTGCGGAGCGCCACAGCTAGGGTCGTCGACGTCGGCCCCGGAGCCGTTCGGCTGACGCGGCGTGCCCTAACGATGAGGGAGAGCTTTGTACGGCACGGTTTCTTCGAGAAATCAAAATCGAGAAATCAAATGCGATTTATCTCCTTGGACCTTTGTACATGTGGCATAGAGGTACCCCTTTGTGACACTTGGTTGAAACATATGTAATGCAATGATACTACATGGAAATCCGAGCTAATTAGGACAAGGTGCGGGCATTATTGGTATTCGATGCATGAGGCTTGCAACTTATAGGAAGTTTTATGCATAACACATATGAATTATTACTACCGTTGACAAAAGGGAAATACATTTGTACACCCAAGCATGGGTGTGGATGTTTCAGCCACCGTTGATTCGCTTTGAGATCCGGATAAAGAAGATGAAAGAGAACAATTTTCCATCACATTTTCTAGCATGTGCTTTTCCGTGAGACCAGGCCAAAAGTGAGCCAGACGCACACCCGACATGCAGGATTCCCGGGGCAACGACCGTGGGGACAGGCCTACGAGTTAGGCGTACACGATTCTTTACTGAGTCCCACACCTCTCCTTTCTTCTCCACGGGATCCCATCTTTTCCTTTCCACCATGGTCTCCTTCACCCCCACCTGCCTTCTTTTCTCTCTCCAACCGGTGTTGTCCGGTGACTCCGCATGGCCAGAGCCTTGCAGCCTCGAGCTGTGCTCATGTGTGCGGGCTACGAGCCGCTGCTTCGGTGAGGGTGCCAACCTCGAACTCCGGCGGAGGTACGTGGAGCCGGCACCGCTGTCGAAGAGCCTGTGGACCATGCCGTCGGACAGCATCGGCGACCGCTGCGAGATAGCCCTCTGAACACGCGACGACGGAGCGCTCGCCTACACCGTCGAGGCGGCACTCGTCGCGAATCTGAGGGGTACAGTGTACATTGGGTTTGACATCGGCAACACGTCCGTGGCGCGGATGAGCGAGCGCGGGGTGACCGCGACCACCAATGCACGTCGGCCAAGCGCACTGCCTGCTCGTTCTCAGCAGCGACCAAACCTCAAAAGCAATGTTGTTTACTCCTCTCATGCATGGTCCCCGCTGGTTCTTCCTTCAGTCTTTCACCTCTGGAATCCCTACCTAGTATTTTCCATCCAGCAACAAGGTACCTAAGGACGGAGGACGGCGGCGAGACCTGGGTGGCTGGGTGGCATGACAGCGTGCCCCGAGACATGCATATCTCCGGCCATGTATCTCCCTTCAAGCAAGACGGATCTTCGCAAGAAGCTGGCCAAAGCTCACAAATCAATTTTTCATGCCTGTGTTACAAATCAATTCATCACAGTCGAGATATTTCTCGCGTAATTACGCAGCTGGGAACCTTAACTGAGATTATTTTTTATCTGACGGTGTACATGTAAACAAATTGTAAGCAAAATGCTGTATGAGCATGGTGCCAAACCTTATCCTAATTGGCACCTAACCAAAAAAAAAAATACGAGTAGCTTCATGCAGTTCAGGAGGCGCGGCGAGCTCGAAAGCGACACAACGGTGAGCCTTCATGACGGCCAAAGCAGAATCAAACGAGCCGAGTGCAGACCCATCGCTGCATGGCGTTGATGAGCACCACCAGGCAGAGCTTGGACAAGAGGCGAGAAACAGGTCCCCGTGTCTGCAGAAGCAACAACGTCTGCCGAGGGGAACTTCACGTCGAGCTCGCCCGTCCGGAGCTGTCTTGGTTAGAGCTCTTCGCCCTCGACGTCATGTCACGGACGGCCTTGCTGCCGTTTCCTCCGCGCAGATGCAACATTCGCTGCAAGAACAGCAAGCCGGGCACGGCCCTCTCAGGCATGCGCACGGCGCTGGCCGCAGCGATCTCCGGTCGGCATTGGCGCGCATCTCACCGGTACGCGTTCAGCAGCGCCCTCATCGTGGCTTCGGCCGCCGTGGACGCCGCAAGCATGACGCTCGGCGTCATCCCGCAGCGCGACGCCGTGATGCGCCAGTCCACGCACATCTGCGCATCCATGGAGGCCACGGGGCACCGCATCGACACCGTCGAGCGCGAGCTCGACAGCCTCCGCTGCCGCCACCTCCACTCCAAAGAGGCGGCGGCCACCGCACAAACGGGCTCAGCCATGATCGACCGCGTCTCCGCCAAGTCGGCCATATTCTGGATCCCGCGCAGCCAGCTCTTGAACGGCAAGGACCTGTCCCCCGGCACAGCCAGCGCTAAGGCGGGCATCAAGTCGTGGCTAGTGCGCGGGTTCAAAAACTTATTCTTCCGCCAGGCCAGGGAACGGCGGAACGCACAGCGACGGCGGGCGCACCGCGTACTGTACCTGCGCTTCCGCGGCGCGGTGGAGACGGCTCTAGGCCAGGCCTCCAGGCGGCGGGCGTGGAGCTGACCGGTGGAGCCGCGCGCGCCTAGGGAAGATATCCGGAGGGGGAAATAGCACGAAGAATCCGCCGCCGGCAAGAACACGACGATGAATGGAAAGAGAGGGGAATGGAGGACTGATGCGGCAGTACTTTTCTTGGATAGCGGCAACATCCTAGGCTATGTTGTTCCCGACATGAACAGATCGTCCGACGCTGCAGCGGGTCACATGGTGAAAAGCCGGGGAAAAAGGAGGATTGATGCGACTGAAAAATTGTCCACGGTCAGGAAAATGTTCAACCTACTTCCACTTTGCACGGATCTCGAGCTTCAAACGAACGGCAGAGAAAACATCCACACCCATGCTTGGGTGTACAAAATCGACACTCTTGACAAAATTGTTTCCATGTTTTCAAAATAAAAAGCTCTAGCACATGAGTAATCCCTGCTTCCTCTGCGAAGGGCCTTTCTTTTACTTTATGTTGAGTCAGTTTACCTACTTCTTTCTATCTTAGAAGCAAACACTTGTGTCAACTGTGTGCACTGATTCTTACATGTTTACTTACTGCACTTGTTATATTACTTTATGTTGACAATTATCCATGAGATATACATGTTACAAGTTGAAAACAATTGCTGAAACTTAATCATTCTTTGTGTTGCTTTGAAACCTCTTACTTTGAATCTATTGCTTTATGAGTTAGCTCTTATGCAAGTCTTTTTGATACTTGTCTTGAAAGTACTATTCATGAAAAGTTTTTGCTATATGATTCAGTTGTTTAGTCATTATCTTTTTGTTAGCAAATCATTGCTTTGAATCACTTCATTCATCTCATATGTTTTACAATAATGTTGATCAAGATTATGTTGGTAGCATGTCACTTCAGAAATTATTGTTTTTATCGTTTACCTACTCGAGGGCGAGTAGGAATTAAGCTTGGTGATGCTTGATATGTCTCCAACGTATCTATAATTTCTTATGTTCCATGCTAGTTTTATAACAATACCAACATGTTTTAGTCATACTTTATAATGTTTTTATGCATTTTCCGGAACTAACCTATTAATAAGATGCCGAAGCGCCAGTTCTGTTTTCTGCTGTTTTTGGTTTCAGAAATCCTACACACGAAATATTCTCGGAATTGGACGAAACAAAATCCCACGGTCTTATTTTCCACGGAGGCTTCCAGAACACCGAAGAGGAGACGGAGAGGGGCCACGACCACGAGGCGGCTACTCCATAGGGCGGAGCGGCCCCACCTCTGGCCGCGCCGCCATGTCAAGAAATGGTTAGGGTTCGCCCCCTTTCGCCCGGAGGAGGGGACGAGAGGTAATGGGTCAATAAATGGAAGCAGTGGCGGACCCAAGATTTTCATCAAGTCTGGACGAACTTTAAGCTCGGCCAAAGTTTCATTAAAATAGGTTGCGCCGTCTGCAAGAAGCCTAGCGCGTGCCGGGACTTAGGGACGGTTGGGTCCACCTAAGAATGAAAATGCATCGAGAAATAACCCTGGCCTCGTGAATATTGGCGGAATTGGTCAGTTCAAATAACCTAAGTTTCGTTTTGAATCTCCAAGAAAATACATCTGTTTAAAATCGGAGTACATTAGGTCTGATGACCGGAAAGTTGAGGAATTCGTCTCGCGTTCCTATGTGAACATTGTGTGCGCGCTCTTGTTTGTATCTGTACCGTGACTCGTGAATAACATGGTAACAGAGTCCGGTTTGAGCAAGAATCCCCCGTATCAGCCATCCGATGAAGGTACACGAGATGACTACTAATAACCCTTGATCAATCCCGGCCGGAGGAGAAGATGCAGACGCTAGCACAGCCATCCACGATGAAGGATCGCGAGAAGACATGCTGTATCCTTAATCTTGACGACGATCTCATCGCCGAGATCTTTGTCCGCCTGCCGAGCAGGTCCGTCATGCGCGCCAGCGCCGTCTGCAAGGACTTCCGTCGCGTCGCCTACGCGCACCGTCGCCCGCTGGAGCTTCTCGTGTACAGCTTCAACGCAGCCGCCGCAGCAGAACGCAACGGCGCGCCGGACACGTGCCGTGCCGTCGGTTGCCACCTGGAGGCCGTTTCCGTCTCCGCCTCCGCCCGACGTCCGGCGCGGCGGCGTCTCGCGCATCTCCCGGTGTTCCTACGACGGTCGGAGCGTCTGGGCGAGGAGTACTGCGTCGCGCTGGCATCGTGCGACGGGCTCCTCCTGCTCGGTACGTCGGCCGGCGGGCAGTACGTCATCTGCAACCCCGCCATGTCGCAGTGGGCCGAGCTCCCGCGGCTGCGCCGCCGCTGCCTCCGCGACCTGCCTTGCTACGCGTTCCGGGAGTTCGGGTTCTACTTCCACGAGCCGTCGGGCGAGTACCGGGTCCTGTGCCACGTGACGGTGGACGAGGAGTCGCGGGCGGCGCGCTACTACGTGCTCTCCACGGGCGCCGGTAAGCCCCGCCGGCTGGACGGAGTGGAGGCCACGCCCGTCCACAGCAACTGCGTCCCCTCCGCCTGCGACATGATCACGCCGGCCGTCTTCCGTGGGCGCCTGCACTGGCTGCGGCACCCGGAGGCCGGTTCCGCCGGCGGCGAGATGGCGGTGTTCGACTTGGCGGACGAGACGTTCAGTAGGATGGCTTCTCCGCCGACCAGCGACGACGAGCACTTGACCAACCTGATCGTCGCGGACGGATCGCTCATGGCGTCCGAATTCCCGGACAGGGAGCTGGGCCTGGGCGTCGATCTCTGGGTGCTCGGCGGTTACAGAGGAGGAGGTGGCGGCGCCAGGGAGGAGATAAGATGGGAGCGGCGGCACTGGGTGGAACTGCGGTGGCAGCAGGCCAGGACGATGCCGACGTGGCTGGATGTCGTGGCGGCCGACGACGTGGAAGGAGACGTCGTCCTAAGAACCAACAATGGCGTGGTGGTGTACAACGTGCGGAGCGCCACAGCTAGGGTCGTCGACGTCGGCCCCGGAGCCGTTCGGCTGACGCGGCGTGCCCTAACGATGAGGGAGAGCTTTGTACGGCACGGTTTCTTCGAGAAATCAAAATCGAGAAATCAAATGCGATTTATCTCCTTGGACCTTTGTACATGTGGCATAGAGGTACCCCTTTGTGACACTTGGTTGAAACATATGTAATGCAATGATACTACATGGAAATCCGAGCTAATTAGGACAAGGTGCGGGCATTATTGGTATTCGATGCATGAGGCTTGCAACTTATAGGAAGTTTTATGCATAACACATATGAATTATTACTACCGTTGACAAAAGGGAAATACATTTGTACACCCAAGCATGGGTGTGGATGTTTCAGCCACCGTTGATTCGCTTTGAGATCCGGATAAAGAAGATGAAAGAGAACAATTTTCCATCACATTTTCTAGCATGTGCTTTTCCGTGAGACCAGGCCAAAAGTGAGCCAGACGCACACCCGACATGCAGGATTCCCGGGGCAACGACCGTGGGGACAGGCCTACGAGTTAGGCGTACACGATTCTTTACTGAGTCCCACACCTCTCCTTTCTTCTCCACGGGATCCCATCTTTTCCTTTCCACCATGGTCTCCTTCACCCCCACCTGCCTTCTTTTCTCTCTCCAACCGGTGTTGTCCGGTGACTCCGCATGGCCAGAGCCTTGCAGCCTCGAGCTGTGCTCATGTGTGCGGGCTACGAGCCGCTGCTTCGGTGAGGGTGCCAACCTCGAACTCCGGCGGAGGTACGTGGAGCCGGCACCGCTGTCGAAGAGCCTGTGGACCATGCCGTCGGACAGCATCGGCGACCGCTGCGAGATAGCCCTCTGAACACGCGACGACGGAGCGCTCGCCTACACCGTCGAGGCGGCACTCGTCGCGAATCTGAGGGGTACAGTGTACATTGGGTTTGACATCGGCAACACGTCCGTGGCGCGGATGAGCGAGCGCGGGGTGACCGCGACCACCAATGCACGTCGGCCAAGCGCACTGCCTGCTCGTTCTCAGCAGCGACCAAACCTCAAAAGCAATGTTGTTTACTCCTCTCATGCATGGTCCCCGCTGGTTCTTCCTTCAGTCTTTCACCTCTGGAATCCCTACCTAGTATTTTCCATCCAGCAACAAGGTACCTAAGGACGGAGGACGGCGGCGAGACCTGGGTGGCTGGGTGGCATGACAGCGTGCCCCGAGACATGCATATCTCCGGCCATGTATCTCCCTTCAAGCAAGACGGATCTTCGCAAGAAGCTGGCCAAAGCTCACAAATCAATTTTTCATGCCTGTGTTACAAATCAATTCATCACAGTCGAGATATTTCTCGCGTAATTACGCAGCTGGGAACCTTAACTGAGATTATTTTTTATCTGACGGTGTACATGTAAACAAATTGTAAGCAAAATGCTGTATGAGCATGGTGCCAAACCTTATCCTAATTGGCACCTAACCAAAAAAAAAAATACGAGTAGCTTCATGCAGTTCAGGAGGCGCGGCGAGCTCGAAAGCGACACAACGGTGAGCCTTCATGACGGCCAAAGCAGAATCAAACGAGCCGAGTGCAGACCCATCGCTGCATGGCGTTGATGAGCACCACCAGGCAGAGCTTGGACAAGAGGCGAGAAACAGGTCCCCGTGTCTGCAGAAGCAACAACGTCTGCCGAGGGGAACTTCACGTCGAGCTCGCCCGTCCGGAGCTGTCTTGGTTAGAGCTCTTCGCCCTCGACGTCATGTCACGGACGGCCTTGCTGCCGTTTCCTCCGCGCAGATGCAACATTCGCTGCAAGAACAGCAAGCCGGGCACGGCCCTCTCAGGCATGCGCACGGCGCTGGCCGCAGCGATCTCCGGTCGGCATTGGCGCGCATCTCACCGGTACGCGTTCAGCAGCGCCCTCATCGTGGCTTCGGCCGCCGTGGACGCCGCAAGCATGACGCTCGGCGTCATCCCGCAGCGCGACGCCGTGATGCGCCAGTCCACGCACATCTGCGCATCCATGGAGGCCACGGGGCACCGCATCGACACCGTCGAGCGCGAGCTCGACAGCCTCCGCTGCCGCCACCTCCACTCCAAAGAGGCGGCGGCCACCGCACAAACGGGCTCAGCCATGATCGACCGCGTCTCCGCCAAGTCGGCCATATTCTGGATCCCGCGCAGCCAGCTCTTGAACGGCAAGGACCTGTCCCCCGGCACAGCCAGCGCTAAGGCGGGCATCAAGTCGTGGCTAGTGCGCGGGTTCAAAAACTTATTCTTCCGCCAGGCCAGGGAACGGCGGAACGCACAGCGACGGCGGGCGCACCGCGTACTGTACCTGCGCTTCCGCGGCGCGGTGGAGACGGCTCTAGGCCAGGCCTCCAGGCGGCGGGCGTGGAGCTGACCGGTGGAGCCGCGCGCGCCTAGGGAAGATATCCGGAGGGGGAAATAGCACGAAGAATCCGCCGCCGGCAAGAACACGACGATGAATGGAAAGAGAGGGGAATGGAGGACTGATGCGGCAGTACTTTTCTTGGATAGCGGCAACATCCTAGGCTATGTTGTTCCCGACATGAACAGATCGTCCGACGCTGCAGCGGGTCACATGGTGAAAAGCCGGGGAAAAAGGAGGATTGATGCGACTGAAAAATTGTCCACGGTCAGGAAAATGTTCAACCTACTTCCACTTTGCACGGATCTCGAGCTTCAAACGAACGGCAGAGAAAACATCCACACCCATGCTTGGGTGTACAAAATCGACACTCTTGACAAAATTGTTTCCATGTTTTCAAAATAAAAAGCTCTAGCACATGAGTAATCCCTGCTTCCCTCTGCGAAGGGCCTTTCTTTTACTTTATGTTGAGTCAGTTTACCTACTTCTTTCTATCTTAGAAGCAAACACTTGTGTCAACTGTGTGCATTGATTCTTACATGTTTACTTACTGCACTTGTTATATTACTTTATGTTGACAATTATCCATGAGATATACATGTTACAAGTTGAAAACAATTGCTGAAACTTAATCATTCTTTGTGTTGCTTCGAAACCTCTTACTTTGAATCTATTGCTTTATGAGTTAGCTCTTATGCAAGTCTTTTTGATACTTGTCTTGAAAGTACTATTCATGAAAAGTTTTTGCTATATGATTCAGTTGTTTAGTCATTATCTTTTTGTTAGCAAATCATTGCTTTGAATCACTTCATTCATCTCATATGTTTTACAATAATGTTGATCAAGATTATGTTGGTAGCATGTCACTTCAGAAATTATTGTTTTTATCGTTTACCTACTCGAGAGTAGGAATTAAGGTGATGCTTGATATGTCTCCAACGTATCTATAATTTCTTATGTTCCATGCTAGTTTTATAACAATACCAACATATTTTAGTCATACTTTATAATGTTTTTATGCATTTTCCGGAACTAACCTATTAATAAGATGCCGAGCGCCATTGTCTTTTGGTTTCTAAATCCTACACACGAAATATTCTCGGAATTGGACGAAACAAAATCCCACGGTCTTATTTTCCACGGAGGCTTCCAACACCGAAGAGGAGACGGAGAGGGGCCACGACCACGAGGCGGCTACTCCATAGGGCGGAGCGGCCCCACCTCTGGCCGCGCCGCCATGTCAAGAAATGGTTAGGGTTCGCCCCCTTTCGCCCGGAGGAGGGGACGAGAGGTAATGGGTCAATAAATGGAAGCAGTGGCGGACCCAAGATTTTCATCAAGTCTGGACGAACTTTAAGCTCGGCCAAAGTTTCATTAAAATAGGTTGCGCCGTCTGCAAGAAGCCTAGCGCGTGCCGGGACTTAGGGACGGTTGGGTCCACCTAAGAATGAAAATGCATCGAGAAATAACCCTGGCCTCGTGAATATTGGCGGAATTGGTCAGTTCAAATAACCTAAGTTTCGTTTTGAATCTCCAAGAAAATACATCTGTTTAAAATCGGAGTACATTAGGTCTGATGACCGGAAAGTTGAGGAATTCGTCTCGCGTTCCTATGTGAACATTGTGTGCGCGCTCTTGTTTGTATCTGTACCGTGACTCGTGAATAACATGGTAACAGAGTCCGGTTTGAGCAAGAATCCCCCGTATCAGCCATCCGATGAAGGTACACGAGATGACTACTAATAACCCTTGATCAATCCCGGCCGGAGGAGAAGATGCAGACGCTAGCACAGCCATCCACGATGAAGGATCGCGAGAAGACATGCTGTATCCTTAATCTTGACGACGATCTCATCGCCGAGATCTTTGTCCGCCTGCCGAGCAGGTCCGTCATGCGCGCCAGCGCCGTCTGCAAGGACTTCCGTCGCGTCGCCTACGCGCACCGTCGCCCGCTGGAGCTTCTCGTGTACAGCTTCAACGCAGCCGCCGCAGCAGAACGCAACGGCGCGCCGGACACGTGCCGTGCCGTCGGTTGCCACCTGGAGGCCGTTTCCGTCTCCGCCTCCGCCCGACGTCCGGCGCGGCGGCGTCTCGCGCATCTCCCGGTGTTCCTACGACGGTCGGAGCGTCTGGGCGAGGAGTACTGCGTCGCGCTGGCATCGTGCGACGGGCTCCTCCTGCTCGGTACGTCGGCCGGCGGGCAGTACGTCATCTGCAACCCCGCCATGTCGCAGTGGGCCGAGCTCCCGCGGCTGCGCCGCCGCTGCCTCCGCGACCTGCCTTGCTACGCGTTCCGGGAGTTCGGGTTCTACTTCCACGAGCCGTCGGGCGAGTACCGGGTCCTGTGCCACGTGACGGTGGACGAGGAGTCGCGGGCGGCGCGCTACTACGTGCTCTCCACGGGCGCCGGTAAGCCCCGCTGGCTGGACGGAGTGGAGGCCACGCCCGTCCACAACAACTGCGTCCCCTCCGTCTGCGACATGATCACGCCGGCCGTCTTCCGCGGGCGCCTGCACTGGCTGCGGCACCCGGAGGCCGGTTCCATCGGCGGCGAGATGGCGGTGTTCGACTTGGCGGACGAGACGTTCAGTAGGATGGCTTCTCCGCCGACCAGCGACGACGAGCACTTGACCAACCTGGTCGTCGTGGACGGATCGCTCATGGCGTCCGAATTCCAGGACGGGAAGCTGGGCCTGGGCGTCGACCTCTGGGTGCTCGGCGGTTACAGAGGAGGAGGTGGCAGCGCCGGGGAGGAGATAAGATGGGAGCGGCGGCACCGGGTGGAACTGCGGTGGCAGCAGGCCAGGACGATGCCGACGTGGCTGGATGTCGTGGCGGCCGGCGACGTGGAAGGAGACGTCGTGCTAGGAACCAGCAATGGCGTGGCGGTGTACAACATGCGGAGCGGCACGGCCAGGGTCGTCGACGTCGGGCCCAGAGCCGTTAAGCTGACGCGGCGCGGGCTAACGATGAGGGAGAGCTTTGTACGGCACAGTTTCTTCGAGAGGCGGCCGCATCCCGGCTTGCCGTCCTTCATACTATGCCACTGATACAGAGGGAGGGAGTTGATAATCCCTCCATACCCAAATATAGTCTAGTGTGTATTAGGTTTTTTCTAAACTTCAACAAAATTTGTACGTAAATAAAAAATGATGGGAGCGTCTGAAAATCAGTCGACTGAGATTTAGTAAATCTCATCTCAGTCGCTCATGTTATTTCCTTCTTAAACCATTGTGGATTGTTTGTTTAGTTGCTGAACTCGTGTGTTTGACACTGGAAAAATCTTAGTTGCAACCGAGGTGAAATAGGAGAACGCTCAGTTGCAACCAAAAAGGGTTAGATGCAATTCACATGTAACTAAAAAAGTTGCAATCCACGAGCAACTGAAAAAATCCTAGTTGCAACCGACATGCAGTAGAAAAAAACTACGTTACAACCTAATTACACATAAAAATGTAATTGATAAAATCTACAATTAAACATTGCATAGAAAGCAACATCTTATGTAACATACTAACAAAATCTCTTATTGTCTATGATTTTAGGTAGCCCATCTTTTGGAGACAACTTCAAGTAATGGGTTTTATACATCACTCCTGGAATGTACAATCTCGGGTGATGTTTTTAGGACAATGTGTGGGCCGATTATGCTTCGCCTTGGTCATGTTGCTCATAAGCACCCAAGTCAGTTGGGTTGCTCACTCATGCCATCACATTCATCGGATTAACCAATTGAACTTGATCCCTGTGATTTTCTCCACAACTCCTAGCGCATCTCTTAGAAGACTTCTCTTTGCGCATCCACCTCCGTGCGAGATGAAAGGCATAGTATTCCTTCTATCCAATTCTCCATTTCTCTCTCAGATTGGTACTCACTTTTTACTCTCCACCATGTCTAACAAAATAGTATTGTTCTATAATTTAATTGCAACCCCACTAACAACTATAAAATTATAGAAGCAACCCTACATGCAACTACAAAATCTCAGTCGTGACCCCACTTACTTGCAACTAAACAAATCTCGTACCCCGCTTGCAACTAAAAAATCACAGTTACAGCTTAACTTGCAACTGTGAAATCTCTTCCACTTGCAACTATGCAGACAGCAGTTGCAACCTCATTTGCAACTATAAAATCTTAGTTACAATCTGGGTTGTAAGTGTGAAATCTTAGTTACAACTTTAATTACAACCGAAAAATCTCAATTGCACTTTCCTTGTAACCAAAAATTTCGGTTGCCATCCCACATGTAATTAAAAGAATCTCACTTCAAACCCACATTCAACCCCCATGCTACCAATTTTTGTTTTGTCTCTACTTAGCCTAGAATTAGGTTACAATCGAACTGCTCACTGGGAATCAAAGATTGCGTTGGAATTGAGTCTCCTCGTCATGGAATTGAGTTCAGACATCGCCGGCACCGGTAGGAACGTTGACTCGCTTCCATTTCAATTCAAATGTCTATAAATTAAAGACTGGTTCTATTGCCACACAGACTTATACCTTTATAATTTGCCCTATGTTTTCTTTTATAGATCAGTTCATCTTTTCAACTCCAAAATACTTGTGAAATATTGTACATTATACCTGGCTGGATCGAAGTTGGTCAATCCCCTGAATCGCTAGATCTCCAAACCGATCATTTTCCTCCATCGGGCCAAAAACGGAGGAGCCGCAGACGGTTTGCCCACCACGAACGGCGCAGGAGGTGCAGAGCTGCAGAGCTGCCTCCCAACAGTGACACCAACCATGCATAGTTTGTCCGCCGAGCTGCATCGATTGGTTCCTTCTAGCGTCGCCTTGGGTGCAGCTTGTTGAAGCTGATTCCGGTGTTTGCTAAATCTGGTTCACATCTTTGTACTTGGACTACGGTTTTTTTTTTTTTTTAGAAACACAGAACAAACGCAGACGCTCACATACACGCGCTTACACTCACCCCTAAGCACACACGCACACCCTACCCCTATGAGCACCTCCGGAAGACTGAGCCGGCGGATTGGATCTTGAAATTAACGAAGTCACCACAGGCGCCTCGCTGTCGACGGGAACATCGCCTCCCACTGAATGAATATTCCGTCTTTATGAGACACACAAATGTCAAACCTGGGGTTTGAACTCTGGTGGCCTCGGGGTACAACCACCCTCCTAACCACCCAACCTGAGGTTGGTTCTCTGGACTACGGTAATTTGGTCGTTAGAAAGTCATGAATGCAGGGATCAACTAGCAAGGATCTCACATAAGGAACGGCAAAGGCAATTGCCGGCTGGTATCTGATTTTAGGTCGACTGGTAAAGTCACTTCCACATGGTATCCAAGTCATTTGCAGTTTGATACCAGCGGTTTGGGGATCGATTGACGCTTATATCTGGGCACATACTGTATTTCACAGGTATTTCAGAGTTTTAAAAAAAGAATAGATGTGTAAATGGAGATATGGGGCAAATTATAAACAAATCAGTCTAATGTGTGGCAAATAGTAAAAGTCTAAATAATATGTGGCAAATTCTAGAGATCCTAAGTAATGTGTGGCAAATTATAAAATATCCCTCCATATCCACCTGATCATATCCGGGACACCAGAAATATTTTGTGTTGTTATTACATTTTTTCGAATCTATTATTTCGTCTATTTTGACCAATACTGAAAATATTCGATTTTAACCATTTGGGGGATGTGATAGAGATGTTTGTAGCCGGTTGATCCCTCTGCGAGAGATTTATCTTGGAGAGATTGAATGTGGTGTTGTTCCACTGTTTTTGTCACAACTGGGCTGGGCGGGTTACTGTCTCGGTCGCAACTTTGCTGCATCGCGGTTTGCAGAACCTGTTGGACAGTGGCCTGATTCCGCTCTCATGACAGCCGTGATTACGTTGGAGAACTCATGTCTGACACACATACTTCATCCAAACCACTGCAAGTATTCTCAAGACTTCACAACAAACATCGTGTTGTCCATGTCCCTTCCAAACACCCTAGGATAGCCGTGCAGAGGCATGGTTCTGCATGAATACCACTCAACCAGAGATCTTGCGCGTGCATAGCAGCTGTTCCGTTGACAGTGCTTCTCTTTCGGATCCTCCAAATCACCTCGATCCACCTATTGTGGCGGTGGCGACGCATTACCCAAGGCTTGGGGCCATGACGGCACAATGGACCACGAAGGCAAGAAGCTAGCAACACCATCGCGAGAACCATCGGAGGCAACTTCATGCGGCAATTCTAAGACAACCAACCATGTACAAATGCACCTAGATGATTAGGTCGGCTTACAACATAGTCCTACAACAAGTACTACATGCTCGCCTTGCCCAACCTCAACCCAAGAATGGTGATGAGGTGGGGCAAAAAGCCTCCCGACCGCGTCACAACCAACGCCCAATAACACCATAGCACGACCAAACTCCAATGTTACCTCGACCAGCATACCACTACATGCGCCTAGAAGATGAAGCGAGCGAATGGCAAGTCTGACCGATCATGGGAATGAGTCGACAGGGGAGTGTTGGCGATTGTCGTACATTGCGCCACAGGGACTCACACCTTGAGTAGTAACCAACACCGGTCAGGCCACCATCTCCGAGTGCCACATTGGGGACACCCCTTGCAGCCAAAGTAGCGCCTGGTCTAACAAGGCAGACCTAGGGTTTCCCATGGCGTCGAGGGGATGAACGATCATGCCCAAGACCATGCCTCCAAGGAGGGAAATGGCACCCGCACGCGTCACCATGGTCAGCATCAGAAGTGCTGAGCACGGTTTTCACCCGGCCCCCCCCCCCCCCGACGAGCCGGAATTTGCCGTCCGGAACCGCCACCGCAGGATGTAGCTAGTAGCCGACGGAGGGGAGAGAAACCCACCAAAACCAGCGCAACAGCCACCCAAAACTAACGAGAAACAAGACCGAGATGGTCCGATCGAGGTAGCTAGGTCGTTGCCGCCACCAGAGCAACTATAACAACCACTGCCGCCGGAGGAGGACCACCGTGAGGCCAGCCCTCCGCAGATACAAAGCCAAGCCGACGCGACCTTCGAGCAAGCCCGCACAAGCCCATATGGGCCCACGCACGCCGTCGGAGCACCATGCCGCCTCGCCCCACCTCTACCACTCCTCGTCCACCCTGCATCTTCGATGACGCCATCCGCACTCGCACACAACCTCTGGACCCAAGCAGGGAGGCCTACCTCCAAACCGCCGGGCTGGGAGCTGAGAGGGACTAGGCCCGCGCCGCCCCCTTCATCGACGTCGCACGGCTTTGCTCGGCGGCCACCTTAGGGGGCGACGAGGGGAGGGATAAGGGAAGGAGGGGTAGCGGTGCCAAGGAGTTAGGGTTCGCCCCCTGTCGCCCGGAGGAGCCGACGAGAGGTAATGGATCAATAAATGGAAGCAGTGGTGGATCCAAGATTTTGATCAAGCGGTAAGGCGGCCAAATTTTCATCAAAATAGGCCACGCCACCTGCCAGAAAACTGGCGCATACCGGGCTTAAGGACAGTAGGGTCCCCCTATAAATGGAAATGCATCGAGAAATAACCCTGGACTGATAACGGGTGCACATGAACCTAAGTTTCATTTTGAATCGCCAACAAAATACAGCTGTTTAAAATCGGTACATTACGTCTGATGACCGGAAACTTGAGGAATTTGTCTCGTGTTCCTATGTAAACAATGTGTGCGCGCCCGTGTTTGTATCTGTACCGCGAGTCGTGAATAAGCATGGTAACAGAGTCCGGCTTGAGCAAGAATCCCCCTATCTGCCATCTGGTGAAGATACACGAGATGACTACTAATAACCCTTGATCAATCCCGGAGGAGAAAATCATGCAGAAGCACAGCCATCGACGATCGATGGAGCAGCCTGAGAAGACATGTATCCTTAATCTTGACGACGATCTCATCGCCGAGATCTTCGTCCGCCTGCCGATCAGGTCCGTCGCCCGCGCCTGCGCCGTCTGCAAGGACTTCCGTCGCGTTGCCTACGCACACCGCCGCCCGCTCGAGCTTCTCCTGTACACTATCAACGCAGCCGAAGCAGCAGACCGCAACGGCGCGCCGGACACGTGCCGCGTCGTCGGTTGCCACCTGGAGGCCGTTTCCGTCTGCGCCTCCGCCCGACGTCCGGCGCGGCGGCGTCTCGCGCATCTCCCGGCGTTCCTACGACGGTCGGAGCGTCCGGGCGAGGAGTACTGCGTCGTGCTGGCATCGTGCGACGGCCTCCTCCTGCTCGGGACGGCCGCCGTCGGGCAGTACGTCATCTGCAACCCCGCCATGTCGCAGTGGGCCGAGCTCCCGCGGCTGCGCCGCCGCTGCCTCCGCGACCTGCCTTGCTACGCGTTCCGGGAGTTCGGGTTCTACTTCCACGAGCCGTCGGGCGAGTACCGGGTCCTGTGCCACGTGACGGTGGACGAGGAGTCGCGGGCGGCGCGCTACTACGTGCTCTCCACGGGCGCCGGTAAGCCCCGCTGGCTGGACGGAGTGGAGGCCACGCCCGTCCACAACAACTGCGTCCCCTCCGTCTGCGACATGATCACGCCGGCCGTCTTCCGCGGGCGCCTGCACTGGCTGCGGCACCCGGAGGCCGGTTCCATCGGCGGCGAGATGGCGGTGTTCGACTTGGCGGACGAGACGTTCAGTAGGATGGCTTCTCCGCCGACCAGCGACGACGAGCACTTGACCAACCTGGTCGTCGTGGACGGATCGCTCATGGCGTCCGAATTCCAGGACGGGGAGCTGGGCCTGGGCGTCGACCTCTGGGTGCTCGGCGGTTACAGAGGAGGAGGTGGCAGCGCCGGGGAGGAGATAAGATGGGAGCGGCGGCACCGGGTGGAACTGCGGTGGCAGCAGGCCAGGACGATGCCGACGTGGCTGGATGTCGTGGCGGCCGGCGACGTGGAAGGAGACGTCGTGCTAGGAACCAGCAATGGCGTGGCGGTGTACAACATGCGGAGCGGCACGGCCAGGGTCGTCGACGTCGGGCCCAGAGCCGTTAAGCTGACGCGGCGCGGGCTAACGATGAGGGAGAGCTTTGTACGGCACAGTTTCTTCGAGAGGCGGCCGCATCCCGGCTTGCCGTCCTTCATACTATGCCACTGATACAGAGGGAGGGAGTTGATAATCCCTCCATACCCAAATATAGTCTAGTGTGTATTAGGTTTTTTCTAAACTTCAACAAAATTTGTACGTAAATAAAAAATGATGGGAGCGTCTGAAAATCAGTCGACTGAGATTTAGTAAATCTCATCTCAGTCGCTCATGTTATTTCCTTCTTAAACCATTGTGGATTGTTTGTTTAGTTGCTAAACTCGTGTGTTTGACACTGGAAAAATCTTAGTTGCAACCGAGGTGAAATAGGAGAACGCTCAGTTGCAACCAAAAAGGGTTAGATGCAATTCACATGTAACTAAAAAAGTTGCAATCCACGAGCAACTGAAAAAATCCTAGTTGCAACCGACATGCAGTAGAAAAAAACTACGTTACAACCTAATTACACATAAAAATGTAATTGATAAAATCTACAATTAAACATTGCATAGAAAGCAACATCTTATGTAACATACTAACAAAATCTCTTATTGTCTATGATTTTAGGTAGCCCATCTTTTGGAGACAACTTCAAGTAATGGGTTTTATACATCACTCCTGGAATGTACAATCTCGGGTGATGTTTTTAGGACAATGTGTGGGCCGATTATGCTTCGCCTTGGTCATGTTGCTCACAAGCACCCAAGTCAGTTGGGTTGCTCACTCATGCCATCACATTCATCGGATTAACCAATTGAACTTGATCCCTGTGATTTTCTCCACAACTCCTAGCGCATCTCTTAGAAGACTTCTCTTTGCGCATCCACCTCCGTGCGAGATGAAAGGCATAATATTCCTTCTATCCAATTCTCCATTTCTCTCTCAGATTGGTGCTCACTTGGTACTCACTTTTTACTCTCCACCATGTCTAACAAAATACTCCCTTCGTTTCTTTCTATAATACCTAGTGTTTTTTGGCACGGAAATTAGCGCAAGCAATTTTGTTAACACAAAACCCCCTGGCGATCTGAGAGAGAATAGGAAACAGAAAACAGATCGGTGGAAGCAGAAAACAGATCGCGTGATGTACTCCTGTTTCCATAACCGCAGCTCGCGTGATGTACTCCCTATCTCCCGGTATTCTTTCTTCCCCGATTCTTTCCGTGTCTCTCCAGAGAATAGAGAGAATACGTGAGAGAGAAAACAGCCACGAGAGAGGAAATCTAATCTTGGAGATGTGAGACAGAGAGAGTCGTACATGGGTTTTAAGAGGAGGCGTGCGTGGGTGTCCAGTATGCGTACGTTGGTTTGCAGATTTTAAGGAACCTAACAGATTGGTTTCCGTATATATGGAACTCACCTGATCGGTGGAAGGACTAAAACGCAAAAAACACAGCCTCTACTCTTAAATTTTGAAACAAATGTGAAAAATCTATAGGCACTATAGAAAGGAACGGAGGGAGTATTGTTCTTCCTCTACCCACACATTTCACAAGGGATGTTCTTGGCGTGCACAAATGTTCATCACTTATGTTCATCTTATTACAAGGCCAATTATCAATTAATTGACGACGTGGGCTTAGCCCAGTGGTTGGAGTCGCAGTGGCGCGCTCCAACAACCGGAGTTTGATTCCTGTCAGGGACAAATTTCGGAATTGTCACGCCAAGTCCCGCTTCTACTATATCAAAAAGTGTCTAGTTCCTCCTAGACACGGTTTCATTATTTTTTTAATTATCAATTAATTCACCAGGACCTTGACGACCATATGGTTTTCACCTGATCTTCAACATAATAGTCATATCTGTAAAAAGAACCCAAATGAAAAATAAGAAAGAATACACACATTTGTTGCCTTAACTTCTGAAGAGATCAAGGTGGAAGATCAAAATGTCCCAAGCTAGGGCGAGGGTGTATCACTAATTCACCATTTATTTCCAAGCCTGCATTCCTGTTATATTTTTTAATATCTTGAAAATTATCCGAATCTTCATTGTAGAAAACGATCTTCAATATATCAGAAGGTGTAACCATTACAAACAAGTCATAACATCACAGTTCTACATTCTCAAGCAAAAAAAGCATGTTACCTTTACATGCATGGCCATATCATCATCTACTTTGTAGAGTCTAGACCTGTCCCCTATACAAATACGGAAATAAATAAAAATAACCCTGGAGATATATAGCATTGTCCAGTAGCTGATACTTCAGAAATCGAACTTGCTCTTGTGAGAGCCGTTTGTTTTCATGATGGCCTAATCAAGCCGTACATATCTTTCTACTCGGGATCTGTACATTTTTTGGCTACTCTTATTGCCGGTTTCGCCTATTCTCTAACACGTTGGCGTTGCTACACTACAACCAAATGTTATTTTCAAGAAAGTGTCATATTGTTCTACAAGCACGCTTGCCACCAGGGCCTAAGATTTGCTTAAGACATGCCAAAGATAACTTCCGCATAGAATAGATATGAATTACAATATTTATATTACATACCAGTGATGAAGACCTTGGAGAAAGAACGTGTGGATTTCAAGGTTATCTTCTATGGACAAAGAGTATCGTAAAAAAGGAATACTAATATTTACATGAACCTATCTATCCAAGATGAAAAGTGGCGATAAGACTTCCTTGTTGCTCTGAATTTGATCCACTTCAATTCTTCCTTGCTTAAGACAATAGTTCTGTATAAACTGGGCGTGACATGCTGGAAGATGAAAGCATGATTAAAGAGAGTCCATGCTAACCTCAGAGATGGAGCTGGTTAAAGAGAGTCCATGCTTGTGTTGCTGAATCTCGGGGTCACAATGAACGAGCTGCCACCTAAGTGAATTTGTCGCTATGATCATGGTGTTCTGGTTGCGGCTCCTGGTGTTCAGAAACGGAAAATCAGATGACCAGATCAGTTACCTCGTGCATGTGTTGCAGCAGCTTGTTCAGTCAGGCTCCGTGCACCTCCATGGTTCACCCGTGCCAAAGAAGTGTCTGCATAGTCCAACATCTGCATGTTTTAAAAACATTCAGAACACAATGCAGGGTTGCTCACAACCAAATATTAAGAACTTCAACCCTCCTATCTTGTCCTTGAAACTTTGTCTGGTCTAATATAAATTAAATAGAAAAATATTACGTACTCGTTAATTGACAGTAAACTAAAGGAGGCGTTGATACTTGGGTCAATCGCATGCCCTCGAATGCAGGTCCAACAACTCACTACAAGCAAATACCTGTCAGATTTGGCCTGATGCATATATTATGTACTACTTCAAATCTAATTTTACTTCAAATCTAATTTGTGTTAAGATTACTCGCAATGGGAAATATCATACACTAGTATCATGTACATCATACTGATTTATGATACCACCACGGCACCACCACAATGCATAGTACTCCCCCCGTTTCTTGATATAAGCCATATAGTTTTGTTTACAAAAATTCTAAAATATAAGATGTATTGCGATGTATCACTTGTATGGAGATTCTTTTTAGAAATTTTATTATGTTTACTTATCTAATGTGAACCCCTCTATATTCTCACGTCAATTAGTCAAGAGTCTTGAAAGTCTTATGCATGTATATTTAATATATGTATATCTTATGACATGTGTTACTTTCTTTGATCCAATATATAGGGTAAACTCCATCAAATCCTATTTTGGTTAAGATGTGCATGAAATTCAATTTCATATGTATATGCACATAGTTTTGTGGAGTTTGTCCTATATGTTGTAGTGTATCTAACTACTTTGGACCCAATTAGTTTGGGAACCATTTTGTATTTAATTTTGTTTTAGGTACAAGGAGATACATTGGATGCTTGTCTCACACTTAGGAAGAAGTGGTGACTCAATGGTAATTTGAGGCAAACTAGGATGATCAACAAACTCCTATCTACTACCTCCACACCAATGTTATCTCGGTAACAAGTATCTTCTCATGCATATTTCTCTAGAATCCAACCGTGTGGTTGCATCGTGGCATGAATCTCTCGATTTGCAAATATTATGCTTCTTGCAAAGATTTTAATGAAACCTCTTTATTGCAAATGTGAGTAAATTGAGATGAGCACATATGTTGGGAGTTATATAAAATCATGATCATAATTCATCCATCCCGACTATGCCTATTTGCAAAATATCCGGGGCCCAAAAATCGGCTAAGGACTTTCTGGCGAGTGGCTCAGTACTCCCCTGGATCAGGGCCGGACTTTTGCCCGGATTTTCCAGAGGCCGGATTTTCCGGGGGATTTTCCGGCCCCTACTTACACCGGATTATCCGCGTCTTCTACTCTTTCTCTCCTCCATCTTTGATCTTGAGAAGCTTGCCCTATCTCTCTATCCCTCCATGATTCTTGCCCCCTTTTGAGGGAAAAGAGAGAGGAGATCTAGATCCACACTTTGACCAAACCATATCATCTCTTTGTGAGTGAATCTTTGGGATCTAGATCTTGGAGAATTTTGTGTTCTCCTCTTTGTTCTTCCTCTCTTATTCCCCCAATAGCTTTTGTAGCTTTGTTGGAATTTGAAAGAGAAGGACTTGAGCATCTTTGTGGTGTTCTTGCCATTGCATTTGGTGCATAGGTTTGAGTTCTCCACGGTGAGTCCGGGTTCTACTTCCACGAGCCGTCCGGCGAGTACCGGGTCCTATGCCACGTCACGGTGGACGAGGAGTCACGGGCGGCGCGCTACTACGTGCTCTCCACTGGCGCCGGTAAGCCCCGCTGGCTGGACGGAGTGGAGGCCACGCCCGTGCAGAGCAACTGCGTCCCCTCCGCCTGCGACATGATCACGCCGGCCGTCTTCCGCGGCCGCCTGCACTGGCTGCGGCACCCGGAGGCCGGTTCCGCAGGCGGCGAGATGGCGGTGTTCGACTTGGCGGATGAGACGTTCAGTAGGATGGCTTCTCCGCCAACCGGCGACGACGAGCACTTGACAAACCTGGTCGTCGCGGACGGATCGCTCATGGCGTCCGAATTCCAGGACGGGGAGCTGGGCCTGGGCGTGGACCTCTGGGTGCTCGGCGGTTACAGAGGAGGTGGCGGCGCCAGGGAGGAGATAAGATGGGAGCGGCGGCACCGGGTGGAACTACGGTGGCAGCAGGCCAGGACGATGCCTACGTGGCTGGATGTCGTGGCGGCCGGTGACGTGGAAGGAGACGTCGTCCTAGGAACCAGCAATGGCGTGGCGGTGTACAACGTGCGGAGCGGCACGGCCAGGGTCGTCGACGTCGGGCCCGGAGCCGTTCAGCTGACGCGGCGTGCGCTGACAATCAGGGAGAGCTTTGTACGGCACGGTTTGTTCGAGATGCGGCCGCATCCCGGCTTGCCGTCCTTCATACTACATAGGGAGGGAGCTGCTGACTGATTCCGCCAAATGATACTACATAGGGTGTGTATGTCTCACTCAACTGAGAATTTTTAAAGTCTCAGTCACCTCAGAAAAGTGTAATTACAGTTTTAAAAAATGTGTAACTCGAAACAGTTGCACTTTTCTAGTAGAAAAGTGCAATTGCACTTTTTTAACAGAAAAGTGCAACTCAAGTGCATTTTTGTGAGTGACCAAAACTTAAGGAATTCTCAGTTGACTGATAATAGCAAAACCGTACTACATATAGGCCACGAGCTTATTAGGCCCAGGGCCTCCACTCTGTTTTGCTTCAAGATTTTAGAGGCATTTTATAATTTACCTCATTTTTCTTTACACCTTTATTATGTTTATTTGCCAAATGACCATCTCGCGGCAAGGCAAGGCAAGCGAGTGCGCAACCAGCTCACCTGAGTTCGAATCCTCATCTCGCGGTAATTTCGTAGGGAGGGGCGAACTTTAAACCGGGTTATCATCCTAGCGTCCATCCGCTAGGAGAGTCTCATCCTACCTAACAACGTATAGCAAAGGGAAGGATTATTCCCACGTTGGTCAATATTTTTTTTTATTTGCCAAATGACCACCACCTGTCATTGTTATTGATATGTGGTGGTCAAGTGTCAAATACAGGTTATGGGAGTGTTCAAGTTACCAATGTCACTTTGTGATGATTTAACCCGCTTGATACACAATTATTGGTGGGGTTCGGCTAATGGTAAAAGAATAACATATTGGGTAAGCTGGCCGAAACTTCTTCGATCGAAAATGCAAGGGCGCATGGGCTTCCGCGATATGCGCATTCTAAACCAGGCTCTTCTTGCAAGGCAGGCCTAGCGTTTATTGGCTTCCCTGACAGTCTTTGTGTCAGGGTTATGAAAGTGAGGTACTATCCAAATGGTAATCTCATAGATACTGTCTTCACAGGTAACCAATCATCAACATGGACAGCTATTGCATATGGTCTGGAATTCTTGAAAAAGGATTTAATATGGCGGGTTGGTAATGGTCGAAGCATAGGAATTTGGAGGATAGTTGGATCCCACGACAATTGTGCATGAAGGTTCTTTCACCTGAGAGGAATCTCTGTATTCGATGGGTCTCGGAACTCCTTGACAATCAAGGTAACTGGGGAAATGATACGAAGTTGCTTCCTTCCCATCGATGCAGATCTGATTTTACGCATTAAACCATCTCGCCGCTTTGACGGAGACGTTGTTGCATGGAAACCGGAGCAGTCTGGTATCTTTTCAGTAAAGAGTGCTTATAAGCTGGCACTCAATGAGTTGCCGGAACAATGTTTGTTCCCAACTACAAGCTCCAGGCCTGATGGCGATGATCTATGTTGGACAAAGATCTGGAACTCTAATACTCTACTGAAGGTTAAAATGTTTTCCTGGAAGTTACAGGTACGTGTTTGATTTCTTCGCTCGGACGTACGACGTACGAGACTGATTGCAATTTAATAGTAAAGATATACATAGGAGAACCAAACGATCTCGTGTCGTGATAAAGATCTAAACCGACTAGGTTTCATAGTCCAACCTAGTCGTATGAATAGCTATTTCCATAGAAATATCAATGAGACATAAGGTTCTTATTCCTTTATCCAAACGGTACCCATAGGAATTTTTCTTCTAGAAATATTATCCTCCGAAATTGCTATGCTTTTCGTTCTTCCAAACGGGGCCAATTTTTTTAAATAATACACTTTTTATTATTAATTCCTGAAATAATATTCATTTGTAGCAAATTTCAGAAATAATACACCGTCGGGGTGGTGGAACCCGAATTCACAAAATCGGGTTAGAGAAACCCGAATTGCCAAAGTCGGGTTGGAGAACCCCGATTTCAGGAATACCTGTGTTGCGCCAGAACAAACCAGAAAAATTCGGGATATAAGAACCCGATTTAAATGAATCGGGGTCGGTGAACCCCGACCCCGATTTTGAAAAATCGGGCTAGGTGAACCCGATTCCACTTAATCGGGCTTATTGAACCCAAGCAGCATTTTTTCCCGCTTTTTTGCGTTCACACAGTTTCCCGCCCGCCCTTGCCGCCACCCTTCCCGCCAGTCCTTCCCGCCACCATCTCCCGCCAATTTTATCCCGCCAGTCCTTCCCGCCACCATCTCCCGCGCTGGTGTCGAATTTTAGCCTATAAAAGCAGGCAGCGCTACTCTGGATTGCACAAGTTCTTGTATCTCTATCTTTGTGCTGTTTGCTCACTCTTAGCCATCATGAGTGTGCCGTGCTCTGACCCGGAGTTTAAGCCGGTGAAGGCGAAGGCTGCAAGTTTACCCCCCGGTGTGACTGCGGAGCGTTGTTGGTGCGGCCGTGTTGCTAAGGTTAAGGAGGTGGAGGATTTCTCCGACAAGTTCGGCATGAAATTTTCATGTGTGCGAGCTATGAGCATGATCCACCCCGTACTTCAGCTTCGTCGTCCACCAGGCCGCCGGTATGTTTCGACATAATTTTATGTTGGCTTAATTATGTTTGTGAATTTGATTTACTGTTACTGTTTGTGTTGTAGTCTCCCCCGCCCCTATGCAAATGGTTTCACTGGATAGACACGGAGCAACCGGATTGGGCACGCGAGGAGGTTGAGGAGAAACAGCGCCGTGCGTGGGCAACGTTCTTTGAGGAGGAGCGTTGGGAAAAGGTCCGTGCTAATGAGAAAGCAGAGCGAGAGAGGCAGATACAGAAACTAAGGGCGGAACAAGCTCGTAATCGAGAGGTGAATCAGAAGAGGATGGATGATGAGGCTGCACGTAGGTTTGCAGAGGAAGAGGTGCGCAGGGAGGCTCGTGAAGCGGAGAGGAAGAGACTAAGGGAAAGAGCTGCTGAAGCGCAAGCGGCAGAAGAACGCGGCGACAAGTCTGAAAAATGGCCACGGTGGACGCAGGGAAAGTAGTGTGATGTGTCGTATTGGCTATGTATCTTAATTTCAGCTGTATCTTAAATTTTGTTGTAGTGTCGTTGTATCTTAAATTCCGTTGTAGTGATAAACCCTATTTTTATTTGAGCTGCAATGTATCTTCATTTCAGTTTTAGTATTATTGTTTCCCGTCTAATTTTTCCCGCTCAGTTTTTCTCGCCTTTTACCCCCGCCGTAATCTCCCGCCAATTTTTCTCGCTCATTTTTTCCCGCCTTTTACTCCCGCCCTAATCTCCCGCCGAATTTTTCCCGCTCACATCTTCCCGCCGAAAGTCATCCCTTCTAGCCTATAAAAACCCCCCAGTGTTTCCTTCTGTTTCAGTGTATTGTCTCAGCAAGATGGATCCCCCATATAAGAATCCCCCCAATCTTTTCACCGAATCCATGGCCAAACCTCTTCTAGACGAGGCCCGCAAAGTGATGAGGGAGAGTAAGGTAGACACATTTGAGGAGTTCATCAGTAGCGACGCCTTGCTCCGTAAGGTGGGTAGGGAGTTTGAGAAATATTCTTATGGGTGGCCATTGAAGAAGATGCCTGCTTGCAGCCCACGGGAGATAAGGTGTGAGCTTATCAGGTTGAATGAGAAGTGGAAGTCACTAACTTGGAAGAATAAACGGGATAGGGAAAGGGATTTCAACTATCCATGGCTGTGGACGGTTGAGAGTGAGGACGACGGTGATATCTTTGAGCCTAGCAGCAAGGCGAAGAAAGCTGCATCGTCGAAGGGCAAGAGTGCCAAGTCCTCGAAGGGGAAGAGTGCTGCACCACCGGTCGTCGACTCGGACGACGACTTCGAGCCTAGCAGCAAGGTGAAGAATGCCCGGATTCCGGTCCTTCAATGTCTGCAGGAGACGGACGACACCGTCATAAGCATCAAAGAAGGTTCCGAATCTGTTCTCCAGTGCCGTATGTTTAGCCCTCCATGCCTTGCCATATTCAATTTCATACTTATATTGAAGGTGAACTCTTCTCTGGATGGCTTTAACCCCCATCGTTGTATTCTCTACAATCTCCTTGTAGAAGAGGCGAGCAAGCAGAGTGGATGTAAGGTTTCGGTGATCCTTCAGCATACTCGTAAGGACACAGGTGTGCGGCACACTGTCGCTCACCACCCATGTTGTGTCATACTTCGGACAGTACCCATGCACCCTTGCTGGACATCTAGCATCGCTGCAGACCACTGTCAAGAATTTCTGACTTGAAACGGTGGTTCTGAATACCCTTTGCATGTTCATTGCCCACTGAGTGATTGCTTCCTGCAGATGTCTCTTGTCAGCATATCTAGCACCAACTGAGATGGTGTTCATGCTGTACTCCCAGGCAGAATCGTGCCGATCATCGACTATCATTGCATCCGACAAATCATGGTTCCAAGAAGAGGGGATCGGATCCTCCTCGTCGTTATCATCTGAAGTATCGGATCCACCGGATTCATCTGAGTCAAGCTCATAGTCCACTCCAGCCTCGTCTTCCTCGTCCATCATGTTCTGCATCTGGTCTTCTTCTTCATCATCGCTTGAAGCGTGCCAAACACCTCTGTCAGCAGCTCAGCTCCTCCACCCCGCAGCAGCTCCACCACCACGCAGCAGCACCACCACCACCAGCTCCACCACCACCACCACCACCACCTCCACCACCACCAACACCACCTCCACCAAAACGCCTCAAAAACTAACCCATCTATAGATCAGGTGATTCTACAGCATTTGGTGGTCAAACTACAACAAATGGCTGGATAAATCGCTCAGAAATGAGAGAAAATGCTGCTGGGCTGAGAGCAAACGAGAGAGAGAGAGCTAAGATGAACTGAGCGAGCAGCAGGAGGAAGAAGAGAGGCGCGTCGGCCAGCAGCAGCGCGCGTCGGCCGAATTAAAAATGCCACCGTTTCGGGCGCGGCCACCCCGACTCGGGGTCAGGGCGCCGAATCTCGCGCCTCGGGATGGCGCACCCCGACACCGCCTGCTCCTGCGCAGGAGACAGACCGACAACGGCCCGGCGTGGCCGACAGCATCGCTTCGGGCGCACTGACCCCGACTTTGGCCATCCCCACCAGATTCCCTCCACTTCGGTTTCAGCAAACCCGATTTTTCTATTTCGGGTTAGCGGACCCCGACGGTGTATTATTTCTGAAATTTGCCAAAAACTACTATTATTTCTGGATTTAATATTAAAAAGTGTATTATTTAAAAAAAATCGCCCAAACGGGACCTAAACTCTATATGAAAATTCCCTGAAGAATTAAACCTCGAAATTTCTACTCCCTCCATTCCAGGAAACTTGTGTGAGTTTTATCTAATTTGGATGTATCTACGTACTATATGGTGTGTTGATACATCCAAATTTCTACATACTAGATGGTGTTTAAATACATTTAAATTTTTACAAATCAAAGATAACTTGGGTGAGATAGAGGGAATATGTTCTTTTTTATTTAAACCAAGAACGCACTACTCCATGCTACTTTATCGACGATGGAGCAATGATCGATGATAACGGAAAATATACTCGCATGTGCGTATAATCCCGGCAACCTATCGATTTTTCTTCTTGTGGGAGAACCTATCGTGTTACACGCAACTAAAAAATGTCTAGGTTACTGGTTCCGTAAGCAGCACGTTCTACTTCCGATACGTTGATCGAGCATCGAGAATGGAGACCTCGAGATTCAAAGCAGCACGCAGTTCTATTTGTTCGCCCTCGCCAGGTGCGAGGTGCAAAATCATTTCTCTTTTACTGTAAGTTCCAAGAAAGCTAGAGAAGTATTCCAATTAATCTTAAGATTTCCTCCGTTCTAAAATGGGAAAATTTGCTACAGAACACTGTTATTTTACGTCATCGTTTGCATCATTATAATTTTGTACATTTGCCAGAACACACCACCTGTCCCAAAACGGAAACTTTTGCATTTTTTTCAAAATCAGTCATAGCATGGTCATCCCAGCCAAAAGTGCCAAAATTTCCCTTTTTGGACAGGTGTTTAATGTGATAATGTAATGGTATTAAAGACACAATCGAGCGGTGTGTTTTGGCAAACGCCAAAAAATAACAGT
The DNA here is from genome assembly GCA_030979885.1 of Lolium multiflorum. Taxonomy (NCBI): domain Eukaryota; kingdom Viridiplantae; phylum Streptophyta; class Magnoliopsida; order Poales; family Poaceae; genus Lolium; species Lolium multiflorum. The sequence goes on along the minus strand of CM061752.1, from coordinate 24,970,293 downwards.
GTCCTGTAGCAAATTTTCCCTTCTAAAATATAAGGGCATCTCCAGCGGCGCCCGTCCCCGTGACCGGAAATGCGTCTGCCATCCTCTTCAGTAGCGAAAGTAACCGCCGTGAGACGATACCGACCCAAATATGCGCTCGGATACGTCTCGCAGACACTGCGCGACGCCAGTGTACGCTCGTGTCCGCGGACGTTCGTCGGGCCCGCCCGGCAGCGACCTGCGTCGATGCGTCTTCTCACGCCGATCGGCGCCGCCGCGTCGCCGGCGTCGCGCCACGTTAATGGCGATGCCTCGCTGCCGAGCGCCGCAGCCCACCTCCGCCAACCACGTTAATGGCGTCGCACGCGTCCCGCGGCCACCGCATGCCTCCGGCCTATATAAAGGAGCCGCGCTTCTTCTTCATCATCCACTCCTCCATAGAAACCCTAGCCGCCACAAAGCTCCAGCGTTCGCCGCCTAGGTGTTCCTGCGACGCAGCGCCCTCGAGGAAGACCATGGCGGGTCCCGGTGGCCGGCGAGGCAGTCGAGGCCGCGGCCCCGGACGGCCCGGGGACGGGGCAGGGCCGCCTTGGTGGAGCAGCTACGGCCCCACGGCCGTCGCTTGCGCCCTCTTCGTCTTCCTCCGACGTGGAGGACGCGCTTCGAGTTCCTCCTCCGCATCGACGACGACCCGCTCGACATCAAGCGTCTCCCGGACAAGTTCGCCGAGTTCGTCGACGGCGTCGAGCCGGCGCATTTGCAGCTACGGGAGGCCAGCAACTGCCGCTGGACCGTGGAGCTCATGTTCGACGGGCAGGGCAAGATGTACTGCACACCGGGTGGGGAAGTTCCCCGTGACCGGCGCTCGAGCCCGGCTGCCATCTCACCTTCCTCTACGAGGGAGACGGTGAGATGGTCGTCAAGGTCTTCGACGACACGGCCTGCCGCAGGCACTACCACACCGGCGAATCCGTGTCGGACTCCGATAGTTAGAACGTGGAGTGTTCTTTCTTTGCAGCGAATCTGGCTACGGCCGACGAAGCCGTAGTGGAAGGTTTCTGTCTGTTCGCCTCATCGGTAGAACCAACAAGGTCAATCCTCCCGCTGGATTTTCCAGTTTGGGTGATGGGTGTGCCCTCGAATGTTCTTTCTTGGCAGCGAACATACGGAAATCAACACAACTGATTTCTATTTTTAAAATATTTATATTTGTGTCCACCATGGTACAAACTATGTATTAGTTTGTGTAAACCATGTTCCAAACTATGTATTAGTTTGTGTAAAATAATCTTTCAATTTGTAATATTTGGAAGTATGTTGAAATGAAAAAGAAAAAAAAAATATGCGGGCCGCTGGAGCCAACCCCAGACGCAAACGGACACGCGGACGAAAACGGTCATTTCAGCGTCCGCTGCGCGACGCAAACGGACGCGCGCGGACACTAAAATGTGTCGCGCCGCTGGAGATGCCCTAAGATCATCATGTGTTTTGAGATAAAACTTTGACTAACAACAAAACATGAGTTATATGTCACTAAAGTTCTACCATTGGATTCATATTTAGAAAATGTTTCCAACAATATATTTTCAATGTCATATAACTTAGTAATTCATTAAGTGCTTAAATCATTGGTCAAAGTTTTACCTTAAAAATACAAAGTGGCCTTACATATAAATATAAAAAAGAAGGGAGTGTCATTTTACCCAAACACACAAGCCTCACCTGTTGGACAAAATTTTGAGTCGATTTCATGATTTTCGACACAAAGTGATGAAATTTAAGGACGTAATATGCATTGGATACTGCGCGCGAGCTTGTCATTTTATAAAATATGGCAAAAGAAATTCAAATGTGATAAACCAGGAACTGAGAAATGGAACGTACATACAGTATACCGGTAAAACAAAATCCAATCACACGACGTCTGTCTCTGGGCGATCTGTGCCGCAGGCCGCAGCCATCGCCGGCGACGAGCTCCCAGGTAGGACCGGTTGGCCAACTCGTAGGGCATCGTACGGCGTCGGCAGCGGTGGATCGATCGCGGCTGGATCAACAGGAGAGCGTGTTCGCCGCCCGCCTGCCGTTCGACAAAATGCGCGAGCCGTGCATGACCGCGCGACGGCAGCGCCTCAACGAGGGTTTTCCTTCGATTGCACCGGATCACCGGCGGGAACAAACAGCGAAGCTGATCAAGAACACGCGCGTGCGTCCTTGGTGCTGGTTCGCCGGTGCTGCTTCCAATCTAGCTGGCTGGTTTGGGGGCACAGGCACGCCCCCGCTGCGGCCGGCCGGCCGCTATGGGGGTGATCGGCATGTCACAGGTGAGCGTCAGCAACCCAATAATTTTGTTATTCTACTATCTCGTTTCAGAAGAACAATTTGATATACTGGTCTAACGTTGAGTGCCCATCACCCCATCAGGCCATCACCATGTGTAATCCTTGGCGTCCACCACCACGCGATGCCTTGCTACCTCCGTCCACTAGTATATTCTACTAGCTACCTAGCCGTCCGAGGTGCCTCGGTTAGTCTGTTGATTAGCACTTGTACAGTGAAAAGTCATTGATGGTTATTTAACTTCTTGACTACTGATAACATCCTCCCAGGTTCCTAGCTCCAACAAAGACAAATATTTTGTTTTTTTTTTATAATTACAATCTTGGCAGTACGCATCGTGTCCTTTCATCTGCTGCCGTACCTATTATTAAGGATATCACACCGGCATGGCAACAAAGAATAGTTGTGGACTGCACCAGGTCCGAGCAGCCTCCAGGACTATGCTGCCTTCACTGATAAATGGCTGCCGGGAAGGCTCCAAAATGATCGGCGAGGGACAGAATAGCAAAGCCGCATCAGTGGCAATGATCTTCCTACTAATTTATCAGCGTGTTTACTGAATTATAGGTGGAGACGTTGATGTTTCTTATCAGTTACAGGTTTGCAGCTGTAAAGCTGCATATCAGACTTCGTATAGGAGCACTGAATAATTGGTCTAGGACACAAGACCCATAGGATAGGAGGACCCTTGTATGGGAGAAAGGGTAACCTTGTGTTAAAAATTACCAGTGGCTAGACCTCCAGGTTTGACGGGTGGCCAGATCCGTGATCGTGCTTAATATATGCCTCGGTTCTTGAGACAATTCTTTCGGGTTTTCTTATTCTTCCTAACTGAGGCATTGTGTTAGGCTGCAGTTACCCCTGTGGCCCACCTGTAATCGAGGCATTGCTTGCCTGAGCTTGCCAAAATTGCAGTAGTAACTGGTTTTTCTATCTCCAATGAAGAAAAGAAAAAAGGAATCCTGCAGAAATTTACCAAAAAAAACACCTTTTATTGGTGGTGACAGTTCAAGTGTGAGTGAAGTTACTGTCTTTGAACAGGTTCAACTAAAGTCCACCTTTTATTACAAGGTGCTGCCTCTATAGTAATCCCACCAGCTCAAGTGTTACCACGACCATTTTCGCGAAAACGCAAAAGCCTTGCGTTTCGATGCATTGATAGATAAAGAAGAGTTTATGTACAAGTCCGAGCACGGACACAACACGCCGTACAACTCGACCCAAGGAAAAGGAAAACTAATCTAGGGGAGTAGCTGGCGCACACCCCGGGCTCCCGCGTCCGCCCATTGCCGCGCCTCGGCCACTAAGTCGTTGAACAAGGATGTCACCGAAGGTCGCACGTTGTCAAAGACCACCGCGTTCCGATGCTTCCAGATCCACCATGCCGTAAGCATGATAACCGACGAAGTGCCCTTGCGCAGGGCGAGGGGCGGTCCGCACCGCCTGCGACCACCACTCCGCGAAGTCACCCTCAACCGTGGGAGGGCCTGAGGTGGATCGTATCCACGACAGAACCTCAAACCAAACCGTCCTGGAGAAGGAGCATCCTGTGAGCAGATGGCTCATTGTCTCGACAGATTGGTCACAAAGCGGGCATGTAGGCGCGTGCGGGAGTCCGCGTCGTGCCAGTCTTTCCCCCGTCCAGCATCTGTCGAGGCAGGCCAGCCATATGAAGAACTTCACCCTAGGCGGCGCCCAGGATTTCCAGTTAAGCTTCCAGGAACCTGAGATGACCGCCCCCTGGAAGAGGGTGTCATAACAGGAGCTGGCCGAGTACTGGTCATCCGTCGTCCAACGCCAAATCAGCCTATCCGGGCCCGCCGATAGCTGGGTGTCCCGGAGCCTGCCCCACAACTGTACGTACTGCCACAGTGCTAGGGCGCTCGGTGCACCAACTATGTCGGGGATCCAGGAGCGTGCAACCAACGCCTCTCGGACCGTGCGAGCCTTCCGCCGACGCTTCGGTACTAGGGCGTACACCTCCGGCGCCATCTCCTTGATGGACCTGCCGTCCAGCCACCTGTCTTCCCAGAAGAGGGCGGATTCCCCGTCGCCGACCACCATGTAGGTGGAGGCCGCGAAGATATCCAGCTCCGTCTTCGAGAAGTGCATGTCCAGCCCGCGCCATGGTCGCAGGGGATCAGTGCGCATCCGCCAGATCCATCTCACCCTGAGGCTGATGGCAGTGCGCTCAAGGTCCGGGATTCCCAAGCCCCCCAGCCGCAGCGGCCTGCACACCCGCGCCCAGTTGACGTGGCAGTGCCCACCGTTGGCATCCGCCCTACCCGTCCATAAGAATCCTCTCAAGATCTTATACACCTGCTTTAGTGCTTTCTTGTGGATGCCCAGCACCATCAGCTGATGTAGAGGGATCGCTGCTAGGACCGAACGGATCAGCGTCAGACGTCCCGCCCTAGGCATCATCGATGCCTTCCAGGTGGGTAGCTTGTCAGCCAGGCGATCGACCAGGGGCTGGAATGATGCAGCCGTCAGCCTTCTGATGGACAGCGGGATGCCAAGGTATCTCACCGGGAAAGGCGCAAGCTGACACTCCATGAGTTCAGCTGCGCCCACCGACTCGTCATCCGAACAGGCGATCGGAGAGACAGAGCATTTAGCGAAGTTGGTACGCAACCCTGATGCATGACCAAAGAGCTCCAGGATACCGCGTACAGCACGCAGTTCCTTCTCATCTGGATGGCAGAAGATCACCACATCGTCTGCATAAAGCGATACCGACGTCACTAAATCCCGTCGCGCTAAACGTCTCAGAATCCCCAGCTCCATCGCCTTAGCAAGCATCCTGTTGAGCGAGTTCATCATCAGAACGAACAATGCTGGCGACAGGGGGTCTCCCTGTCTCAGGCCCCGTCGATGCCAAATCGGGGGGCCTGGCTCGCCGTTGAGCATCACCCTAGTACTCGCCGTAGATAGGAGAATGGACACCAGTTCGCGGAACCTTGGTCCAAAGCCTACCTTGCGGAGGATCTCCAAGAGGAAACCCCACGAGACGGAATCGAAGGCGCGGGCGATGTCCAGCTTAAGCATCACCCGCGGCTGCTTCTCCCGGTGTAGGAACCGAGCAGTCTGCTGGACCAACATAAAGTTGTCGTGGATGCAACGTTTGCGAATGAACGCGCATTGGTTGCGATCCACCAGCGACTCCATCCGAGGGGCAAGACGCGTAGCGAGCGCCTTAGCAACCAGTTTGGCGAAAATATGGATCAGGCTGATCGGCCTGTAGTCGCCTAACGCAGCCGCATCCGGACGCTTAGGCAGCAGGATTAGCAGGGCCTGGTTAAGGCCTTGGAACCCGCGCCCACACAGCGTGAACAGCTTATCGAAGGCAGCCATGAAGTCGCCTTTCACCACGCCCCAACACTTTTGTAGGAACTCAGCCGTGAACCCATCGGGTCCGGGCGCCTTGCCCACAGGCAGTCGCCGAATCACCTCCCAGATCTCGTCTTCAGTGAACGCAGCCTCCAACTCCGAGAGATCCTCAGAGTGGGTGTCCAGGAAGTCCAAGTCCAGCGAGTGCTGTCTCTCCTCCGAGGTCCCAAGCAGGCCTTCGAAGTGTGCGAAAGCAGCTCCAGCCATCGTCGCATGGTCGGAGGTAACCGCGCCATCCACCTGCAGGCTATGGATCACGTTCTTCTGTCGGCGGTAAGCTGCGTGCTGGTGGAAAAAGGCCGTGTTAGCGTCCCCTTCCTTGAGCCACGCGATCTTAGCCCGCTGCCTAGCCATGGTGCGCTCCAGAGAGGCCAGACCCAGGTAAGCATGTTTGAGGTGCGCCCTGAGTCGGCGTTCGTCTGGTGACAGCTGTCTAGTCTCCATGGCCACATCCAACCTCAGGACGACCTCCCGCGCTATCATCAGCTGCAGCTTGACACAACCGACCTTCTTGTCACTCCAGCTCATCAGGCTACGTGCCGTGCGTTTTAGTTTAGCAGTGAGCCGCCGGAAGGGGTCTGGGTCCCCCTCCACAACATCCCAGGCGCTCCGCACAGCCTCCTCGAAGCCCTCTAAGCGAAGCCAGAACCGTTCGAACTGGAACCGCCTTGGTCCTGAGGACTTGGTGGTGCAGTCCAGTAGGAGTGGGCAGTGGTCAGCCACCACCGTCGCCAAGCAGCGCAACATGCAGCTACTATGCAGCTCCTCCCAGGCAGCCGTGACAAACACCCGATCCAGCCGGACAAGAGTGGGCGCTTCCCTCTCGTTAGACCACGTATAGCGTCGCCCGTGAAGGTAGATCTCCTTCAGCTCGCAGTCATTCAAGAAGCGTCGAAATCGGCCCATCATCCTACGGTTTAGGTTACCGTTGTTCTTGTCCTCATCACGGTAGATCAGGTTAAAATCTCCGCAGAGAGCCCACGGTCCAGGGTGACCCCTGCGGACATCGCGAAGTTCCTCTAAGAAGGCGACCTTGTCAGCCTCAGCCTGTGGTCCATAGACACACGTCAACCACCATCCGGAGCCACCACCCACCGGGGAGACCCTTGCTGTGACACTATTAGCCCCGTAATGGGCGCTATCGAGCTGCACCACACGGCTAGTCCAAGCCACAATGATCCCCCCCTAGTATCAGTCGCCGGCAAGCAGAAGTAAGCATCAAAGTCTGCGCCTAGCGCCTCAATAACAATCGCATGGGTTACAACAGATAGTTTTGTCTCCTGGAGACATACAATGGACGCACCCGTAGTGTTCACAATACTCCTAACACCCGTACGCCTAGCGCGATCATTAAGGCCTCGCACATTGGCCACCAGCACCTTAGGTTCGTACAACATCGGAACAGCTTAAGACACCCGTGGACCACCGTCAGGGGTCAAGCCTCGATGAGGCGACCACCCGTCATCCCCAACAGCGGTGGGGAACATCCTCGGATCGTCGAGAGCGACCACCCATAGAACTCCGCGATCGCCTCAATCATGTCATCCGTCAGGGGCAGCTCATACATCTTATGATAGGCTTCCAGGGCCGCCTCCGATGGCGCCTCATCCCCCTTGAGAGCAGCATATTTGAGAGGCATATATCACCAGGGTGGAATCGACAGGAGCCACCATGACATCTACTCGCCATCCTATACTGTATTTGAAGTTTGGGTTTCATATGGCACAGTCTTCTTTGCAGGTTCATGTGGCACAGTCTGCAACTGGTCGCTGATCTATAAAATACAGAAGAAGTACGTTGCTATGTCGAAAAGAACAAGGCATCGTCCTTCCAGAGTTAGACGCCTTAGAAATAGAAAATGGAGGGGGGTAGTGAGAGGGCAGAGGTTGGACGAGAAGTTCACCATGGAGGTGTTGTGGAGAGTGGCAGTGACACGGGCGATCACAAATACAGCACTGCCGACAGCGAAAAAGATGGGCAATTTCAGGTTCAGGTATACTGCTACATTTAGGTGTATCCGTGTGGTTCTAAGGTTGAGTTGAGTTGCGCGGTTGTTTCTGCTCAGTGCTAACCCATTTTCTGGGTGGTGGCAGCCAAAATGGAGGAAATTCTTGGCTCATGTTGGGCCTGGAGCTCTTGTGGCCGTTGGCTTCCTGGATCCTAGCAACAGTAAGCTCCTGTTATTTTCGCAGTGTTGTATATAGTGTAAATACACTTTGTTGACAAGTAGGAGAGCAATTGTTTGTCATGGTAGTAAAGTTTGTTTCTGATGCGTGATTTCAGTGGAAACTGACATGCAAGCTGGGGCTGACTTCAAGTATGAGGTACATTACATGTGTTGGCTTCTTGTACTGAATGGGCACTGTCACTATTATTACCAACTAATTGCTATCTATTTGTTGTTTAAGACGGAAAGAGAACTATATACTTGCAGAACAGAGGCATTGCAATTTATTTGGGTTCTGCAAAGAGACAAGAGTACTTTTAAATTTTGTGGACAAAATTTACAAATTCATACGAGAGTATAATTTGAAGATAACTGGTTTAGTAGATTTTATCTGGAGTAGTAGTATATCATTTGTGTCATGGGACTGTCTATCTGATGTCACATAAGTGGAAGTCCTTTATTACAAGTTAGTGACACTTAACCAAATTTGACTTCTTCAAATAAAGAATCATCTGGTAGATAACAAAAGCTCTGAAGCTTTGAATTAGTTTTTAGTTGGAACCAGTGGATCATTCTCTTGCTTGGCCATCGAAAGATTTCTCCGATTTGTGCACCTGTCACTGATCTATGTTTGCTCCAATTCAAAGCACCTACTTTGTACATGAGTGAAGAACATGCTGGCTTGGGCATGCAATCTAAAAATAAGAAACAAAGATCGGCGTGCAGAGGGAGTGACTTCCAATATGCATTTTGAGAAACACTTTGATTTTAGAGATGAACCAGCATAGTTTTATCCATGCTCTGAGCTTATGTTTACACCGAATATTTATCCTGGCCTGTAAATATAAATTTTGAACTTAAGTGTATCCTTAGTTAACAAAAATCTAAATTTTAAAGCATGTTTTTAATGCTTATTACTTATGTTAGAGCACTGTATTTGAAACACTTTACCCCCAGACTTCCAGACAAGGTAAACTTAGATTACCTTGTGAAGGAATATGTAGATATAAATATTGCGCTATTATGGGGACAGTTGACTCCTTCAGGACAATAATATTAGTAATACGAGAAACAGAAACAAGTCTTGCCCATACCAAATAGTATTATTCACTAATTTGATATGATCAAAATAAATAATTCTTCTAATACCAATATCGAGTGAAAAGGTTAGCTCAAAAAGGATAATAAGAACACACTCAACCAGTCATATCTGTTTTTCTCCTCTACTTTTTCTATGTATCCGGCATACTTTCTTCACCAATCTGAGTAGTATTAATTATACCATGAACAGCTTCTGTGGGTCGTCTTAGTTGGGATGATCTTTGCGCTCTTTATACAAACATTAGCCGCCAACCTGGGAGTGAAAACAGGTAGTTTTCACTGAGCTATTTCCCTTGATTTATGTACATCAAATCCACACTTACCGCTGAATTCCTGTACAGGGAGGCACCTGGCTGAACTCTGCAGGGAAGAATACCCCCGCTTTGTCAATACTTGCTTATGGATTGTTGCTGAGCTGGCAGTGATTTCTGATGACATCCCTGAAGGTTGATCAGTAAACCAGTATTACTTTTATTATTTATTTCTTTTCTTTGCTGCGTTTTGCATTTACTTAACATACTGTTTTTTAGTGCAGTGTTGGGTACCGCTTTTGCATTCAACATATTGTTCACAATTCCTGTGTGGGTTGGAGTTATCCTCACAGTGTTCAGCACCTTCTTGCTTCTTGGGGTGCAGAGATTTGGGGTACACAAACAAAAGTGCCTCCTTGAAAATTTCTCAGCTATCTACACAGTTACCCTATCGTGGAGGCTGATACTAGGTTATTGCTTAATTAACCTTACCATGTAACATCATGTGTAGGCCCGGAAACTGGAGTTCATCATAGCAGCGTGCATGTTCACCATGGCAGGATGCTTCTTTGGAGAGCTGAGCTACTTGAGGCCATCCGCAGGGGAGGTGGCCAAGGGCATGTTTGTTCCCTCTCTGCGAGGGAAAGGTGCTGCTGCCAATGCAATCGCGCTCTTTGGCGCTATCATCACGCCGTAAGGACCTTATTTAGTCATCAGGGTTTGATCACCATGGTTATTGTGCATCTATCCATGGATGCAAAGTTCATGATGAGCCTGTCTGTGACATGCATGCAGGTACAACTTGTTCTTGCACTCTGCCCTGGTCCTCTCAAGGAAGACCCCACGGTCAGACCGAAGTATCAAAGTAGGTTATAGATCCCAGAGGATATGAGAGAGTGCTGTAGAGGCGACTAGCTACAATTTGTTGCTGACTGGCTAAATGGCCTTGTTGTCATCTTGTTTTGGACAGGTGGCCTGCCGTTACTTCCTCATCGAGTGCAGTCTTGCCTTCATCGTGGCGTTCCTCATCAACGTTGCGGTGGTTGTTGTTGCTGGATCCATTTGCAGTGCGAACAGTCTCTCCCCAGCCGATGCCAACACATGTAGCGATCTTACTCTGCAATCTGCACCTCTGCTGCTCAGAGTATGCCGTGTTTGAGCTGTTCAAATGGCCATTCCATCTTCAATACTGTCTCTTACCTTATGCTGTGTAGTATGAAAGGAATTAACTGCAGCAGATCTAATGTTATGAGTTCCAATATCATTTTAATTCTTTCAGAATGTTTTGGGGAGATCGAGCTCTGTTGTATATGGGGTTGCGCTGCTAGCTTCTGGGCAAAGCACCACAATTAGTTGCACATTCGCTGGGCAGGTCATCATGGAGGTAACCACTTTATGTATACAGACTATTCAAAAGGCATTTGTGAGCATTGTTTCCCAGCAAATATAGGCGTCTTGTATTACAATTTATGATATATATTTTTTAGGGGTTTCTGGACATGAAGATGAAGAACTGGATGAGGAACCTCATCACCCGTGCAATTGCCATTACTCCGAGCCTTATTGTCGCCATTGTCACCGGTCCGTCAGGCGCTGGCAAGCTAATCATCCTGTCCTCGGTACTCCTCCTCGACCTTTTCCTAGTACAAAATGGTCATTGCAATGGGAGGTCACTTAATTTGCACTTAATACCGAAAGAAGAAATCTTGCAAGCTAACTAACGAACTTTTGCGTCCTGAACTTTTTTTTTCTGACGCAGATGATTCTGTCTTTCGAGTTGCCGTTCGCTCTCATCCCTCTTCTCAAGTTTTGCAACAGCAGCAAGAAAGTAGGACCCCTCAAAGAATCCATCTATGTAAGCCCCAGCAAAAGCACACCCACACATGACACAATTACATTTACACATAGTAACTGATATTTACACACAATTTCCCCAAGATCTCAACTTCAGAGATCGTAATTACTAACAGTTACACATATATGATGATCGATGGGCGCAGACGGTGGTCATCGCCTGGGCCCTCAGCACGGCGCTCATTGTGGTCAACACCTACTTCCTGGTGTGGACCTACGTGGACTGGCTGGGGCACAACCACATGCCCAGATATGCCAACGTGCTCCTCTCCATCGTTGTCTTCGCGCTCATGGCCGCCTACCTCGTTGCCGTCGTGTACCTGACGTTCAGGAAGGACACGGTGGTCACGTACATCCCGCTGGCGGAGAGGGTGCAGGGGCAGGCGGAGGCCGGCAAGGCGCCGGCATCCACATCAAGTGAGGACGACAGAGACCAGCCGGCGCCGTACAGGAAGGACATAGCCGATGCCTTCATGTAGCTAGTAGATGATAGTCGATGAGTGTGAGATGCTTGCTGGCACCAGCTGCTTGTGTATCGTGGATTAGTTTGGTGGTATGTATGTATTAAGACAATAAGACATGCCGAGCTGAGATGTTGTAGGGTTGTTTGTATCTGTTGGGACTGCTTGCACATGCTGAGCTGAGAGTTGGATTGGTAAGCTGGTGAGGATACCACCGCCGTTATGAGATATATGCCGAAAAAATAAATTTGTATACAATTCTAGAAAATTTCAGCACCTAAAATTTGTATATGTTAATTAAAAATATCTGGACATTAAAACATTATACATTCTGCCATGCCACAATTGTAAACCAGCATTCGCCATAGTTCTTCAATAATAGAGCGACTTCGTTTTGTAGAACAGACACGTCCAGGATACTGAGTAGTCCACGACTGCAGAACGTGCTCATGCAGATTCAGGTAGAACATGATACTGTAAATCCGAGTTAACTCAGAACAGCCTTCTTCAGAAAAGAAAAGTGAAGAAACAAAAGCAATGGAAGAGGGGAACAGGACGAGTCACAATCAGCATTTTCATAGCTGGTTGACCTCACCAGTCACTCTCACAAACAAAAAGGAAGAGACATGTCCAGAGACTTCACTCTCATCGCCATCGGAGTACACATCACCACTGACTAGACCCAAACCGCTAGCTACAGATTTTCATCCATCGTCCCGGTTGGTTTCTAATTTGTATTCTTCTCGTCTCCTTCCTTTGTTCTCGTGTTCCGGCTCCTCTCTATTTGTTCAATACGTGAAATGGGCTAGAAAATTAAGCCCACGGGATGTACAAATGCCCCCATACAGTAACGACAATTCCAGGAGAGCGGACGAATAGCGCCCGGGCTTGGGTGGTCTGGAAATCATCCCGCGCAGCGTGTGGCGATGCGGCCATTGCACATCAATAAATGCCATAGACGCGCGTACACGGATGATCGTTGTAGACTTACGTACGACGTACAAGAATTGAATGCAAGCAGTTGGCAGGGGCGAAAGGAATAAATGCATGGCCAGGTGCGAGCGGTTTTGGGAACAGGTTATATGTTGGTCGCGGACGAAACAGGAACATGTTCCATCGACGCAAAATACACAACACCCACACCACCCAGCTCCAAAAGTGTTAGCCCAATGGCGTCCGGCCAACACATTTCAGCGTCCGAAAATGTCCGCGCGTGTTTGTTTGCGTCGGTCGAAATAGTCGAAATCAATCGCGCGGCCGCTTGCGTCGGGTGGCTCCAGCGGCACGACGCATTTTTTTCTCGAATTTCCATTTTTTATAACATGAAAACATAATTTACATAGTTGAACACATGGAAAAAACCCTAAACGCCTGCGCCTACTGGTTCTCCTCGTCGTTGTCGATCACGACGAGCTCCGGTACCACCCACGACCAGTTGGGAACCGGCGGAACGTACACCGGGCGCGCCGGGGTGCTGGAGGTGGAGGAGCCCAGGCCTGTGGCGGAGGTGGAGGAGCCCAATCCTGAGGTAGGGGCCCCCACGGCTTGTACGACGGAGGTGGAGGCGGCGGTTGTGGCGTGGCCGAGTCCTATAGCGCCAGTCGTAGGGCTTCTTCCTCCGACAGGCCCGGCGGTTGCACAGGTCGGTCGTTCTCCGAGACGAGGACACCGAGCCTCGCGATGGAGGAACGATGCCGGTTGACTATTAAGCCCGGCCGCGCGGGAAATGATGCCATTGAAGGCGGCGCAGAAGCCCAGCCGCCGCCTGTGCACGCGCAGAAGAGGCAGCCACGACATTGATGGTGAAACCTGCGGCGCAGACGCGGAAGCGCTGACCGCGGAAGCGATGGCCGGGGAAGCGATGCCCTCGATACAGGCTCGCTGCCAGGCGGGCCCGGTAGAGATGTGAGAGCGGTCACTTCGTGCGTCCACGCAGCGTCCGCCGCGACGCATTCCAGACGCAAATATGCGCCGGATTTGCGTCGCTTCGGACGGCCCGGTTACGATGCGTCGCCCCACCGAAGGTGGTTCCAGACGTATTTTCGACCCAAGCGAACGCAAACGGACGCTGCGTCGCCCCGTTGGAGATGTCCTAATAGTCCATTTGTGTTTTTTAGCTGTAGTGCTCCCCGGGTTCTTTTTGTTGCACTGTATCGAAAATGGTATGTACAATGCATTTGATGCCAAAAGATCCGCGATAAACTCTAAAGAACCAACCCCTGGCTGATTTTAGGTCAGCTAAATGGTGGGATATGTGTGTATGCTTCTTGTTTGTCATCATGGGAAACGTGTGTGCACAGATAACTTGGGTGAACCTAATGGCCGTCACATTGTTCAATTCTACAACTTATCTATTATATACTAAAAGCAAAATACAGGAATTTTAAATAGAGGCTTAAGGTTAATCCATATCATTAAAATTATTTTCGCTCTTAGATCTGTAATTTAACAGTCAAGATTTTAAAAAATTACGTAACATGTACGAGTATATTTTGTGGACATACCTGATATGTCACGTTTGACACGTAGATGCAATGATCCCAATTTTCCATTTGACATGCAATGGTCTAAGTACGTAAAAAAATTATGGTTTAAGGTTAAGGAAACAGAGTCCCATTGCTTCGTTAAAAAAGAAGGGAATTAGAAGGACGGGCCTATGCTTTCTTCCCTTTCCTTGCCCCACTTTCTTTTTTCTTGAAAAAAAACGTGGCAAAAAATTGGGAAGGCTGAAGGAGGGACGATGAAGGAAGCAACGAACACCGGTCGTTGGCCGAGGAGTAAGAGGAAGACGTGCCAGCGGCTGGGATAATTGGAGGCCGTTATTAGAAAACATCGGCTGTCGTTAGCCGCGCCAGACAGGGAATACCGCCAGATGGTCCAGGACTCAAGTAACTCCAGGCCGCCATTACCAAGCATGAGCGCCACCACCTCACCCTAGGCTTCCATACTCATCGGCGCAAACTCGCAGCGAACAGTGTGTATGGCCGCCTCCGCCTCACTGGATTAGAGTCCAACGACCCAGTTTGCCATCCCCACAACAAGCACAAGAAGGCATGTTGATACTTCCAAGCAAGTGATCTTACTGTCTTGCTCGAACTGCGGTAGAAAGCAAGTAGACAGAGTCATAATCAAGCAAGTGTTGGCGTCAGAAACCCACCGGCGGGCAGTGACTGGCCAACACGGTAGAGCCGGGAATGACTAGGGCTGCGGTTGGCCCCACCCTCGAGCGACGGCCCGCAAAGCCTCCCCGGCCGCGCACCGATGCTGGGTCGCAGGGCGTGCCACCGACCTATACCTGGTCGGAAGGTGTGATGCCTCGCTTAGTTTCGGGGCACACACGTACACGTTAAATACGAGCCTCGATCGGCTCTCAGGTTGTCCCGTGAATCGGCTCGGGAGCCGATTCACCCATGATTCGTCCAAGGTGGCCGAATATATGGTGGTCCTGCTTGATCAATATAAAGCGTATGAGATCCACGACGATCTAGGGTTTTCACCGCATAATCGGATCATCCTACTCACGATTGGGCCTCGCGCTCACGCACGGTAAACGTAAGCCAGCCCTAGACAAGGCCTAAAAACCAACACTAGGTTGATCCTCGGAACGTCCTGTCTAGGGGCAGCAAACTACACCCCGCATGCCGCTGGATCCTCCAACCCTTTGTAAGGCCTAACTATTGCAGATATTAAACTAATCCTTGATGAATCAAGGATCGACCATAACGGATCAGATCTACTAAATAAAGATCAAGCGGGGTGCCGCCCCTGCACCCATGATGAGGCACAAGGACGGCTAGACGCGCAAGGGTTGCACTACGCGAGCATATGATGCTAAGAACGATGCTAACCCTAACGCGTCTACGATAACTACGTTGCTCGCCATCAAAAACGCTTCACGAGCAACGCATGAACAACTAGGCAGGCTTGTGCTGCCTAGATCGCGAGATGCGATCTAGGCAGCATGATGCTTACCGGAGGAACCCTCGAGACGAAGGAGTTGGCGATGCGCCGAGATTGGTTTGTGTTGAACGTTGGTTGTTGTTTATTCCATAAACCCTAGGTACATATTTATAGTCCAGGGGACTATGGACGTGCACCAAACCGTGCACGGATAAAACTCTAACTTTCTAAACTAAGATGCGATCTAATATGTTACAGATACATGGGCAGTTTAGCCCAACTTGTATAAAAGGCCGATTCACGTATCTCTTCTATATGTATATCTTGGCTCGTCTTGATCGCGGCCCACCTCGACTTGGTCAAATTCTGGTGATAACACATGCCCCCTGGTTTTGGAAATGACATTTCCAAAATCATTACGCTTTCTTCCTCTCCGGGTCACGTCGTGGCAGAGCAGAACTGCCGCAGTATACCTCATGATGACGTCTTGCCTCCACATCTTCTCTGCACGATTTGACGGTTCGGGCACCACGTCCTTGGAAACTGCTTGGGCATTAAACTCCCACCATATCCCCGTTATTTAACCACTCCGCACAGTTTATTCCTGCATCTCCTTCGCATCAGCCCCAAAACAAACCCTCCTGCGCCACCATGTCCTCTTCTTCCTCTGCCTCATCGGGCTCTCCCATCGAGTATTCCTCTTCCCGCGAGCCGACGCGGAATGGAATCCGGAGGAAGCTCACGCGGCCAACATTCGCCGCGCCATCGAGGCCGGGATGAGCCAAGCCACAACTTCTCCACCTGGTCGAGGACGACCAGTCCTCGACCGACGGGGAGAGCGACCTCTCCTTCCTTGCCAAGGAGGAGGCGGTGGAGGAAAGCGACGACGACCACCTTCCCTGGGACGGGGCCCCTCTTCCGAAGAGGAGGGACTGGAGGAGGAGGAAGAAGATGACAGCTCCTCGACGAGCCGCCGGCCCCACTGGCCCGGCAATCTCAGCGATTTTGACAGCGACGACGACGGCGCTGATGAAGAAGACGAGGACAACGAAGGTCCCGCCGGTCGCGCAGAAGGACGACGAGCCGGCTGGGAGCAGCGCCGACGACGGTGACTATGGCGACGACGACGAAGGCAGCAACGGCCCCTAGATAGGATCTTAGCTCAGGGCCATGTAGTAGATGGGCAATGTAGCCCCTAGGATCTTCTTTTGAGAGCAATCAGCTCTTTATGTAAGAACTCTAGTTAATCAATGGAGAACTTCCCCAACTCGATCCTGTCGTCCCTTTTTTTTATGATAATTTAGCCGATTGCTCTTTATACCGTACTTGCCGATCGCCAAACTGGTCGGCGCTTTAAGGAGCCGATGGCAACGCATCGGATTCATGATAAACTCGGGGTAGATCCATCCAGACCTCCACCCCTAGGACGAGCCGCAATCGCGCAAATCCTAGATCCTGGAAATGCAAACTCAACCACACGGACTAACGGACCTCGCGGCATTCTCATCTACCGAACCTTTTCGCCACTGTCCTAATAATGCCTCATCTCTTCGTAGTCTCGCCTGGTCCAAAGTCCGTCAGCGTTGCTTCCTCCCATTACCTCCGGCCCTTCCCGTCTGCAATAACTCACCCCCTCTTGACGAGTTACGATGCAGAGCAAGCCGATTTTAACCAAATCGGCTCCATAGAACAAGGAATCCTTAAAGGCGAGCTGCCCCCGAGCCTTAGCTCAGGCGAGGATAAAAGCAGACAAGCTGATTGAGCCACTATCGGTTTCCCACCTTGCTGTCTTAATTAGCTCATCCTCTTGGGCGAACTGATGCAGCTCCTGGTGCAAATAGCTTGGCTAGAATGATTCGGCTCTTCAAGATCATCGGCTGTTCTCATGACCCTAGACTGATCCGCAAGCTTGCGCTAACACCGCCGATTTGGTGATGGATGCTCTGTGAAACTCACCAAACCCCTTGAGTCGTTGGCCAAGCGTCGGCTTTGCCCCATGAATCCTCAACAAGATTACGAGCCCTACTAGCCAATCCAGCGGGCTGGCTATCTGGTTCCGGTAGGTGCCCATCACAAAGCCCCGTGCGTGTCGCCCAATTGGTCTATATGTAGACACTGATGTTTCTGGTGACCACAGCATCATTCTTCAGGCAAGCTAAGATGTAGGGCTAGCCGAGGAAAAAATCGGCTTCCTATAATGAAGGACCCTTCAGGGTCAACTGTCTCCCTGAGCTTCTTCCGTTCAAGTCCCGTCCCCGTGACCTGATGCAGCCCTTGGTGAAGATGTTTCCCAACGTTTCCCCCCTTTCGGCCGTGACATGCCGCAGCCGATCGCCCCATCATTGACTATTCTCCTGATTCCAGAAGAGACATACTGCTTCACGGGGCTGCGACCCGACATTGTCAACACCATGATTTTGAGAAGAGCCCTCGTGGAGCCTCGCTGCCTGATGACTGCCCAATGGCCATGCATCGGTGTGCTCGAAGTTTTGATGTCTTCGATTTTTTGTGGCCGACTTGTTTATGTATCGGCCCCCGCACTTGAGCTGTTCTGCTGGAAACTTGACATCCGTCCCCAACTCCGTACCATCCCTCTGTGCCCCCCGAGCCGATTTTGTCAAGTAATTGATGGTATCGGCTCTTCAGGCAGCCCCTGCTGGGTCAAATATCAATCCCAGGCCGAATAGGTGGTGGGGATAATTTTGGCCGATTGCTGGAATCGGCCTCCACATTGCTTGCCCAGTGAAGGTTTTATGATGTTCTTCAACAAACCCTTTGGGCCGATCAAGGATCAGCCTCGACACATTTGTCCATCGATGTTGTTCCCGTTATACGGTCAGCCCGGTGGATAGAACTAATCTTACCCCGTTCTTTGTCACATCGATGCGTCGTCCAAATTGATGCCCGAGAGCGGTTCTTGACCTGATGCCTCCCAAATACCCATGCCGGCTGTTGAAATCTCGACTGAGTCATCGGCGTGGACGACCTCCACTTCATCTCCATCCCACTGTATCAGGCATTGGTGCATCGTGGATGGGATGCAACAATTGGCGTGGATCCAATCCCTCCCTAATATTACAGCATAGGTACTTTTGCTGTCGACAACAAAGAACGTTGTAGGGATAGTCTTCCTTCCTACGGTCAGATCCACATTCAGAACACCTTGCGCGTCGATGCTTGGCCATTGAAATCGCTCAACGTTACATTGGTTTTGATCAAATCCGAGCTGGAGCGTCCCAACCGCCGTAGCATGGAGTATGGCATAATGTTGACTGCCGCTCCGGTGTCGACCAACATCTTATTGACAAGCTGCCCATTGATGTAACCTCGCAAATACAGGGCCTTTAGATGCTGTAACTCCTTTCTCGCGGCTTCGAAGATGACCGGCCGTGGGCCGCAATCCAGTTGTGCCACAGGTGCTTCATATAACCTTGGAGCGCTAAATTCGCAGGAAGGATAAAAACCATGTTGGTCCCGCCGATGTTTCATCATCGGCTTTCCTTTGCCTAGGGCGCCACTCTTTCCTTTGTGGCGACCCTCTTCATCCAGGGTTCGCTGAATTTTGGCGGCCAGGTCAGGCCGCGCCTTCCTCAACGCGTGCAGATATACCTTTCGGCTTCTTCCAACGCACGTAATCGCTGAACCCTTCGTTTGGGAGCGGCTGAGCCCGTCAGACACCATCTTGGCCGATGATACTTGTCGTCTTCATCACCGTCCTCTAGTTCCTCGTGATCCTCTTCCTGAACGGACTCGGTACGCTCGCTCCAAGGCGGGAGAGGTCCCAGACGCTCGAACACGGATACGTTGGCTGTCTCCTTCTTCTTCCGGTTGCATTCTGGCAGTTGCCGATTGTTGGTAATCGGCTCATTCTGAATCCCAGCAGTCGAAGAAGGCACCCGTGCCTTCCCACGTTGTCCGACCCTTCAGACCTTCCTCTGGCGCGACGTTCATACCCGTCGTCGTGGCCGTTGGTCCGACGATACCTCCCGTCCGCATCAGACCGATGCTCGCCTTCGCCGTAGCGGTGATGTCGGTCGTATGGCTGATCGTATTTGCGAGGGGGTGCTCGGGAAACGAGCGTGGACGCTGTGGGTTCCTCACCTCCTCCTTGGCCAGGTACCGTTTATTGTCGTCTTGGGGCCGGTCTCGCGGACCGGCTCCCTCCTTCTCTCTGCCACGAGCGTGGCTGCTCTCCGCTTTGTCCGCGTCATGGCGAATCACAAACCCTGCCATATTGGCATCGAACGAGAACCCTGGTTCCCTTATGGAGTGGCTGAGGTCGACCGTATCGTCGCCGGCAAAGGACGTGTGTCTCCGTCGAGCTCGATGCCGTGTGAACGGGTCTTCCCATAGGAGCCGATGAGTTCGGTTCCGATGACCGCCTTGGCCTTGTTATGCTTCTTCGTGGGCTCGCCAGTGAGCTCCTCGTATGTGACCGGAGTTTCTTCCGCCATCTCTGATGTGGATGGCGAGGTGGTTGTCGCCGAAGATGAGTCGTTGCAGATTTGTCCCACCGGGCGTGCTGAATGTGTTGCGAAACCCACCGGCGGGCGTGGATGGCCAACACGGTAGAGCCGGGAATGACTAGGGGCGGCTGGCCTGGCCCCTCGAGCGACGGCCCGCAAAGCCTCGGCCGCGCACCGATGCTGGGTCGCAGGGCGTGCCACCGACCTATACCGGTCGGAAGGTGTGGATGATGCCTCGCTTAGTTTCTGCAGGGCACACACGTACACGTTAAATACGAGCCTCGATCGGCTCTCGTTGTCTGTGAATCGGCTCGGGAGCCGATTCACCCATGATTCGTCCAAGGTGGCCGAATATATGGTGGTCCTGCTTGATCAATATAAAGCGTATGAGATCCACGACGATCTAGGGTTTTCACCGCATAATCGGATCATCCTACTCACGATTGGGCCTCGCGCTCACGCACGGTAAACGTAAGCCAGCCCTAGACAAGGCCTAAAAACCAACACTAGGTTGATCCTCGGAACGTCCTGTCTAGGGCAGCAAACTACACCCTGCATGCCGCTGGATCCTCCAACCCTTTGTAAGGCCTAACTATTGCAGATATTAAACTAATCCTTGATGAATCAAGGATCGACCATAACGGATCAGATCTACTAAATAAAGATCAAGCAGGGTGCCGCCCCTGCACCCATGATGAGGCACAAGGACGGCTAGACGCGCAAGGGTTGCACTACGCGAGCATATGATGCTAAGAACGATGCTAACCCTAACGCGTACGATAACTACGTTGCTCGCCATCAAAAACGCTTCAGTACGAGCAACGCATGAACAACTAGGCAGACTTGTGCTGCCTAGATCGCGAGATGCGATCTAGGCAGCATGATGCTTACCGGAGGAACCCTCGAAGGAGTTGGCGATGCGCCGAGATTGGTTTGTGTTGAACGTTGGTTGTTGTTTATTCCATAAACCCTAGGTACATATTTATAGTCCAGGGGACTTTCTACTATGGACGTGCACCAAACCGTGCACGGATAAAACTCTAACTTTCTAAACTAAGATGCGATCTAATATGTTACAGATACATGGGCAGTTTAGCCCAACTTGGTATAAAAGGCCGATTCACGTATCTCTTCTATATGTATATCTTCAGGCTCGTCTTGATCGCGGCCCACCTCTGACTTGGTCAAATTCTGGTGATAACAGCAAGTAGACAGAGTCATAATCAAGCAATTGTTTCCCTTCCGCTGGCTGCATTGCAGAATTAGACGCACGGGAAGGAGAATAAATCGGATCCATTCGTGATCACTGGCGACAATGTGAGGCCAAGTTCTGAGATGTGCCAGTGATAGAAGCACACACAGGCTCAGTTAAATTTCATGTCAACTGCCAGCAATACAAGCTGCCAACCTTAACAATGGAAGCCGCGACTTCGATTTTTGTCAAGATAAAAAATAATACGAGTATTGATAAGTTTTCTCTACGGGTCTTCTTTGCGTTCTACAATTTCTGATGCTTCCAAATGATCCTGCTACGATCTTGAAGCTACTGCTCCAGCCGCAACACTAGCTGGTAGGAGGAAGAAGCTCACGAGGTTGCTTATGGATCTGGAGGTTTTGGGCTTACTGATGTACGGCGGATATGGCCACATAACTAAAATGCCACGTATCGATGTAGTCCAGCACGTGGATGTCTATGCGGGAGGAGAGCGGTGGCACCTAACCGGGGACGGGATCATCGCTAGACTGATCATGCTGCACACGGCTTGGTCTAAGCGGTTCATGGGCAAGAAGATGGTGTGCCCAGTGGTTGAAGCTCGATGTCGTTGCTAGCTCCATGTAGCATTTCAGATCTCCTAGGTAAGGTGTTTGATTTAAATACCTAAATCAAATTGTAGGCATGATCATGATTCATGGAATAGCAGCTTGCACGAGGTACTACTATTGTAGACCATAGGTTGAATTGACACATTATTATTGAAGGAGAGGCACACCAACTTCATAGAGGAGAGTCATTGTGGGAATTCATCAGGTAAACCAACCTACACTATATATATGTATTCTTCATATCAAATGATGGAAAAGTCATGATAAACTGTCAACCATGAAGTCAACGTACCCATAAGCATGGCAATATGCATAATCAAGCCACAAGTGTTTTTCTGGGGTTGTCAGTTGGAGATTGGGCAAGCTTAACCCGCTGTCTTGCAAATTCTATATAAATATTCATGTGTAGTAATTTTTAGTACATTTAGAGAGAGTGAATAAGGCACGAGGCTCCACTCTGAATTGTACCAGTGGATGCTAACCGGAATTTTGTTACTTCTCCAATTTAAAAGGAAAAGTTCAGATCATTGTTAGATCAATAACTTTTAGATAACTATACAATAGTGAGTTCCATTTCCAATCTTGTCAAGATATCTAATACTAAGCACTTCACTATCTCTTCCATTCGATGAGACGTGTCATATAAAGAATTAAATTTTCAGAATGTTATTTTATTTATTCATAACTCTATGTGTAAATGACCATACAATAAATTATTGAAATTTTACTTTCCTAGGTGACATATCAATACTTAAGACACAAATTAAACGCGTCTGTTTGCTTACGATATTCTAAAGTACAACTATTAGTTTTTAGTACCATGGCATGTATGTCTATAAAATTATAAATTTGCATTTCAAACAATTTCACGAGATTAAAAGTGATGCCCTCGCATTTGCGAGGGCCACTATGCTAGTTGATATAATAAAAACTTATTCCTGGGGTTTTTGCTTGCATGCCCCGTGTGGGGAAAGCACCACCCAAACGACCGCTTAACTCCACCCGGGTAACATCGTTGGAGCGAACGCTCCACGAATTCCCGGCTCGCGCAAGTGGCGATGTGATTCTGCCAGAGGTTGGGGTCTCGTTGGATTCGATTGGCGAAGCTTATGATTTTTACAATCTATATTCGTGGGAACGGGGGTTCGGAGTGAAATATGGTAAAAGCCGGATAAATGTGGACCGAGTGAAATGCATGCAGGAGATAGTCTGCGAGTGCTCGGTTAGTACCTTCTAGCTTTGAAAATTCAGGGGAGCTAGCCTCGTCCGTAACTCTGACCCTTTCTTGTCTCCCGTATTTTCCAGGGGAGACCCCGAGCCACAAACTCGCAGTCAACGAGATGCCTATGCCCTGCTCTTATCCGGTTGCTGCGGATGAAGGACAATGGGTGGTACATTTGCGAGCATAGGGTTGTTCGCAGCCATGACCTGTCTGCATCTTTTGGGGAGAGGGCACATTGGCCGTCGCACATGCACATTGATAGCCACACGAAGGCTTTGATCAAGCAGCTGAGGGAGAACAACGTCAACCTCAGGAAGGTGTACATCATAATAGGGAGCTTCTTCGGCAAAAGGAGAACATACCTTTCACGAAGAGGGCGTTGAAGACTTTGTGTGGCAAGATTAGTAGCGAGCAGGCGGATGATGATGTCAGGAAAACAATAGAAGTGTTCTCCGAGATGGGTGTTGCGGATCCCGAATTCACTTACAACATTAAGTGGATGACGACAACAGGATTATTAATCTACTGTGGACAACAGGGAAGGGGAGGGCTCAGTACCAGGGAACGCAAACGGGTGCGGCCATCCGAGGACGGCAGTGATGCGCCATGATGGTCCATGGCAAACGATTAGGCGGGGGATGCAAAAATTAGGGCGTGGCGGCGGCGGCGGACTCTCCTTGTTGCCGCGCTGGGACGGCGACCGGGATCCCTCGACGCACGCTGCGGCCGGTCGGATTTGGTGATGGGCGGCGGCGGCCAGACCTCTGCGCGACGGCCAGAAGCGGCAGCCCCTTGCTTTCCGCCGGATCTTCACCGCAGCACGCCGGAGGGGCTGGTGGCGGGCAGCGGCCAGGCCATGATCTGCGCCACTTTCCCCGCCTCTCGGCCGTGTGTGGAGGCGATCTCGGGTTTCTCTCGCGCCACGAGGTCGCCCGGCAGCAGCCTTGGGTACGACGGTGGAGGTGGCCATCTTCTTCGTCGGAGAGGGTCGGCCTGCGGTTGGTGATGGTGGATCCATCGATCTATCACCGCTTTCCGGCGGCATGATGGAGGAGCAGCCGGCGTCGGAGTCGCCGGTGGTGGGTTGGAGTGGCCAGCCCGGGATGGTCGCCGACATGGGGGTCCGACCTGAATAAAGGCGGCGGTCCTAGGGCCTCTCTTGCGTGAAGAGGAGGACCTACCGGAGGCCTGGACTCGTGATCTGGCCGGATTGTTGAGTTCCGAAGGCTCCGCCGATGAATGTAACAGTGCTTTTGCCTGGAGTTTGTTGGATCGGAGGTATTCGGTCGTGCGCACCCATGTTTTTATTCCGACCGATTGGTTCTGGAGGAGCGGCGCGGCTCTTTTTCTTTGATTGACATCAAGTGACTATGGATCCATGATGAAAGTCGGAAGAAGAGAATTTCATGAAGGCCGAGGGGAGGACTAAAGGAGGTTCAAGTCTTTGCGATGTTGAGGGACTTGCTTGGTGTTTCGGGCTTCACACAGCGGTATGAAAGGCGACAACACAGTGAAGTACGAGTCCTACCTTTCGGTGAAACCCAAGGTCTGGCCTTAATTGGTTGTGCCTGGCAATGTCCTTGGTGGAGGCATTTGTTTTGCGGGGAGAGTCTGTAATTCAGGTGTTGTCTTGGCGGTGGTTGTAGTTGTTGTTAGGCCCGAGATACTGTAGCGGGACTTTTATTTCTTAGTTTTCTTTTCTTGTTTTTGGTTGTGTGCATCCGTAGTGCCATTAGGGTGGTGCGTTGTTGCAGAGGCTGGGTGTAATTGGTATCTTCTTGATATTAATATATTCCCTTTATCGAAAAATAACGTGGATGGTCCCTAAGGGCATCTCCAACGCGGCGACCCATTCCGCGTCCGCGCGTTCGGATGGGTTGAACTGTATAAAAACCTGGCCCGACGCGCGGACCCATCCCTAAAACAGATAACCGCGGCGTCCGAGACGATCCAAAGCCGGCCCAAATCTTGGCCACGTTTGCGTGGTCGCGGACGCCCGAGGCTGGCCACTCGCATCCTCCCCTTGTCCTCCCCTGACCCGCGTGTCATAGGGACATAATTTTGTTTTTAATTAAAAGGAAACACATTACATTTTTTTAATAGTTCCTACTACTAGTCTAGCTACGTAGGGGGCAGGCGGCCTCGCCGGCGACTCGCCGCCGGGGCCGTGGATTTCACTCGACGCGGCATGTACGCGTGAGGATTCCACTCCATCTTACCAGCTGGGTGGCTCGGCGGCGGCCCTCTTGCGGCGGCCCTCTTGCGACGTTCCTCCGCGGTCGCCCTCCTCCTTTCCGTCCTCGCAGCTTGGACGCGCTCGCGCTCCGCCTCCTGCGATCGCGGGAGAGGGTGGCGACGCCTCTGAGCTAGCAACGGCGGCCAGCTGGGTCGATTCGAGACTCATCGTGGAGAAATCGATCGACGGCGACGCAGAGGAAGGTGAGGGCGCGCAGATCGGCGACGGCGACGGTTGGGAGGAGCTGAAACTTCCCTCGCGCGCAAACTAGGGATTGTGTTCATGCTGCGTTCGGTTCGCTCCGTTGGTCCCTACAAATACGGGCCGAGTATGGGTTTCGGTCTCGACCCGAAAAAATATTTTCAGTTTCTCGTTTACGGTCACTGATCAACGTTATTTTTCAGCCCGAACCCGTAAATTAACGGTTATTTTTTGATTTAGACCTTTTACGAGCTCTGCTAGAGATGCTCTTAGATTCCTACGGAGGCATTTCGGAAAAAAAAAGGCTGATTTGAGCCATGAGGATAATGAACGCTGCTAAAGGGAAAAGGTTGGGAAATTATGAGAAGAAACCCAACATGAAAGCACGGGCACTTGTAGAATTTCTTTCCCAGATTTGCTGCTCTCCACATCCTCGACGACCCATGTGCGCACCGTCCCTCCTCCGCAACGGTAGCAGAGCACGGACGGAAGGGGCGGCGGGGTCGGGTGCACAACCCTTCACCTGCTAGGCGATGCGCCCTAGGAGCTCGAGCAACCGGAAGGAGCCATTTTTTGGGCTGGTGTGGATCTGGGTGGAGGTTGGATCTGGGCGTTTTGGCAACTGGACAGTGCAAATATAACTTGATGGATGCCCGTGTGCGAACAGGTTTTCCACCGCAGATCCTGTCCCTCCACCTCGGTTCGGCCCAACAAGTTCGGTTCGTGGACGGCCTCGGTAGACAGAAACGGGCCCCACGTTTTCTGACCGCACGCTGCTCCACTCGCATCATCACGGTGTTTACACGCGGGTTGCTGGCCGATCTACGCAGTACGTATTCGACGACCGGAACCTAGGTCACGTACGGCGCTGGACATGACGTCATTCAAAGAAGCGAACGGACAGATGTTTAGAGGATTTCCGGATCACTCAAGCTCGAGCGTACTAGCGAGTTTTCGCAATTCCAGGCTCAACAGATTGAAAATCAGCTCGGATCCTTCAAAATTAAGTGGCAGCCCAGGAAGCTATTTTGGCTACACAAATCTACGGTAAGAAATGGTAAACAACATCTAAACTTGCTTGAGAATTAAGAGACAGATGGTTTACCATTCAACTAGAAGATAGGATTTGTCCGTATCTAATAGCATAATAATGTAGTAAACACATGCCAGATGCCACACCGTTCTTTGGATCTTCGTGTCCAAAGTCGAGTCATGCCATGGTAAAAGCTTGCTGGACTATCAGCTTGGATCACAGCTAAGAGTACTAATCCTTGCCTATCACTAGCACCAATAGTTTTAGTGGCATCTGGTGGACTAACCCCAAGCAGAAGGCGGGAATGGCCGGCATGGGGGGAGCAGTTGGCAATGCTGGAAGTTTGCAATATGCACAAAGCGAATCTGGGAATCTGCACAGCGCAACACTAGTTGCAGCATACATGGAATTTGTCGCCAAAGTGACTTCAATCTACAAAGTTCTGGGTAGCCTCCCCTGCAAAAAAGATCATATAGTTGTCAGGTCATAATCTTCAGGAACAATGCAGAGATAGCTTGTCAAGGGTAACATGCAACATCCGATTCTATTATATCCATAAACTCCAAGAAGATATAGTGAAATAGTGGTACTAGGAGGGAGTGACAAAGTGACAAACTGATACTAACCGTGCATACACTTTACAAAGGTCTCAAGCTCTGAGAAGCAAACATTTCCCTGCAAAAGGAATGGAGTTTTCTGTCGGTATGCAAAGAATGAGACATGGTGACGGTCCGGATCATTCCTAGGCTTCGCTGTGTCAAGGATCAGAGGGTACATCTCATTGTCAAGACATGGAAGAGCACTCTCTACACTTATAGATAGACCCTGATCCCATGCTGCATTCATAACCTGCACAGTTTCATGTGATCAAAATTAACCCATGGAAAAAAAACATTTAAACGTAGCTGCATAGAAATTCTTAGAACATCTCACCTGCCAGGTTAAACCTTCTGGATCAGCAAATGCTTCATCATTCTCCTGAACTGTATATTCTGGCCCATAACAGACTACTTTCAGAATTACGGAATGCTTCTTGAGCATTTTGAAAACTGGAGAGTATCCATCCCTATTTGTAGGGTTGTAGTATCCTGCTGTCAGCTCTGCAGCATGGCTTGCCGTTCTGTACCACCAATACATCGAAGGTATCTGAGGAAAGACAATTGTCTTGTCATGGAACAGCCAAACTGGCAAGAGAACTATGTGGGACAAGTACCATGGACTTATCAGGGCAGCACATGCTAAATTGAAAGTATGTACAATAAGATCAGGCAAAGTATCTACTTAATGTATGTGCACCTGGATATGATTACAGTATTTCACAAGTTTGCTTAGGAATTTGAACTAATTTCAAATAGTCGATCTAATTATTAGCATATTGAGATTCTTTACCATTTCCTGCCTAAACTCGAGGGATGTCTCATGATTAGGCATTCAACTCCTCATGAGTTGTCAAAGCTATAATACTATGCCAGGTTTTCAGCAATCTTCGGCTGCTTTGGACAGAAGCGCATTCCAGAATAAATGAACAAAATGTTTAACAGGAATACCCATTTTGTGCAAAGTTTGATGTGATAACTACATGGTAACCTAGAGAGAGAAAGCACAAAGAATACATGTGAAGTTTTCTCAAAATTAGAGAGAAGAATATTGTGCTTCAAGGCCCAACCAACAACTATAAGGAGAAATAGCATACCTTCACCATAATTACTGCTCCATCAAATGCAAGAGTAGCAAGTGAGAGCACCTGATCCACATGATCTACAAGGATTCCAGAATACCAATTAAGGAAAAAGCGCCCGTAGTAGCTGTCATAATCACCTCCATCACAAAAAAAACCAGTCTCGTGTGATCTTGAATTATAGTAGCCAGCATTATCAGGTCCACGGGCCCAAAACAAATGGCCCCGTATCAAGGCTGCTTGCCGCAAGTTCTTTTGCATGTACCTGTCGTAACACTGTCAACAAAGCAATCAACAAAAGAATGTATTATGTATGCAATCACAAAAATATACATGCCACTATACACCACAGATAATGTAGCATTACATTTTGGATATGTTCAATCCAAAAGGTAAGTTCAAGTCATAGCCCACTAGTCTAAAGTTAGAAAAGATAAAACAGCATTATAATGTTCTCCAAGGGTGCCTACTGTGCATATATATTCCTCACTGCAGCATAATAACAAAAGAACAAGGTGCCAACAGGGCCACCACTAATCTTGTTTCATATCACATGTACTTCTAGAGTACTCATGAAGTTTGTTCTACACAACATGAAGTCCTCATAATACTATGACGAAAAATTGAGCGATATAATAATATTTTACACTCCTTCAGGCTCAATGAATAAAAGGAGAAAGGTTCAGAAGCAGAAAACACGGTAATTGGAATATGTTTCTCTTTGATGGCTCAAACTTGGAATTAAGTAAATACCCTCTCTTTTTTTCTTTGAGAAAAATGCAAAAGCTTTGGAGTTTTAGGTAAATACCTGAAATTCACCAATACCAGGATATCTCCAGCCCATCTTTTCTGGACATGAAGGATATCTTAACTCTCCAGAAGCACCCAACCCAATCTCAATAGCAGAAATAAGACCCTCTTCAGACAAGCTTCTGAATTCCATATGAAAGCTCCTCATGAAATCAAAATAAACCTGCATATAATCTCATTAAGTATCAGTACACAAGTTTCTCCTTCTATTAGAGTTGATACGAAGCAAGATTACAGCTGCCAATGTGCAAGTTTAGCGTATCCAATGACAGAACAGCTAGTTGTTATCTACAAGATATAGTACTCCCTCCAATCTAAATTATTTGTTGCAGATTTAATGAACCTAGAGATATTTTAGGCAACATTTTCCCAAAACCTGCGAGAAAGTAATTGGATCGAGGGAGTACTATAGTTACTGATGTGTATGAAGACTATGAATTAACATTAAAATATGTCACTAGGAATAGGCCAAAGTAATGCTTGTCTAAAGAGAAGACCAACTGTTTGTTTTCGTAATAAAAACATATGCTAAAAGAGAGTTTGAAGAGAGAAGAAAAATTACCAAGGATGACCCAATACCTCAATGCCAGTTCTCCCTCGAAGGACACGCTCTTTGTCAATTCCCCAGGAGAGGCATTCTGTATTTCTCCTACCTACTCGATCAGTGAAAAATATATCCTGGTTCTCTTGTGCAATTTCCATGACCCACCTAGGGAGTGAGATTAGCACATCACCAGATCCACACTTCCCAGACCCATGAAATGATAATACAACCTTGCATTTGTTCAAAAACACTTGTTAGTCAATGTAAATCTGAGTTCGATATAACAGAGGAGAATAGAGAAGCCTATGTAGTTATGTCATGCTCATAATTGAAAACATATGAACTCAAATGGTTTAGTCATGTTACTTGCCTGGAAGATCAAATGTCTGGTTATATCAAATGTCTAAAGTTATAGTCCATCCAAATCCAATGAATGGATGCCTTTTCTCTATATCAATACTTAAGTTTTAAGAGACCCAACTATAATTTAATTGTTATAAGTCAATGACCAATAGTTATGTTACAAAAAGTTGGATGCAACGTCTTTTGTCAATCTTGTAACAAAACTTATGCCTACTATGAGACTATGGTAAGCAATGGCGTACTCAGTGTACAAAGTTACTACCTATGAAAATATCAGATGTGTGAGTAATAGCATCCTACAAATGTCACAAGTTATGATAGTATGCTAACCTGAACTTTTAGCTTGAACTCTTTAATGATACCAAAAAGGTCCCTGTAGCCAGACCATTCGTACTTCTGAGGAGTCCAGGCTTCCACAATCCCCCACCAACAGTCAACAACAACTCCGTCAACATTCAAAGACTTCAGATGCCTTAGTTCAGCACGTACAGCCTCTGGATCAACCAATTGGCAATAACTATTGATAATGCCCATCTACAGCAACAGCAACAATGCTTAAGCTAGGTGTGGTACATAGATCATAGATTTGCAAATTTCAGGAATATATGGTTGGCAGATAAAGAAACCACAACTATCTGAACTTACAATTTAATTTAAACACACAGATCTAATTAAGAATGGGCCGCATACAGCACAGTGCTATAGTCATCAGTCAGATTCATACAATTTGTGTGAAGTATGAAATTTGGTGCTACATCTGAAATTCAAGTTACACATCCACTTGGCCATGACAAGAGTCACAAGTAGGGGCAAACCTGGTAAAAACATACAATCAGATCTGCACATTTGGCCATCCACTTCAGCCCATTACGTGACATCCAATTAATAAGCCAGAAATGGCCTGGCATCACATCAGAGCACATGACTGTCAACTGCCAAGTTGATCGATCTAGCACTAAACCAGTATAAAGGGGCAAGAAAAAGGAGTCCGTTTTGCACACACTTTCCTCTTGTATCAGCAAATGACACGGCTAACAGAGTGCTGTAGCAACTAAAAGAGTGAACCAGTCCCACGGTTCTCGCATTCCCGGCGCTATCCATTGCACAGCAAAGTGGAACCCATCCAGATCCAGGGCAGCAACGGGGGATGTAAAGCGGTGATGGCAAACAGAGGGAGGCAACAATAAAGACAGATGCATCTCAATCGTAGAGCCATGGGGATTGACCTTCGATATATGCTCAGTTAGTGATTTCTATCATGCTTAAGTAGAGCACCAGGACTTGTACAACAACATCAAAGCCTTTTTCCCAAGCAAGTTGGGGTAGGCCACCAGGACTTGTCAAAATAAAAATCTAGAGCACCATAAGGTTATGGTCACATCTTCATATATTTGCATGAACTTGTGATGGCTGGTAGTGCTAAGTTCTGTTGATTGGCAATGCGTGTCTGTCTTACTTGCGATAATATGGCGTCTGTTGTGTGGCCGTATTTAGATGGTTGTCATATATGTATAAGAATGCAACTGATGAGATCTGCAGTCCATATAGGCAGCATATTACAAAACTTCAAAAGGAAACAACAAAGCCACCGCATCTACTCACCTAGTCCAGCTGAAATAACATGCCATACCTTTGGATTTGTTGTAAAAAGGTAAATGACCAAGGGTGGCTGTAATGGCTTGCGAATTTAGGGTGTAAATTTGCAATTTCTCAAACATAAACTTCAGAACTCTACTCACAGCATGTAAATACCATGTGTATATTGGAAATGATGTAAATGCGAAGAAACCGAGAGAAGGAAAGTAACACAGCAAAAATGTGATCAAGAGGTTGAACAGGAACTTACAGACAGAGAGGCATAGACTGGTATATATGGAGTTCTTGTGTAATCACCCGCCCATACTGCTGATGCTCTCACTAACTGTTACAATTGAACAATCAAATAAAAAAGATGATGTTTTCTCCCACATGCTTTGCTAAATTAAAAGCTCAAAGGAATAGCTGGGTTGCAAGATGAAGAATCAGTGATCTTGATAACGCAATTCATTATATCGACGTTCAGTGTACTCTAGCCTCATATATAAGTGGTCCATATAAATACTTCAACTAGAAAACTACTGCAAGCGTCTTAAAAAAGTTACTGCAAACTGGAGGAGCTACAACATTGTAGGCCCTAGCATTGGCAAAATGGCAACTAGCTTCACGGTTTATAAACTAGGTAGAGCTGATAGACACGATACTTAGACCCCAAGGTTCCCTGGTTTACAATTACAAACATCGGCGTATCACTATCATCCGTTAAGTGAATCAAAGGCACCACTGTGCTCACCTGATCACTACCCATACAACTCAACGAATTGGCAGAGCTCGAATTCCCATAGTTCTCATTCTTAATGCTTTGCTCTGCCACCACGACCGAGTCCAACGACGATGGCGACAGGCTAAGGCTGTCATCTGTCTGTAGGCCAGAAGCCTGAGAGTCTAGCGGCGTCCCGATGGCGTAGCTGTTCAGATGGCTAGTGAAAGATGGGGTTTCCACAGAAGTGGCCTGGAAAGCTCCTTGCTGCAAATCAGAAATGACTCGTCAGCAACACGAATGTGGTTATGGATGCAACACAATGCTAACTATTTCTTGCTAACTCTACACATTTGGCATCACATAACTGTAAATTAAGCAAGGGACTGATCCAACACTAGAATACCATACGGAGCATCTGAGTAAGTGAAGGCAATAAGGTAGTGGAGAAGGGCGCGCCGTACGTACGAATTGGGCAGGGGGAGGGGGAAGCGGCTGGGACAAGGAGGAGGAGCGGAAGGTGGTGCCGTCGGGTTGGACGGTCCACCCGGCGGCGCGGGCGAGGGCGGCGAGGACGTCGTTCATGTCGGCGCGGGCGGGGAGGGGGAAGTTGCCGTGCTGCCGCAGCCCGGCTAGCATGCGGCTGGTGATGGAGCGCCGGTGCCGCTCCCGCAGCTTCGTCCGCTCCTTCTCCCGCTCGCCGCTCCGCCGCGCCGGGGCGGGGGAGGAGGCGGAGGCGAGGCCGCGCGGGCGTCGGCTCGGCGGCGCGGGCGGGGGAGGCGACGCCGCGGGATCGGCGGCCTGGTGGGGGTGCCTCGTGGCCATGGCGCGCCGCCCGGCGCCGATCTGCGAGCGCGGATTGGGAGGGGCGCCGCGGCAGCTTGCCGGTGCGGACGTGGAAGAAAAGTGCTGGAAATGCTTACGTGGCACAGCTGACCAAACTGTGGGTGGGAAGCCATTTTTTTTTGCTTTGACAATTCAGCGAATTCGCTGAAAAGAGAATGTAAACCTAAATGACGTCTGACTTTGGGGCCTTTTGATTCAAAGGATTTGAATAGTACTACCTTTGTCCATAAATAAACGTCTGAGATTTGTCTAAATCTAGATGTATCTAGAAGCTATTTAGGGCGTGTTCGGCAAACGACCAGCTTCTCGCAACAGCTCCAGCGTCGCGGACGAAGCTGGAAACGTTCGGTGCGTACCTCCTTCCTTCCCCTGGGCCAAACGTTCATTTTCTCCAGGCCGGCCTGCTAAGGACGTGTAATTTCAGCCTGGTCCAGTCGCGGATGCTGCTTTCCTTGAAAGCCTGTGAGCTGTTAAGATGTGTTCGGGTCTACTAGGAGGTCAGCGATGGGGCGAAGATGCAAGGTCGAGGAGGAGGTCGGGGATGGGGGAATCCGGCTGTTGCTCCTGCTGCTTGACGCAGGGTGGAGGAGGAGGTCGGGGGCGGGCGGAGATGCAGGGTCGAGGAGGGTCAGCGATGGTCACCATTTCTGCTGCTTGATGGCAGGGCCGACGAGGATTTCGGCGGCGGGCGGAGATGCAAGGTCATGGAGGCGGTCGGTGACGGTCGCCGCCGCTGCTGCTTGACGGTAGGGTCGAGGAGGAGGTCGGGGCGGGCGGAGATGCAGCGGCAGCGTGTGGGCGAAGACGCAGGGTTGCGGTGGGTGGCAGCCGGAAGTGGATTCGTGAGGTGTTTCCGTGTTGGGAGACGTTCGGACCAGAGGGGCGAGGAAGCGACTGCATGCTCGCCGGAGGAGCCGGCGGCGGTAGGATGGAGCACGGGTGCTGGTGGCGTCGATTGGGGATTTTGGACAAAAGGGGATAGAGAGCGAGGGCGAGGTTACCAGCGAAACGTTTTCTCGACTTGGCGGTGGCCCAACGTCGTAATTTGTTGCTGCTCCGCGGTTTGCCGATTCGGGAATTCCCGGAAGAGGTGCTCCGTGGTTTGTACATCAGTTTTAGCTAGCTTCTCGAATCTAGCTCCGCGAAGTTTGGATGTTCGGCGCTGCTCCACGGAGGATTTCAGAGAATTTAGAAGCTAGAGAGTTGCCGAACACACCCTTAGTGTCTAGATACATCCAAATTTAGACAAACCTCGGACATCTATTTATGGACGGATGGAGTATGTCGTGGTAGGTAAAATCTTAAAAAGAATATAAAATGCGAGAATTTGTTGTTGCTGAAGTTGTGTAGAAAACCGCAAAAAAATATTCTATAGAGTTTGAGTACATGTCATAGTTCTCATAGAGATGTAGAAATTTTTCAAGAGGTCTAACTTCTTGCTAATAATCCTATGAGATTGTAGTACATAAAAAGCACGAAAACTGCAAATGGAGGCCGAGCTACATGTAGCCCTTTATTTTTAAAAATTCAGAATCATAGTTTTAAGTTTCAAAAAAAATCTGAAAAAAAATCCCGAATGTAGACAATGATGAAATCTACAAACATGCAAAATCTCAATGTGAAATTATTTGTATTATAGAGTACACAAAAATGACAAAATCTGATAGGTTTTACCGTTTTGGAATATGCATTATTCACTATTCTCAGATCCACACGTTTGTCATTTTTGTGTAGCCTAAAGTACTAAGAATTTCACATTGAGATTTTGCATGTTTGTATATTCCATCATTAGCTACATCTAGGATTTTTTCTCAGAATTTTTGGAACTTAAAAATATGATTTCCGATTTTTAAATATAAAGAGCTACATGTAGCTCGGCCTCCAGTTGTCCACTCTCATAAAAAGCATCCATAACTATTTTGGAGGGTTTAATTCTTTGAATCAAATAGCTCGTATAGAAAAAAAAATTCATATAGGTAAGAATCCTATAAAATTATTTTGGAAATCCTTTAAATCAAATAGCCCCTAAGGTTTTGAGAAAGGTTTGCTCCTCCTGCGGCGATTTGTTCTTCAACACTGGATTTGCTTCGGTGCCGGGAGAAAATTGATGCCTCCGTAGCAATTATTAGACGGATGCACCATTTTTGGCCTATGCCAAACTTTAAACCACTTTGGCTCTTTGCAAAAACTTTCAACCACTTATGGCCATTCCAAGTCCCACCGGTTGACTTGATTTATTTGGGCCACTAGACATATATCTGTTGGTAACTGAACTCAAATGACTTGGAATATTAGGGTCTATTGAAACGATCCTGGACCTAGTGGATAACAATAGCTAACACATAGTTGGTTTTGCTAATTTCCAAGAACCCGGGGCCTATGGAAACGATCCTGGACCTAGTGGATAAAAATAGCTAAGACACGCCAGTTGAGTTCGATGGTTTTCAATAACTTTGACATCTTGAGCACAAACTTTGAAAAAACTAGCCAACACAACTAGTGTGTCATGTAGTTTAAATACGCCAACTCAAATGGCGCGACAACAAGGGACCATAACTGGCTGAAAGTTTTATCACTGATCAGAAGTGCCTAAAACTCTGCTTAATGGAAATTTATGGAAAATAAGTGGCGTTTCTATCTCATGTGGTGCTTGTTTGTACTCATGCCCTTACATACAATGCACTTCTCATGGGCACTATTACGCATGTGTCATTGTACCATGTGGACCTTCAGACCAGCATGGCCCATTGATGCATCTAAAATGCATCTATGTTCTTTATAGTTTTATTGTGTCATATTTTATTATTATTTATTCATACAATGGGATCAATCAGTAAGGCTAGTCATAGTGGAGAGTAACTTAGACTAGTAACATGGCATATGTTACTAGCTAAGTTACTACCTTCATAGTGGGTAGTAACTTATATGTGGTGTCATGCATTGTGTTATTTACTATGGCATAGACTCATCTTGTCTTGGGGTGTGTGATGTTATGGTAACATAGCTAGTTATCGCCTCACTCTCTTTCTTCATTCATTGTCATGCCATGTCACCAAAATGCCTTGGGTTGTGTGATGTTACTAGCTAAGTTACTCCCACTATGAGCAGTCTAATGATGTAATTGCTCTTGTATATGGTTGCACATATCTATGGTTCCTCTCTAAAATAAACAAAGATTTTATATTTATGTCAAAGTTAATGTGATAGTTAGGCATAGCCTTAATTAATTCCTTGACTTCCTCATAAACGTGGCCCAAGGGTTTCAATAATTAACTTCATTAGTATTTGCCTCACTAAGCACGTGTCAATCAACCCCATCAATTTGATGACATGCTTCCTCTAAAAACTTCATGTACTTTACAATATTCTACTAGGATATACCTACGGATACATTAGAAATCTCAGTTAAGATTTTTTTTAGATTGTACGCTTCAGTGCCCCTCTAAAGCCATTTAATGACGATAAAATATGTGTGTTCACACACACACACATATATATATACACTGTATATACATTGTATAGTTCATGGAAGGTACAAACAAATATATTTGACATGTGATTTTGTCTATTTTTACCATATTTAATATACTCCATTTAACTATATCTTTATATGGAGCAATGACTCGAACACACAAAAAAATCTGCTCAAAATTAATATACTACAAAATACGTTTACATTTAAGAGTTATGTCTCAAAAAATAAATAATATTACTTGTATATAGTTAAGATCGTAGGCAGAAAAAATATGAAGAAGTATACAAGTTTACTATAAATACGTACTACTAGTAGTACTTGGCATGACAAACATGCTCCACCCGCTAGAGTTATTTGATAGTTAGAAAATGTAAAGTACTCAAAATTGTATGAGTTACATAGATTTGTTTAGTGAACAAACCATCCTGATAAGTTTTATATTAGACTTTGCAACAAATGTATCTCATTGTTCAAATATACTTTGTAACTTTTAACTTATATGCAGCGACCTAACAAATCTCGTTGAAAAAATAGATTTTGCTCTTGAAGACTTTTACATCAAGTTTCTTACTGGTGGTACTCCCAAGCTACAAGTTTTGATCAATAAGAGCAATAATGTATTTTTGAGTGTCATTAATAAAGATACTCTATATGTCTAGATAATTGGCACCCGGATTAGTTATTTAGATAAAATGTTGTGTATAGTTATTTGGTGAGGGAAATGGTTGTGTGCATGTAACTTAGCAGTTTATATAGCATGCATTGCTCATAGCAAGTTGATTAGGCATACATGCCCTCATGGTGGATTAATCTATAATAAAAAAAATCGACGTATATACTACAACAACTATATGAGGAACACGTGTCTTGACTCGCTAGCTGAAGCATCTGCGTGGTGAGATCGATTGGATTATTGTCTGGTTAATATGCACATATGATGGTGTTTGAGAAGGTGGATTTGTGTACCATCTGTCGTGTCATAAATAATGGGTCTCGGCGACTTGGTCTAGTGGGGTCTGGCGGCATATGCATATTGATGGGCGAGTGTAGGGCAGAGGCACTGCTTGGCGACGATAGGCTTGGAATGAGTCTCAGATCTCTTCCCCCGAGATGGATCAGCGGTTGATGGAAGTGACGGCTTCTCAAATGAGTGCATGAGGTGCTTGTAGAGGGTCCGCTAAGTGGATGAGAGCTCATGTTTCTGCCATAGGGTGACTCAGTGATGTTCAAGTATTTAGCTGGTGAACGTTTTTAGGGCACGATGTCCTGACGACATGTTTCTTCAGTGATAGGTGTTTAGTGGTGGATTTGGATTTTATGATGTATACCCGGCCCTTGATAAGTCTTTGTCGAATAAATTCTAAATAAAAGATATATAAATCTATTCGATGCAAAAGGTCGGGGCCTCATCCTCCATTTTGAAATTTTATTTTACCGGTGCCATCTATATCAAACCAACGATATTTAACCGTTTAATTAGTTCATTGTGCCATTGTGTACCCTTTATTGTTAGTGCAGTCGCTGCAGAACCACACCCCTAAGAGCAAGTACAATAAATCACAGTCGTCTAGCTATAAGGATTATAATAATATATTATTTTCTAGTTGGAGGAGAGATAAGCGGAGAAATAAGGTAAATGGACTCTCATGGAAAAGCTAGCTCTTGCACATCCCGCTTTAGGAGAGTGAAAGATGAGCCATCAATCAACAAAGTAGTATAATTTTGTAACTAACTATTTATGTTGGCTATATGGCTGACTACAGTTGACGGCCAGCACTTGACTCTATCATTGAACTTGCTCTAAGCACATCGAAACCAAAAGTGAACTGATTTGCCATGAATAAGTAAATCTTATGGTTGCAAACGTAAAATTTAAGAAGTTTCAGCCCGCTCAATGGCATGCATGTCGCGTGTGAGGCTTCGACAAGTTGGCATGTCACGTTGGCTGAACAAGTTGATGATCAATCGTTTGTTTTTTAAAGTTTGCAAACTACAATGCACATACATGGCAAGTTGATGTTGGGCAGTGTAATTACGTTTATTTTCAATATATTAAAAGCATGATACTCTCTCCGTTTAACTTAGTTATCACAACTTTGGTCAGATTTGATATCCGTAGGCATGCACATCTTGGTGTGCCCTCATTTATAAAACAAACTGCGATAACTAATTTAAAACGGAGATACTCCGTAGCATATTTTATTGGGATTTATAGAGAGTTTTGTGGAAAATTATGTAGAGGCCAAATTGGTTGAATTTCTATTGTTTGGCTCGGTTTTTGTTCAAACAAAATCTTACTACAGTACTTTGATTTGCTACTGTACTTGTTCAGACCAAACCAGGGCGCTATTTTGAGGTGAACCCGTTTCTACAGCCACGCGCCTCTTCTCCTCTCGAATCGCCTCCGAACATGATAAGAACCTTCCAGAACCTTCTCCAACCACCCCGCCGACCCCACCGCGCTTCTGTTTCCCTCTGCCGATTCTGCAGCCGCGCTTCGTCCCCGCCGTCGCCCGCCGGCGCCGGCGCCGGCGACATCTTCCACTGGAACTCCGCCATCACCGCCCACCTCCGCGCCGGCAGGGTGGCCGCCGCGCGCCGCCTGTTCGACGAAATGCCGGAGCGGAACGTGTTCACGTGGAACTGCATGATCTCCGGCCTCGTGGGGAACCGGATGCTCGCGGACGCGCGGAGGGCGTTCGACGCGATGCCCGCGAGGAACTCCGTCTCCTGGGCGGCGCTCCTGACGGGGTACGCCCGGCACGGGAGGGTCGCCGAGGCCAGGGAGCTCTTCGACCGGATGCCGGACCGCAACGTGGTGTCCTGGAACGCGATGATGTCAGGGTACATGCGCAACGGGATGGTCGAGCGAGCGCGCGAGCTGTTCGACGCGATGCCGTCCAGGAACGACGTCTCGTGGCT
Source organism: Lolium multiflorum (assembly GCA_030979885.1). Classification (NCBI taxonomy): domain Eukaryota; kingdom Viridiplantae; phylum Streptophyta; class Magnoliopsida; order Poales; family Poaceae; genus Lolium; species Lolium multiflorum. The sequence goes on along the minus strand of CM061752.1, from coordinate 24,930,937 downwards.
GACCATGATCTCCGGTTACATCAGGAGGCGGCGCGTCCGTGAGGCGAGGGAGCTCTTTGACCGCGCGCCTTCCCCGTCGACTTCTGTGTGCAATGCGTTGCTGTCGGGTTACGTCACGCTTGGTTGCATGAAGGACGCCGAGGAGCTGTTTGGTCGGATGCAGAGACGGGACCCTGTCTCGTGGAATGTTATGATCACTGGCCATGCGCGAGCTGGGAGGATGCAGGTTGCACAGAGCCTGTTTGATGAGATGCCGCAGAAGGACACCATATCTTGGACTGCCGTTATGCGCGGGTATCTGCAGAATGGAGACATCGACGCTTCATGGAAGGTGTTCCAGGAAATGCCTGATCGGGATGCTGTTGCTTGGAACACAATGATCGGTGGTTTTGTGCAGAGCGAGAGGGTGGATGATGCCTTGAGATTGTTTGCTGAGATGCCAGATAGGGATCTGGTATCCTGGAATACAATCTTGCAGGGCTATGTTCAAAATGGGGACATGGATAGTGCAAACACTTGGTTTAGAAGAATGCCAGAGAAAGATGAAACCTCGTGGAACACATTGATTTCCGGGTACAAAGATGAAGGAGCACTAGCTTTGCTGTCAGAAATGATCAGAGGAGGACTCAGACCGGACCAAGCCACTTTGAGTGTCGTCATTTCTATCTGTGCCTCACTTGTTGCACTCGGATGTGGAAAAATGGTGCATCTCCGTGCAGTCAAAACTGGTTTTGAGCACGATGCTTTGGTGATGAGCTCACTTATATCTATGTACTCGAAGTGCGGTCTAATTGCTGAAGCTTCCCAAGTTTTCGATGCGATGGTGCAGCGAGATACAGTGGCATGGAATGCCATGATTGCGACGTATGCTTATCATGGTATGGCTGCTGAAGCTCTGAAACTCTTTCACAGGATGACTGAAGGTGGGTTTCGTCCAGACCATGCAACATTTCTAAGTGTATTGTCTGCTTGTGCACACAAGGGCTATTTATATGAAGGTTGCCGCTATTTTAAAAGTATGCAAGAAGATTGGAACTTGATTCCGAGATCTGATCACTATTCCTGTATGGTTGATCTCCTAGGAAGATCGGGTTTTACACAGCAGGCCTATGCCTTCACAAGAACTATCCCATCAGGCCTTCAAGTAAATGCGTGGGAGACACTGTTTAGCGCATGCAATGCTCATGGGGATGTTCAGCTTGGAGAAGTCATTGCAAATAATGTCCTTCAGGTGCAACCTTCTGATGGAGGAATGTATACACTATTGTCAAACTTATATGCTGCAAAAGAGATGTGGAGCAGTGCCGCCACTGTTAGAGGATTCATGAAAGAACAGGGGTTAAAGAAGGAGACTGGGTGTAGTTGGGTTGAGCTGAAGGGAGAGGTTGCTTCCTTCTCATCAAATGACAAAACACATCCCCTGATTGATCAGATATGCCAAGAGGTTGATAATCTTTCTGTCATGATAGAAGAGGCTACGTGATAAGGTTTAAAAAATGGAACCCTGACAGTCTGTGAGATCATTTGATGACCCTTTTGGCTCCAAAGTCCAAACACTGATTTGTTTGTCAGGGGCCTGGGCCCAAATGACAAATTCTTGAAAGGTTAGTCAGGTGTTTGTGTTCAATTCTTCAGTGACAACCCGTCTAAGATGATAATCAAGAAGTTGAAAAGAAGACTGATGTCTCATCCTCTGATACCTCCTTGACCATGCTAAAAAAGGTGAGGTACTGGAATCATGAACTCTGCATTAGTGGTATCCTTTAAATTTCATTCACACATTCATTTCCCAGCCAAGGCTCAGCCCACTATTGAAATATATCGGGATATATCAATATTTTAGAATAAGTTAGATTGGAAAAGTCTATGTCTTATCTTATCATCTGAGCTAATAGCAGCATATGCACACAACAGGTAGCTGTCATGCCAGGTGCGATATTTTCCCATCACAGCAATTGGAGACCACACAGTAAGGCCCTACCAAACAGACTGGCACTCCAATAGCAATTCACGTCCACTAACACACACTGATACTCTCTCTCCCCTGCCCCCTCCCCTCCCCCTCTGGCCCTCTGTCCTAACCACCACCCCCAGGCTTCAATGGCCATGGCAACCAGTTATTCAATCTCCAACCCACCACTTACCTTCAAAACTTCTCCTCTTAATAAACAAGTACATCGTCCTAAACAAGATGTCTCATCTTTTATTCCTTTCTTTCCCTATAAACTGGAGCTTTCTGTTCATGCAGTTTCTTTGTTTTGTGAAGGTTCCAAATTGGAGGCTTCCTACAATCAGAAGTGGCAATGGCAGTGGGGGTATGCTCACTATGCAAAGGAGTACTTCAAGAACTTGTTTCCATGTCTGTGCTGTCACTGGGGACCAGAGCACCAGCAATGCCTTCAGTGCAAAATTCCCAAGCGATTACACAGAACTTATAATGCAGGTAATTCCTGTGAAAACTTGTTCATTGACAACTGGTGCTCCTACAATGTGCTGGGGCCTTTGATGTTGTGCCAGTTTTACATTCTGATATTAGTCTCTTCGCTTAATATGAGCCAATCATCTCATTTTGTGAGGTGAACTTGCACCTGAACTGATCAAATACCAAGTCCTTTGTCTATCAGGTAGTTGTGGAATGTCTGAATACTAGTTATATCATTTGCATTTCAGATTCCCAGTTACATTTCTGAGATATTTTCTTGTAAAATATTCTGTTGGTCTCTTTTGCTTTAATGAAATTGACCAAGACAAGCAAGACTGTTTCTGAGATATTTTCTTGTAAATATTCTGTTGGTCTCTTTTGCTTTAATGAAATTGACCAAGACAAGCAAGAATGTGGTCTATGCATTGGCATGCATGCTACACATTCAATTGGGCTTCCTTCACAATTAGGTGGGAAAACAGATGCCACATTTGGTGCAGAGATTTTTACATCTGTCTCTCCGTGCTGCAAAGTTATTGTTGCAGACAGCTCTTGTAAGAGTTAACACATGACAGGTTGGTTGGAGTTCCATGCCCAGCAACTCAGCACCATACTATATCTGGAAACTGTAGTTTGGATGGAATCCCTGAACATCCCAAATTGGTGATACAATTTGTGTTAACCATGTCGTCAGCATCTCCCCTGACATGCTTATGTGGCTGAGAAGCCCAGCATAGTGAATTGTACCTTTGATGACTAACAATGTAATCATTTGTTTCTACTGTAACTTTTGTCACCAGCGTTTTGTACCTGTGCTGTTGTTTACTCTGAAGAAATTGTGTGTGCGATGTAAGGACTAATGGGTATACATTTAGTGATTGCAGGCTAAAGAAGCTACAGAATCAGCTTTTAAGGATGGAAAACAGCTATTGGTTAGTGACTGGAGCGTCAATCTTACCAGTTAGTTGTATTTCATTTTCTTCCTCTTGTGTCAAGAATTTTCTCTGTCTTATGACAGGAAATAGAGTTTCCTACAGCAGGACTACAATCTGTTCCAGGTTCCACAAAGATGAGCTTTTGTATACTTGACTTACTATAAGTAAATTGTCAGGTGAAAAAGGACCAATTTGTTTTTGTTCAGGTGACGGTGAAGGAGGAATTGAGATGACAGGAAGCATGCTTCTCATTAGAGAATTTTGTGATCGTTTTGTACCTGCCGAGAAAGCGACCCGGACCAGAATTGTACGTCTTTCTGGGCATTCCTTTATTTATCTACATTCTAGTTATATGAATGGATTTTGACCTCTGAAATAGCAAGAAAATCTTATGCTATGGTAAGCTTTGGCTAGTACTCCAAGTGATTTAAGTATTTGAATTGTAACTAACTTCAAATAGGTGTACTTGTACTATACTCAAGTTTCTATTAACCAGATTCTTTACTGTCTCAACATGGTCCAGTTCTTCCCTGAGGCAAATGAGGTTACTTTTGCAAGACAGTCAGCCTTTGAAGGCTGCTCATTAAAATTGGATTATCTAACAAAACCATCATTATTTGAAGATTTTGGTTTTACAACAAAGGTCAAAATGGCAGACCGCGTGCAGCCCAACGATGAGACATTTCTTGTGGCTTATCCCTATTTCAATGTCAATGGTGTGTTTTTCTGGTGTTTCAAGTTTGAGCTATCCTTCCCTTATTGTACTGTTTAGTCACAGTTCAGTTTGCTGCTCTAGTAATCTGTCAATAATGGTCTGTAGAGATGCTTGTGGTGGAGGAGCTTTACAAGGAAGCAGTTCTTAATACAGAACGGAAAATGATTATCTTCAATGGAGAACTAGATCGGATAAGAAGTGGATGTATCCTTATAGAGCCCATGATCAATTGGTAACATGAACAGGGAGCTAGAAACCCTTATTCTGTGATTCCATGTTTGTAGATTTGACTTCCTTAACCAGCACAGATTACCCGCCCTTTTTCTACCCAAAGCTAGCGGAACTTTCCAAGACATTTCTTCCGAAATTGGAGACAGTTTACTATATTCACAATTTTAAGGGATCCAAAGGAGGAGCACTTTTTAGGTTTGCATTCTTGTCCTGTGCAGATGTTATGCCTCCCAATGCATAGGTCCACAATTTTGACATAGTTGTATTGAGATCTATCAAATATTTCTGGACATAAGTTTGTTAACATCATTGCACTGTTGAAGTCTCGATTCTTGTAGTACTAAAACTCTTAATATTAAATATAGTTTGTAGACCAATCCTACTTACATGTGCCTAAATAATTCTTGTCTTTATGGCAGGTGTTACCCTGGCCCTTGGAAGGTGCTAAGAAAAGTAGGCGGCAGTTTCATTTGTTTGCATGAACAGGAGGAGATGCCTTCACTGAAAGAAGTGGCCCTCGACATACTTCCTTCTGCCTAGAAGTTTCAATGCTTGAAGCTTTCTTAAATCATCTCTAGAGTTCTTCCCTCGATGGATATGCTCACAAGGTTGCTGATGATCCTGTGGTGAAGGGCATTGAATTAAGGTAGAAATGATTATTGGATCACTCAAATATATATCTTCAGGCCAGGCCAGCCAGTCATCAAGATTACCTATAACCGGTTGCGTCCACCTGTAATTAAGAAAAAAGAGAGAGCTCATCATCATATAGAGTTTACACTCCGTCGCAAAAAATGAGCCTAAACTTGGCATTTTCTAGTTAATTTTGGCATCACGTGAGTTAGCTCGGTGACTTCCTCGGTCTAGAAGAAGCAGAAGGTCTTGTAAATTCCCGGTGGCTTCCAAGCCTAAGCTCAAAGGTGGGGAAACGAAAACATGAGCTGAGTAATGTGACAGTGACAAGGTTGTGTTGCGATCCATAATAAGTGTCAAAGGGTTTGGTTTAAATTAAACTGATTTGAACTAAAGCTTCAACAATTATTATAGATCAGAGGGAGTAGCATATTCTCCTATTTCTAGCCGGGCCTGGCTGTGAGCCTGTGAATAGTTCAAGTCTTCAAGCCGTTATATTATTGCTGTTTTACAGACGCTAATTTTTAGCACATGGGTGCTATGCACCCCATAAACCCCAAATTTGGTGGTGATTATATATTTTGAAAAACTCGAATTTTTCTGGAAACAAAATTTGATCAAGTGTTGTATTCATATAAAAATGTTTAGGCGAAATGATTCCCATAGTATCCTGGGCTAAAAAGACAAGTTTATAACGAATATAAATAGTAGATGGACATAGGGCTTGTTGGATTTTGTCTTTTTTACCTAGATTACAATTATAGTAATTCCCTCGCGTAATATTTTTGTACAAGTACAATACTTGATTATTTTTGGCTCCCAAAAGAACTTTGATTTTTAAACTTCTTTTGAATTACCACGATTATTTTGAATGTACGGGGTGCTTGACACCCATGAGCATGGATGTATTTTCCCTCTTTTACACTTTATTTTGTTCATAGACATGGTGAAACTCAGATGCTTGCAGTATCTACTCACATTCAGTTCCATCTTTTTTCTAAATCGGGTACATATCTCATGAGTGTGGCGTTTTGGAGGCTGAGCTACATGTAGCTCTTTATTTTTGAACACTCAAAATTCATATTTCAAAGTTTAAAAAAATCCGAAGCAAAAAACTAGGGGTAACCAATGATGAATGCTACAATGGTGCAAAATCTCAATACAAACGGATATGTATTCTAGGCTACACGAAAATGACAAAATCTGAGAAATTTTATAGTATTCAAATATGCACTATTCACTATAAATTTTTTCAGAATTTATCATTTTTGTGTACTCTAGAATATGAAACAGTTTGTATTGAGATTTTACACCATTGTGGTTCACATCATTGCCTATCTCTAGAATTTTGTTTCAAATTTTTTGAAACACGAATTCTAAGTATTTGCAAATAAAGAGCTATGTGTAGCTCGGCCTCCGTTTGAGGTTTCCCGAAGTGTGGCACTTTGTAGCTCGGGCTACATGAGTTCTTTTTTTTCCAAAATTCGAAATAGTAATTTATAGTTTCAAAAAATTGCAAATTTTACAAATCCATGGATCTGAAAACGTTGACTGTACAGATTTTGAAGCCTCCAACATTTGTCAGAATTTGTTATTTTTGTGTAGCCTTTAATATAACGCATTTCATCCTGAAATTTTACACAGAGGTAGAATACATCATTAACACATTCAGATTTTTCATATTTTTTTTAAACTTTAAATAATGAATTCAAATTTTGTAAAAAGAACAAGAAATGTGTAGCTCGAGCTACACTTTGAGTTTCCCTTAATATGTTCCACATAACAAAAATCAGGGAAGTAATGTGACAAAGACAATGTCGGTGCAAAGAAATGTGTTTTGTCATGCATGTAAACTGATTTGAACTAAAGCTCCGACAATAACTACTCCTATTAATAGCCGAACCTGGCTGCGAGTAGTTCAAGCTGTTATATTATTGCTCTCTTTACACTTTCTTTTGACACGGTGTACGGAGTAACTTAGATGATCTACCCACATTCAATTCCATCTTTTATTTCTATAGATCGCGTACATTTAGCTCTAAGTAGGATTTAATATTCATGTGTAATGAAATAATAGTACCGGCTGAAATGATCCATCACACATGATTTACCCAGTCGTCACCACGACGCACAGGGTTAAAGTTTTTGTGTGCGATGGTGACTGTTTTCGCCTAATTTCCGGCTAACCAGCCAGTTAATTATCTTCTTCTTAATGATTAAGATGAGACAAAAATAATTGCCTCCATTTTGAAAAAAAGATTAGTTCACATGTCAAAGTCTTTTGTCACAGATACCAGGTCTCCTCACAGAAGCTGAAACGTGGGCCTCAAACGCCGAATATCCCCCGAAATAAAACTATTTGCTGTACAAAACAAAAAGAACGAAAAAAGGAACAGAAATATCCCCGCCTCCACCACTGTTCTTCTCCCCCACCTCCCTCTCCTCCTCCTCCTCCGTCTCCGATTTCTCCCCCCGAATTCGCGCCTCCCGGCCCCCATTTGCTCGTCCGCCATTCCTCGCAGTCCGCCGCGGCCTCACGCATCGACGGACTCGCTGCCGGCGGCGGGACGGCGTCCCCTCTGCTGGCACTGAACTGGCAGACGCGGAGTGGAGATCCACCCCGGCCTGGAATGGTTCCTTCGTCCGCCGGTAAGGACACCCTAGCTCGATTGCGCTAAAGCCTCCGTTTTTCGTTGCTTCTCGGGGATCTCGAATCTTTTCGTTGCTGTGGCTGTGTCTACGAGCAATCAAATCCAAATCTATGGTACCTTTCCGCTCAACCAAGCTGCCGGTTTCCTTGCTGCGTGCGTAGTGCCGTGTGTTTCATCTAACCAACCAAACATCCTTATCTCGGGTTCGATTAGATTCTTCTCCCTCTTCGGGCGCGCAAGATCCAACCAACCCGAGGCGCTGCCGCCGTTTTATTTTGGTGGAAAATCGGGGCATCTACTGAACTTCGTGCGAGTTTTGGTGTAGTTGAGGTTCCTACTGTAGTGGCGATGCAAGTCGTCAGGGGGAATGCTGTTGAGAAATCCAGATTGGCTGTTGTGTAGAAGGTTCCGAATTCTGTTCTGTTTGGGCAAGCAAGAGGCTCCTTTTCTCCCTCGCGGCCAATCGTTGTGGTGCGAGAATAGCGAGGAACAGAATGTCGGTTGTTTTGGGCAAGCTTTGTGAATGGTAGTACATTATGATGTTAATAAACTTAAGCATGCGAATCTTTAAGGATAATTAAGATAACTGACGAACCAAAGTACCCAAACTAGGAAGGAGTAGTTGTGGTTCTTTGCTATCTTCAGTCGTTGGTGCTTTTGGTTAGGACACAGCGTCACCTGTAGATCTGATGAAGTACCCTTAGGGCATCTTCAATGCTGAGCGCTTGTTCAGGCGCTTGAGCTGAGAAAAAAGGGGAATTTATCCTAGCGTTCCAATGAAGAGTCTGGAGCTCCAACGCTGGCCTCTAATTTGAAGCGCTTATTTCCTCAGCCGAACGAATCCTATTTTCACGCTGCTAGCTAAATCCAAGGAAGCGCCCGGTGCAAAGTCTTGCTTCGATGCCTATATGTAAGCGCCCATGACCGGGATCCTCCGACACAACTTCCTAATCGCTGGGATTTGGACCCTGGCGCCCGCGCTTAGCGCTCCGCATTGTCCGTGCCCTTATTAACATCCTGAAGTTGTCCATTAATTTTTGAGGCTTTTTGTTACTAGTTCAAATGTGTATTGGACAATATAACAGCTCCTTAATGACATGCCAGAGTTCTAGAAATGATCTAAGCTTATAAATGAGAACATGAAGGGAGTTTAATACCAGCCCTGGCCCCTGGGAGTGGTGTTTTGGCACCCAGGAGCATATGCTCCCGGTTTTTAAAATTCATTTTAAATACACATTCAAAATTTTGAAAAATTCGGACACAAAATTTAATGGGTATGTCTGGAAATTCTACACACTCACAAAGTCGTTCCACTGAAAACCGACATTTCTAGTGTCATGTGTAAAAAAGACGAATTCTGGTGTAAAAAAAGGTTGTCTACGTGACTTTTTTTTTTTTTGTCTTTTTCACACAAGTCACAAAAATATCGATTTTTCACAAAACTTGATATGCGCCCATAGAATGTCGATACGTAAGCGCGAAAATTTTCGTTCGATTTTTTTTTGACATTTTAAAATGTTTTTTCCGGTGGCAGGAGCATGTGCTGAATTGAATTTCCATAACTTCAGTTGTGTCTGATATCTTCCAGCAAGGTTTTTATGTAGCCCATCTAAACTGAAAACTGAATTCAGTATCAACCTATGCAACAGATTTACCCATATTTGTATATCTCACTGATAATCATAAAACTGAACCATGCAGCTGATCACAAGGAAAGATGGAGTGGTGGGGGTGCTGATATTGTCTAGTGCATCCCAATGTGAAAGAATCTTTTACAATGGCCCCAGGAAGCAGCATTGTGACTGTAGTTCCTGAGTCAGACTGTGTAGACCATGGGCTCTCTGAGGCACTCAGTAGTATCAGGCTTGATGGAGAGTCTACAAGTAAGCCCTCTTGGGCTGCGTCACTTGTCAATGTTGGTCTATCATCATTGACTGGCTTGAATGATTTGCTCGAGTGTCCAGTGTGTACAAACTCAATGCGGCCACCCATACTTCAGGTATGTATTACTAATGTGTCTTCATTCTTTTCTAGTCCTTCATCGGAGCAGAATCTTTGGGGTATGTGCATCAGGCTAGGCCTGGTGTGGGCACTTTATTGGTTGTATCGCCTCGGTGTGGCGTTTTGAATAGAAATCTCTTGATCAAAAGGCAGAGCATAATCCTTGGCAAATGAGGCCCTGTTAGTTTTAATTTGACTGGGTCGTCTTAAGTATTGGGTTAGATTTGTGTAGAAGTTGTGCCAGACAAGCAGTCCCACGATGTACATAGGACATGTGTAAAAAATGTGTTTTGATATGTAAGGTATAATTGTTGTATTTGTGCAAACATAGGACATGCACTGATGTACATACTCAAATTATTCTGTTGGTAAAGTATACTTGGTCTTTTGCTAATTAAAGTACCCTTGATTTTTTATTCATTTGTTCCATGTAGATTAGCATGCCCTTTTTCATGATGGAATCCCTTACATGTTATAACTAATAACAAGTTTACATTAGTCATGCTCATGTTTTTCATTTTGTGTTCACCATACTGTCCATTGTTACAATATTGGATTGTTCAACTTGAAAGTCTGGAGATTGCCACGTCTTAAAGACACAATAGGAATGCATGGGAACAGTTTTTTTGGTTTGATCAGTATCTTTGTGCTGTGCATGTATAATTAGTTGCTCATGCTTCTGTCAACCTTTGTCATTTGCATGGTCTCAAGTGTCACCAAGCACATAAGTTTTCTGCCATTGCATAAAAGTTATTCTTAGTTTGCTTCATATCTAGGCACTTATGTAGTTCTCTGTTTAATGTGGAATCCTTTTCACCATTTTTTTTTTCATTTCATAGCTGCAATTGCTGAAACACGAATTTCATTTTAAATCTTGAAACTTTGCTAGTGGTTCCATCCTTATTTTCTTTCCTTGAAGCCGAAATAATTGCACGCTTGTTGTGTTACTTGAGGTAATAGATAATTGTAGTTAGAACAAGTTTTATCAATTATGATTTGTATAGTAAGAAAGATGATAGCATACTGATTGATTAATTCTGGACTTCCTGCAGTGCCCAAATGGTCACACAATTTGCTCCAGCTGTAAGCATAGGGTAGACAATCATTGCCCTACTTGCCACCAGGAACTGGGAAATATCAGATGCTTAGCTCTTGAGAAGGTGGCTGAATCAATTCAGCTCCCATGCAAATACCAAAGCCTGGGCTGTCCTGAGATTCATCCTTACCAAAACAAACTTAAGCACGAGGAGCTCTGCAGGTTCAGGCCATACAGTTGTCCATATGCAGGTTCAGAATGCCTGGCCGCAGGTGATGTTCCGATGCTCGTGTCTCATCTCATAAATGACCATAAGGTGGACTTGCATGAAGGCTGCACCTTTAACCACCGTTACGTGAAGTCAAACCCTTACGAAGTGGAAAATGCTACATGGATGCTCACTGTAAGCACTATATCTGTGCATGTTAAATATAGACATACAGTATATCTGGTTGTGCAAAAGAATTTAATTCCTCCTTTCCTTAGTGACAACATATAATTTTTGTCAAAAGTCAACTCCTTCTAAGTTTGACCAAGTTTATAGACAAAAACTGGGCTATAACACAAATCAATATGTATCAATAGGTTCACCGTAAAATATGTTCTCATGGTGTATTTGTTCAATATCGCAGATATGGACATTTTTTCTTGCATATACTTTGTCAAACTTAGTAAGCTTTGACTTGTGACCAAATTTAGGCAGCTTATATTTTGGAGAGGAGGTAGTATGTATTTATCCAATCTGGAATACTCCCTCCGTCCTATGGAACTTGTCTTAACTTTGTCAAATTTTGGATGCATCTAACACTATATAGCATCTAGATACATCTAATTTTTTGATAAAGTCAAGACAAGTTTCATGAGACCGAGGGAGTACATCAGTTATCTTTGTCTAAAGAATCGAACATTCAACAAATCAGCATATGCATATTTTATAGGATATAATTTGCCTATCAAGAAGCATTTCTGGTATATATCATTGGACGTTCTGAGTGTGATCATATCCTTGTCATTTGCTTGGAACTCATCCAATCTTAGCTGTTTGTATCAGGCAGCTAGCGCCTTCGACTGTCTGTAGTCTAAGATCCGCTCTACCTTGTCGTTGCCTTTGCAGGTTTTCAAGTGTTTTGGTCAACACTTCTGCCTCCACTTCGAGGCGTTCCTGCTGGGGATGTCGCCGGTGTATATGGCCTTCCTGCGTTTCATGGGCGAGGAGAGCGAGGCGCGGAACTTCTGCTACAGCCTGGAGGTTGGCGGAAATGGGCGGAAGCTGACGTGGCAGGGCACGCCCCGGAGCATCCGCGATGGCCACAAGAAGGTGCGGGACAGCTTCGATGGCCTCATCATCCACCGCAACATGGCTCTCTTCTTCTCTAGTGGCACCAGGCAGGAGCTCAAGCTGCGGGTGACCGGCCGCATCTGGAAAGAGCAATGAGGAGATGAAAGACAAGCAGCCGCTGCTCCTCTGCCAGGCGTAAAGCCCCCTTCCCCCTCAGGAGCGGGCTGCGGCAGCGGGAACCCAGCCGCCGGCGCTGCAGATCTGGCCTGTGCAGATGCTTCTTACATTCTTACTGACCACCCCCATGATTCCATTATTTTGTTCTTGTGCTGCTGGGAGAATGTCTACTACTACTTGATGTACAAATCCTTCAAGAAATTGTTTGTCGAGACCATGGAAGGAAGTCTTCCTAGAACATATATGTTGTGAATTCTCTCGTTTTGTCATTGTGTATATTCTATGGGCCGCGGGTGCTGCATATCATCCAGGGCCCTGCGGCAAGCGAGAGCCACATGCTGAAATTCCCAGCGTAGTCGTCTTACAATCCCCGACATTGTGTGATGCTATGCTACAAAGCAAAATGCCTCTACAGGATGTTCACACCTCTGTAGTTTCCAAGTCGTAGGGCATTTGTGTGTTACTTTAGACTGACGATCATAAACTAGTTCCCAATAGGCGACTAACTTTGTAGCTCATGTGTGACTGAAAGTTTTATTTCCGACACATCCTAACCCTAGCTAACGTTTTTTGTGCGTAGATGGTAGATTATTGTGGCACAAACATATGAAGAACATAAACTTTGTGAGACCTCATCTGATGGACAGCGTACATATATGGGTACAGATGCTCTTCGTTGCTTTTTATAAGGCTCCCTCAAGTAGTTATCATTACAACACCTTAGATGTCAACCTACCCAAGCTCTACTGTACTATATACCGGCGGAAACCAAAATCCTAGAACTTGTCTTAGTAACAACATTTTAGAGTTTCAAATTATGGATGCTTATGAACCAATGATATGCTCGATGTGGATTATGTTCGAACTATATGACACTGTTTGTGTCCATCATACACTAAAATCTAAATCATGATAGCTCATGATTCGGACAAGGGAGTTTGTGAGTTCTGCTACGGTACACCCTGTATATAAAATATAATGATATTCATTGCAAATCAACTCACGACTCAAGGCTTTTTCCTTTTGCCGATATTAAAAATATTAGATATCAATAGGAAAACTGAATCTCTGCATATTAATTGTGCGACACGAAAAGAAATCCACACGAGTAGTGAAAAGTCAATCAGTTTCTTACATGGGGCGAGCGGTTCGTTAAGTTGTTTGAGCAAATGGTCCTGCTAGCTCATCAAAGCACCATGTGCTTAGCTAAGTTAGAACAACGAGGAAGTTATTTACTGCATCCTTGCATTTTGGGACAGCGGATCTTTGGGTGACAAACTGACAATGACTTCTGTGTCACATACTTCCTCCGGTATTTTCTAATTAACTTAAATTTATTACTAACCTCCGTCTATAAAAGGATGTCTCAACTTAGGACAAATTTAAATGTATCTAGATACTAAAATGGGTCTAGATACATTCAAATTTTGACAAAGTTGAGACATCTATTTATAGACGGAGGGAGTATAAAGTTATACTAAATTTGAGTTAATTAAAAGAGATCGGAGAGAGTAGCATGGAAAGTTTGATTTCCGACACCTCCCAACCCTAGTTAAGCTGACTCTCATGGACTTCCTTGCACAAGCGTGCATAGTTTCACAAGCGATTCTATCACCCGTCTATCCCGGGCAGCCATCCGGCTCGCCGGCCGTCCATAATTTTCTACGGCAATTTTTGCGGCAAATTAACATCTACTTGTGTTTTTTCTAGGTCCAACGCTGCAGAGATTGCAAGAAGTTTGTGCAACAACTATATATAGGCAAAAATCAAACAACTTTGTCCGGTCGTGGGCTAACGGATATGAAAGCTCCTTGCTTCTTTATATAGGGGCCAAGTGGTTGATGCAAACACTCTACTTAAGTGGGAGCTGGTGGCGTGGTGCAGGACGTGGCCGTTCACACCGTTCATTGTTAGTCTTTCTAACCTAGAGCAAGCCACCTGATAACACTAATCCGAAACAGTACAACTAACACCGGTAAAAATGCTCATTGGCTATGATTTTGGGGATTGTTCCCACATTTATGCCATTGGTGTGGTTCGTGTGGACCTTAAAATAAACTGGTTCATAAATCGCTCAACGTGACCACATGAATAATACAAATGTGTTCTTTAGGACATATGTTTCTTGGGAGTAATTAATGTTTAGTATAGATTAAGAATTAACTTAATTCTCAGATATGTCATACAATCACAATTGCAACACATGTTACAACTCTTGATTAGCACGAATTATGGATCAATCCAATGTTTTTTTTGCGGGTAAAAGGGGATTTCATTAATCAGATAGGGTTACAAATGCTCCAATTCCAATTCCCGAAACATAATATCAAGACCGGAACCGAGCCATACATCAGTTTGGCGTTCTACTCTAGTGTATTTGGAGCACTAACGGTGTTAAATAGGAACATGGAAAGACCCTTTTGCCCCTGACACATGATGTGACAAAAAATTGTCTATAGATGTTAAGACACATTTGACTAAATAAGAACCGTACTATTCAGCTCAAATATACACATAAGCATGCTTTCTACTCACGGTCAGCAGATTTCTACTCACGGTCAGCCTCAACTTGGGCGGAACGCCGTCTGAAGCTGGAAGCGGCTGCTAGCCCCTCATCGGCCGCAACATGGCGCGCGGCAGCGGTGCCTTCTCGAGGAGCGCCTCTCCCTCTCGCCAGCGTACTTCGCCGAGCCTCCGGCCCTCTCGCAGATGGAGGGGCACACCCGCTACTCCCCGAGCACGCCGACATCGACATGACCTTCGACCCGAAGGCGACGTACTCGTCGGCGTCGGCGCCGAGGGGTAGCAACGCCTTTCGCTTCACCGTCGACCTCAACAACGAGCTCTCCGAGTCGCCAAATCTGCATCGCGCACCGGGAAGCAGCGCCGGCCACATGACCGACGACACTGGTCTCCCCCACAGCCTATTCAACGGCGACAACAGGAGCGCCCACCATGTGTTCGGCAGCACGTCCGACGCCACCATGGATGACGACGATGTGAGTTTTCTCTTGAATCATGGCGTGTGCACGTATAATAGAGCTCCGGCGAACATGGTTGCGCCAGCCTCCATGCCTCCACCGGCGTCCACTGAGTGTGTCCTGGTGAATGAGGTGCTGCAGGTGATCGCCGACGAGGAGGACGTCGCCGAGGTGATACGCTGTTGACGCCGTACCTATGATCATTTGGCCTTGAATCCCAACCTATTATTTATGCAGCCGGACTATAAATGGTGGCGATTTGATGGCCGTATTTTGTCCTAGACTTGTATTCGAAAACCTTAAATTCGAATTTCTATCCATGTTTGTGAGTTTTTTTTTGGTTCAGGAATTTCTATTGGGGCCGCCGGTGGGGAATCCTTTCCCAAATGGAGGAAGGCGTGCTGGCATCCCCTATACGCTAGTGCCGGTGCAGTTGCCTGCGCCTATTTGGGGACGCCCATGGAGATGCTCTAAATCCATTGAGATACCCCACTTTCAGTGACGGAGCCAGCTTGTGTTAGGGTGGGGCCCCCACCCTAGCATTTCATCATAGCACATATTTTAGTGAGAAAATAGAGAGAAAAAAGCTATCTCATACATTCATCAAATTATCTTAGTTGCCCCACCCTAAGGAAACTTTTTGGATCCGCCACTTCCCACTTTAGACAAAAAAGAGTTTTCTTCCCGTAGGAGCGAATCACTTTGGGGAATCTAGCCATCCCTCCAAAATTTAACCGGGCTAACGGGATCCATGCGCATGACGGCCTGCCAGGTTGCTGAGGTATTCTGCACAAAGGCAGTGTCGAGGAAGCGGTCGATGTATAGATGTTGAAGAAAATTGTGTACCGAGACCAGGGAAGGGAGATAGGCTTCCCGTGAACATATGTTGTGTATTCTCTTGTTTTTTTTTTTGTGCGCTATTGCAACTCATTTTTGTCTCAATGAGGCCGCCGACAAGGAGACAAACAAGCTTCAAATATTGATACAACGTTGCACCATGTGCTTTCTAGTTCAGTGGAGCAATAATAAAGTTACCCGTGGACTCGACCTAACTCTAGGTCGGTTGAGGTGGCTCTCATTGACTCCTTGCACGATCATGCAAAGTTTGATAGATGGTTGTGCATAAAGTTATAGTATGCAACAATCGAGTCCCTTTGTGTCACTTCTTCCTGCCATGGGTGGTACACGGATATGGAGGCTCCTTGCTTCTTTTTACAAGGCTCAAGTGGTTGATGACAGTAGGACTACATAATAAGTGGGAGTCCTCCGTGGTTCCCACCTCATAACTTAATGGTTATTCTTGCCAAGAAATCTTTAACTTTGCGATAACAAACTAACACACAACAAAGCACATGATAACACTAGTAGACAACTATTCAATGAGCATGGTAAAAAGGCTCACATGCCATGCACTAGTAGGAAAATGTTCATTAGTGGCGCACCAAAAACCACATTATGTGGCGCATGGTCGGTGCGTCACATAAACTTCGCCACAAAAATAAGGTTTCTGTGGCGCACCGGCCCATGCGCCACAGAATTAAGGTTTTCTGTGGCGCACTAAGGTCAGTGCACCACAGAAATAAGGTTTCTGTGGCGCACCGGCTCAGGCGCTACTGAATTTTGTTTTGCTGCGCCACAGAATAATGTACATGTATACTCGATTTTGTACTGCCACGTGTATTATACATGTTTTATACAAGTTTTATACACAGTATACAGGTTATAAACAGATATAATATAGACATATATAATATAGCAACATTATACATCATCATCACATTACTTAGAACCCGATCGAGTTATACATATAGCTCCATACAACTCATAATCCATGCAAATTAATTAAGTTCATCATCTCTAAATACAAATGAAGTGACACCGGCCGCCGCCTACACTAGGATGAAATAGAGTACCGCCGCGACGATGGTGAGCAAGAGCGAGAGCACAACGAAGGTCTTCATCTTCATCTTGCTCTTGTTCGACTGGTGCTTCTTCCACTTGGCAACCACCTCGTGTCTAGTCGGGTACCCTTTGTAGAAGTTGCCGCTGAACTTGTGCACATGTTTCTTGCAGTCCTCCCACTCCTCACACCCGCCCCCTCGAACACGACGTAGTACGTCATCTCTATGGACACAAGGCATATTAGTATATAATGCAATGGAAAGAGTTAGAGGGTTCACATCCATACATATTCACAAGAATTAAAGCAAGGAAATAATAATAAACCTAAAAGACATATAGCATCGGTATCACATAAGTAATCAAGTTCAACGACAACGACTACAATAGTAATTGAAGTCCAACAACGACGACCGTTTCGAGCGAATTAAGCAAGTTTAGTTTACAACACAGTACATATTGTCCATCGATTCAAAGTAATGCTAGGCACACCGGACTCGGTCAATGAGACGTCTTTCTTGAGCGGCTCCAGGAACGGTTTGTACAAGTCTTTCGTCGTCCACGTCCTTCCATCACCCTGCCTATGTAGGCATTCTTCGATATCCCCTCTTACACAATCCTCTGAGTTGGTGTAAGAGCCCCGATCTGTTGGATACATTTTGTACGATAATTTCCGATAGCTTTACTTCGATGCGATGGAAGTCTTCTCTAAGATCAGCATCGTTGATATCCCCTGACATTTTAATGGGATCTCACTGACTAGGTGGCAGACACATCATCTCTGCATCCTCGACAAACCCTTTAAGGTGATGGAGGACATAGAAGGCCTCCTTAATGCTGCCAGCTGGCTGCTTGATGCAAGGGAAGTCGAACACGTGCTTGAACCCGAGCTTTTTAGTGCCCGGCCTGATATATTGCCCCTTCTTATCAAAGGTGCCTCCATTTTTGGAGTAGCCAAGGATAGCCTCATCGAGAACACCCCTTATTCTCATGTAGTCTTTCTTCGTCGTCGTATTTGACGAGTCAAAATACTGGGCTAATGACCACTTCGGGCAAAGGATGACGAGTGTGCAGTATTTGTCCCTGCTCAACATGCAATTGAAATGGAATGTTGGAAAGGATCGGCAATGAAAGAAATATATAAGAAAGCATAAGTTACGATGGCCGTGAGCAGATTTGTACTTACTCAGGAAAGACAGGCAGAAGAATGGTGTTCTTCTCTTTGTTCATGAGCATGAAGCTCTAGAGGTACCACACCGCCTTGGTCTGTGTCCTTGAGCCGTCCTGGAGATGGCTATCGCGCATGTAGTAGGGATCTGCTACCGCGATGTGGGGGGTCTCTCTCTGTTGATCTTCATCTAAAGATTGATCGCGTATAGGCGGACCAAGTTATAGTCGAGCCGTTTCCAGTGAAATAGATTGAAGACGTCCTCGAACGCTATGAAGAAGATATCCACGGGGTCTTCATGGATGAAGTTCGGGTCTTCTGGCACCTTGACCCGAACATCGGGTAATTTGGATCCTTGTCTTTAAGAAGGACGCCCTATAGATAATGAATAGTGTGCTGCAAAGGGAGCATTGGTCCACTTGCGAGGTGTTCCATGTCCTTAGGCAGTCAGCTTCATGACATCGGGGCAAGCCATCCGGTGTTGGTGGTACCATATCGTTGGCCCGGATCCTCTTAGGAGGAGGCTGGCTGCAAGATGCGCCCTTCTTGGCTTCTCTCTTCCTTGCCTTCGTCACCTGACCTGCTGGGGGTGCTTCGGGTGCTGGTGGTGCTTCGGGTGCTGCTGGGGTTGCTTTGGGTGCTGGTGGTGCTTTGGGGTTGCTTGGGGTGCTGGTGGGGTTGATTTGGGTGGCTCCCTGATGCGCGTAGATGTACACGTCCGTTGGGAACCCCAAGAGGAAGGTATGATGCGCACAGCAAGTTTTCCCTCGAAAGAAACCAAGGTTATCGAACCAGTAGGAGCCAAGAAGCACGTGAAGGTTGTTGGTGGAGGAGTGTAGTGCGGCGCAACACCAGTGAAACCGGCGCCAACGTGGAACCTGCACAACACAATCAAGATACTTTGCCCCAACGTAATGGAGGTTGTCAATCTCACCGGTTTGCTGAAAACAAAGGATTAAGCGTATCGAGTGGAAGATGGTGTTTGTTTGCAAAGAACAGTAAGAACAATAATTGCAGAGAATGTATTCAGATGTAAAAGAATGGACCGGGGTCCACAGTTCACTAGTGGTGTCTCTCCAATAAGATAACTAACATGGGTGAACAAATTACAGGTGGGCAATTGACAAATCAAGATTCAATACATATCAACGATGATTACTATGTGATTTAATCAGGGCATTACGACAAAGTACATAGACCGCTATCCAGCATGCATCTATGCCTAAATAATCCATCTTCGGGTTAGCATCCGCACCCTCCAGTATTAAGTTGTAAACAACAGAGAATTGCATTAAGTATGGTGCGTAATGTAATCAACACAAATATCCTTAGACAAAGCATCAATGTTTTATCCCTAGTAGCAACAGCACATCCACAACCTTAGAACTTTCTCACTGTCCCAGATTCAATGGAGGCATGAACCCACTATCGAGCATAAATACCCCCTCTTGGAGTTACAAGTATCAACTTGGCCAGAGCCTCTACTAGCAACGGAGAGCATGCAAGAACATAAACAACACATATATGATAGATTGATAATCAACTTAACATAGTATTCTAGATTCATCGGATCCCACCTAACACAACATGTAGCATTACAAATAGATGATCTTGATCATGTTAGGCAGCTCACAAGATCTATAACAATGATAGCACAAGCGGAGAAGACAACCATCTAGCTACTGCTATGGACTCATAGTCCAAGGATGAACTACTCACGCATCAATCCGGAGGCGGGCATGATGATGTAGAGCCCCTCCGGTGATGATTCCCCTCTCCGGCAGGGTGCCGGAGGAGATCTCGTGAATCCCCCGAGATGGGATTGGCGGCGGCGGCGTCTCTGGAAGGTTTTCCGTATCGTGGCTCTCGGTACAGGGGTATTCGCGACGAAGGCTATATGTAGGCGGAAGGGTAGGTCAGGGCTCACGAGGGCCCACACCACAGGGCCGCGCGGCCAGGGCCGGGCCGCACCGCCCGTGGTCCGGCCACCTCGTGGCCCCACTTCGTTATCCCTCCGGTCTCGGAAGCTTCGTGGAAAAATAGGACCGTTGATTTCGTCCAATTCCGAGAATATTTCCTTACTAGGATTTCTGAAACCAAAAAGAGCAGAAAACAAACAACTGGCATCTTGTTAATAGGTTAGTGCGGAAAATGTATAATAATGTTGTAAAGTATGTATAAAACATTCAAGTATTGTCATAAAAGTAGCATGGAACATAAGAAATTATAGATACGTTTGAGACGTATGAAGCATCCCCAAGCTTAGTTCCTACTCGTCCTCGAGTAGGTAAACGATAACACAAATAATTTATGAAGTGACATGCTACCAACATAATCTTGATCAACATTATTGTAAAGCATATGAGATGAATGGAGTGATCTGAACAAAAGATTGCTAACAAAGATAATGACTAAACAAATGAATCATATAGCAAAACTTTTCATGAATAGTACTTTCAAGACAAGCATTAATAAGACTTGCATAAGAGCTAACTCATAAGCAATAATTTCAAAGTAGAATGCATTGAAGCAACACAAAGGATGATTAAGTTTCAGCAATTGCTTTCAACTTGTAACATATATATCTCATGGATATTTGTCAACATAGAGTAATATAACAAGTGCAATAAGTAAACATGTAAGAATCAATGCTCACAGTTAACACAAGTGTTTGCTTCTAAGATAGAAAGAAGTGGGTAAACTGACTCAACAATAAAGTAAAAGAATGGCCCTTCGCAGAGGGAAGCATGGATTACTATTTTGTGCTAGAGCTTTTGTTTTGAAAACATAGAAACAATTTTGTCAACGGTAGTAATAATTCATATGTGCTATGCAAAATACTTCCTACAAGTTGCAAGTCTCATGCATAGAGTACTAATAGTGCTCGCACCTTGTCCTAATCAGCTCGGATAACACGGATTATCATCACATGACATATGTTTCAACCAAGTGTCACAAAGGGGTACCTCTATGCCGCCTGTACAAAGGTCTAGAATGCACGCATTGGATTTCTCGCTTTTGATTATTCTCAACTTAGACATCCATACCGGGACAACATAGACAACTGATAATGGACTCCTCTTTTAATGCTTAAGCATTCAACAACAAATAATATTCTCATAAGAGATTGAGGTTGTATGTCCAAACTGAAACTTCCACCATGATACATGGCTTTAGTTGGCTGCCCAATGTTCTTCTCTAACATATGCATACTCAAACCATTTGATCATGAAATCGCACTTACTTCAGACAAGACGAACATGCATAGCATCTCACATGATATCCAACAAAGGTAAAAAGTTGATGGCGTCCCCAGAAACATGGTTACCGCTCAACAAGCAACTTATAAGAATTAAGACACATAACTACATATTCATCACCACAATAGTTTTTAAGCTATTTGTCCCATGAGCTATATATTGCAAAGATAAAGGAATGAAATTTTAAAGGTAGCACTCAAGTAATTTACTTTGGAATGGCAGAAAAATACCACATAGTAGGTAGATATGGTGGACACAAATGGCATGGGTTTTGGCTCAAGGTGTTTGGATGCACGAGAAGCATTTCCTCTCAGTACAAGGTTTGGGCTAGCAAGGTTGTTCGAAGCAAACACAAGTATGAACAGGTACAGCAAAACTTACACAAGAACATATTGCAAGAATTATAAGGCTCTACACTGTCTTCCTTGTTGTTCAAACACTTTACCCGAAAATATCTAGACTTAGAGAGACCAATCATGCAAACCAAATTAAACAAGCTCTACGGTAGTTCTCCATTAATAGATTAAACTACATGATGCAAGAGCTTAAACATGATCTATGAGAGCTCAAATAATTGCCAAATTTCCAAACCATATGCAGCATTTTCTGATTCCAACCAAATAGCAATTTAACGAAGCAATTTCAGCCTTCGCCATGAACATTAAAGCACAATTAAGAACACAAGTGTTCCATATGAAAAAGCGGAGCGTAATATCTCCAATATAAGAATGATGGGATCCAACTTTATTCAAACCAAAACAAAAATAAAAGCAAACCGACGCTCCAAGTAAAGAACATAAGATGTGATGGAATAAAAATATAGTTTCACTAGAAGTGACCTGATAAGTTGTCGATGAAGAAGGGGATGCCTTGGGCATCCCCAAGCTTAGATGCTTGAGTCTTCTTAAAATATGCAGGGATGAAACACCGGGGCATCCCCAAGCTTAGACCTTTCACTCTTCTTGATCATAGTATATCATCCTCTTCTCTTGACCCTTGAAAACTTCCTCCACACCAAACTTCAAGCAAACTCATTAGAGGGTTAGTGCATAATTAAAAATTCACATATTCAGAGGTGACAAAATCATTCTTAACACTTCTGGACATTGCACAAAGCTTCTGAAAGTTAATGGAACAAAGAAACTCATTCAACATAGCAAAAGCGGCAATGCGAAATAAAAGGAATCTGTCAAAAACAGAACAGTCCGTAAAGACGAATTTTGCAGGGGCACTTAACTTGCTCAAATGGAACAACTCAAAACTAATGAAAGTTGCGTATATGAGGATCACGCTCGTAAATTTTCAGATTTTTTTGGTTTTTTTACAGAGAGATCTGTACGAATCCGTGACAGACAGCAATGCTGTTTCTGCGCAGCGATCCAAATCTAGCATCAACTTTAACATAGAAACTTTACTTGGCACAAAAACATGATAAGGAGAGGTTGCTATAGTAGTAAACAACTTCCAAGACTCAACAATACAGTAAATAAAATGAAACTTGGGTTATCTCCCAAGAAGTGATTTTCTTTAACGCTTTTCAGCTAGGCGCAGAAAGTGTAAATCAAGTAACATCAAGAGAAGAAGCATCAACATCATAGCTTGTTCTAATAATAGAATCAAAAGGCAACTTCATTCTCTTTCTAGGGAAGTGTTCCATACCTTTCTTGAGAGGAAATTGATATTTAATATTACCCTCCTTCATATCAATAACAACACCAATGGTTCGAAGAAAAGGTCTTCCCAACACAATAGGACAAGATGCATTGCATTCGATATCCAAGACAACAAAATCCACGGGGACAAGGTTATTGTTAACCGTAATGCGAACATTATCAATCCTCCCCAAAGGTTTCTTTTTAACATTATCAGTAAGATTAACATCCAAATAACAATTTTTCAATGGTGGCAAGTCAAGCATATCATAAATTTTCTTAGGCATAAAGAAATACTTGCACCAAGATCACATAAAGCATTACATTCAAAATCATTGAATTTCATCTTAATGATGGGCTCCCAACCATCTTCTAATTTCCTAGGAATAGAAGCTTCAAGTTTTAATTTCTCTTCCCTAGCTTTAATGAGAGCATTTCTAATATGTTTTGTAAAGGCTAAATTTATAGCACTAGCATTAGGACTTCTAGCAAGTTTTTGTAAGAATTTTATAACTTCAGTAATATGACAATCATCAAAATATAAACCATTATGTTCTACAGCAATGGAATCATTGTCACCAATATTTTGAAAAATTTCAGCGTTTTATCACAAGCAGCAGTTTCAGGCAATTTTGCGCGCTTTGTACTAGGAGTAGAAACATTGCCAACACCAATTATTTTACCATTGATAGTAGGAGGTGTAGCAACATGTGAAGAATCAACATTACTAGTGGTGGTAATAGTCCAAACTTTAGCTACATTATTTTCTTTAGCAAGTTTTTCTTTTTCTTCTCTATCCCACCTAGCATGCAATTCAGCCAACATTCTAATATTATCATTAATTCAAACTTGGATGGCATTTATTTTAGCAAACCTAGCATCTTTAACTTCCTCAGGTATAACTTTCAATTTTAAAAGATCAACATCAAGAGCAAGACTATCAACCTTAGAAGCAAGAACATCAATTTTACCAAGCTTTTCTTCAACAGTTTTATTGAAAGCAGTTTGTGTACTAATAAATTCTTTAAGCATAACTTCAAGACCAGAGGGTACACTCTTATTATTGTTGTAAGAATTACCATAAGAATTACCATAACCATTACCATTATTAGAAGGATATGGCCTATAGTTGTTGTTACCATAATTATTCCTATAAGCATTGTTGTTGAAATTATTACTCTTAATGAAATTCACATCAACATTTTCTTCTTGAGCAACCAATGAAGCTAAAGGAACATTATTAGGATCAATATGAGATCTACCATTTGCAAGCATAGACATAATAGCATCAATCTTATCACCCAAAGAAGAGGTTTCTTCAACATAATTTACCTTCTTACCTTGAGGAGTTCTTTCAGTGTGCCATTCAGAGTAATTGATCATCATATCATCAAGAAGCTTAGTCGCGGCGCCCATGGTGATGGACATAAAAGTACCTCCAGCAGCTGAATCCAATAGGTTCCTTGAGGAAAAATTCAATCCTGCATAAAAGGTTTGGATGATCATCCAAGTAGTCAGTCCATGGGTTGGGCAATTCTTTACCAAAGATTTCATTCTCTCCCATGCTTGAGCAACATGTTCATTATCAAATTGTTTAAAATTCATAATGATACTTCTCAAAGATATAATCTTAGCAGGAGGATAATATTTACTAATAAAAGCATCTTTACACTTAGTCCATGAATCAATACTATTTTTAGGCAAAGAAAGCAACCAATCTTTAGCTCTTCCTCTTAATGAGAAAGGAAACAATTTCAGTTTTATAATATCACCATCTATATCCTTATACTTTTGCATTTCACAAAGTTCAACAAAATTATTAAGATGGGCAGCAGCATCATCAGTACTAACACCAAAAAATTACTCTCTCATAACAAGATTCAGTAAAGCAGGTTTAATTTCATAGAATTCTGCAGTAGTAGCAGGTGGAGCAATAGGAGTACATATAAAATCATTATTATTTGTGCTAGTGAAATCACACAACTTAGTATTTTCAGGAGTACCCATTATAACAGTAATAAAAGTAAACTAGGCAAGTAGAATAAAGACAAGTAACTAATTTTTTTGTGTTTTTGATATAGAGCTAGTAAACAAGACAGTAAATAAAATAAAGTAAAACAAGACAAAAACAAAGTAAAGAGATTGGAAGTGGAGACTCCCCTTGCAGCGTGTCTTGATCTCCCCGGCAACGGCGCCAGAAAATGTTGCTTGATGCGCGTAGATGTACACGTCCGTTGGGAACCCCAAGAGGAAGGTATGATGCACACAGCGGCAAGTTTTCCCTCAGAAAGAAACCAAGGTTATCGAACCAGTAGGAGCCAAGAAGCACGTGAATGTTGTTGGTGGAGGAGTGTAGTGCGGCGCAACACCGGTGAAACCGCGCCAACGTGGAACCTGCACAACACAATCAAGATACTTTGCCCCAACGTAACAGTGAGGTTGTCAATCTCACCGGCTTGCTGAAAACAAAGGATTAAGCGTATCGAGTGGACGATGGTGTTTGTTTGCAAAGAACAGTAAGAACAATAATTGCAGTAGAATGTATTCAGATGTAAAAGAATGGACCGGGGTCCACAGTTCACTAGTGGTGTCTCTCCAATAAGATAACTAACATGCTGGGTGAACAAATTACAGGTGGGCAATTGACAAATCAAGATTCAATACATATCAACGATGATTACTATGTGATTTAATCAGGGCATTACGACAAAGTACATAGACCGCTATCCAGCATGCATCTATGCCTAAATAATCTACCTTCGGGTTAGCATCCGCACCCCTCCAGTATTAAGTTGTAAACAACAGATAATTGCATTAATTATGGTGCGTAATGTAATCAACACAAATATCCTTAGACAAAGCATCAATGTTTTATCCCTAGTAGCAACAGCACATCCACAACCTTAGAACATTCTGTCACTGTCCCAGATTCAATGGAGGCATGAACCCACTATCGAGCATAAATACCCCCTCTTGGAGTTACAAGTATCAACTTGGCCAGAGCCTCTACTAGATACGGAGAGCATGCAAGAACATAAACAACACATATATGATAGATTGATAATCAACTTAACATAGTATTCTAGATTCATCGGATCCCACCAAACACAACATGTAGCATTACAAATAGATGATCTTGATCATGTTAGGCAGCTCACAAGATCTATAACAATGATAGCACAAGCGGAGAAGACAACCATCTAGCTACGCTATGGACCCATAGTCCAAGGATGAACTATTCACGCATCAATCCGGAGGCGGGCATGATGATGTAGAGCCCCTCCGGTGATGATTCCCCTCTCGGCAGGGTGCCGGAGGCGATCTCCTGAATCCCCGAGATGGGATTGGCGGCGGCGTCTCGGAAGGTTTTCCGTATCGTGGCTCTCGGTGGGGTATTCGCGACGAAGGCTATATGTAGGCGGAAGGGTAGGTCGGGGGCTCACGAGGCCCACACCAGGGCCGCGCGGCCGGGCCCAGGCGCGCCGCCTTGGTCTGGCCACCTTGTGGCCCCACTTCGTTATCCCTCCGGTCTTGAAGCTTCGTGGAAAAATAGGACCCTGGGCATTTATTTCGTCAATTCCGAGAATATTTCCTTACTAGGATTTCGAAACCAAAAACAGCAGAAAAAACAGCGGCGCTTCGGCATCTTGTTTATAGGTTAGTGCCGGAAAATGTATAATAATGCTGTAAAGTATGTATAAAACATTCAAGTGTGGTCATAAAAGTAGCATGGAACATAAGAAATTATAGATACGTTTGAGACGTATCACTCCCGACGATCGTCTTACGCAGCGTGTTAGGGCTGAAAACGGTAGCAGACTTGACTTGAGCTGGATTGCCAGCCTCCGGAGGAGTGTCTTGAGAAAAACCCGTGAAGACCAGGCGCTGCTTCGTGACTGTAGTGGGACGACCAAGTTGATCGCCGTGAGTGCGGAAGGCTTCTTCATCCATAGGAGGCATGTACATATCTTGGATGCAGGCACCAGTGTTGATGTAGACATCGATGTCATCATCATCATCTCCATCATTGCCATCAAGTGGCGCCATGTCCTGGACCTTAGGTGGTGGCGGTTGCGATGCCGACGCTTGGCGTACCTTGCGTCTGGTCAACGGTCGTTGCGGTAGCGTTCCCAACAACTGTTGGTGGCGTGTGGTGCGGCGCGTCGGTTCCGGGGGTGGCGGGCGATCGTCGGTTCCTTCCGGGTGGCGGCGGGGACCGCCTTTTCCTTCAGGGTGGCGCAGCTGAAAGAACATTTCCCGCCCTTTTGGGTTTTGTGTGTTTGATGTCAACACTACGTATATACATTTATGTGTGTTGATGTAGACAGGTACAAGTTTTTCGGTAAACTTTGTCGATCAGTAAAATGGCGTGGTAATTCTGAAGCTATGAAGGTTTTCTGGTTCTGGCGGAAGTTCCGGCGTTAATAGCCGGAAGTTCCGCCCTGTTTCCTGCAGAAGGCCTTCACATCGTTCATTCACAGCTTTTCCTATCTGGCCGGAAGTTCCGGTGAAGCTGGCCGAAGTTCCGGTCAGCGGAACTTCCGCCCAACTTCCGGACAAGTTCCGAAAGTCCGCGATTGTGGCTCAGTATGTTCCAGTAAGGTTTTCGCGCTATTTCGGAACTTGGCGGGCTTGGCCGGGTCCGGTCCGGCCCTAGTTCCGCCCTAGTTCCGCCCTCACCGTTTCGACAGGTTGCCTGAAGACTGCTCCTGGCGGAAGTTCCGGCTCCCTTAGCCGGTACTCCCGGGGAACTTCCGGCCGGAACTTCCGGTGCTACGAGAAATGGTCCAAACGGTCAGATCTGAGAGCTCCAATCATATAAATAGCTCTCTTCTCCAACGGGACAAGTTGCTCAATTATTGCTCAAGAAATCTGCCAAGCTTCACCACCATTAGAGCCACCTCAAGAAACACAAGATTTGCAAGATCTCCTTCCTCCCCCAACCAAAGCTCTTGATCTTTGGGGATTCGAAGGAGAAGCCACCGATCTACATCCTCACCGAAGCGTTCTTCATTTCCCCCTCACTTGTTTGAGGGATCTCATGCTAGTGTTCCTATTTGGTTCCCTAGTTGATTTGTTGTTGATGTGTTGTTGTTGATTGTTGTATTGTTACAGATTTGGGAGCCTCCAATTCAGTTGTGGATGTGTGCCCCAAGAACCTTGTAAAGGCCCGGTTTCCGCCTCGAGGAAATCCCTTAGTGGAAGTGGGCTAGGCCTTCGTGGCGTTGCTCACAGGAGATCTGAGTGAAGCCTTCGTGGCTGTTGGTTTGGCTTGCGTAGCAACCACACTCCTCCAAACGTAGACGTACCTTCTTGCAAAGGAAGGGAACTACGGGAATCATCTCCGTGTCAACGCGTGCTACACTCTCGGTTACCTCTATCCCACTCTATCTCCTATATATTGCGTAGCTATATCTTGCTTAGTTGATAACCTTGTCATATAGGTAAATTCACTTAGTTGCATATCTATAGAATTTACCTTTGTGTCAAACCTAAATTGAAAAAGAACTAAAAATTGGTTAGCACCTATTCACCCCCCCTCTAGGTGCGGCATACGATCCTTTCAATTGGTATCAGAGCCTCGGCTCTTATTTTGGGCTTAACCGCCTAAGAGTATGCCGGACGAGACGCCTATGGAAGAGTCCGATAAGTTGGTCATCATGGAGGAAATCAATTCGTTGAGATCCTCCATGGACGCTCAAATGGAAAGCATGAGAAAATTGATTTCCGAGCTTTTGACTCCGGCCCCTCCTAAGGCTACCGTCTTAGAGGTAAAGGACACGGGTGTGTTAGAAGAGGGAGGTGCTTCGGCACTACCCTCCTCTACCAAACCCGTGGAAGGTGATAACTTAAACACTAACAAATCTACCATTGCATCTCCTAGGGATACTAGTGGAGGTGAGAGCTACAATCGAGTAGCTCCACCTTTTCTATCTCCCGATATACCGGTCCCCCATCCTCATTTGAACATTCGGGGCGACCCACCTAAGTTTTCCGTTGAGAATTACGACACTTGGCGATTTGAGTTTCGCTCCCATGTTTGCAGTGCCTCCAATGAACTTTGGAGAATCATCCAAGAAGGCTTCAACCCTTAGAACCCCGACAAGTTGACTAGAAGAGAAGCGGTTGATAGTCAACTCAACAACACCGCCTTGCACATGATTCAAACTAGTGTGGGGACAAAGGATTTGCCTCGGGTTCGGAACTACACCACCGCCAAGGAAGCTTGGGAAGGTTTGGCCGCTAGTTGCATTGGAAGTGAGAGCACGAGAAGGAACAAGTATAATGCTCTTAAGAATAAAGCCGAAGGATTCATGAGGCTACCGGATGAAGATCATCAAGACATGTATTCAAGACTCCTCATTGTTGCCGATGCCTTCCGGCTTATTGGTGCCACCCACATCAATGACTCTTGGATCAAGGAGAAGTACATTGAATGCATGATGCCATATGTACCCATTGATGTCAAGACCCTTGTTGGGAGAGAATGCTATTCCTCTCTCTCTTCTCAAGATGTCGTGCACGAGATGCAAGCTCTCAAGGTGCTCGAGCAAAACTCTCATGATTCTCTCAATCGTGCCATTGGTATGTCAAAAGGGAACAATCTTGCCTTGGTGGTGAACCCCGTAGAAGAAGTGTACCCTCAAGAGCAATATAGGGCATCTTGGAGTATGTCCTATCCGGAAGATTTGCAATGTCACTACCATGATCACATGGCCTTCCATGCAAAGTCCTTTTGGGTTGATCCCTCCAAGGCCAAGGAAGACAACATCAAGAGGAACAACAAGAGTGGGTTCACTAGCTTTGGTCCAAAGACAAGATCATGCTACAATTGTGATGACAAGCGCCACTTCATTGCCGAATGCCCCTATGAGAATAGAGAGCTTCATAATGGAAGGCTCATTCCCAAGGACAAGAGCAAGGATACAAAGGGCAAATATTCAAAAGCCTCAAACAAGAAATTCTACAACAACAAGATCAAGAAGGGCAAGAAGCACCCAAGAGTTGTACTCGTAACTAGGGAAGAATATTCTTCCGATGAAGTTGAAAGTTCTTGTAGTGAGGAAAGTGAAGAAAGCTCAAAGGAATTGGCCGCCATCGTCACCACCAACATTCCCTCTTCATCTCTCTTTGACTCTCCCAATGAGAATCCTCATAACAAGAATGCACATTGCTTCATGGCAAGGTCCTCCTTGGACACATCTATTGTGCTATCAACCCAAGAAGAGTATACCTCCGGAGATGATGATGTTGATGATGAAGAAGATGCAACCTCTAATGGATTGGTCGCTCTTGCCTCCCTCTCCACTAACTCTTCATCACCAAGTGAATCCCCCAATGAGGTCATTCATGTGGAGGAAGAAAGTTGCCTCATGGCTAAATCCTCCGAGGTATCATCCCCTAACCCCTCTATGCCTAACATATCTAGTGATCTAGGGGTTGATGATGCTAGTCTAAAAGTGAAACAAGAAATGCTAGAGTTTGATGATTTCATTCTCAACCTACAAGGTAACACTAAAAAGCATGTTTCAAATCTCATGGCTCGTATAGCTCAACAAAATCATACTCTTGAGAAAAAGGGTCAAATAGAGAGAGAAGACTCTCTTGAAATCCATGAACTTAAAAATGCTCTTGAGGAAAGTCAAGAAACTATAGCTTCTCTTGAGGAGAGGCTAGAAACTCTTGAAGAGCCTCAAGATAAACTTAACAAGCTCACTAAAGCTAGAGATCTTGCTAGGGCTAAGAATAAAGTGCTTAAAAAGGAAAAGGCCCAATTTGGGGTTGATCATGAGAAACTTGTGAAGGATCTAGATGAACTAGACAAAGCTCACAAAGCTTTGAAGAGTGAATACACTCTCCTATCCAAGTCATGTGAGCAACTTCAAATTAGGCTTGCTTCATATGATGTGCCTAGTTCCTCTACTCCTTCATGTGATCATGCAAATGTTATTGAGGAAAATACTAGGTTGAAGGATGAACTTGCAAAGGCCTCCTCTCCCCAAAGTAAACTTTCTTTGGATGATCTTTTGAGTAAGCAAAGATCAAACAATGGGAAGGAGGGCCTTGGTTATGGAGCCAAGGCAAAGAAGGCAAACAAGCAAAAGGCCAAGCCCGCACAAGAGAAGAAGAAAGATATCACTAATGGTGAAGCTCCTAAGGGCAAAACCATTAATGATGATGATGCGGGAAATGCTAACCCTCACTATGTTTTATTTAAAGATTATTATGGTGATGTTTATGCTAAATATGTTGGCCCATATGATGGTTATGTTGCTTGGTCTATTTGGGTCCCAAAGACCCTTGTTGCTAACAAAAGAGGACCCATTGTGAAATGGGTACCTAAATCCAAGAATTGATCTCATGTAGGACTATGCCGCCGGAGGTTCAAAATGGGTACTTGATAGTGGATGTACAAGTCATATGACCGGCGGCAAGAACCTCGTCAAGGAGTTGAGGCCTAACATAAATGATATCACCGTCTCCTTTGGCGATAATTCTACATCCGAGGTATTGGGTTTTGGCAAGGTTGTGGTTGCACACAACATTACTCTTGTGGATGTCATGCTTGTCAAAACCCTTGGTTACAATTTGCTTTCCGTTTCCGCCCTTGGCAAGATGGGTTTCGCCGTCTTTATTGATAATGATATTGTGGTCCTCTTGTGGAGCAAGACTCTAAAAGTCGCTTTCGTTGGGTATCGCGAACATAACTTGTATGTGGTGGACTTTTCGGGGACCACCACTTCAAGTGCGATGTGCCTATTCGGAAAGGCGGATGTGGGTTGGTTGTGGCATCGCCGCCTAGCCCATGTCAACATGAGAACTTTGCAAAGTCTTCACAAGGGGAACCATATTGTGGGACTAATGGAAAGTGTTTCTTTTGCCAAAGATCGTGTTTGTAGGACTTGTGTTGAAGGCAAAATGCATGACTCTCCGCACCCAAGCAAGACTATCATCTCTTCCAAGAGGATCTTGGAGCTCCTTCATGTGGATCTCTTTGGTCCCGTGACTCATGCAAGTCTTGGTGCGAAGAAACATTGCTTGGTGATTGTTGATGATTACTCAAGATACACTTGGGTCTACTTTCTCAAGACGAAAGATGAGACTCAACAAATATTCATTGACTTTGCCACCGAGGTGCAACGCCAACACAACCTCCTCATTATGGCAATAAGAAGTGACAACGGCTCCGAGTTCAAGAACTACACACTCAATGATTTTCTTAGTGATGAGGGGATTCGTCATCAATATTCCGCTGCTTACACCCCTCAACAAAATGGTGTTGCGGAGAGGAAGAACCGGACTCTTATGGATATGGCAAGATCTATGATGGCGGAGTATAAATCCCGCTATAACTTTTGGGCCGAAGCCATCTCCACCGCTTGCCACTCTTCTAACCGGCTCTATCTCCGCAAGGGATTGAACAAGACTCCATATGAAATACTCACCGGCAACAAGCCTAATATCTCATACTTCAAGGTGTTCGGTTGTAAGTGTTTCTACAAAATCAAAGGAGTTTGTTTGTCTAAATTTTCTCCTAAAGCTTTGGAGGGTATATTTGTTGGTTACGGTGCCGAATCTCACACTTATAGAATCTTTGATATAGCCTCCGGGATTATCATCGAATCTTGTAGTGTGAGGTTCGAAGAAAATGATGGCTCCCAAGTGGGGCAAGTTGATGTATGTGCAGGTGATGAAATACCTCAAGATGCCATAGTAAGAATGGGTGTGGGATTTTTCCGCCCCATTGAGGGACACGGTGTGGCGTCTCGGGAAGGACTATGCTCTACTACGGTGGAGCCCTCATCCTCTCAACATCAACAAACCCCATCCCTTGAAGCTAATGATGCACCAACCCAAGAACAAGAAGAAAACCCTCCCTCTCATGTACAAGATCAAGGACAAGATCAACCTAGAATTCATGATGGCTCCGATGAGTATCCATTTGATATTTGCGCTTCACCAAATATTGTCCAAGATCAAGCACATGAGGTTGAGCATTCTCAAGAAATTGAGGAAGCTCAAATTGAAGGTCAAGACGGGGACCCAAATGATCAAGTTGATCAAGTGACACCTCCAAGGCCTAGAAAAACCAAGGAGGAGATCGAGGCCCGTCGTCTAGCAAGAAGAGATAGGACTCTTGAAATTCGTGGACACACTCATGACAAGGTCCTTGGTGATGTTCGAGCAAAGGTCTCCACAAGAAGGCAATTGGCTAACTTTAGCAATCATCATGCTTATATCTCCGTTGTGGAACCCAAGAAAGTATTTGAAGCCCTTGAAGATTCGGATTGGGTGGAAGCCATGCATGAGGAACTCAACAACTTCAAGCGCAACAAAGTGTGGACCTTAGTAGAGAAGCCAAAGGAGTGCCGCAATGTTATAGGCACTAAGTGGATATTCAAGAACAAGCAAGATGAGTTTGGAAATATTGTGAGGAACAAGGCAAGATTGGTGGCTCAAGGTTTCTCTCAAGTTGAAGGAATTGACTTTGGAGAGACCTATGCTCCCGTGGCTCGTCTTGAGTCCATCCGTATCCTTCTTGCTTATGCATCGCATCATAACTTTAAGTTACAACAAATGGATGTTAAAAGTGCATTTCTTAATGGTCCTTTGCATGAAGAGGTTTATGTTAAGCAACCCCCGGGGTTTGAGGATCTCAACTTTCCTAACCATGTCTACAAGCTTGATAAAGCACTTTATGGTCTCAAACAAGCTCCTAGAGCTTGGTACGAGCACCTTAAAGAATTGTTGGTAGACCGTGGGTTTGATGTTGGGCTAATCGATCCCACTCTTTTTACTAAGAGGGTTAATGGGGAGCTTTTCGTTTGCCAATTATATGTTGATGATATCATCTTTGGCTCTACTAACAAAGCTTTCAATGATGAATTTTCAAAGCTTATGACCGATAGGTTTGAGATGTCTATGATGGGTGAGATGAAGTTCTTTCTTGGTTTTGAGATCAAGCAATTGAGAGAAGGAACCTTCATCAATCAAGCAAAATATCTCCAAGACATGCTCAAGAGGTTCAAGATGACCGAGTTGAAGGGTGTGGCCACTCCTATGGTCACCAAATGTCATCTTGCACTAGATCCCAATGGTAAAGAGGTGGATCAAAAGGTATATCGCTCCATGATTGGATCCTTGCTTTACCTTTGTGCATCTAGACCGGACATAGTGTTGAGTGTTGGTGTGTGTGCAAGGTATCAAGCTTCTCCTAAGGAGAGCCACATGATGGCTCTCAAAAGAATCTTTAGATATTTGGTTGATACCCCAAGATATGGTATTTGGTACCCCAAAGGCTCAAGCTTTATTCTCAATGGATATACCGATGCGGATTGGGCGGGTGACAAGGATGATAGGAAATCAACTTCCGGGGCTTGCCAATTCCTTGGTAGGTCCTTGGTGTGTTGGTCTTCTAAGAAGCAAAATTGCATATCTCTCTCCACCGCCGAAGCCGAATATGTTGCCGCCGCAAGTGGATGCACTCAATTGTTATGGATGAGGCAAACTTTAAAGGAATACGGTGTCATTTGTGACAAAGTGCCTCTATTATGTGACAATGAAAGTGCCATCAAGATTGCCTATAATCCGGTGCAACATTCAAGAACGAAGCATATTGAGATCCGGAATCACTTCATTAGGGATCATGTTGCCCGTGGTGATATTGAGCTCATCTATGTTCCTACCAAAGATCAACTTGCCGACATATTCACGAAGCCTCTTGATGAAGCAAGGTTCTCTTATTTGAGGAATGAGCTAAATATCATAGATTCAAGGAGTATAGCTTGACCATCTTGCAAACACACCTTTGTCTCAAAACTTTATTTGGTTTAGATGTGGGCATGGAAATAGGGGGAGTGCGGTTTAAACTATTGAGCTATCCCTCCCCCCATAATGCCAACATTAAATAAAATCATTCTCTTTATATCATATAATGATATGTGAGCTTCAATGATGAGTAGTGGTTTTGGGCCCAAGATACATCTTCGCGGTGCCATGCCATAACACTCATATATGGTGGCCTAGGCCACCACACTCTTCCTTGTGAAGAATTGGAATTGTTTGGATCTTCATTGGATTTTATTGTCATCTCCTTGTTTATGGGAAATCACTCATTTTTGGTCTTTATTTGAATTATTTGCAAAAATGAGTGATCATGTACCATCTCACAGTTTGGCGTATCTGTCCTAAGCCTATCTCATCTAAGACATATCGTTCACCTCTCAAGTTCTTGTCAAAATCCTGCTTGTTGGCACAGTTTCATGTTCCACCGGAAGTTCCGGTCGTTTCGGCCGGTACTTCCGGCTGGTATCTTGTCGCCTGTTCTACCCTGTTCGTGTCGTATCTGGCTGGTTCCTGCGAGACCGGAAGTTCCGGCTCCAACGAGCGGAACTTCCGGCCTTAAGTGACCACTATATAACTGGGCCGAACGGGTGAGCAGTTCCATCTTCCTCAGTTCCCCTCTTTCCAAGATCTATTTGGTGGTGCTCCTCCCCTGTGACGGCTGCTGCTCCTCCGGCCAGATCTCTCTCCTCCGGCGACCTCCGCCGGATCGGCTCCGTGGATCGGCATCCACTCCCTCTCCTCTCCCATGGCTCCTCCCGGTTTGTGCCCTCTCCCTCTCTATGTGTGGGTAGACCTCACTAGATGAACTATAGGGCATACTCTAGGCAATGCTATGGTAGAACATCTCTAGATGCCTTTCCCTGACTAGAACTTGCTTAGGATGTTGTTGTGATGTGGATTATCAAGTCATTGCCTCAGATCTGGTGAGAAATTGTGCTGTTTTTCGAACAGCCGGATGTTCCGGCTCCAAGGGCCGGAACTTCCGCCACGGGGCGGAACTTCCGCCGGTTCTCACCGGAACTTCCGGCCTGGCGAATTTTTCTGCTATTGCTCAATATCCTGTGCAGGCTCTAGTTCTTTGTTCTCCTTGTCCTTGTGCACTCATGTTTCATACCTATCATGCTGTCTCCATCCCAGGTTCTTCCAAGAAGAGGAACAAAGGTCCCGTGGACGAGATTGAGGAAGAACTTGAGCAAACTAGGCCCTCCAAGCTCACCGCTCGTCAGCAAACATCTCAAAGGCAAAAGACACCCGCTGCTCGGGGCAAGAACATCCATGTTTCCGTGAAGAACATGCAATATCTTGAGTACAAGGAGATCCGTGACTTGAACCCTTACCTCACTCCTCGGAGCAATCGGGTTAAGGATAAGCGCTTCCACAACAAGACCCAAGAGGAAATCTTCTATGAGTTGTATGTGCCATTCAAGAAGGGGGTAACCCCTCAACATGCTATTGACACCGGCAAGATGGCCGCTTCGAAGTACTTTGCCGAAGCATATGCTATGTGTGGAGAGTTTGGGCTCTATCCCATAATGGAGCTCACCAAGGAGTATGATGTGGAGATGATCCATCAATTCTATGCCACCGTCCATTTTGACACGGATGAAGCTAAAACTTTCCGGTGGATGTCTAGTGACAAGCTTCTTGAGTCTAACTTGGCGAAGTTCGGGAGTGCTCTTGGATACCCTCGCCTCCCGGGCGTTGATGCGAATGGTTGGAGGTGCCACGACAGTTCATTTTCTCAACCAAGGGAAGTGTTGGAGCCCCTCTATATCAAAGGTTGGGGCATCCCGGGCAAGAGTGCGGATCTTCTCCCTACTTGGGACATCATGCTTAGGGTCTACCGGGAAACCATTGGACCAAAGGGTGGCAACCTTGATGAGCTGCACTTATATGAAGTCGACCTTATGGCAAACTCCTTTGCAAAGAGGGGCACCGGTGAGAAGCTTGATGTGATGGACTACATCTACAATGAGATGTGGTCATGTGTTATGGAGAAGAAGCTTCCCGCCTTTGCTCCGTACATTATGAAGCTCATTGAGGACACTTGGGTGGATTCTTGTCAGACTTCCCTCATCCACTCCATTCCTCTCAACGTCACTATGCATGATGTGAAGGTTCTGAGGACCAAGCGTCACAACTCCCCTATTGAAGATGTTCCCCCCAAGGATGAGAAGCCACCTAGCTGGGCTTCTAAGCTTGCTCGCCGCATGAGACAGATCTTTTGCCTCACCGCTGCAGTCAACCACCGCCAGTATCAGCAGCACGCAGAAGCCAAGAAGTCTCGAGTTCGTCAGAAGAGCATCATGAGGGCTCTTGCAGTGGAAGTGTCTCCTCCCGGATCCGAGGAGAATATCACTCCGGAGGCTGAGTGGATCTCTCAGCATGGTCTTCCTCTTCCTCCCGATGGGCTTGAGATCGAGTCTCCTCCTCACACTCCACCCTACCCCGGCGCTCCATCGGACCTTCCTCCCGGCTGGGCTAACGCCGACCCTTGGGGCGTGTAGTTGCTCCTTTCCCTTTTTGGTGCCTTGGTGCCAAAGGGGGAGAGTGAGACCTTCTAGGTTGCTCTCCGGTGGGTATTTGCATGGGGGAGTCACAAGCTCGTATTTGGCTTTGATTTTTATCGCTTGTGATTCTATTTGTCTTTGTGGTGTCTATCTATGTGGTTGAACTATGTGGTGTCTATCTATGTGGTTGAACTATGTCCTTAGTTAATTTGGCTTGTAAAACTTTATCTATGTGGATGGATTATCTCCGTTTATGTGTCTTCCATGGTTATCTATATGTGCATGATTCTATTATCCATATGCTTATCACTATATTGTATTGCTAACCCATGGAAGACGGATGCTAGATATAGGGGGAGCTTCCTATACCCCAATGCTCATATCTAGGGGGAGCTCCTCTATATCTTTCACTTTGGACTTACATTATTCATTCCTTGCAAATACGTGTGTTGTCATCAAACACCAAAAAGGGGGAGATTGAAAGAACATTTCCCGCCCTTTTGGGTTTTGTGTGTTTGATGTCAACACTAGGTATATACATTTATGTGTGTTGATGTAGACAGGTACAAGTTTTTCGGTAAACTTTGTCGATCAGTAAAATGGCGTGGTAATTCTGAAGCTATGAAGGTTTTCTGGTTCTGGCGGAAGTTCCGGCGTTAACAGCCGGAAGTTCCGCCCTGTTGCTCCCTGCAGAAGGCCTTCAGCATCGTTCTGTTCACAGCTTTTCCTATCTGGCCGGAAGTTCCGGTGAAGCTGGCCGGAAGTTCCGGTCTCCGCCCAACTTCCGGACAAGTTCCGAAAGTCCGCGATTGTGGCTCAGTATGTTCCAGTAAGGTTTTCGCGCTATTTGGCCGGAACTTCCGGTCCCCGGAAGTTCCGCCCTAGTTCCGCCCCTTTTCTGACAGGTTGCCTGACTCCTGGCGGAAGTTCCGGCTCCCTTAGCCGGTACTTCCGGTGCCGGCCGGAACTTCCGGCCCTCCTGGCCGGAACTTCCGGTGCTACGAGAAATGGTCCAAACGGTCAGATCTGAGAGCTCCAATCATATAAATAGCTCTCTTCTCCAACGGGACAAGTTGCTCAATTATTGCTCAAGAAATCTGCCAAGCTTCACCACCATTAGAGCCACCTCAAGAAACACAAGATTTGCAAGATCTCCTTCCTCCCCCAACCAAAGCTCTTGATCTTTGGGGATTCGAAGGAGAAGCCACCGATCTACATCCTCACCGAAGCGTTCTTCATTTCCCCCTCACTTGTTTGAGGGATCTCATGCTAGTGTTCCTATTTGGTTCCCTAGTTGATTTGTTGTTGATGTGTTGTTGTTGATTGTTGTATTGTTACAGATTTGGGAGCCTCCAATTCAGTTGTGGATGTGTGCCCCAAGAACCTTGTAAAGGCCCGGTTTCCGCCTCGAGGAAATCCCTTAGTGGAAGTGGGCTAGGCCTTCGTGGCGTTGCTCACAGGAGATCTGAGTGAAGCCTTCGTGGCTGTTGGTTTGGCTTGCGTAGCAACCACACTCCTCCAAACGTAGACGTACCTTCTTGCAAAGGAAGGGAACTACGGGAATCATCTCCGTGTCAACGCGTGCTACACTCTCGGTTACCTCTATCCCACTCTATCTCCTATATATTGCGTAGCTATATCTTGCTTAGTTGATAACCTTGTCATATAGGTAAATTCACTTAGTTGCATATCTAGAGAATTTACCTTTGTGTCAAACCTAAATTGAAAAAGAACTAAAAATTGGTTAGCACCTATTCACCCCCCTCTAGGTGCGGCATACGATCCTTTCAGCAGCGACCGCCGTTTCCTTAAGGGTGTCATCGGCACTGGCGATCTTGGGCCGGATGATAGGGGAGGTGGCGCCGGTGCAGTTCTGAGCACTCGGAAGACCCCCCCAGACGAATCTGGTTCTTCGGCCATGTCATAAGCCATGAGGTGCAATCCCCAAGGGCCAAAACGTCGCCCTCGTCTATGCCTGGAGGTTGATAGGGGGATGATGTAGCGGTACTCCGGCACTACCAGTGCCAACCTGACCTTCACCACGTCTTCCGCCATTCTAGCTTTGTGCATAATGCGGGTGGCCATGACAAGGCCGCTAGAAACTTCCATCAACTTGTCGTCGGGCTCCACCGTATGCAGGAGTATGCAAGGTTCGTCCTGAGTCAGGGGCGCCATGTTGGGCATCATGAGATGGCAGTCACGAAAGGCATATATAGTTAAAGAAGATGACGCGGAGGACTAACTAATGAGTTTACCTTCTGGATGGCGTCGATCTCGGCTACTATCGATACAAGGGCGTCGGTGTCGGGTGCATTATCAAGCACTGCCACCCTATCAGCTTCCGCGGTTGGGGCCGTCGATGCGACCAGTTGGAGCGGCAGCGTCGGGTGGAGCGGCGACGTCGGGTGGAGCGGCAGCATCGGCGACACGTGGAAGCTTGAGTTGCTGTCGCTAATGCTGGGCACATGTATCGGCCCCACTTGACCTCCCGCATTCCAAGCAGCTAACCCCTCCATCAACCCAGGGGGATGATCTGCCGGATCTTCTCGTCCAATAACTTGTTCATCAGCTCGGTGTTCTCCACAGGCTTTTCGGCCACCAGCTTCTCTAGTGACTCCACCTTCTTCTTCAGCTCCTGAACCTCGGATTTATCCTTAGCCGACGATCTCCTCTCTGAAAGGATCGTATGACACCTAGAGGGGGGTGAATAGGTGTAATCTCAAATTTTAATACTTTTTCAAATTAGGCTTGACACAAAGGTAAATTCTCTAGATATGCAACTAAGTGAATTCACCTATATGACAAGATAGCAAGCAACAATACAAGATACACGTAGTAAAGGCGGTGAGAGGATAGAGGTAACCGAGGTGGAGCACACGGAGAGACGGTGATATGATTCCCGTAGTTCCCTTCCTTTGCAAGAAGGTACGTCTACGTTCGGAGGGGTGTGGCGACACGAAGTCCAGCCAACGCCACGAAGGCTCACCCTATTCTCCTGTGAGCAACGCCACAAAGGCCTAGCCCACGCTCCACTAAGCGGTTGCCTTGAGGTCGCAACCGGCACCTTCACACGAAGCTTGGGGCACACATCCACAACCAAATTGGAGGCTCCCAAGATGTAACCACGAAGCTTTACACGAAGAGTAGCTTCGAGGTCACCTCACAAAGATCCACTAAGAATGTTGATGAAACACAAATCCCTTTGGTGGAAGAGTAGATCTAGGTCACCTCTACCAAATCCTCAAGTATGGTGAAGTTTGATTGGAGGAGTAGAGAGATTGTCGTCGTGGTGAACGGACAGATGCCATGGGATGGCTTATCTTGGGGCCGAATGGACGCTAGAGGATTCGGGGGAGGGTTTGTGACTAGATGGATGAACTTCCGGATGCTTTCCTCAAGAACTTGGCCAAGGCCAGAGGTAGAAGAAGAAAGACACAAGGATGAACTCGCTCTAGATCACCATGTTCATTGATCTCAAGACAGGTTACAGGTTTTTCCCTTCTGTGGATCGCGCGTATGAATGAGGCTGCCCCCTCTCCTTATATAGGGGAGAGGGTGGCTTACAGAACAAGAAACCCTAATGGGATCTTTGACTAGACAAACTACTTTACAAAGACACTTTATAAAGCTACTTTAATCATAGATGACGCCGGGGTCTTCTTTAAACATGGAGGCTGACGTCCTCCGGCTTCTTTAACCGTCATTCTCCTCTTTGTCTTCTAGTCTTCGTTTAAAGCTACTTTGCTTAGCTCATCCTTGTCCTTTAGCTCCTGACGGAATCTTTGACCAGTCAGCCGGCATGTTCTTCCTTCCGGTGCGCCGGCATCTTTCCTTCCTGGTTCCGGTATACCCCTCTTGGGGATACCGGCTTAGCTTTACTTAGCCAAGCTCTATCTTTTTATTCCGGTAAGAACATTAAACCGGTATCTTGAAGGGTGAGACCATCCGGTTTGGCATACCTTTGGCATACCGGGGGTCATCCCCCCAACATTAGTCCCCGAAGCTGGTATAGTCTGGCGGATTCTATCCAACAGACCATGCCAGGTTCTCACGTTCTTATATACCGGTTTAATCTATCCGGCGCTCAACTTGGCTCCGGCGTCTTTGCCCGGACTCATGCCTTCTCTCTTTGCAAGGCATTTTCCGGCAGCTTATCTTCCGGCATCTTGGTCATTAAATACTTCCTCGGCGAAGTCGAGAATATATCGGGCCCCGCGCCTGACAGAGACATGCGCACTGTGACTGTCGCGCCAGTGTCAGTAATCACTTCCGTTCGGCTTCCGCGCGCGCATTAATTGAGCCGCACCGGATCTGAACCACTTCTCCGGATCTTGTGTGCCTGCCTGTGGCCCTTTTCTTCCGCGCGTGTATCTTCGCGCCACGTGGCCACACGCGAGGCGAACCGTCGCGGCCCACGGCTGAACCGCTACGGTTCGGCGGTTTTTAGCCCACGTCTTTTTCCTTATAAGGGCAAAACCGCCCCTTCTCCTTCTTCTTCTTCGCATTCTCCACTTCCTCGCGCACTGCCGTTCTTCGCTCGCACGCCTCCGCCGCTCCTTTGCTCGCTCGAGTTCCGCCGCCCAGCGAACTCTCTTGAGCGCGCCGCCGGACGCCGCCGGACTTCTCCGTGGGAAAAACTTCCGCGGCGCCTCCTTCTCCGCCGCGACATTGGAGCTTCTTCGAGTTCTTCTCCATCTCGCCGTCGCCGGACCTCTCCGTCTACAGCGAGCCCGCACCGACGCCGGTGGTTACTTCCCTGTGCGACTCTGCCGCCCCAGGTTAGTCCTTTTTCCCATTTACTCCTCTTTTACTCGTAGTTCAGATCTTGAGTTGAAAGCCTATTTATTCTTTCCTTTTCTTTGCTTTTTCTGTTCTTCGTAGATCTTCTCGCGGGGGTAGTTTTTAGGGAATCTGTTTTTTCCGAGTAGATACCAAAAACTTCTCGAATCCGAATGTCTTCCGAACAATACGCTTCCTCCTCTTCCTCCGGTAACCCGGAAGATCCCGCATCTGACGGGGTCAGCGCAGAACTTGCGCGGATGGAAACCGAGAGCTCCCAAGGACAAGATGCCGGAAGTTCTAGCCAAGCTTCCGGCACCAATCTTTCCGAGGTCACCCGCGGAGCCTGGATGGGCTCCAGCGTCAGCCAGTATGAAATCGACTGGTTATACCGGTCCCGGAGGATTCCGGAAGGAGTTTCCTGCCGGATTCCCGGCGACGAGATTGAGCCGGTGCTCGAACCCGGCGAACGTGTTGTCTTTCTTGCTCATTTTGAGCGCGGCTTCGGCCTTCCCGTTTCTTCCTTTTTCCGGGATTTCCTTGACTTCTATAAACTCCAACCTCACCATCTTCCCGGCAATGCCATCTTCTATCTTTCTTGCTATGTCACCTTCATGGAGGCATACATCGGCATTCGTCCCACTCGTGAGACGTTTGCTCGATTCTTCGCCCTTCGGATTAATTCCGTTCAGGGCGTAGACATTCCTGCACCCAAACCTCCCGTGCAATGCGGGTCTTGCATCATTGGCTCTCGCCAAGCGAGCCCTTTCTTCAAATTTTCCGGTCTCGAGTCATGCCGGTTATGGCAAGGGACCTTCTTCTATGTTAAGAACACCGGCGCCGCGGATCTCATAGATCTGCCTCCTTTTGATCCGGCGCCGCCCACCAAAACTAACTGGAGCTACAATCCGAAGGAGTCTCACAACGAGACAAACCGGATCATACGCTTCATGAAACAGCGCATGAAGGACACCGACCTCTGCTCCGACGATATCATCCGCACCTTCATATCGCGCCGGGTGCTTCCTCTTAAGCGCCGCGCCCACAAGATGAGCGAGATGTATGGTCCCGGTGATCCTACCAAGATCACCGGCCTGCCTCTCAGCAAGAAGGACGTCGTCCTCAAGGCCAGGCAGATCTGCCAGACTTCCATGCCGGAAGACTGGGAATGGGGCCTCCGGCCTCTTA
Organism: Lolium multiflorum; assembly: GCA_030979885.1. Taxonomy (NCBI): domain Eukaryota; kingdom Viridiplantae; phylum Streptophyta; class Magnoliopsida; order Poales; family Poaceae; genus Lolium; species Lolium multiflorum. Next base: position 24,887,573 of record CM061752.1, on the reverse strand, counting down.
GCTCCACTAACCCTCCGACCCAAGAAGTAAGAAATTACATAACTCGGGTCGGTTCTCCGGAAGCTTTTATTGCGGCTAACCTCTTTTTTCTTTTTTGTTTTCTCAGGCCAAGGATCGTTTCCCCCGGATCGAATCCGACAAGCGAGGCCGCTGCCGGAAGCGCGGTCTTGACAAGTTTGACCCCGACCCCGTCATCTTTTGGAAGGACTTGAAGATGGGCCGGACTCCTGCCGCGCGCCTGGGCAAAGCCCCGCCGGAACCTTCCGGTTCGTCTGATGAGTTGACCATTCTTGAGGTAGTTTTTCTTTCATTCCTCTCATACTCTTTTGCTATTGTTCTTCTGTAGATGTACCCTCAGCCAACCTTAACCCACAGATCCATGAGCATGCGGCGCCGCTGCAGGCCGAGGCCGGCAAAGAGTTTGTTGACAAACTCATGGCCCAGGGCCAGAAGAACAAGACGCCGGCCTCTGATGCCGGCTCAAGCCAAGCTCCTCCCGCCAAACGCTTCAGGACCGAGCCCGTCGCGGGCAAGGTCGTTGCCATGAGGCGCCGCAAGAGCAAGCAGATGCCGACGGCCACCGGGTAAGGCTTCTATCTTTTGCTTGTTCTGTTTTCACCAAGTTCTTTTCCGGTTGCTTTTTTCTCAATCTTTCTTTCTTTTCTTTCTTTCAGCCCCGCGCTCAAGCTTGGCCCCAGGCCTGAGGGCTCTGCCGGCTCGGCCAGGACCTCGACTCCTCCTCCTCACCAGTCCGGTACCATCTGGTGCCGGCAACATCTCTGCCTCCCCTATGGGGGGCACAACAAGTTCGGGGCGCGCGGCCCCTACACCGCCAGATCCCCGCGCGGAGGAGGACCTTGCCTCCCCTCCAGAGACCCAAGACACTGGCGCCAGCAACATGGGCGCCGGAAAAGACCCTGTCGGGCAGGCGGAACCCTCGGTTCCTCCCGCCCTCGAGAAGAAGAAAAGGAAGAAAACTTCCTCCAAGCCAGCGCCGGAAGCTTCCGCGCCGGAAACCTCTGCACCGCCACCGCCACCGGAAACCTCTGGTCCTCAAGCAACCGGGCCCACGCCAACGCCTCCACCGACCCAGGAAGCTCCCGCGGCAGCGCCTAAGCCGCCGCCGGCGTCCCTCAAGCCGGGGGCGTCACGCGGAAAGGGTGCGGACGGCAGCTCCTCAGGCGGCGCGCAGCCATTAGTGCTGCACACCGGGCCTGCCGCCATGACGGTTCAAGACAAACCTTCCGGCCTCTTGGGCCGGATCGTTGAGCTTAAACGCGGAGGCCAAGATTTGGGGCCTCTCCTTCCTTACGCCCAGCGCTGGAACGCTGCGGACATCTCCGCAGCTACCCGCGGCATAGGGAAGGACCGCCTCCCGGCGCCAGATCCTGCCGGCCCTCGCTCAACTGAAGAACACTTCACGCGCCTCAAGCGCGTGAAGGAGTTCGACAGCGCGTGGTACGACGCCACCGCCAACGTGGTGGTAAGTTTTATCAACTTTTCTTGTAAATTTTCTTGATGCCGGTTTTCCTCTTTTCCGGATCTTGTCTATCCTCCCAGTCCCCGAGTTTTGGGTTTAGAGTGCAACTCTGAGCGCGAAACTTCCTTTTTAAAGAATTTCCGAAACCGGCATCTATCTCTTAGCGCAAAACTCTTTCTTTAAAGATGCCGCAAACTCCCAGTCCCCGAGTTTTGGGTTGAGAGCCCGCTCTTAGCGCAAAACTTTCTCTTTAAAGATGCCGCAAACTCCCAGTCCCCGAGTTTTGGGTTGAGAGCCCGCTCTTAGCGCAAAACTTACTAGAAATGCACGAAACCGGCACCACCAGTCCCCGGGTTTCGGGTTAAGATCCTTTGTTCTTTACTGACATCATTTCCTTAAACAGAGCACGGCCGACGCCCGGAAAGCCCTTTTGAGGAGCTTCTATGGGAGCACCGGAGCCTTGCTGAGGCGCACAGCAAGTGCCTAGGTAATTTCTCGCACCTCCGACATCTTTTCACCGGAATGTTTTTCTTTTCTTTGTGACTTACAAGTTTTTTGCACAACAGCTATTCCGGAAGCCTCCATTGAGGCCCTCAAGGACCAGGTTGCCAAGCTCCAAGGTACAACTTCTATCTTTCCGGTTGACTCGCTTCTCACTTGCCTTTGTGTTTTGCTAATATCTTCTGTTCCGGCTCTTAGCTGAAAAGGAGCAGCTCATCCGGGATCACCAGGAGGCCTTGGACGCCCAACAGGATATCTCCAGAAAGCTCAAGGACCAGGCTATGCAAGCCGGAGTCCGGTACGCTGAGGAGCTGAAGGCCGCCGAACTGCCGCGGAGGCCAGGCTAAACGAGGCGCTGGAGGATGCCGGCAATGCCAATGCGGTGTTGCAGGCAGAGCTGGAGGAGAGCGTCAAGGCGCTAAAAGCAGCCGAGGGCAAAGCCGCCAAAGCGCACAAAGCTGCCGCGGAGGAGGCCAGGAAGGCCCAGAAAGCAGCCGAGAGCGAGGTTGCACGGCTGAAAGCGGAACGGAAGTGACGACCTTGCCCTCCGTAAGTTTCTCCTTTCTCTTTTCCGGTTTCTGCTTAGAAGCTTACTCGTTCCGGTATCATATACTTAGCCTTTTGTTTGTCTCGCAGGGCTCTTTCCGGACTCCCAGGCCCATGCTATGAAGAAGGTTGCGGAGCATCGGGCCAAGCAGGCCGGCGCCAACTTGGGTGCACCTTGGGATCCCTACGATCACTTGGTTGCTCTAAGCGCGCGGATCTCCCACATGCGCTCAGTGGATCGGAACCTTTCCGACATCCCTGAAGTAGCCTCCCAACTTTTCAAGACCCTGGCCTGGTGAAGCGGTGCCGGATACCTTCTCCTTGATCAGCGACCGGTTAAAGGGTGCCTGCAGAAGGATCCGGGAATGGCAATGCTCTGCTGCCCGTGCCGGAGCGGACTCCGCGCTGCGCATTGCCTGCTCCTGGTATCCGGAATTGGACTTGGATGCCTTCATCGGCGTGCGTGAAGGTGCTCCTACCGACGTGGATCCGGTTCTCACCGCTAAGCGGCAGGACCGCGCGTACCACATCGCAGAGTACGCGACATGCGCACCTTCATCCCCCCTCCAGAAGATGTCAAAGATTATCTGAGCGAGGAGGAGGAGAAGAAGGCGAGGACGTGCCACCGCCAACTCCTGATGCCGGCGCCACTCCCCCGGAAGCCCCTGTTGCCTGACCTTATCTTAGATATCACCTGTCCCTGAGTACTTGCCATAAAACTTGTTAAATTCTACCCCGGTATGCCGGGGTTTATGATGTAAAACTTTAAGTTTGCTCGTGTTCGACGTACAACATTTTGTGCCGGTAAATTATACCGGTAGCTTAATTGTCTTAAGTTTGCTTAACACTTTTGCGTTTTGGTTCTGCTTTTATCCTGTACCGCAAAGATTTCCAGATTGCCTCTGCATCCAATTCGATGCATACTTGGTTCTTTTGCCTTGGCTCTGCCTGCCTTCTCTGGGCGTTCTTTGGCGTATGAGCACAAGGTTCTTTCACCAAACAAGCATTTTCTTGAACTTAGAAACAATTCGAAATTTTGCAAAAAACCGGTATAACCGGGGTTAGTTAAATTTTTCCGGATTGTTCTTTCCCGGTTTCCCTCTCCACAGTTCATGTGCTTATCCCCTACCGGTTTATCTTGCTTGCCATGAAGCCAAGTTATGGACAACAGCAGAGTCGAAGACTCCGGTAGGGTTTAGCACACTACTAAACCGGAAAGAAAAAACGTTCAATAAGCAACCGGCAACAGAAAAAATAGACATGTTTCATGCAATTTAATAAAGCAAGTCCCCGAGATTCATTCGAGGTTCCGATATCTTTTTATTCATAGCATATAAGGTACAAAAAGGAACTTCTTACACCACAACTTCAAGAGTAGAAAGGACGCAACAAGGCTACGTTCCATGGGCGTTTGGTCTCGTCTCCGGACTTGTCCGCTTTTCCCTTCTTCCATTCCTGCGCATCGATTAGGTAATATGCATCATTGTGGAGAGCCTTGCTCACAATGAAAGGTCCTTCCCACGGAGGGGAAAGTTTGTGCCGGCCTTCAGTGCGCTGCACCAGGCGTAGCACCAGGTCCCCTTCTCGGAACACTCTTGGATTGACCTTCCGGCTATGATAGCGTCTGAGGTTTTGCTGATAAATGGCTGTTCTTGCCAAAGCTAGCTCTCTTGCTTCTTCTAGCAAGTCCACATCATTTTCCCGGGCCTCCTTTACCTCTTCTTCGGTATAGAGCTGCACCCTTGGGGAATCATGGAGAATGTCGGTTGGTATGACCGCTTCTGCTCCATAAACCATGAAGAATGGCGTGTATCCGGTAGACCGGTTCGGAGTTGTTCTTAGACTCCACAGCACTGACGGTAGCTCATCGATCCAACATCCCGGCGACTTTTCCATTGCATCAATGAGTCTTGGTTTGATACCGGAAAGTACCAAAGCATTCGTTCTCTCAACTTGACCGTTGCCTTGCGGGTGCGCCACTGAGCACAAATCCAGCCGGATGTTTTTGCTTTCACAGAACCGCTTGAATTCTCCTTGGGCAAAGTTTGTGCCATTGTCAGTTATGATACTATGCGGGTATCCATATCGCAGGATTACATCTTTCAGGAATTTTACTGCCATGTGGCCATCACATTTTGCGATAGGCTTCACTTCAGCCACTTGGTGAACTTATCCACCATTACCAAGATGTGGGTCATGTTTCCCCTTGCGGTTTTGAACGGTCCAACCATGTCTAGGCACCAAACAGCGAAAGGCCAAGTTAGCGGTATGGTTTTTAAGCCGGATGCTGGGGTATGGTTTTGCTTAGCATACCTCTGGCAGCCATTGCATTTCCTTACCAAATCCTCAGCATCGTCCAAGGCTGTGGGCTAGTAGAACCCATGCCGGAACACCTTAATTTGCTACCAAAGCCCTCGAAGAGGCGTGGTGCCCGCATTCTCCTCGATGAATTTCCTCGAGCATTTCTCTTCCTTCTTCCGGCTCCACACATCTTTGGAGGACACCGGTAACACTTCTCTTGTATACCTCACCATTGATGATGGTGTAAGCTTTGGACCTTCTCTGTATCCTTCTTGATTCATTTTCGTCAACCGGCAAGGTGCCGTTGATCAGGAATTCCTTAATAGGTTTAACCCACGACGGTGCTTCTCTAACCACAAACACCGGCATGTCTATGTCCATGCTGTCCACAAGCATTGCCTCTTCCGGCATGGGCGTCGCAGTCCCCGAGTCTCCGGTACAGTCCCGAGTTTGGAATAGTCCCCGGGTTTCCTTCGTCGATCTCCATTGGCACCACATGTGACTCCGGTACAAAAATTGATTCCGACTCCGGACTTGACTTGATTGATGGAGCTCTCAAGTGCGCCAGAGCTATTCCGGGAGGAATTTCTTGCCTGGACGAACCTAGCTTGGATAAGGTATCCGCGGCCTCATTTTCTGCGCGCGGCACATGGTGAAATTCACACCCTTCGAAGAATCCGGCAATCTTTTGCACATGGAACCGGTATGAGGCCATGTTGGCATCTTTTGCGTCCCAATCTCCGGAACACTGTTGCACCACAAGATCTGAATCACCGTAACAAATGATCCTGAGTGCCCCGATTTCTTTTGCAACCTTGAGCCCATGTATCAGAGCTTCGTATTCAGCGACATTGTTTGATGCCCTGAAGTGCACTTGTAGAACATATCGGAGGTGGTCTCCTTTTGGTGAGGTGAGTACTACACCGGCACCTAGGCCCTCCTTGAGCTTGGATCCGTCAAAATGCATCTTCCAGTACTCTATTTTGTGCTCTGGCGGCTTGTATTGTATCTCCGCCCAATCGACCAAGAAATCAGCTAAAGCTTGCGATTTTATGGCATCTCTTCTTTCATATACCGGCACATACGGCGATAGCTGAATTGCCCATTTTGCAATCCGGCCGCTGGCATCCTTGTTACCCATGATATCGGAGATGGGTGCCTCGCTCACCACCTTCATAGGGTGCTCCTCAAAGTAATGCTTGAGCTTTGTGGCGGCCATAAACACGCCATAAGTCATTTTTTGGAAGTGTGGGTAATTTTGTTTTGATGAGGAGAGCACCTCGCTCAGGTAGTATACCGGCCTCTGGACGGTTTTTCCTTCCTCTTCTCTTTCCACCACAACCACAACACTAACCACCCGGTTCGTTGCCGCTATATAAAGCAACATAGGCTCTCTTTCCAAGGGCGAGGCCAAAATTGGGGCCGTTACGAGCATGTTTTTCAATTCTTTAAACGCTGCGTCTGCCTGTGTGGTCCAGACGAAAGTATCCGATTTTTTCATCAAAGCATATAGCGGCAAGGCCTTTTCTCCTAGCCTGCTTATGAACCGGCTTAGCGATGCCAAGCTTCCGGTAAATTTTTGCACATCTTTCAGTTCTCGTGGGATAGTCATTCTTTCTATCGCTCGGATTTTTACCGGATTAACTTCAATGCCCCGGCTTGACACAAGGAAACCAAGCAGCTTGCCGGCAGGGACACCAAAGGTGCACTTTGCCGGATTGAGTTTCATCCGGAACCGCCTTAGGTTATCAAATGTTTGCCGGATGTCATCAATTAAGGTATCTTTTACTTTAGTTTTTATCACGATATCATCCACATAAACTTGCACATTCTTTCCGATTTGATCAAACAAGCATTTTTGCATACAGCGCTGGTACGTTGCACCAGCGTTGCGCAAACCAAAAGGCATAGTAACATAGCAATAAGCCCCGTGCGGGGTAATGAACGCAGTTTTTATTTGATCTTCTTTTTCAGAGGATTTGGTGGAAGCCGGAATAGGCATCCAGGAACGACAACAACTCACACCCAGCGGTAGAATCAATCACTTGATCGATTCGGGGCAAAGGAAAGGATCTCTTGGGCAAGCTTTGTTGAGGTTGGTGTAGTCGATGCACATGCGCCACACTTTTGCGAGTTTCGCCTCCAGGTTCTCATCTTTTTTCTTTTCGACCAACACCGGATTGGCCACCACTCTGTGTGCGTGACCTCCACGATGAAACCGGCAACCAACAGCTTTGTTACTTCTTCTCCAATGATTTTTCTCCTATCTTCAGCGAACCGGCGCAAAGGTTGCCGCACCGGTTTAGCATCCTTCCGGACGTTTAGAGAGTGCTCAGCCAGCTCCTCGGAACCCCTACCAAGTCATCAGTAGACCAGGCAAAGATGTTCGATTCTCACGGAGGAAGCTGACGAGCGCTTTCCTATGCTTGGGCTGAGGCCGGCACCGATACGAACGGTGCGCTCTGGGTAAGCCGGGTCTAGCACAATGTCCTTTGTCTCATTTGTCGGCTTGAATGCCGGTGAGTCCAAGCTTCCACTCATTGCCGCTAAGCTCAACTTTGAGGACTGAGCCAGCGCAACAGCAGTTTGCATTCTCTTTTTCTCCTCCGCGATCACCAGCGATTCCGCTAGGTTTGATCCGGCGGAAGCAGTTTCCATTGAGACTTTATAGTTCCCCACCACAGTTAGTGGTCCACGAGGTGCCGGCATCTTCATCTTGAGATAGGCCGTATGGGTTGATGCCATGAAAGCTGCCAATGCCGGTCTCCCCAACAAGGCATGGTAGGGACTATCTAAGTCCACCACCTCGAACTCCAGGTTCTCAACACGACAATTGTCACGTCCTCCAAACGACACGTCCACCCGAACTTTTCCTATCGGGGCGCAAGACAAACCGGGAACAATCCCATGGAAGGTTGTGTGAGTTGGCTGCAGCATGTTTTCTGTTATGCCCAGCGTACGCATGGTGTGCTTGTACATGATGTTTATGCTGCTACCATTGTCTATCAGCACCTTGCTGAATTTTACTCGAGTTTCCGGCCCCTTCATGATTGGGTCCACAACGAGAGCGTATCCACCCGGATTCGGCATGACTTTGGGGTGATCCTTGAACGACCAGGTGATTTCCTGATCTGACCACAGCATGTATTTTGGGAACTGGCATCACGGCGTTCACTTCCATGGAACGGCGATGCACACTTTGCCTGTCCATTGGCTCAGTGACAAAGACAACCATGCACAGATGCGGGTCCTCATAAACATTCCGGCCTAAAGGTGCCGGTGGAGGTGGTTGGTCATTGTTTTGCCCACCCGGTTACTCTGGTAACTGCTTCCTGTTGCTGCACCGGTAAGGCGTTTGCTCCATGAGTGGTGGTGGAGGTGGCAATTGCTGTTGTTGCTGGTTGCCCCCGCGCTGGCATCTTTTACCGCTCCCCTTTGCATCAAGAACTTGGTCCAAGAACAATCCTTCGTCAAGTGGTTCGACGGGTGATCCGGATTCGGCGTGTGCCACCGGCAAGGTTGATCCATGGCGGCTTCCATGGTGTATTTCACGGGTTCCTGCCAGTTCTTTTTCTGGGGGTTTCTTTTCTACTTGCTTCTTAGGACCCGCCCACGGCTGCGATCGGTTCTGTCTTTGCTGGCGTCAAAATTTTCTTGCACGGCAGCAACTTGCTGTGATGCATATCTTCGATCCGGAAAATCTTTTTGTTGTTCCGGTTATCCCGGTATTCTGCTGATGCGGATTCGACTGCTCCGGCTCAGCTTGCACAGCCGGTTGCATTGGGTCTCCCAATGCATAGCTATCTGCCACACGTATCATTTCCGCCAAAGTTGTGGGCATGCTTCTCTGCAGCCTTTGCCACAAAGGTGACCCTCTCCGGCATCCTTGACTGAACCAAGCAATGGCTTGTGCCTCAATCACTCCTTCGCATGTGTTTCTCATTGAGTTCCACCGGGTAAGATAATCCCGGTCTGTTTCTCCTGCACGCTGTTGGCACAGCGCAAGCTGTTGGGGCCGGTTTGGCCTTTTGTAGGTGCTGCTGAAGTTGTTCACAAATGCTTCCTCAAAGTCCAACCATCCGTTAATACTTCCTTCCGGCAAGTTGTTAAGCCAGATCCTCGCAGGTCCCACGAGGTAAGACGGTATGATTCTTACCGCCCAACGCTGGTTCACTCCGCCACCAGCTACATAAACAGCTGTGACATAATCTGCCAGCCAGTCTTCCGGCTTGGTCGTACCATCGTACGTCCTTGTGTCCCGGGGCAACTGGAAATTGCGCACCGGTGGTTCTTCTCTCATGATTCGTGGGCCAAAACACCTTGGGCCAGGAGGTCCCTCACATTCAACTATCGCGGAAAGATGTACTCTGTCCAGCCTGTGCCTCGCATCCCGGTCTGGCAAACATCTTTCCCAGGCGTTCCCCCAGAGTGTTCCGGTGGACCCTTGTTCGTTCCATCTCGGAATCTGATTCATCATACTCTTCCGGTTCCGCGGCTCTTGCCTGCCGGTACCCTGGTGGCGGCATGTCCTCATCCACATATGCCACCCTTGCGGCTCGATAATTTTGCCCGGTTTCATATCTACCGGCATGATTGTTTCCGGCATAGCCTCCCTTGGCGTAGCCTCGATCTGCCCCTTGGCTTTTTCTACCGGCATCATATTGCCCGGCTTTTTGCTTTCCGGCAAGAACTGGATCATACACAGTCATCTGCCGTGCGTTCTTTTCTCTTTCCCTCCTTTTGTCCGGATGAGGGGACGATGCCTGCCCCTGGGACTTGCTTCCGGCATTCTTTGTTGAACGCGCGGATTTTGAGGCCACTGCCTCGTTCAGCTTAGCCAGCTGCTCAGCATTTTGCTCCTCAATAGTTTTCAACAGCTCTTTTACACGTTCTTGCTGCTTTGCCAACTCGTCACCGGAAAGAGATTCACATAATGCTACTGCAGCTTTAGCGGCTTTTATAGTTTTATCCGGACTACTGTACTTAGGCTTTTCTATGATGCTCACAGATACAGATGCACTCTTGCCGGTAAGAACTTCTTTGCGCAAATCCTGATCTAGATTGTGAGCCTTAAGCCGGTTTTCCGGCATCCTAGCAGCATGAGCACTAACTGAAGCAAAGCCATGGGCAGCGTTGTACTCACGTAGGGTTAGGTTCAGCTCGCTGCGCCGGATGATGTCGGCGCCGCCGTAAGGGGGCCTTGCGCGTGGCCTCCGGCTCCTCCGAGCCTTTGCCGGGTCGATGTTCTGCGCGATGGGCGTGGCCAGCGTGTTCATCGCCCTGGAGAGGTGTTGCCGGTGGTGCGATGATGCTCCCGAGCGCCAGCGTCACGCTCCAGCGGTGGTTTTGCCGGGCGAGTCGATGCCGCACGCTCAGCTCCTTCCTCCGCAGCTCCCTTGCCGGTGTTGACCGCACCAGCCATCATGACCTCCACGCTGCCGGCGGTGCGGCCAGCACACAGCCATCTTGGCGGATCCGGCGCCACCAGCACCGGCGAGAGGTGCTGGCGCACGGGACGGTGCCGAGTAGACGCGGATCTGCCGAACTCGATGGTGCGGCCGTTCTGCGGGAGCGCCGTTGGCGAAGCAGCCCGCGTTATCGTTGATGAAGTCCATGTTGTAGATGCGTTCCACGAGCGCGGACACCATGCGCTCGCCGTTGATGTCGAGGATGCCCGCCCGAATATGAACTCCAACAAGCGCCACTTCATGCCCCACGGTGGGCGCCAACTGTCGTCATGGTGAACGGACAGATGCCATGGGATGGCTTATCTTGGGGCCGAATGGACGCTAGAGGATTCGGGGGAGGGTTGTGACTAGATGGACGAACTTCCGGATGCTTTCCTCAAGAACTTGGCCAAGGCCAGAGGTAGAAGAAGAAAGACACAAGGATGAACTCGCTCTAGATCACCATGTTCATTGATCTCAAGACAGGTTACAGGTTGTTCTCTCTGTGGATCGCGCGTATGAATGAGGCTGCCCCCTCTCCTTATATAGGGGAGAGGGTGGCTTACAGAACAAGAAACCCTAATGGGATCTTTGACTAGACAAACTACTTTACAAAGACACTTTATAAAGCTACTTTAATCATAGATGACGCCGGGGTCTTCTTTAAACATGGAGGCGACGTCCTCCGGCTTCTTTAACCGTCATCCTCCTCTTTGTCTTCTAGTCTTCGTTTAAAGCTACTTTGCTTAGCTCATCCTTGTCCTTTAGCTCTGACGGAATCTTTGACCAGTCAGCCGGCATGTTCTTCCTTCCGGTGCGCCGGCATCTTTCCTTCCTGGTTCCGGTATACCCCTCTTGGGGATACCGGCTTAGCTTACTTAGCCAAGCTCTATCTTTTTATTCCGGTAAGAACATTAAACCGGTATCTTGAAGGGTGAGACCATCCGGTTTGGCATTGTTATCACCGGAATTTGACCGAGTCAGAGGTGGGCCGCGATCAAGATGGATGTGAAGATTGTACATGGAAGAAATACGTGAATCGGCCTTTTATACCAAGTTGGGCTAAACTGCCCATATATCTGTAACATATTAGATCGCATTTTTAGTTTAGAAGTTAGAGTGTTACCCGTGCACGGTTTGGTGCACGCCCACATTAGAAAGTCCCTGGACTATAAATATGTACCTAGGGTTTATGGAATAAACAACAACCAACGTTCAACACAAACCAATCTTGGCGCATCGCCAACCCCTTCGTCTCAAGGGTTTCTCCGGTAAGCACCATGCTGCCTAGATCGCATCTTGCGATCTAGGCAGCACGAGCCTGCCTACGTTGTTCATGCGTTGCTCGTACGAAGCCTTTTGATGGCGAGCAACGTAGTTATCATAGATGTGTTAGGGTTAGCATTGTTCTTAGTATCATATCTTGTCGTAGTGCAACCCTTGCGCATCTAGCCGTCCTTGTACCTCATCATGGGTGCGGGGGCACCCCGCTTGATCATTATTTAGTAGATCTGATCCGTTATGGTTGCTCCTTGATTCATCAAGGATTAGTTTAACATCTGCAATAGTTAGGCCCTACAAAGGGTTGGAGGATCCAGCGGCGTGTAGGGTGTAGTTTACTGGCCCTAGACAGGATGTTCCGAGGATCAACCTCGTGTTGGTTTTTAGGCCTTGTCTAGGATTGGTTTACGGTCACCGTGCGCGAGCGCGAGGCCCAATCGTGAGTAGGATGATCCGATTATGCGGTGAAAACCCTAAATCGTCGTGGATCTCATATGCTTTATCTTGATCAAGCAGGACCACCATATATTCGGCCACCTTGGACGAATCATGGGTGGATCGGCTCCATGAGCCGATTCATAGGATAACCTGAGAGCCGATCGAGGCTCGTATTTGCGTGTACGTGTGTGCCTGCAGGAAACTAAGCGAGGCATCATCCACACCTTCTGACCAGGTATAGGTCAGGTGGCACGCTGCAATTTGCATCGGCGCGCGACCAGGAGGCTTTGCGGGCCGTCGCTGAGGGGGGGCCAGCCGCAGCCCTAGTTGTTCCCGGCTCTACGGTGTTGACCAGTCACTGCCCGCCGGTGGGTTTCGACGTCAACACATTCTGGCACGCCCGGTGGGACAATCTTCAACATCAACCACCTCGCCATCCACATCGGAGATGGCGGAAGAAACTCCGGTCACCTACGAGGAGCTCAATGGCGAGCTGAAGAAGTATGACGAGGTCAAAGTCCTCCTCGAAGCCGACCTCATCGGCTCTTTCCACAGGACCCGCTCCCATGGCATCAGATGGAAGGGGTTCTCACCTGACGGCGCGCTTGATGGAGTGGACCTATCCACCCCGTCGGAAGAACGCACCAGGTCGCTGCGTCAGGAGATCAACTTCATGGTGGCTCATTCGCTACACCGCCATTCTGAGAGCCTGGTGAATACGTTGGAGCGCGTCGCTGCGCGTGATCCAGGAGATCATGAGCCATTAGTACTCTCCGTCAGGACCAGCTCTAGGGACTCACCAAGGAGAGGTGCCACTCCAGTCCCGTCCACCGCTGCCGTTCGCATTGGCAGCGCCCGAGCGCCGAACTCATCGGCCTACGTCGTCTACAAGATTGGTGGTGACCCGGTGACTACCAATTCCTACATGACGCGCCCAAGGAGATCCCGCACGGATACGCATGCGCCGTGCCAGACTGCAGCGCTGGGCACCCTCGAACCAGGTTACAACAGCGGGGACTTCTGGGACAACGAGGAACGTCGGAGGCAGACCCCGAGAAGCGACGTGGCTAGCTAAATACGCCACCCCGACAAAACTCCAGAGCCCAGCTCCTGCAGTTGGCTCGAGCCGGAAAAACAAGCATGGCTGGTTAAGTACGTACCCACGAATCTTCAAGGTTCGGCACCTTCAGCCATCACCGCGGATCAGATTTGTACGATTCTGAAAGATCAGTTCGGCATGATGCCGAAAAGGAAGACAGTCGGCTATACCAAGCCGTACCCCAACGAGTACGAATTGATCCCGCTACCACCCAAATATCGGCTCCCGGACTTGACAAAGTTCAGCGGATCAGATGGTTCCAGCTCCATCGAGCATGTGAGCCGATATTTGGCACAGCGGGCATGATCTCAGCGTCGGACGAGCTGCGTGTGAGGTACTTCTCACGGTCCCTCACAGGATCGGCTTTCGGTTGGTACACGTCGCTGCCACCGAACTCAGTCCAGACTTGGAAGCGGTTGGAAGAACGGTTCCATGAGCAATATCACTCAGAGGCTTCCGAGGCTGGCATTGCCGATTTGGCACAAGTACGACAGAAGCGCGGGGAAACGGTGGCGGAATACATCCAGCGCTTCAGGACCGTTAGGAACCGATGCTATTCGGTTCACGTAAGCGAAAAGAAGCAGTCGAGTTGGCGGTGGTGGGTCTATCATCATCGATCAAGGACGTGGCCTCCCAAGCGGACTACCCTTCATTAGCACACATGGTGCGAAGCTGTCAGCGTATGAGCGCCCAGATGTCTACCAAGACAAGTTCAAGCGCGTGGTTACCATGGTTGACGCAGGCGAAGATGAAGGTGCTACGGGAGAACAAGAGGTCGCAGTGGCTGAGTGGACTCGAGCGGCAGGCCCAGTAACCTGCAAATGGGTGAAGCCACCAGGGCCTCCAAGAGGGTTCGACTTCGACGTGACGAAAACCGAGCAGATTTTCGATCTCTTACTCGCGGAGAAGCATATAAAGATACCCGAAGGCCACAAGGTTCCCACGGTGCAAGAGCTGAACGGAAAGCCATACTGCAAGTGGCATAACACGTTCACCCACACCACTAACGACTGCAGGGTGTGGCGTCAGCAGATCCAAATGGCAATAGAAAATGGGCGACTAATTTTTAACCAGTATGCCATGAAGGTCGACACACACCCCTTCCCCGCCATCAACATGGCAGAGCTTGGACATCACTCTGAGAAGGACGGGGATGAGGGCAGCTGCTCTCAGAGCAAAGACACAGAGGGGGCCGCTCCATGCGATCGGCTCCGTCAAGATGGCAAGCGCTACGAGGGAGAAGTGAAGTACATAAGATATCAACGACCCCTCTCTGATCACCTCCTCAACAAGTATGTGAGTCGGTATGACCAACGCCGACGACACGGCGACGATGATGAAAGAGATCGTCTGGGAAACGACAGAAGGCATCGTCGGCATAATCACGATGAGGAGCGACAGGAGCGCCACGCCAGGGAGCAAGACGACACGGGCAGGCATTGGGACTGCCCCTTCTTCAGACTTGCTGGGATTCAGGAATGAGCCGATTACCAACAATCGGCAAGTGCCCAGAATGCAACCAGAAAACGAAGGAGGCAGCCAACGTGTGTGTTCGAGCGCTTAGGGCCTCTCCCACCACAAAGCAGACGTGCTGAGACCCCTCGGTTGGAAGATCTCGAGGATTCGGAAGACGAGGGGGAAGACGAAGAAGACAGGTACCACCGTCCAAGGTGGTGCCCGATGGTCTCAGCCATTCACAAAAGCGCAGGGTTCAGCGATTGCACGGTCTGGAGGAAGCCGAAAGGTTATACTTGCATACGCTAAGGAAGGCACGACCTGATCTGGCTGCGAAAGTCCAGAGGACCCTGGATGAGGAAGGACTGCCGCAAAGAAAAGAGTGGCGCCCCAAGCAAAGGAAAGCCGATGATGAAACATCGGCTGGCACAAACATGGTGCTCGTTCGTCCGGCGAAGTGTAGAGCTCCACGATTACACGATGCACCCGAGGTGGACAACAGCAAGCCCACCAACGTGATAAAGTCAGAGATTGGGCTGGTTTTATCCACCGGCCTGGGCGAGTAACAAGACTACGTCAATAAACAAACATGGCGAGGCTGATCCTTGCGGTCGGCCAACCTTCACTGAGCAAGCAACGTGGAGGCCGATTCCAGCAACCGGCCAAAATTATCCTCACCATCTATTTTGCTTGGGATCAACGTTTGACCCAACAGGGACTACCTGAAGAGCCGATACCATCAATTCTCTTGACAGAATCGGCTCGGGGGGCACCTAGGTGGATAAAACATGAGGATATGAGATAATACTCTCAAGTATGGGGGCCGATACACAAATCGGCCTAAAAAATTTTAAAAATTTTACAGCCGATGCAAGGGCATCGACTTTAGAATTGAGAAGTAGCCGATGCGCAGCCATCGACTCTAGTGGAATTATGCGATGTTTATCGGGTCTCCACCAAATTCAGGCCAGCGGTGGTGCCTTCTGTTTTCGAGGGAATAAAACAATGGAAATTTCTTCAGCTGCTTCGAGCCGATCTGGGTTCCTGAACCTTTTTGTCGAGGATTTCCAATCTTTGGGGCTAGTTCAGATGGTTATCGGTTGTCTGAGGAAGAAAGGGGATCGGCTTTGGCACATTCTCTCTGACATTCTCGCCTCGATTAAGGCTCGGGGGGCAGCAGACCTGGTAAGAGCCGATTGGGATGTCATCGGCTGATCTTCCATTGCTACCTTCTTCATAAAATGATGAGCGATCACTAAAGAGGGTCGTTGAAACTAGCGGAAGAAATTTAAGGGCTCTCCTGAGGATTCCACATTATCTACCAGTTAGAAGATTATCAGATGAGGGATACTGAAGGACGAAGGATCGATGCATTGCTGTTGGCTCATTGAAAGGCGGTTTGAGGAAATCGGCAAGATCAAATTGGGGAAGCTCCTTCATTCATGGACATGATTTCTTACAAAGGAAGAACCGATTACTCAAAGAAAGAAGAACAAAAGAAGGGTCTATTGACCCATCTACTACTGCTAGGCCTATGCTAGTAGATCCTAATCTACGGGCCATCACTGCCCTCGTCGTCGTCCTCGGAATCCTCATCGGCACTACTGCCGATGGGCTCCTCGTCGCTACTCCCACAGCCCTCTACGGGAGCTTCATCCCCGTCTTCATCGTCGCTGCTGTCGTCGTCCCACCACATGCGGAGGCGCTTCGCCGGCGGATAGCCTTCAAGGGAGTCGTCGTCATCGTCGTCATCCACCTCTTCCTCCTCTGCAGAGGTGGGGCAACCTTCCCAGAGGTCGTCCTCGCTTTCCGGCTCCAGTTCTTCGTCGACAAGGAACTGAAGATTTTCATCCCCACTGGTCAGGGGCTGGTCGTCTTCAGACCAGACGGAGGAGGCGTGGTCCTCCAGGTCCCATTCTTCCGGGGCACGGACGTCCGGCGGTGTCTCGCGGGAGGAGGAGGACCCATAGGAAAGCTCGGAGGAGGAAGAAGACATGGTGGTGCAGGAGGATTTTTGGGTGCTGATGCGAGGAAGATGAAGGAGGAGCAGGCTGTTTAGAACGGCTAAATAGAAGGGATGTGAGGGAGATTTAATGCCACAGCAGTTTCCGAGGAGGTGATGCCTAGCAGGAAAAATTTTCGGACGCGTGGAGAAGTGGAAGGGGCAAGGCATCATGATGAGGGATTCTGCGGTGATTTCTGCTCTGCCACGACATGACCCGATGGAAGGAAGCATAATGATTTTGGAAATGTCATTTCCAAAACCAGGGGCATGTGTTATCACCGGAATTTGACCGAGTCGAGGTGGGCCGCGATCAAGATGGATGTGAAGATTGTACATGGAAGAAATACGTGAATCGGCCTTTTATACCAAGTTGGGCTAAACTGCCCATATATCTGTAACATATTAGATCGCATTTTTAGTTTAGAAGTTAGAGTTTTACCCGTGCACGGTTTGGTGCACGCCCACATTAGAAAGTCTCTGGACTATAAATATGTACCTAGGGTTTATGGAATAAACAACAACCAACGTTCAACACAAACCAATCTCGGCGCATCGCCAACCCCTTCGTCTCAAGGGTTTCTCCGGTAAGCACCATGCTGCCTAGATCGCATCTTGCGATCTAGGCAGCACAGCCTCTACGTTGTTCATGCGTTGCTCGTGCTGAAGCCTTTTTGATGGCGAGCAACGTAGTTATCATAGATGTGTTAGGGTTAGCATTGTTCTTAGTATCATATGCTGTCGTAGTGCAACCCTTGCGCATCTAGCCGTCCTTGTACCTCATCATGGGTGCAGGGGCGGCACCCCGCTTGATCATTATTTAGTAGATCTGATCCGTTATGGTTGCTCCTTGATTCATCAAGGATTAGTTTAACATCTGCAATAGTTAGGCCCTACAAAGGGTTGGAGGATCCAGCGGCGTGTAGGGTGTAGTTTACTGGCCTAGACAGGATGTTCCGAGGATCAACCTCGTGTTGGTTTTAGGCCTTGTCTAGGATTGGTTTACGGTCACCGTGCGCGGCGCGAGGCCCAATCGTGAGTAGGATGATCCGATTATGCGGTGAAAACCCTAAATCGTCGTGGATCTCATATGCTTTATCTTGATCAAGCGGGACCACCATATATTCGGCCACCTTGGACGAATCATGGGTGGATCGGCTCCATGAGCCGATTCACGGGATAACCTGAGAGCCGATCGAGGCTCGTATTTAACGTGTACGTGTGTGCCCTGCAGGAAACTAAGCGAGGCATCATCCACACCTTCGACCAGGTATAGGTCAGGTGGCACCTGCAATTTGCATCGGCGCGCGACCGGGAGGCTTTGCGGGCCGTCGCTACGAGGGTAGGGCCAGCAGCCCTAGTTGTTCCCGGCTCTACGGTGTTGACCAGTCACTGCCCGCCGGTGGGTTTCTGACGTCAACACATACCTTTGGCATACCGGGGGTCATCCCCCCAACAGAGATCTAGAGAAAATGGAGCTCAACAATGGTGTCTCAGATTTTTGGGGAAGAAGAGCTGCCGAAGACTTTGGAGAAGAAGCTCTATTAATACCCCTGTCGGAAACGTCCGTTTGGAGCCGTTGGAGCCCTGCCCGGTAGTACCGGCCAGGTTGGGCCGGTACTACCGGCCCCTGGACGAGGAGCGCAGTTCGGCCACGTGGGCAGGAGGAGCCGGGCCGAAGGGGGGGGGGCGGAGCCACCGGCCGGGGTACCGGTCGTGGTACCGGCGGGGCTCCAAACCTCCCGGTATCATTACTGAGGCACATGCCCCATATCCGGTACCTTGGGCGGTACCAAGGCCGGAGCCTCCGGCCGTGGCCAGGCCGGCGGTACCGCCCAAGCCTCCGGCCTCTTCTCTCTTTCCTCTTTCTTCTTTCATTTCTTTCTTCTTCTTTACTTTTCTTCCACATTTTCTTTTCCTTTTCTTCTCTTTCTTTCCTCTTTCATACTTTCTTCCAACAAACAACCACACACAACTCATCACATGATATCTTGCACACTCTTCAACTTTTGGGCATTCCAGGTATGCAACAACCTACAAATCTTGTAACACGAAATGCTCATATAAAATCATTGTCATCAACACCAAAACAACATACAACAAGGATATGTTCTTTCACTCTCCCGCTTTCTCGTCTTGTCATCCGATCCGTAGTACTCGGATAGCTTCATACTTGTGCCAAAGCCGGACACACGGCCAGCCGACGTCGGCGGCTTGTCCAGGTCCCTATTCTTGTATTTGTTCGTCGCCCTGTTGAAAGGCATGTCCCACGGTTCCGTCGACCCCTGGGATGATGGGACAGCCGTAGAACTAGCCTTCAACTCATCCTCCTTCAGACAAAGGAACTTAAGGTTAGCCCATTTGGCTTCATTTCCTAATAAGATCAACGCAATAATATAGACTATCCTTATCAGCTTCTTCTCGAATTCCTTCACATCTTTGTAATCCATAATAAATTCCCCCGTCTTCCAGTCTAAGTAGTAGCGGGACCGGACAAAATTCCTAGCCTGTACATCCTCGATTTTGTGCCAGGGGTTTTCTTTCCCCAGATGTACCATCTCGGCATCCTCCTTGTCCCAAGTGGGCTGTTTTCCTCGGTAACCGCCGCTTCCGCAATGGTGGTCCCCTAGGTTCAATTGCCGCATTTTCTTCCCCCATGCGGTCCATTTTTTAGCATCGTCAGTATCTATGGACAACTTGAATGCTTCATAATCTTCTATGGAGAGCGACATGTCTTTGCTACTTATCTTCTCCCAGCTTTCACCGTCCTCGATCTTTTTCGTCAGCCGGGTTTTCCAGCTGCTCAAGGCGGTGCTCATCTTCATGAGAGCTAAAGAGTCCACCTTTTTATTGAACAGCTCTGGGAACATGTATCGTTGGTGAAGCTTCTGGAGGAGGGTTTTGGCCATAGCTGCGTTGGCCTCGCTTCTGATGTCATGAGTGTTGATCGGCACGGTTTCACGGACGGTGCACCCTAGTTGCATGTTGTACCCTTTGGCAACCCACGAAGGCTCCAAGGGCAGGCCACTTTCGGAGACTACCGTGAAAGCATTTGCGAGCACTTGCGGCCTCCGATCCCTCCTTGGCCTCCTCGCCATCCTCTTCTTCTTACCCTCCTCAGGGTTGCCGCCGCTATCACCTTCCGTGCGGTTGGCCGCAGTCTCTTCACCGGTCTCCTCACCAGTCTCGGCAGCGTCGTCCCAGGTCTCGTCCTCGTTGCCGGTGTCAGCGGTGGCTCCCCGGCCCTCTCCCTCATCACCGGTGTCGGCAGCGGCCCCGCGGCCCTCTCCCTCGGAGGTGGCGTCACGACCCCCTTCCTCATTGTCGGTCGACTCGGCGGCAGCCTTCCGGCGCCGTTCTCCATCGTAGTCCACCCAGAAGTCCTTGTTGGCCTCTCTCGCGTCTTCGTTCTGGCTCCTAGGCTTAGAAGTGTTGCCCGACATGTTTATTTGCACTTCATTAAAAAGAGGCAAAAAGTTAGTACAAAAGTCAACCAAAAATTTCAAAATTTCGGCATGACCTTTGCTAATTTTTCTACATAGGAGTGCCCATTTCTCAACCGAAACGGAAGTGAATCACCGCTTCGGGAGAAATGGGCAACTCAATGAAATTCCTGCAAAAATTTATATGTATCCATGCATCACATAACACCATATCCATATCCATCCATCACATAACACCATATCCATCACATAACACTTATGTTTATGAAAACACAGTCAGCACTGATTTTCGTTGAATAAACAAGGATGACTTACAAGTGCTGGGTATTAAACCCAGAAGCAAAATCAAAGTAATCAGCTCTTGTGGCAACAAGGAATAAAAGAAAAGAAATACTGTGAAACAATCATCAAACTAGTATCACCAGATATGAGCATAGGCATCAGATATGTACAGCAGGAAATCAGGAGCATATGAAAGACACTAGAGCTGACAGTTGTCCATTTGGACAAATCAAACTTCCATTCAGGGGATGTTAAATGAGGCACTAAGCTATGCCTTCAGCTTCAGCACTTGGAATAGGATTGTTAAGTTGAGAATCAGCTACATGTTAAATGGATCAAGAGAAAGCAGTTTTTTCTGTAACCACAGGGCATAGCTAAATGGGAAGCAACTCAACAAAGTAATGTTTATGCTAGGAGTAGCCCAATCATTAAAACAAGGACCAGATGGATTTCTTAAAATTAGATGCTTTAAATCCACAGAAAGTATATGGTGATTTATTTTACTAAATGAATTCATTCAACTAAATGAATTCAGTCAACTAAACCAGAGAACTAGCTCAACCTAAATGAATTCATTCAACTAAAGTTTACTAACCAGTAGCATTTTCCTTTATTTTATACTAACCAGTATCATCATTGATGATAGGCAGTCCATTTTTGGGAATATTTCTAGCAGAGACAAGCCATTGGGAATATTTCTAGCAGAGAACTACATGCATGCAAGTGTAGGTGGTCAAGAATTTGTGTAGAGGCATGTATAAATTTAGATGTGGAATTTTGGATGCTTGAGAGATTATTGGTGAATTTAATCCTAAACTAGTGCTGAAAGGGAATTAGTAATTCTGCAAGCCAATTCAACCATCTGCAACCAATATTTATGAACTAAAAAAATCCTACTAAATTGGCAGAGACAAAGAAACAACAACAACATTAGCTTGTTCATTTTTATTTTTATTCCCAAATAGTAGGTTGTAGCTTGTTCATTCAAATAGTAGGCAATAGCTTTTTATCTCTAAATTGCTACTGCATTCATTTGCTACTAGTTTATTTGCTACCGCCAACTTAGAGAATTTGGTAAATCTAAATTTCTTAAACCTAAATTTGCTACTGCCACCTAAACCTAGCAGTAGTTACTGCATTTTCATTTTCTAAACCTAATTTTGCTACTGCCAACAAATCCTAGCAGTAATTCAAAATCAAATAGGCAGTAGCATTTCATCATTAGCTTCTTCATTTTTTTCATTTGTATTAAAAAACCTACTGCATTATTCAAACATTATTCTTTTTACTGAACCATGTACATCAACAGAGTAGAAGCAGCTTCATTTTAATTTTCATTTAAACAAACTTCATCCAAGAAGCCAAGAAGAACACCTAGCTACTAAAGCCTAAACCATCAGAGGAGTAGAGCATTAGGCATGAATCCATTTGGATATTGTCTACTTATTGCTTTCAACATCAAAGATATCAGTGGCAAACATATGATGTTCACCTACTGCTAGTCAAGATCACCATCCAAATCCATACTTGCAAATACATTTAGAGATCAAACAAGCAGTAACAAATATAGAATTGAGTGATCATAGTAAAAATGGAGAAGTGACAAATATTAGCAACATAGTTTAGTCAATTAGAGCCACCAGGAACTACTCCTAGGACCAATACCTTTAACAGTACTAGATCGAGCAATTCATCTAGAACAAGAATTCTAGCAGAGCAACCAGACGAGCATGGACAAGGGAGGGGCTCAGGGCAGTGGGGAGGGGGACAAGGGAGTGGGGACGGGGGGAGGGGCTCTCACCGAACGGCGGCGGCGCAGGGTTGCAGTGGTAGCGGCGTTGTCCTCCTCCTCCTGTGCGGTGGCGGCTCGGACTCGCGCGTCCTCCTCCTCGATCTGCGGAGACGGCTCGGGCTCGGGCGTCCTGCTCGGCGGCGGCGTGGCGGTCCTCCTCCTCTTCCTCCTCCTCGGCGGCAGCGGCGCTAGGTGGCGGCGCTAGGCGGTGGCGGTGGTTGCGAGAGCACAGTGGGCGCAAGGGTTGGCTCGTCGGAGAAGAACTGCTTGTGAGTAGGGAAGAAAGAAACGAGTCGATTATTTCACCAAGTGTCTAAATTCTGTGGCGCACCCCCCTGTAGGTGCGCCACATAATTAAGAATTATGTGGCGCATCAGCTCTGACATGTGCCACAAAATTCCTTAATTCTGTGGCGCACCTAAAGGGGTGTGCGCCACAGAATTTAGACACTTAGCAAAACAAATTGGGATTCTGCTGTGTCCTGACAGATACTTAGCACTAGCCTAGTGGTTAAGGCCAATGTTAGCCCATTAGTAGCCAGGTTCGAACCCTGGTTGCCACATTATTTTTCTTCCTTTTTTTTTCATATTTTAGTTACATTAAATAAATAACACAACATTTAGTAATTAGTAGAGAATTACAAATTATTTGTTTTACACACATATGTTCTTGTCTACCTCACACACACATGCATGTACTTGTCACACACACGCACACACATGTGCATAGACCAAAAAAAGATATTCTTCATCCCGGCTCCGAGCTCTAGCGCCTCTTCACAATCTTCTTCGCCACCTTGAGATTTCTTCGTGTGAACGGACAACCTTTAGAGGGTAGTGAGGTCTTCCTTCTTACTTTACTAGTAGTAGGCATGTCGAAGTCCTTGTCGAATTCCTCCTTGATCTTCGGGTCAACGTTCTTGTCCAAGTCTTTCTCGTTGGCGTTTCCTTGCATTTCTATGATGCTCCTCTTGCCCCTCCTCACGACAACACGGCTAGGCCTCGACGGGTCGGTGATGAAGAAGCATTGGTCAACTTGGCTACCGAGTACCCATGGCTCATTTTTCGCGGATGCGTTCTTCGATTTGGCATCGGGCATAACCATGCTGGTGAAATATCGGCCTTCTTTTTCGACCTTCTTGGCCCATCTCACACGAAACATTGGCACAGTCTATCCACAGTAATTGAGCTCCCATATCTCCTCGATCCTTCCAAAGAATCTTTCCTTGAAATTAATCTCATCATAGGCGTATGACAACATAGTTACTCCTGAGTTTTGATTTTCACTATTTATGTCCTTTTCCTCGGTGTAGAATCTGTAACCGTTGATGTCGTACCCCTGATAGGTCCTTACGTTGTGCCCGGGGCCCTGTGATAAGATGTATATGAGTTTTTCATCTTCGATAGAAGGCCTTTTTCTCTGTGCTTGAAGCATTTGAGTTTGCTTGAACCAACGCGTGAAGCTGGAGTTGTGCTCTTTGGTTACGTCTCTCATCTTCCTCGGCCGGCCCATATTGATGTAATTCTGCTCGATCATGCTTTTTTGCTCTTCCACCAAAGGTTGGATCAATTTTAAGTGTTGTAGCACGACCCGCTGAGCCCTTCCAAAGTCGTCGCGTCGATTGACAATGCCGACATGGACTGAGCGGTAGCCCTCGCGGTGACCGACTCCAGCGAGCCTGCCGAGGTGCGTCCTAGGGGTAGACCAACACGATCCTCATCGGCAACAGGGCTTAGATAATTCTGGCAGAAGGAGATGCACTCGTAGGTTAGAAACCCCTTGGCCATGCTTGCATCTGGACGGGCCCTGTTGCGAACGTATCCTTTCATGACACCGTTCTACCTTTCGAAAGACATCATGTTGTGGAGGAACGTCAGGCCGAGCTGCCTGATGTCATCAACGACATGGAGAAGGAGATGGACGCATATATCATAGAATGCGGTCGGGAAGTAAATCTCGAGCTCACATAGTATCACCACAATCTCATCTTGTAGCATCTTGAGCTACCTCACGCCGATCAACTTCCTGGTGATAACATCAAAAAAGTTGCAAAGGCCAAACAGCGTATCACGGACGTGCTCGTCCATTATTCCTCGGATCGCAACGGGAAGTATCTGCGTCATGAACACGTGATAATCGTGAGACTTCATCCTGGTGAACCTCTTCTTCGCTACGTCCAGATATCTGCTTATATTCCCCGAGTAACTGTGAGGAACTTTCACTCCTAGGAGGCACCTGAAAAACTGCTCGAGCTCCTCCGGACTCGTTGTGAGGCAGGCAACGGGAAGCAGCACCGCGTTCTTCTTAGCCCTTTTGCGGAGACGTTGAGTTCCGTCTGATCATCATCATCATCATCATCATCATCATCATCATCATCATCATCATCATCATCATCATCATCATCATCATCATCATCATCATCATCATCATCATCATCATCATCATCATCGTCGTTGTCATCATTAGTATCGGGGGCTTGAAGATCTTTCCTGATGCCAAAATGTTTCAGATCGAATCTTGCTTTCGGCCCATCCTTGGACTTCTCTGAGTTGCAAAGAGTACCAAGCAGACTCTCGGTAACGTTCTTCATAATGTGTATGTCATCGAGGCTGTGGGGCGTGTGGAGGACCTTCCAGTACTCCAAGTCGTGGAAAACAGACCTTTCTTTCCATACACCGAGCAGCAGCTCTGGCTTCGGCGCTTCTTTCCCGACGCTGGGCACTCCTTCCAATTTTCAGAAGATCGTCGGTTTCCGCGCCGCTCCTCGGGCGCGGGGGTCCATCGGGCTCATCTTTACCATTGAACAGATCACCGCGTTTTCTCCACAGGTGATCCAAGCGAAGCCACCTTCAAGCACCTGGGTACACGGTTTTCGAGGACCCGGGATCCCTTGGTAGCTCTAGATGCGGGGTCTCGTCCATGCACTTCACATAGCCGCAGAATCCGTGGCCGACCTGGGCAGATACATATGTGTAACCAGGATAGTCCGTGACCGTCGTGATCAACACGGCTCTTATATCGAAATAAGTTCTAGCGTAGGCGTCCCACGTATGGGGTGGTGTCTTCCACAACGTGTCTAACTCCTCTTTTAGCAGCCCGAGATACAAATGCATGTCGACACCTGGTTGTTTCGGTGCCTGAATGAGAATACTCAGGTGTATGTACCTTTGCTTGGTGCACATCCACGGGGGTAGGTTGTAAGGCCATACAAACACAGGCCAGGTGCTATGCGTGCTACTCTGGTTGACGAACGGACTGAGTCCATCGGTACTCATACCCAGCCTGATGTTCCTTGTGTCGCCCCCAAACCTAGGGAAGGCGATGTCCAATGCTTCCCACTGGCCAGCGTCTGAAGGGTGTGTCAGCATATAGCCCATCTCCGGATCTTCTTCGGGCTTCTTCCTTTCCGCGTGCCATTGCATGAGCTTTGCTTCCTTAGGGTCTACGAAATACCGCTGCTGACGGGGAGTGATAGGAAAGTACCATACCACTTTTCGAGGTACCTTCTTGTTCCCAACCTTGTACCGTATGTGGCCGCACAACGGACATGTGGTTATGTCCTTGTACTCACCCCGATAAATCACGCAATCATTGATGCAAGCGTGGTATTTTTCGTGCGGTAGGTCAAGAGGGCACATGACTTTCTTGGCCTCCTCAATACTACTTGGCAATGTGTTCTCCTCCAGGAGACGACCGTGCCAGAATTTCAAGTTCTTGCTGAAGCTGGAATCGGTCCACTTGTTATGCGTCTTCATCTGCAGATAATCAAGCGTTACATGCAAGCGCGTATCCTGCGGGCGGCACCCAGGAAAGATCGAAGTCATCCCGTCTTTCTCCATTTGCGACAGCTTGGCTCTCTCTCTGGCTACAGCTCTGTCGTTGCTCGTCTCTTGGAGGAGCAGATCTTGAACATGAGAGTCCCGCAAGGCCAAAATTAGCGGGGTCGCGCCGGAATCTTCTTCTTCTTCATCATGATGATCTTCTCCGCCGGCATCTTCTTCTTCATGATGATCTTCTCCGCCAACTTCTTCTTCATGATGATAGTCTCCGTCGACATGTGGTGCTTCGTCGTCTCGCTCGCCATGGCTTCATGTGCACCATTTGTTGGGGCCGGCCGCGTCTGGTTGTCTTGCATGAAACCGCGCCTCAGCAGGTGCTCCTCCAGTTGTCCAGAATCAGGGTTGATCCAGCGCTCGAGTTTGCATGGTTGACACGGACATCTTATCTGGCGCCTATTGTTCCGAATCATGTTCTCCTTCACGTCTATCTTGTATCTAGAGATTCGAGCGGAACTCATCGAGAGGACCATGCTTGCTTGCTAATGGTATCCATAGAATAGGAAATTAGAACCGCAACACATGCACACACATGCATGGGCCGTACCTCTCCTAAAGGTATACATCGAGCGGAAAAATTCGGCATGACCTCTCCTAAAGGTAGGACGTATGGGTAGTGCAAAAATTTGCCAAAACGGAAATGAATCAATGTTTCGGCAAACATCCACGCACCACAACGGCACACACACAAGCGCTTCACCTACAAGAAGCATCCATACACACCGACGGCCACACAAGATCGACATGCATATGCATGTCTTCTCCAACTACTCACCTTGTAGATTCGATACCGAGACGAGATCGAGATCGATGAGTTGGAGAGGAGGAGAGAGTATGTAGAGCCTTCTCCTCAACACCAATTATGTATTAACCAAAGTAAGTGCAATAAGTACCCAAAGAAGTGAAAAGTATGGCCAAAATGGGATGAGAGAGAAGGGGGGACGAGCTAGATGGAGGAGGAGGAAGAATGGCTTGGGTAGTGTAGTAGGTGGGAGGTTGGCACTTTTGTAGATCTGGTTCGCTAGTTCTGTGACGCACCGGACACAGTGCGCCATAGAATACCTTATTTCTGTGGCGCACCAAAGTCAGTGCGCCACATAATACCCTATTTTTGTGGCGCACCAATGACAGTGCGCCACAGAATACCTTATTTCTGTGGCGCATCAGGGGCAGTGCGCCACAGAAATAGCGAAACCAATGATTGGCAGGGTGTGGGCCCCACCTTATTTCTGTGGCGCGTGGATTTGTCGTGCGCCACAAAAATAACCATGCCAGGTGCGCCACATAAATTCTTTCTGTGGCGCATATCTAGCGGGTGCGCCACAGAAATAAGATCTCATCTATAAGTCTTTTCCTACTAGTGATGTTTTGGGTGTTCGTGACCACATTCTTCTCACTCCCTACTAGAAAAGTCATTTTTGTTGAGTATCTGGTTGTTTACTGAGCGTCCCTACTTGGCAAAAGTTTATGTATTTTTCCGCCAATTTTTTTCAACTTTTACCAAGGGCAACACTGACAAAAGCCCCCCTTTTCTCCTTTTTTTTCTTTGTTTCCTCCATTATTATTGTATAGTTCATTGTAATGTATCCAAAATTATGATAGAGGTGCACCTTGCCATTCCAAACAATGTTGCCGAATCGAGTTTTCAACCTTTTCCTGTTGCGTAGTTTCCTGTGGCTATTATCATTGTAGAGTTTTCAATAATTTTGATGTTATAATTGTAGAGTTTTCAACAATGTTGCATCCAAGAGTAACACACTGCAATGGACAACACTCGCAAATGTATTTTTCACGTTTCTCTTGCCATCTCAGTCGGCATGCTGTCGATGTGGATGTTGCAAAAAAATGGTGTGCCGAGACCAGGGAAGGGAGATAAGCTTCCTGTGAACATAGGTTGTGAAATCTCTTGTTTTGTGTGCCCTAGTGCAACTCGTTTTGCCTCAACGAGTCCGCAGACGAGCAAGCTTTTGCTATGCACAAGATATAGATACAAAGTTGCACCATGTGCTTTCTAGCTGAGCGTAGCAACAGTCATGTTATCAACGAACTCGTCGCATTGTAGCACTGCTGATCTTCAACAGGAAATGAATTCTATGCTATATTGCATAGAAAGTATACTTTCTGACACCTCCTAACCCTAAGCCGGTTGAGCTGGCTCTTGTTGACTCCTTGCACGATCATGCAATGCTTGATAGATGGTTGTGCACAAATTTATAGTATGCAACAATCGAATTACTTTGTGTCACCGGTTCCTGCCATGGGTTGTACACACATATGGAGGATGCTTGCTTCTTTTTATAAGCCTCAAGTGGTTGATAATGGTACTACTACATAATTACTACATAATAAGTGGGAGTTGGTGCCCTCCGTGGTTCCCACCTCACACCTCAATGGTTTTTTTTGAAAGTATTTGTATTACTCAATCAACATTGTTTGGATTACAATCGTACAAAATCAAGCTCAACGCGCAGGTTGGCACCGATCCCTGTAACACACCCCCACACACTTCTCTACGAGCTAGTTGGCATAAGGCATGAGCTACAGAGTTGCAGTTTCTGCCTATCTTAGGTAGAACAACCTCACGGTCCGGAGGCTTTTTTGTCGAAACTCCTTCCCAATCATGCTCACTTCAGACCTATCTAAACTTCCTTGTCTGAATGCCTCTATAATTGCCACACAATCAATCTCAACCATGATGTTTTGCTCTGAATTTTTTAGGGCCAATTCCAAACCATGCAAGCAAGCGAGGGCTTCTCCCATCGCCACAGATTGATAGTGAGGTATAATGTTCCAGGCAGAGCACACAATTGCACCATTTTGGTCTCTTAGCACAGCACCCCATGATCCTCTCTTCTCTTCTTCCAGGAAACTTGCATCCACATTGCATTTAACCTAGCCAGCGTTGGGTTTGTTCTAGCACTCCTTTACAATCTTTTGATAAGTGTTAGATAAACTGCTTGTTGTAGCGTTTAGGCCAGCTAGAGCTTTTCCCTTCCTGTCAAAAGAGTCAGCTTCCTTTGCCTTTCCTAGAATAGTGCAAAGATAATTTTGCAGATACCTAGAGGAGTTCTCGATCCTTACTAAAGATAATATCATTTCGGTGGTGCCAAGACCTCCGCCAAATAAACATCATCTTAACCTGCATAACCGCGTCAAGTTTATCAAGAAGCACTAGCACCCAATCATTACCTGTAAAGGTTAGCTCATGTTCGCTTGGTAAGCTCCAGGTTTTTGTAAGGGCATGTCTGAGTTGTAAAGCTTTTGTATATTTCATAGTTGTGTGGTATCCCGTCTCGTCTTCCCTGCCACAAATAGAACAAGTTGCCATGATATTTGGCAATCTTCTGCTTCTATTGTGGTTATTCTTGCTAGAAAATCTTTAACTTTGTGATAACAAACTAACACACAATAAAGCACATATTAACATTGTGTTCTTAACTTAGCACACCATTCGATGAGATGGTGGCCGATTGTGCGGCACTGCATGATAAGAAAATGATCACGGATAAAATCATTGTTACCTAATTACCTCAGCTATCCTAAAAAAACATATGATCGATAACACTAATACACAACAATTCAATGAACATGGTAAGAAGGCTCATCGGCCATACTTTTGGTACCCATCACCACATACTTGTCACTCACTACCGGAAAATTCCTTTTTGTTGAGTATCTGGTTGTTTCCTGAGCATCCTCTAACGAATGCTCGCCAAAGTTTATGTATTTTTTTGGAAAAAAAATCAACCTTTGCCAAGCGCAACACTGACAAAATCCCCATTTTTCTCATGTTTTATTTTTCCTCCTCCGTTATCATTGTATATTTTATTGTAATGTGTCCACAATTATCACAGGGGTGCACCTTTCCATTCCAAACAATGTTGCCAAATCGAGTTTTCTCGTATTGCGTAGTTTCTTGTATCCATTTCATTGTAGAGTTTTCAACAATTTTGACGTTATCAGTAATTCAGTGTAGAGTTTTCAATAATGACGCCTCCAAGAGTAACACACGGTAATAGACGACACTCGCAAATGTAATTGTCACGTGGCTCTCACCATCTCACTCGGCGTGCCGTCAAGCTGATTTCCTTTGCCATGTACTAGCATTATAAACTTGGCAAAGGCTTTTCCGAGTTTCAGAAAAAAACACTTGGCAACTTGTTTGCCGATGTGGCGTAAGACGGGTCGCTTTGCCGGGTGTAACACTCCGCAAAGCCTTTGCCAAGTTTTTTAGCCTCCATCGAGTATTTTGGGTACTCGGCAAATATTAGTTTTTCCCTAGTAACCAGCGTTGGGTCTTCAAAATATATATCGTTGAGGACATATAATTAAAAAATAAACCGGTAACAGTCATTCCTAACATAACGTTATGCAAAATAAATAAAAAATGTTGGCGTCACAACTTCAATGGATCAACAATGGAGGCCACGCTGAGATCCTTTGTCTCCAGGCTTTACATCCTCACCATGCTCACTCGTTCCTTCATCTTGCACTCGCGATCAACGCACATAGTTTCGACGAAGCCAGCATGTTGATGACTGAAGACCTTCTCGGTAAGTACTCCGTGAAGAGACACATACTTGACCTCCAACTGATAAATTGGCCGACGAGCGGCGGCGAGTGTGAGAACGGTGCGGTGCGGATGATGCCAGGCTTCTTGACAGAACAGAGCGCCTCGTAAGTCATAACAATCGTTCCCGATAATTTAAGCGACCATGTCCATGACCGATGGTAGATAACCGGTTCCGCTCGGGTCGTCCCCTCCAGGGCGACTCGGGGCGGAAACCCTAGCCCCCACCGCCGCCGCCTTCCCCTCCCCCTCCCCCCCTCCTCGTCGTCCCCGAGGCCGCCGTCGGCGAAGCCTGGCGCGGCCGGTGATGGGGGCGGCGGGGAACCTGCGTGGTCCCCTGGCGCGGCGGATGGAGGCTCGCCTCCGCACTGGGGATGGCCCCAGCACTTGGAGGATGATGGCGGCGCGGCCCTCTCGTCGGGTGGGCGGTGATGGCGGCGACGGCGTGGTCCTGCTGTGGCGCGGCCTCTCCTCACTTCCTCGCCGCGGCCTCGTCGGGCGGGCGGTGATGGGGGCGGCGGCGCGGCCCCGGAACCTGGCGGCGCGGTCCTCTTCTTCCTTCCTCGCCTCGGCATCGCCGGGCAGGCGGTGATGGGGACGGATCTCGTACTGCTCCTCCTCAAGGTCTGGGACCACGACACCAAGGGCGGCAGCCCTGGATGGCGGGGACGGCATCAACCTGGTGGCGGGTGGAGGGCGTCTGGTGCCGCTGACCGTGGCACCGCGGTGGTGGTCTTCTCTCTCGCCGGAGGACATCGGCTAGTTGTGTGGCTAGCCTTGGCGGATCTCGTGATCTGTTGCCTAGCTGCCGGTGAAAGGACTTCAGTCATGGCGGATGATGGCGGCGTGTTTCGTCGTTACCTTGTTGAAGGCATTGTCTCTGCAGTCTGCGTTCTTCACTTGGGCTGCTCCAGGGGAAACCCTAGACCCGGGTCTTCCGGATTGGACGATGGCGGCGCGCAACATCGTTCTCCCTGTTGGGGGCATCGTTTTTGGAGCAGACAACGGACAGCGATGGTGCTGAGGTGGAGCGGTGTGCTTTTGCTGTGTCTGCGTCGTCGAGTCGCCGCGGCATGGTGCAGTGGTGTCTTGGGACGGATGCAGTGTGATGGACTCACGCAGGATGGTGGAGTCGGCGCCGTGGCGGCATCGATGGCAGGCCTGGCATGGTCAATGCGATGATCTCTCTTGAAGATGGAGTCGAGGAAGACGGCGGTATCAACTTCTATGGCGCGTGCGTTGGCGTATGCTGAGAGTCTGCTTGACTGGATGTGCTTCTCATCTGCTATTGGGCGGTCTGGGAATGCATTTGGTTTTTGGTTGATGTGAGTTGGTGAATTGTCACCCCCTTCATCCCTCTGTAGGTTTAGCGATGTGGCTTCGAGTTTGATCTTTTGTATTGCTCTTGTAAAGTGTTGTGAATAATCTAATAAAAAAATCCGTGTGCATCCCTTGGATGCAGAAGCTGGGACGATATTTCCCCCATTTTAAAAAAATGTCCATGACCGACTGTCGTTGCCTAATCGACAATACCTCGGAGGAGGGATCCTCACGAGGGGGAGAAGAAGTAGGGGCCATAGGGCGGAGTGCACACGGGACGGTGGTACGCGAGTTACCCAGCTTCGGAACACCTGCACGATGACAGGGCCTACTGCTGCTTGTCGGAATTATCTGGGCGCTTGCGCGTTGTTACAATGGTTGTGGTTGTGCCTCTAGGGCTCCCAGGATCCGGCTTATAAAGGCGCACGGATCTAGGGTTTACATGGAGAGTCCTAGCCGGAATACAAGTTGCCTAACTACGGTACAATATCTTGCCGTGTACGTCAAGGATCCGCCTTCCTTATGGCCATACTGGATCCGGATACTTTATGGGCCTCCACGGATCCGGCCTCCTTCGTAGGTCGGTTAGGATCCGGCTCCAAGTTCCTGGACTGGACTTCATCCTTCTTGATCAACAGCAACTGGGCCGCCCGATGGGCCCCATGCCACCATCACCGTGTGGGCCACCCGGGCTTGCCGGATCTAGGCCATGTCGTAGATATACCCATAAAGTATACCCACAGCAGTAGCCCCCGAAGTTCTCCGAGATTCATCATTCTTCCGCCTTCATGTAACCCGGAACCGAAGAGAATCTTGAAGAGCTTCAAAACTTTTCTGTTTCCGATATCATTCAATCGGAAATCCTCACGTCTTTCAGTTTCGATAATGTAACGGAGTTTGCACTTTTCCCGCGCACAACTTCCTATCTTCCCGCGCTAATTTTTCGGAGATGCGAATCTTTAGCCGGAAATTTCGGGAGCGCACGGTCAAATCACCTCCACGTCATTTTACCGTTTTTAACCCAAGACACGTGTCATGCATCCAACGGTGAGACCGTTCAGTTTCCGCCGTCGGATCCGGAACGCGAATCTCCGCGCGTGGTCTATAAATACCCCGTCGCGCGGTGACTTCTCATTCGTTTCACCCGCCTACCACTTCATCTTCTTCCTCCCGCCGCGCCGCCAGCCAGATCTCAACTCCGACGAGCTCCGCCGCAGTGATCTTCGCGCCCAATCGCTCCAAGCTTCCCTTCGCTCCAAGATCGTCGCGGTTGATCGGGAAATCTTCCCCGCCGCCGATTCGTGGTCACGCGGGCCGCTTTGCAGCAAGTTCGGCGACCTCCATCCTCGCCGGAGCTTCGTCGGTTCGCCGCGCCATTGACGGTACGTGCGCCGGACTTGTAGAAGAAGAAGTAGTGTAGGATAGATTCCGGTTACTCAAACACTTTGCATGGGTGCAGCCGGAAGCATGCCGATCGACTCACATTGTACTGGTAGTTCTCCGAACAGCCCGGATCCCAGTTCATTAGAGCCTATCTGTCCGGATCCCATAGCATATCTACCACCATATGTTTCCGACATCCGGCTAGCTCAACCTTTTTCCGCATCTTCCAGCACCAAGCTAGGCCGGATCCCAACCGCGCAAGAAATTGAAGAAGAACTTCAAGGGCAAGCTAGAATGGCTGCCAAGGTGCAAGAGACGGAGAACAAGAAAGCCTCTAAGGCCCGGAACCGCGAAGGAGAGAGGGGTCAATGGTGGCCCTGCGAAACCACTGATACGGAGCTTAGAGAGCTCCAGAACGAAGGTATGATCTCCGCTCACTGGAGTTTCATACGCGACACCGTCGTCCCCAAGCCTGGAGCCGGAGAAGTGGTTATGACTAAGGCTTGGGTGGAACGCGGTTTATCGCTTCCCTGCTCGGAATTTTTCCTCTCCGTCCTCAACACGTATGGACTTCAACCCCACAACATCTGCCCCAACTCCTACCTCCTGCTGTCCAACTTCGCAACTCTCTGCGAAGGGCATCTCGGAATCCGGCCAGACGTCAAGTTATGGCAGTTCTTCTTCCGAGTGAAGAAAGAAACAAAAGACAAAGCTATGCTGAACTGCGGGAGCATGACCTTCATGCTCCGACCTGGTCGTATGTACCCCCCACGACTCGCACGAATCCGTCCGGTACTGGAACGCCGGATGGTTCTACGAGAAGAATGTGTCAGTTCCGGAGATCCATGATGGTCTCCCCAAATTCAACAACGAGCCTCCGGAAGAGCTCGCAAGCTGGAGCTTCATCCCGCCGCTTTCCCTAACTCCCATTCTGGAGAAGGCAGCGCGGAGAATCTCCTGGTTAGTCCACGACGGGCTAACCGGAACCCAGCTTACACTGAGCTGGTTCACTCGGCGGATCCAGCCTCTTCGATACAACGCGCGATTAATCTGCGCATATACCGGGGCGGACGACCAGCTCCGAGCTACCCGCCATGATCTTCCGGCTGATTCTCTCAAAAGGAGATTCAAGACGCTGGTGAAGGTGGGCCGGGGTCAACCGATCCCGGAACTGATAAAGGATATCTACACGAACGACCAATGTCCTCCGGTAAGCTTTGACTCTTTCATCACTTCAAACTTCACAAGTTTTTGGATATTGACTAACACTTGATATCTTTTCCTCCAGCTCGCTACCTTGGCGGAGGAAAACCTGCGCACCATACTCCGCGTCCCTGTCAGCGGCGACACGGCGGAGGAGGTTCCGGAGGACGAAGAGGAGGAAGAGGAGCAAGAACCCCGCAAGGTAGCTCCTCTGCGAAACGTCCCCGCGCCAAAGCTTCCGGCTCCGAAGCCGGAGCTAGCGGCGAGGCCTCCGCCAAGAAGCCCAAGGTCACCAAGCCCCCTCCGCTCGATTCAAGGAAGGCGGAGCGGGAGCGTTTGAAAATGCTTTCAACGGCAGGCAAACGCTCACGCCCCAACATCCCCGGCGCCCCGTAAGTTTCCGGGCATGGTACATATTTACTTTGATGCATCTGTTACTTATGCGATCTTCTTCTATTTGTTCGCAGGACTCCGACTACCACCGCCACTCGGACCGCCAGCCAAAAACCCATCACGGAATTCATGAAGAAATCTCCGGCTGTTGGTCCTGCTACCCCGCTCCGCCAAGTGCTTCCCACACTGCTCCCCCATCGTCCCCTCCTCAGGCGGATCAATCTCCCCCTCCTGCCGCAAACACTCCACCGGAGATAATTCCGGTCAGCAGCGAAAAGGTGGGCGGAGAGGATCCCAAGGCCAAAGGCCCTGCCCAAGAAGAAACTCGAGATCAAGGAGAGGTTGAGGTTACTTCCTCCGAGAAGGCCGGAGCCGGTGCGGCGATGTCGTCGTTTTCCGAAGAACTTCGGAGATCCGGCTGACCTCACTTCCACCCCCAAGGCATATGCTACGAAATTCTTCAAGCAGCTCACAGAGCCGGAAAAATGGGAGCTTGAGCAAGACTTGCTCAATGCTATGCTGAACAATGCTTGGGGAAGCCGGATGCCGTACATCGGAAATCCAGGACTTCAAGAAGGGCGTCGGCGAGTTCCTCGACAAGCTCATCTGCAAACAAAAGGTACTCCCCAGTAGCCCCCAAGCATGTAAGCGGAAACAAGTATTAGTTAGCGCTTAAATGCTTTAGAGTACCGCCACTTTTGGGAAGATTTATTTAAAATGTTACAGTAGCCCCCAAGCATGATGTCGGAAAGATTCCGGCAAAAATGCTTCAAAGGACACCACTGTGTTGTAAGCGGAATTTTGACTCCTGCTTTGTCTGCTTTTTACAGGAACAGCAGGCACTGCACTATGAGCTGCATAAAAATATTGCTCTGCAGCGCCGCGTTACCTTGGGTCAGGCGGAAAACATCCGGACCCTTACAGATAAGAATGCGGAACTGAACAAACAGCTGGCGGATGCCCAAGGTTGGTTTCCGACCTTTCTTGTTGTCAGTTCACGTTCCGACTTTGAATTGTATCTAACTTGAATCCTTGTAGGCGCATCTTCCTCCCTGGCTACGACCTCCTCCGAGCTGGAAAACCTGCGCTCCTCCTACCAAGAACTGGATAAAAGCTGAAGGAGGCGGAGCAGCAGAAGGAGCGTGCGAGAAGGCGCGGAGAAAAACTCCGAGCTTATCAGGGAGAAAGGCGAATTCGTGCTGAAGCGAAATGCTGATAGCGAGACCATCAAGAGGCAGCAAAAGGAGCTCAATGGACTCCGGAAATATATGGAGACCGCGGAGCACCATTGGGACTTGCTGGCCGAAAATATTCTGGGTACTTATACTCGGAATTTCTTGTCTTGATGCTTTGTTTTCTCGTGCTCAACTTGAATGTTTACTCTTGTATTTTTGTGCAGAGCCACTCGGATACCCTGAAAAGCGCCGGAACAAATTCCCCCGGGATGACGTTCTTTCTCTCGCTGGCGAGGACTGCAAGGATCTTATATCCGCTTCTCGGAAGATATGCCATAACTTGTCCCTGAAGAGGAGCCGCACATGCAGTCTGCGCAAGCTGATCAAACGTATGGATATTCTTCCGGAGCTGGTGACGGATCTACAAGCGTCGTCTGCCCGAGGTGCAGCTGCTATGACTCTAACCATGTGCTTGGCGCATAACCCGGAGATGAATCTGGATCGGGTGTCTTCTGGTGTTCCTCCGACCGCAGATGTCGGAAAGCTTCTTGATGCGGTGAGTGGCTATGACACCCGCATCGCGCGGAGGATCCGTCACGAAGAATTCTACGACAAGGTGGTTCTCCCAGCGGACGAGCCCCTTGAAGATGAACTCCAAAAAGAGCGCGACGCGGAGGCCCGTCCTGCGGAATCCGGAACCCAGTTCACCTGGACCAGCTCCAAGGATGCTCCCGAAGAGGAAGAGCCCAAGACCAGCGCTGCAACCTCCGACGAAGATGAAGAGAGCGATGAAGATGTGTCGTCTCCGGCTGTCGGCGCCAAAGGAAAAGATCCAGAGGCAACTGCTTCTCCGTCCAAGGCGGAGTGAAAACGTTTATGTCCTGCGGGATAAAACAATGCATCATTTTGGCCCCAGCGAGGGTTTGTAATATAACTTAAATTCTTAAGTAGTTAGGGACGAAACAAGCATGCATATGTGGGCGGAAAATACTTATCCTGCTATCCGTTTATATATTATTTGCATGTATTGTTTCTTGAAAGCAAGTGCTGGTTTGATAATTTCCGGCTTGCCCACTTGACCTTCCACGAGCCGGAAAACCCGTGCCGGAAACGCTCGCCAGCGGCGACGAAGCCCAATGGCAATCCGTCAATAACCGCGGAAACAAGCCCCCAGCCCAAGTGCCGGAAGTCGCTACCAGGAATCCATGGGTTCGCAACAGAAAAAATTTCCGCCAGAAAACTTAAGCTTACGTCCTAAGGGACGATTTTGAAAATCACAACTTTCATACACGCCTAGGCGGAAAGATCCAGCTCTGCGGTTTTAGTCGGAAAAAACATACACGATCCAGAAATGAAAAATTAAAGGAGGTAAAAGACTCTAAGAGTGAACCAAAAGCTTTATTTCATTGATCATGTATCATAGATATTACAAGGTATGTAATGCGTAAAGCGCTAAGTGTGGAAAGGACGTAGCTGTGCTATGTTCCAGGGACGATCTGTTTCATCATATATGTCACCCGGATCTTCTCGTTTTCGTTTCCGATGCCAGTTGGCAGGTCTATCCTTTAGTTCCCGGAAATCAACGAGATAGTAGGATCCGTTGTGTAGTACTTTGCTGATGACAAAAGGTCCTTCCCATGGAGTTTGCAACTTGTGATCTTTCACGGCGAAGGCGGAGGACTAAGTCTCCGACCATGAACGAGCGGTTCCGAACTCGACGGCTATGATAGCGTCGGCTTCTGTTGGTAAATGGTGGAGCGTTGGTCGGCTAGATTCCGAGCTTCTTCGATCAGGTCCACAGATAGCTGTCGAGCTCCAGTTTCTTCATTGTAGGCGGAAACTCGCGGTGAATCATGGATGATGTCGGTGGGGAGCACAGCTTCGGATCCGTATACTAGGAAGAAAGGAGTAAATCCGTTGACCTGTTAGGGGTAGTTCGTAAACTCCACAGAACAGAGTCCAGCTCATCAGCCCAAGCTCCGGCTGCGCGGCGCAGCGTTTCTTCAAGGCGAGGTTTGATTCCGGCTAGTATAAGGCCATTGGCTCGTTCGACCTGACCGTTGGATTGTGGGTGAGCCACAGATGCAAGGTCGAGCCGGATCCCAACTTCATCGCAGTAATCCTTGAGTTCTCCTTGCGCAAAGTTTGTGCCATTGTCTGTGATTATGCTGTGTGGGATGCCGAATCTCGTCACGAGGCTACAAACAAATTTTAGTGCCGTAGCACCATCGGCTTTTCTCACTGGCTTTGCCTCAATCCACTTACTGAACTTATCAATAGCGACCAGGAGGTATTCATGACCACGAGAGATGATTTCTTTAACTTACCAACCATATCGAGCCCCCAGACCGCAAACGGCCAGGTGATAGGTATGGTCTTCAGCTCTTGGGCTGGAGCGTTTGGTTGAGTAGCATAGTACGACAACCGCGGCAAGTTTTCACCAGCTTATCAGCGTCTTCTTTAGCTGTTGCCAGTAAAATCCTAACCGAAAGGCTTTTGCAACGAGGGACTGGGGGCGGCGTGATGCCCGCAATCCCTGCATGGATCTCTCCGAGGATTTCAATGCCATCTTGGTGGAGACGCATTTGAGAAATACCCCGTTTGCGCTTCGTTTGTAGAGCTGTCCATCAACAATTGTGTAGGATTTTGCTCGTCTAATGATGTCGTGCGTGGACCTCGTCCTCCGGCTTTGATCAATGAGGTAATCCAAGAACGGCTGAGTCCAGGCCGGAATGACTGCCATCACTTCCTTAGCCGGACTGCCAGATCGGGATTTTCCGGGTTTGCACCCTTCACCGAGGGTACTGCAGATGCTCAAGGAAAATTCCGGGCGGAGTTGGCTTCTGCCGGATCCGAGCTTGGACGGCATGTCTGCTGCTGTGTTATCGTCTCTCCTGACGTACTTAACTTCGTATCCGAGGAAGCACTTGGCGATCTCGTCAACTTCGTCTCTAAGCCGCCATGACGGAGTTTCCGGCGTTCCAGTTCCGGCTACTTGTTGTGCCACGGGTCGGAATCTCCACAACATATGATGTGCTTGATCCCAATTTCCTTAGCGATGCGCAGACCGTGTAGTAGAGCCTCGTATTCCGCCATGTTGTTGGTTGCTTCGAAGTGAATCCAGAACGTACTGCAGTTCTTCTCCGGTAGGTGACTTCAGGGTAACTCCAGCCCCGAGCCTTGATGTTGCTTGGATCCGTCAAAGTGCATGACCCAAGCTTCAGGTTCCGGCACGGGTGTGCCCTCCGGTGCTTCAGTCCAATCTGCGATGAAATCCGCTAGAACTTGAGACTTGATTGCAGTTCGGGCTTCGTAGTTGATGTCGAAGGCAGATAACTCGATGCCCCATTTTGCGTGTCCTGTTGCGTCGGAGTTGTTGATGATCGTTGCCAGGGGAGCCTTGCTCACCACTGTCATTGGATGCTCCGGAAGTAGTGTCTCGGTTTCCGGCTTCCTAGAAAACTCCGTAAGCCAGCCGAAAGTGAGGGTATCTCTTGGATTCCGTCAAGACTTCGCTAATGTAATAGACAGGCCTTTGGACTCCGTGCTCGAATCCTTCTTCCTTTCGCACCACCACGATTACGAGGCTGATAACTTTGTTGGTAGCCGCTATGTAGAGGAGCATAGGCTCCGACTCAGTGGAGCTGCCAATATAGGTGGGGAGGAGAGTATGTTCTTCAACTCTGAAGTGCTTTATCTGCTGTTTCATCCCAGACAAACTTGTCGGTTTTCTTCAGCAGCTTGTAGAGGTAAGGCTTTCTCGCCAAGACGGCTAACGAATCTACTGATTGCCGCGCAACCAGTTAATCGTTGCACGTCTTTGAGACAAGTTGGCCTTTTGATGTTCAGGATGGCCTTGATTTTTTCCGGGTTAACTTCAATGCCTCTGTGAGAAACAATGAAGCCAAGGAGTTTTTGCTGGTACGCCGAAGACGCACTTCAGCGGATTCAACATCATCTTGTACCGTCGGAGATTATCAAAGGTTTCCTTGAGGTCGCTCAGCAGGTCGGATCCTTTCCGGGTCATGACCGCGATGTCGTCGACGTAGGCGTGCACGTTCCGACCAATTTGGTCTTTCAAGCACCGCTGCATCGTACGTTGGTATGTGGCACCTGCGTTTTTCAAACCAAAAGGCATGGTAACATAGCAGTATGTGCCAAAGGGTGTGATGAAAGAGGTCGCCTTTTGGTCGGACTCCTTCATCAAGATCTGATGATACCCGGAATACGCGTCAAGAAAACACGAAGCTCCGCCCCTGCCGTCGAATCAATGACTTGGTCAATGCGCGGCAAAGGGAACGGATCTTTCGGGTGCTTATTCACGCCGGAGTAATCGATGCACATTCTTAGTATTTCAGAATTCTTTTTAGGTACAAGGACGGGGTTTGCGACCCAATCAGTATGGATAACTTCTACTACAAAACCTGCCTCTAGTAACTTTGCTAATTCCATTCCTATGGCGCGGCGCTTCTTATCTCCAAAGCGTCGCATAGCTTGCTTCACCGGTTTTGCGCCCGGATTTATGTTGAGGTAGTGCTCGGCGAGTTCCCTTGGTACTCCGGACATGTCAGAAGGTTGCCACGAAGATATCCATGTTAGCTCGAGGAACTCGACGAGCGCGCTTTCCTATTTGGGGTCCATATTAGCTCCGACTGAAACCTGCTTGGAGCTGTCTCCTTCAATGAGGTCATGCTTCTTGGTTTCTATCGCGGCCTTGAACGAGGTCTTCTGTTCGGAGATCTGCTTCTTGGTGGTCTGCATCTCGGTCGGATCCACCGCGGCTCTGTAGCCTTGCAGCTCCTCTCCGGATATGACGGATTCTGCAAAGGCGGCTTCGCCCTCCTCGCAATCCCTAGCTTTCTTGTAGTCTCCGGACACGGTGATCCAACCGTTAGGACCCGGAATCTTGAGCTTGTTGTAGATGTAGCATGCCCTGGCGTGGAA
This sequence comes from Lolium multiflorum, assembly GCA_030979885.1. NCBI lineage: Eukaryota > Viridiplantae > Streptophyta > Magnoliopsida > Poales > Poaceae > Lolium > Lolium multiflorum. Next base: position 24,846,682 of record CM061752.1, on the reverse strand, counting down.
CTTGTGGTAGGTGGGCCTGCCGAAGATCACGTGGTAGGAGCTTTTGAAGGGCACCACTTCAAACGTGATCATCTCTTCGCGGTAATTGTTCGCATCGCCGAAGGCCACGGGAAGTTTGATGCTGCCCAGAGAGTTTGCCTTCTTACCCGAACCACCATGGAATTCAGTGGTGCTGTGCTTGAGTTGGTCCTTGGTGAGGTTCATTTTCTCCAGGGTCTCCAGGTACATGATGTTCAGGCTAGCTCCTCCGTCCATAAGACACTTGGAGAAGTCATACCCGTCGATGCGGGGACTCACAACCAGAGCGTAGCACTCTTTGGGGATGACGGCCGGATGATCCGACCTGTCAAAGGTACAGGCTTTCTCCGACCACTTGACATACTGCGGCACGGCGGAGCGTGGCGTTCAAGATCGGAGAGCGCCGATTTTCGCGCGCGGACGTGGGGGTTCCGAGGAAGGTGTGGTAAGTTCCGACACTCTTTCTGCCAAAAGGGTTGGACTTGTTTGCTGCGGTACCCTCCTTGGGTTCCGGCGAGGCGTCATCCTCGTCCATGGCCTCGGAACTGTCCTCCTCTTTGTCCTTGTTCTTGCCCTTGCCTCCTTTGCCGCGTGGGCGGTGCTTCCGGGCTCGCTTGTATCCTGCCTCCGGGTCATTCTTCAGATCATTGACCCATTTGCAGTTGCGATTTGTGTGGGTGGATTTGCCCGTAGCCGGATCCAGATGGGCCAGGCACGGCATATCCCTGTATTCTTCGTACGTTTGGGGGGCGGATCTCCGGCACGCGCCGCACCCGCGCTGCGCCCTGCTCCGCCTCCACGTCCGCGGCCTCTTCCGCCTCCTGGACCTCGCGTTGGAACGTCATGGCTACCATGTCGGATCCTCCGCCCTTCTGGTCTTCGGGGGGTTCTTCCGCTTGTTATTATTCTTGCGCCGTTATCGGTTTTTTTGGTGCAGGGGTATGGCTGTAGCTGCAAGATCTCCGCCTGCGTCATCATCGGCGGCGGTATGATCGCTGGCGATGTTTATCATCTCATCAAGAGTGAGTTTGTTTGCGTTCACCAGGCAGGTAAGCTTATGGCGCAGCAGCCCGCCACGCTGCAAACCACCAATGAAGGCGTGCATTGCTGTGCGGTTATCTACGTTCTCGCACTCGTTCCTAGTTGCCAACCATCGGGTGAGGAAACTCCTAGATGTCTCACCCTTCTTCTGGAAGCTTGAAGATCGCTGGTGGTGGCCGGTCTCTTGTAGGTACCCCTGAAGTGGTTCTCGAAAGCCTTCTTCAAGTCCAACCAGCAAAAGATGGTGTTCTCTTCGAGATCGCTGAGCCAAACACGAGCTGGACCAATAAGGTACAACTGGAGCATGCGGCAGGCTATATTCGGGGTTCCTCCGGCGAAGGTTACTGCATTGTAGTAATCCTCAATCCAGGTATCCGGCCTCTCGCTGCCATCATAGTGCTTCGGTTTCTGGTAGCTTAAGGTTCAAGCTTCTTGGCTTTGGTTCCTCTCGGATCATCTGGCCAAAGCACCTTGGACCGTGTAGTCGGATCGTATTCGTTGAGGCGATCCCGGGCATCACGGGGGCACCACCGGGTGACTTCGAGCGGGAACGGGATCTCCGGCCTCTGCCTCCGCCTCCGCCTCCCCTCCGCCTCCAGGTGGCGGTGAGATCTGCGAGGGGGCCTGTAAGACGTTCTTCCGCCTTCAGATTCTCGGCGTGGTTCCCGCGGCTGGCTCCGGCTTCGGTGGCTCCTTTCCTCTTGGTGGTGGTCGCCTCCGTCGTTCCGGCTCCTTCGTGGCTCAGGTGCGTACTCCTCGTTCCGGCTCCTCCTGGGTTCCGGGTCGCGTCCTTGGCTTCTGCGAGGCTCGGGGTCGCGTTCTTGACTCCGACGAGGCTCGGGCTCGCGGTCTTGGTTCCGGCCTCTGAGTTGCTCCAGCGTACGCTCCCTGTTCCTGTCTCTAGGAGCTGGCATCGCGTCGCGGATGTTGATTCCGCCTGGCCCATGGGGCCTGGGGTTTCCGGCAGGACTGCGACGTCGAGGGGGTAGCGGAGGACGCGAAGCTCGGGGTGGTGGTGATGGAACACGGTATTTGTCTCTGCCAGTGTACATCGCACCCTTTCCCTTTTCCTGATCTTTCGGAGCTGAATCCGATGGTATTGGGATTGGATTTGGATGATCTCTGACTTTCCTCCTGCGCTCCGTAGATCCGGTGCGCGACTCGTCATCACGATGTTGACTTGGTATGGCGTCCTTCGCGCGGTGGATATGCATTGTTCCGGATTGGATGCTAACCTGCGCGAAGTGTCTGCCTTGCTCTGTTGCTGCATTGCTGAAGCAACGAGCTTCCGGACGTAGTTGATGTCAATCTCCTCGTCCTTCTTTTTAGGAGCTCTGCAGCCTTCTTCATGTTATCCTTTGGAGTTGCGAGCGGCTGCTGCTCTGTAGGTGTTGCGAAGGTAATCTTGCGGGGAAGGATGGCCTCTCGCCTGATTCTAGCTTCTTCCTCCTGCACAAATTTTACCTTGGCCTCCCAGTGCTTCTCGAGTTGCCTGACCTTTTCGAGAGATTCATCAACCTCGCGGTCCTTCTTCTGAAAGTGGTCCACGAAGTTCGCCGCTATGGTTCTTTCTTCTAGCATCGCGGCTGCGGTCTTGGCAAACTTCTGAGCTGTCGCTAGCATCTCCTGTCTCTTGGCTTCTAAGGCCTCCGGATCTGCAGCTTCCTCGGGAGTTATTGGTTTGTTGAGGATATCGGACTTTGCGACTAAATCCATGCGTGCTTGTTCGACCATCTCTTCTGGAGACAGGACATCGTTTCGCGGTCGTGCCCGATCTAACGGAGACCTTACGTTGGATGGTCCTGGGTCGGAGTTGGAGGCTTCGTCTTCCGTTTCCGGCTGATCCAGCGGTGCCACGGTTGCTAGAACCTGCATCGGCTGGGCGGATTCCACTTCAGCTTGCTCACCGCCTCCGAGTTCCTCGAGCTTGCGGTTGAATTCCTCTGTATTCATGGATGAAGCACCGTCATCTTCTTCCCCAATTGCGAGCTCCTTCGTCAAGCGATTGTATTCTTCTGTGCCTATTGAAGAGGCATCATCGGAATTTGGGCTCAAGTTTCCGAGGATTGATTCCTCGGGTTTCCGGCTTCTTCTTGTCCCGGAGCGTCGCTGTCTCCGACTGCTTCCGGCAGATCCGGAGCTACGTTGTTTCCGGGTCCCTCAACCTGCAAAGGATCGGCCTCGTCCTGGTGGAGGGCGTCTCCTGCGGTATGAGCCAAGAAGTGCACGAAGTGACACCTTTGCTTCTCTAACACCTGGGAGACCCAGCGGATCTGCATTGGTCTTCCACCGTTTTCTCTGCTCGGGCGGATTGGGTGGGTTTTGATTTTTCCTGATCTAAGGCGGAATCTTCCTTAAGAAGCTCCTGCGACTCGGATCGGATCTTCGCGACAGCGTCCAGCTCAGCGGCGGACGCGTCAGCGTTACTTACCAGTGCGTTTCCGTCGGAATCGACGGTCTCGCCGATGAAGATGTGGATGCCGCCGATTGGGACGATGGAAAGCTTGACGGGGTTTGACCTAGCCGGAATCCAGAATTCGTCCGGAGGGACGATCGGAAAATTCCCGGCGTAAAGTACGCGCCCACACGTCGAGTCGTCGTAGCTTCCCATGGCGGAGCCCTCCCGGTTCCGGCCTCCAGACGCCTCGGGCCCCACGGTGGCGCCAGCGTCGTTGCCTAATCGACAATACCTCGAGGAGGGATCCTCACGAGGAGAAGAAGTAGGGGCCATAGGGCGGGTGCACACGGGACGGTGGTACGCGAGTTACCAGCGGAACACGCACGATGGCAGGGCCTCTGCTGCTGGAATTATCTGGGCGCTTGCGCGTTGTTACAATGGTTGTGGTTGTGCCTCTAGGGCTCCCGGGATCCGGCTTATAAAGGCGCACGGATCTAGGGTTTACATGGAGAGTCCTAGCCGGAATACAAGTTGCCTAACTACGGTACAATATCTTGCCGTGTACGTCAAGGATCCGCCTTCCTTATGGCCATACTGGATCCGGATACTTTATGGGCCTCCACGGATCCGGCCTCCTTCGTAGGTCGGTTTGGATCCGGCTCCAAGTTCCTGGACTGGACTTCATCCTTCTTGATCAACGACAGCTGGGCCGCCCGATGGGCCCCATGCCACCATCACCGTCGTGGGACACCCGGGCTTGGGATCTAGGCCATGTCGTAGATATACCCATAAAGTATACCCACAACAGTAGCCCGAAGTTCTCCGAGATTCATCATTCTTCCGCCTTCATGTAACCCGGAACCGAAGAGAATCTTGAAGAGCTTCAAAACTTTCCTGCTTCCGATATCATTCAATCGGAAATCCTCACGTCTTTCAGTTTCGATAATGTAACGGAGTTTGCACTTTTCCCGCGCACAACTTCCTATCTTCCCGCGCTAATTTTTCGGAGATGCGAATCTTTAGCCGGAAATTTCGGGAGCGCACGGTCAAATCACCTCCACGTCATTTTACCGTTTTTAACCCAAGACACGTGTCATGCATCCAACGGTGAGACCGTTCAGTTTCCGCCGTCGGATCCGGAACGCGAATCTCCGCGCGTGGTCTATAAATACCCCGTCGCGCGGTGACTTCTCATTCGTTTCACCCGCCTACCACTTCATCTTCTTCCTCCCGCCGCGCCGCCAGCCAGATCTCAACTCCGACGAGCTCCGCCGCAGTGATCTTCGCGCCCAATCGCTCCAAGCTTCCCTTCGCTCCAAGATCGTCGCGGTTGATCGGGAAATCTTCCCCGCCGCCGATTCGTGGTCACGCGGGCCGCTTTGCAGCAAGTTCGGCGACCTCCATCCTCGCCGGAGCTTCGTCGGTTCGCCGCGCCATTGACGGTACGTGCGCCGGACTTGTAGAAGAAGAAGTAGTGTAGGATAGATTCCGGTTACTCAAACACTTTGCATGGGTGCAGCCGGAAGCATGCCGATCGACTCACATTGTACTGGTAGTTCTCCGAACAGCCCGGATCCCAGTTCATTAGAGCCTATCTGTCCGGATCCCATAGCATATCTACCACCATATGTTTCCGACATCCGACTAGCTCAACCTTTTTCCGCATCTTCCAGCACCAAGCTAGGCCGGATCCCAACCGCGCAAGAAATTGAAGAAGAACTTCAAGGGCAAGCTAGAATGGCTGCCAAGGTGCAAGAGACGGAGAACAAGAAAGCCTCTAAGGCCCGGAACCGCGAAGGAGAGAGGGGTCAATGGTGGCCCTGCGAAACCACTGATACGGAGCTTAGAGAGCTCCAGAACGAAGGTATGATCTCCGCTCACTGGAGTTTCATACGCGACACCGTCGTCCCCAAGCCTGGAGCCGGAGAAGTGGTTATGACTAAGGCTTGGGTGGAACGCGGTTTATCGCTCCCTGCTCGGAATTTTTCCTCTCCGTCCTCAACACGTATGGACTTCAACCCCACAACATCTGCCCCAACTCCTACCTCCTGCTGTCCAACTTCGCAACTCTCTGCGAAGGGCATCTCGGAATCCGGCCAGACGTCAAGTTATGGCAGTTCTTCTTCCGAGTGAAGAAAGAAACAAAAGACAAAGCTATGCTGAACTGCGGGAGCATGACCTTCATGCTCCGACCTGGTCGTATGTACCCTCCCCACGACTCGCACGAATCCGTCCGGTACCGGAACGCCGGATGGTTCTACGAGAAGAATGTGTCAGTTCCGGAGATCCATGATGGTCTCCCCAAATTCAACAACGAGCCTCCGGAAGAGCTCGCAAGCTGGAGCTTCATCCCGCCGCTTTCCCTAACTCCCATTCTCGAGAGCAGCGCGGAGAATCTCTGGTTAGTCCATGACGGCTAACCGGAACCCAGCTTACACTGAGCTGGTTCACTCGGCGGATCCAGCCTCTTCGATACAACGCGCGATTAATCTGCGCATATACCGGCGGACGACCAGCTCCGAGCTACCCGCCATGATCTTCCGTGATTCTCTCAAAAGGAAATTCAAGACGCTGGTGAAGGTGGGCCGGGGTCAACCGATCCGGAACGATAAAGGATATCTACACGAACGACCAATGTCCTCGGTAAGCTTTGACTCTTTCATCACTTCGAACTTCACAAGTTTTTGGATATTGACTAACACTTGATATCTTTTCCTCCAGCTCGCTACCTTGGCGGAGGAAAACCTGCGCACCATACTCCGCGTCCCTGTCAGCGGCGACACGGCGGAGGAGGTTCCGGAGGACGAAGAGGAGGAAGAGGAGCAAGAACCCCGCAAGGTAGCTCCTCGACCTGCGAAATGTCCCCGCGCCAAAGCTTCCGGCTCCGAAGCCGGAGCTAGCGAGGCCTCCGCCAAGAAGCCCAAGGTCACCAAGCCCCCTCCGCTCGATTCAAGGAAGGCGGAGCGGGAGCGTTGAAAATGCTTTCAACAGCAGGCAAACGCTCACGCCCCAACATCCCCGGCGCCCCGTAAGTTTTCGGGCATGGTACATATTTACTTTGATGCATCTGTTACTTATGCGATCTTCTTCTATTTGTTCGCAGGACTCCGACTACCACCGCCACTCGGACCGCCAGCCAAAAACCCATCACGGAATTCATGAAGAAATCTCCGGCTGTTGGTCCTGCTACCCCCGCTCCGCCAAGTGCTTCCCACACTGCTCCCCCATCGTCCCCTCCTCAGGCGGATCAATCTCCCCCTCCTGCCGCAAACACTCCACCGGAGATAATTCCGGTCAGCAGCGAAAAGGTGGGCGGAGAGGATCCCAAGGCCAAAGGCCCTGCCCAAGAAGAAACTCGAGATCAAGGAGAGGTTGAGGTTACTTCCTCCGAGAAGGCCGGAGCCGGTGCTGGCGACGTCGTCGTTTTTCCGAAGAACTTCGGAGATCCGGCTGACCTCACTTCCACCCCCAAGGCATATGCTACGAAATTCTTCAAGCAGCTCACGGAGGCGGAAAAATGGGAGCTTGAGCAAGACTTGCTCAATGCTATGCTGAACAATGCCTGGGGGAAGCCGGATGCCGGTACATCGGAAATCCAGGACTTCAAGAAGGGCGTCGGCGAGTTCCTCGACAAGCTCATCTGCAAACAAAAGGTACTCCCCAGTAGCCCCCAAGCATGTAAGCGGAAACAAGTATTAGTTAGCGCTTAAATGCTTTAGAGTACCGCCACTTTTGGGAAGATTTATTTAAAATGTTACAGTAGCCCCCAAGCATGATGTCGGAAAGATTCCGGCAAAAATGCTTCAAAGGACACCACTGTGTTGTAAGCGGAATTTTGACTCCTGCTTTCTCTTTTTACAGGAACAGCAGGCACTGCACTATGAGCTGCATAAAAATATTGCTCTGCAGCGCCGCGTTACCTTGGGTCAGGCGGAAAACATCCGGACCCTTACAGATAAGAATGCGGAACTGAACAAACAGCTGGCGGATGCCCAAGGTTGGTTTCCGACCTTTCTTGTTGTCAGTTCACGTTCCGACTTTGAATTGTATCTAACTTGAATCCTTGTAGGCGCATCTTCCTCCCTGGCTACGACCTCCTCCGAGCTGGAAAACCTGCGCTCCTCCTACCAAGAACTGGAGACAAAGCTGAAGGAGGCGAGCAGCAGAAGGAGCGTGCCGAGAAGCAGCTGGCGGAGAAAAACTCCGAGCTTATCAGGGAGAAAGGCGAATTCGTGCTGAAGCGAAATGCTGATAGCGAGACCATCAAGAGGCAGCAAAAGGAGCTCAATGGACTCCGGAAATATATGGAGACCGCGGAGCACCATTGGGACCTGCTGGCCGAAAATATTCTGGGTACTTATACTCGGAATTTCTTGTCTTGATGCTTTGTTTTCTCGTGCTCAACTTGAATTTTTACTCTTGTATTTTTGTGCAGAGCCACTCGGATACCCTGAAAAGCGCCGGAACAAATTCCCCCGGGATGACGTTCTTTCTCTCGCTGGCGATGACTGCAAGGATCTTATATCCGCTTCTCGGAAGATATGCCATAACTTGTCCCTGAAGAGGAGCCGCACATGCAGTCTGCGCAAGCTGATCAAACGTATGGATATTCTTCCGGAGCTGGTGACGGATCTACAAGCGTCGTCTGCCCGAGGTGCAGCTGCTATGACTCTAACCATGTGCTTGGCGCATAACCCGGAGATGAATCTGGATCGGGTGTCTTCTGGTGTTCCTCCGACCGCAGATGTCGGAAAGCTTCTTGATGCAGTGAGCGGCTATGACACCCGCATCGCGCGGAGGATCCGTCACGAAGAATTCTACGACAAGGTGGTTCTCCCAGCAGACGAGCCCCTTGAAGATGAACTCCAAAAAGAGCGACGCGGAGGCCCGTCTCGCGGAATCCGGAACCCAGTTCACCTGGACCAGCTCCAAGGATGCTCCCGAAGAGGAAGAGCCCAAGACCAGCGCTGCAACCTCCGACGAAGATGAAGAGAGCGATGAAGATGTGTCGTCTCCGGCTGTCGGCGCCAAAGGAAAAGATCAGAGGCTACTGCTTCTCCGTCCAAGCGGAGTGACAACGTTTATGTCCTGCGGGATAAAACAATGCATCATTTTGGCCCCAGCGAGGGTTGTAATATAACTTAAATTCTTAAGTAGTTAGGGACGAAACAAGCATGCATATGTGGGCGGAAAATACTTATCCTGCTATCCGTTTATATATTATTTGCATGTATTGTTTCTTGAAAGCAAGTGCTGGTTTGATAATTTCCGGCTTGCCCACTTGACCTTCCACGAGCCGGAAAACCCGTGCCGGAAACGCTCGCAGCGGCGACGAAGCCCAATGGCAATCCGTCAATAACCGCGGAAACAAGCCCCCAGCCCAAGTGCCGGAAGCGCTACCAGGAATCCATGGGTTCGCAACAAAAAATTTCCACCGTAAAACTTAAGCTTACGTCCTAAGGGACGATTTTGAAAATCACAACTTTCATACACGCCTAGGCGGAAAGATCCAGCTCTGCGGTTTTAGTCGGAAAAACATACACGATCCAGAAATGAAAAATTAAAGGAGGTAAAAGACTCTAAGAGTGAACCAAAAGCTTTATTTCATTGATCATGTATCATAGATATTACAAGGTATGTAATGCGTAAAGCGCTAAGTGTGGAAAGGACGTAGCTGTGCTATGTTCCAGGGACGATCTGTTTCATCATATATGTCACCCGGATCTTCTCGTTTTCGTTTCCGATGCCAGTTGGCAGGTCTATCCTTTAGTTCCCGAAAATCAACGAGATAGTAGGATCCGTTGTGTAGTACTTTGCTGATGACAAAGGTCCTTCCCATGGAGTTTGCAACTTGTGATCTTTCACCTGGCGAAGGCGGAGGACTAAGTCTCCGACCATGAACGAGCGGTTCCGAACTCGACGGCTATGATAGCGTCGGACCTGCTGGTAAATGGTGGAGCGTTGTCGGCTAGATTCCGAGCTTCTTCGATCAGGTCCACAGATAGCTGTCGAGCCTCGTCAAGTTTCTTCATTGTAGGCGGAAACTCGCGGTGAATCATGGATGATGTCGGTGGGAGCACAGCTTCGGATCCGTATACTAGGAAGAAAGGAGTAAATCCCTGTTGACCTGTTAGGGTAGTTCGTAAACTCCACGAACAGAGTCCAGCTCATCAGCCCAAGCTCCGGCTGCGCGCGACGCAGCGGTTCTTCAAGGCGAGGTTTGATTCCGGCTAGTATAAGGCCATTGGCTCGTTCGACCTGACCGTTGGATTGTGGGTGAGCCACAGATGCAAGGTCCAGCCGGATCCCAACTTCATCGCAATAATCCTTGAGTTCTCCTTGCGCAAAGTTTGTGCCATTGTCTGTGATTATGTTGTGTGGGATGCCGAATCTCGTCACGAGGCTACAAACAAATTTTAGTGCCGTAGCACCATCGGCTTTTCTCACTGGCTTTGCCTCAATCCACTTACTGAACTTATCAATAGCGACCAGGAGGTATTCATGACCACCAGGAGATGATTTCTTTAACTTACCAACCATATCGAGCCCCCGGACCGCAAACGGCCGGGTGATAGGTATGGTCTTCAGCTCTTGGGCTGGAGCGTTTGGTTGAGTAGCATAGTACTTGACAACCGCGGCAAGTTTTCACCAGCTTATCGGCGTCTTCTTTAGCTGTTAGCCAGAAATCCTAACCGAAAGGCTTTGCAACGAGGGACAAGGCGGCGTGATGCCCGCAATCCCCTGCATGGATCTCTCTGAGGATTTCAATGCCATCTTGACTGGAGACGCATTTGAGAAATACCCCGTTTGCGCTTCGTTTGTAGAGCTGTCCATCAACAATTGTGTAGGATTTTGCTCGTCTATGATCTGTCGTCGTGGACCTCGTCCTCCGGCAACTTTTGATCAATGAGGTAATCCAAGAACGGCTGAGTCCAGGCCGGAATGACTGCCATCACTTCCTTAGCCGGAGAAACTGCGGATCGGGATTTTACGGGTTTGCACCCTTCACCGAGGGTACTCGCAGATGCTCAAGGAAAATTCCGGGCGGAGTTGGCTTCTGCCGGATCCGAGCTTGGACAGCATGTCCGCTGCTGTGTTATCGTCTCTCCGACGTACTTAACTTCGTATCCGAGGAAGCACTTGGCGATCTCGTCAACTTCGTCTCGTAAGCCGCCATGACGGAGTTTACGGCGTTCCAGGTTCCGGCTACTTGTTGTGCCACCAGGTCGGAATCTCCGCAGCATATGATGTGCTTGATCCCAATTTCCTTAATGCGCAGACCGTGTAGTAGAGCCTCGTATTCCGCCATGTTGTTGGTTGCTTTGAAGTGAATCGCAGAACGTACTGCAGTTCTTCTCCGGTAGGTGACTTGGGTAACTCCAGCCCCGAGCCTTGATGTTGCTTGGATCCGTCAAAGTGCATGACCCAAGCTTCGGGTTCCGGCACAGGTGTGCCCTCCGGTGCTTCAGTCCAATCTGCGATGAAATCCGCTAGAACTTGAGACTTGATTGCAGTTCGGGCTTCGTAGTTGATGTCGAAGGCGGATAACTCGATGCCCCATTTTGCTACGCGTCTGTTGCGTCGGAGTTGTTGATGATCGTTGCAGGGGAGCCTTGCTCACCACTGTCATTGGATGCTCCTGGAAGTAGTGTCTCGTTTCCGGCCTAGAAAAACTCCGTAAGCCAGCTTCTGAAAGTGAGGGTATCTCTGCTTGGATTCCGTCAAGACTTCGCTAATGTCATAGACAGGCCTTTGGACTCCGTGCTCGAATCCTTCTTCCTTTCGCACCACCACGATTACGAGGCTGATAACTTTGTTGGTAGCCGCTATGTAGAGGAGCATAGGCTCTGACTCAGCTGGAGCTGCCAATATAGGTGGGGAGGAGAGTATGTTCTTCAACTCCTGAAGTGCTTTATCTGCTGTTTCATCCCAGACAAACTTGTCGGTTTTCTTCAGCAGCTTGTAAAGAGGTAAGGCTTTCTCGCCAAGACGGCTAACGAATCTACGATTGCCGCAACGCAACCAGTTAATCGTTGCACGTCTTTGAGACAAGTTGGCCTTTTGATGTTCAGGATGGCCTTGATTTTTTCCGGGTTAACTTCAATGCCTCTGTGAGAAACAATGAAGCCAAGGAGTTTTCCTGCTGGTACGCCAAAGACGCACTTCAGCGGATTCAACATCATCTTGTACCGTCGGAGATTATCAAAGGTTTCCTTGAGGTCGCTCAGCAGGTCGGATCCCTTCCGGGTCATGACCGCGATGTCGTCGACATAGGCGTGCACGTTCCGACCAATTTGGTCTTTCAGGCACCGCTGCATCGTCCGTTGGTATGTGGCACCTGCGTTTTTCAAACCAAAAGGCATGGTAACATAGCAGTATGTGCCAAAGGGTGTGATGAAAGAGGTCGCCTTTTGGTCGGACTCCTTCATCAAGATCTGATGATACCCGGAATACGCGTCAAGAAAACACAGAAGTTCCGCCCCTGCCGTCGAATCAATGACTTGGTCAATGCGCGGCAAAGGGAACGGATCTTTCGGACAGTGCTTATTCAAGCCGGAGTAATCGATGCACATTCTTAGTATTTCAGATTCTTTTTAGGTACAAGGACGGGGTTTGCGACCCAATCGGTATGGATAACTTCTACTACAAAACCTGCCTCTAGTAACTTTGCTAATTCCATTCCTATGGCGCGGCGCTTCTTATCTCCAAAGCGTCGCATAGCTTGCTTCACCGGTTTTGCGCCCGGATTTATGTTGAGGTAGTGCTCGCGAGTTCCCTTGGTACTCGGACATGTCAGAAGGTTGCCACGCGAAGATATCCATGTTAGCTCGAGGAACTCGACGAGCGCTTTCCTATTTGGGGTCCATATTGGCTCGACTGAAACCTGCTTGGAGCTGTCTCCTTCAATGAGGTCATGCTTCTTGGTTTCTATCGCGGCCTTGAACGAGGTCTTCTGTTCGGAGGTCTGCTTCTTGGTGGTCTGCATCTCGGTCGGATCCACCGCGGCTCTGTAGCCTTGCAGCTCCTCTCCGGATATGACGGATTCTGCAAAGGCGGCTTCGCCCTCCTCGCAATCCCTAGCTTTCTTGTAGTCTCCGGACACGGTGATCCAACCGTTAGGACCCGGAATCTTGAGCTTGTTGTAGATGTAGCATGCCCTGGCGTGGAACTTGTGGTAGGTGGGCCTGCCGAAGATCACGTGGTAGGAGCTTTTGAAGGGCACCACTTCAAACGTGATCATCTCTTCGCGGTAATTGTTCACATCGCCGAAGGCCACGGGAAGTTTGATGCTGCCCAGAGAGTTTGCCTTCTTACCCGGAACCACACCATGGAATTCAGTGGTGCTGTGCTTGAGTTGGTCCTTGGTGAGGTTCATTTTCTCCAGGGTCTCCAGGTACATGATGTTCAGGCTAGCTCCTCCGTCCATAAGACACTTGGAGAAGTCATACCCGTCGATGCGGGGACTCACAACCAGAGCGTAGCACTCTTTGGGGATGACGGCCGGATGATCCGACCTGTCAAAGGTGCAGGCTTTCTCCGACCACTTGACATACTGCGGCACAGCCGGAACTGTGGCGTTCAAGATCCGGAGCGCCGATTTTTTCGCGCGGACAGTGGGGGTTCCGAGGAAGGTGTGGTAAGTTCCGACACTCTTCTTGCCAAAGGGGTTGGACTTGTTTGCTGCGGTACCCTCCTTGGGTTCCGGCGAAGCGTCATCCTCGTCCATGGCCTCGGAACTGTCCTCCTCTTTGTCCTTGTTCTTGCCCTTGCCTCCTTTGCCGCGTGGGCGGTGCTTCCGGGCTCGCTTGTATCCTGCCTCCGGGTCATTCTTCAGATCATTGACCCATTTGCAGTTGCGATTTGTGTGGGTGGATTTGCCCGTAGCCGGATCCAGATGGGCCAGGCACGGCATATCCCTGTATTCTTTCGTACGTTTGGGGGCGCGGGATCCGGCTGCGGTGACGTCGCGCGCTGCTGGCCCCTGCCTGCTCCGCCTCCACGTCCGCGGCCTCTTCCGCCTCCTGGACCTCCGCGTTGGAACGTCATGGCTACCATGTCGGATCCTCCGCCCTTCTGGTCTTCAGGGGGTTCTTCCGCTTGTTATTGTTGCTGACGCCGTTATCACGGTTTTTTTTTCTGTTGGTGCAGGGGTATGGCTGTAGCTGCAAGATCTCCGCCTGCGTCATCATCGGCGGCAGTATGATCGCTGGCGATGTTTATCATCTCATCAAAGTGAGTTTGTTTGCGTTCACCGGCAGGTATGGCGCAGCAGCCCGCCACGCGCAAACCACCAATGAAGGCGTGCATTCTGTGCGGTTATCTACGTTCACTCGTTCCTGGTTGCCAACCATCGGGTGAGGAAACTCCTAGATGTCTCACCCTTCTTCTGGATGCAAGCTTGAAGATCGCTGGTGGTGGCCGGTCTCTTGTAGGTACCCCTGAAGTGGTTCTCGAAAGCCTTCTTCAAGTCCAACCAGCAAAAGATGGTGTTCTCTTCGAGATCGCTGAGCCAAACACGAGCTGGACCAATAAGGTACAACTGGAGCATGCGGCAGGCTATATTCGGGGTTCCTCCGGCGAAGGTTACTGCATTGTAGTAATCCTCAATCCAGGTATCCGGCCTCTCGCTGCCATCATAGTGCTTCAGGTTTCCTGGTAGCTTAAGGTTCAGGCTTCTTGGCTTTGGTTCCTCTCGGATCATCTGGCCAAAGCACCTTGGACCGATGTAGTCGGATCTGTATTCGTTGAGGCGATCCCGGGCATCACGGGGGGCACCACCGGGTGACTTGAGCGGGAACGGGATCTCGGCCTCTGCCTCCGCCTCCGCCTCCGCCTCCACTGGGTGGCGGTGAGGGAGATCTGCGAGGGGCCTGTAAGACGTTCTTCCGCCTTCAGATTCTCGGCGTGGTTCCCGCGGCTGGCTCCGGCTTCGGTGGCTCCTTTCCTCTTGGTGGTGGTCGCCTCCGTCGTTCCGGCTCCTTCGTGGCTCGGTGCGTACTCCTCGTTCGGCTCCTCCTGGGTTCCGGGTCGCGTCCTTGGCTTCTGCGAGGCTCAGGTCGCGTTCTTGACTCCGACGAGGCTCGGCTCGCGGTCTTGGTTCGGCCTCGAGTTGCTCCAGCGTACGCTCGTTCCTGTCTCTAGAGCTGGCATCGCGTCGCGGATGTTGATTCCCCTGGCCCATGGGGCCTGGGGTTTCCGGCAGGACTGCGACGTCGAGGGGGTAGCGGAGGACGCGAAGCTCGGGGTGGTGGTGATGGAACACGGTATTTGTCTCTGCCAGTGTACATCGCCCTTTCCCTTTTCCTGATCTTTCGGAGCTGAATCCGATGGTATTGGGATTGGATTTGGATGATCTCTGACTTTCCTCCTGCGCTCCGTAGATCCGGTGCGCGACTCGTCATCACGATGTTGACTTGGTATGGCGTCCTTCTGCGCGGTGGATATGCATTGTTCCGGATTGGATGCTAACCTGCGCGAAGTGTCTGCCTTGCTCTGTTGCTGCATTGCTGAAGCAACGAGCTTCCGGACGTAGTTGATGTCAATCTCCTCGTCCTTCTTTTTTAGGAGCTCTGCAGCCTTCTTCATGTTATCCTTTGGAGTTGCGAGCGGCTGCTCTGTAGGTGTTGCGAAGGTAATCTTGCGGGGAAGGATGGCCTCTCGCCTGATTCTAGCTTCTTCCTCCTGCACAAATTTTACCTTGGCCTCCCAGTGCTTCTCGAGTTGCCTGACCTTTTCGAGAGATTCATCAACCTCGCGGTCCTTCTTCTGAAAGTGGTCCACGAAGTTCGCCGCTATGGTTCTTTCTTCTAGCATCGCGGCTGCGGTCTTGGCAAACTTCTGAGCTGTCGCTAGCATCTCCTGTCTCTTGGCTTCTAAGGCCTCCGGATCTGCAGCTTCCTCGGGAGTTATTGGTTTGTTGAGGATATCGGACTTTGCGACTAAATCCATGCGTGCTTGTTCGACCATCTCTTCCGGAGACAGGACATCGTTTCGCGGTCGTGCCCGATCTAACGGAGACCTTACGTTGGATGGTCCTGGGTCGGAGTTGGAGGCTTCGTCTTCCGTTTCCGGCTGATCCAGCGGTGCCACGGTTGCTAGAACCTGCATCGGCTGGGCGGATTCCACTTCAGCTTGCTCACCGCCTCCGAGTTCCTCGAGCTTGCGGTTGAATTCCTCTGTATTCATGGATGAAGCACCGTCATCTTCTTCCCCAATTGCGAGCTCCTTCGTCAAGCGATTGTATTCTTCTGTGCCTATTGAAGAGGCATCATCGGAATTTGGGCTGAGGATTGATTCCTCAGGGTTTCCGGCTTCTTCTTGTCCCGGAGCGTCGCTGTCTCCGCTTCTGGCAGATCCGGAGCTACGTTGTTTTCGGGTCCCTCAACCTGCAAAGGATCGGCCTCGTCCTGGTGGAGGGCGTCTCCTGCGGTATGAGCCAAGAAGTGCGAAGTGACACCTTTGCTTCTCTAACACCTGGGAGACCCAGGCGGATCCGCATTGGTCTTCCACCGTTTCTCCTGCTCGGGGCGGATTGGGTGGGTTTTGATTTTCCTGATCTAAGGCGGAATCTTCCTTAAGAAGCTCTGCGACTGGATCGGATCTTCGCGACGGCGTCCAGCTCAGCGGCGGACGCGTCGGCGTTACTTACAGTGCGTTTCCGTCGGAATCGACGGTCTCGCCGATGAAGATGTGGATGCCGCCGATTGGGACGATGGAAAGCTTGACGGGGTTTGACCTAGCCGGAATCCAGAATTCGTCCGGAGGGACGATCGGAAAACTCCCAGCGTAAAGTACGCGCCCACAGCGATCGAGTCGTCGTAGCTTCCCATGGCGGAGCCCTCCCGGTTCCGGCCTCCAGACGCCTCAGGCCCCACGGTGGGCGCCAGCGTCGTTGCCCTAATCGACAATACCTCGGAGGAGGGATCCTCACGAGGGGAGAAGAAGTAGGGGCCATAGGGCGAGTGCACACGGGACGGTGGTACGCGAGTTACCCAGCCACGGGCACTGCACGATGACGGGGCCTACTGCTGCTTGTCGAATTATCCGGGCGCTTGCGCGTTGTTACAATGGTTGTGGTTGTGCCTCTAGGGCTCCCAGGATCCGGCTTATAAAGGCGCACGGATCTAGGGTTTACATGGAGAGTCCTAGCCGGAATACAAGTTGCCTAACTACGGTACAATATCTTGCCGTGTACGTCAAGGATCCGCCTTCCTTATGGCCATTGGATCCGGATACTTTATGGGCCTCCACGGATCCGGCCTCCTTCGTAGGTCGGTTAGGATCCGGCTCCAAGTTCCTGGACCGGACTTCATCCTTCTTGATCAACAGCAACTGGGCCGCCCGATGGGCCCCATGCCACCATCACCGTCTGTGGGCCACCCGGGCTTGCCGGATCTAGGCCATGTCGTAGATATACCCATAAAGTATACCCACAACGTAGCCCCCGAAGTTCTCCGAGATTCATCATTCTTCCGCCTTCATGTAACCCGGAACCGAAGAGAATCTTGAAGAGCTTCAAAACTTTCCTGTTTCCGATATCATTCAATCGGAAATCCTCACGTCTTTCAGTTTCGATAATGTAACGGAGTTTGCACTTTTCCCGCGCACAACTTCCTATCTTCCCGCGCTAATTTTTCGGAGATGCGAATCTTTAGCCGGAAATTTCGGGAGCGCACGGTCAAATCACCTCCACGTCATTTTACCGTTTTTAACCCAAGACACGTGTCATGCATCCAACGGTGAGACCGTTCAGTTTCCGCCGTCGGATCCGGAACGCGAATCTCCGCGCGTGGTCTATAAATACCCCGTCGCGCGGTGACTTCTCATTCGTTTCACCCGCCTACCACTTCATCTTCTTCCTCCCGCCGCGCCGCCAGCCAGATCTCAACTCCGACGAGCTCCGCCGCAGTGATCTTCGCGCCCAATCGCTCCAAGCTTCCCTTCGCTCCAAGATCGTCGCGGTTGATCGGGAAATCTTCCCCGCCGCCGATTCGTGGTCACGCGGGCCGCTTTGCAGCAAGTTCGGCGACCTCCATCCTCGCCGGAGCTTCGTCGGTTCGCCGCGCCATTGACGGTACGTGCGCCGGAGTTGTAGAAGAAGAAGTAGTGTAGGATAGATTCCGGTTACTCAAACACTTTGCATGGGTGCAGCCGGAAGCATGCCGATCGACTCACATTGTACTGGTAGTTCTCCGAACAGCCCGGATCCCAGTTCATTAGAGCCTATCTGTCCGGATCCCATAGCATATCTACCACCATATGTTTCCGACATCCGGCTAGCTCAACCTTTTTCCGCATCTTCCAGCACCAAGCTAGGCCGGATCCCAACCGCGCAAGAAATTGAAGAAGAACTTCAAGGGCAAGCTAGGCTGCCAAGGTGCAAGAGACGGAGAACAAGAAAGCCTCTAAGGCCCGGAACCGCGAAGGGAGAGGGGTCAATGGTGGCCCTGCGAAACCACTGATACGGAGCTTAGAGAGCTCCAGAACGAAGGTATGATCTCCGCTCACTGGAGTTTCATACGCGACACCGTCGTCCCCAAGCCTGGAGCCGGAGAAGTGGTTATGACTAAGGCTTGGGTGGAACGCGGTTTATCGCTTCCCTGCTCGGAATTTTTCCTCTCCGTCCTCAACACGTATGGACTTCAACCCCACAACATCTGCCCCAACTCCTACCTCCTGCTGTCCAACTTCGCAACTCTCTGCGAAGGGCATCTCGGAATCCGGCCAGACGTCAAGTTATGGCAGTTCTTCTTCCGAGTGAAGAAAGAAACAAAAGACAAAGCTATGCTGAACTGCGGGAGCATGACCTTCATGCTCCGACCTGGTCGTATGTACCCTCACGACTCGCACGAATCCGTCCGGTACTGGAACGCCGGATGGTTCTACGAGAAGAATGTGTCAGTTCCGGAGATCCATGATGGTCTCCCCAAATTCAACAACGAGCCTCCGGAAGAGCTCGCAGGCGGAGCTTCATCCCGCCGCTTTCCCTAACTCCCATTCTGGAGAAGGCAGCGCGGAGAATCTCCTGGTTAGTCCACGACGGCTAACCGGAACCCAGCTTACACCGAGCTGGTTCACTCGGCGGATCCAGCCTCTTCGATACAACGCGCGATTAATCTGCGCATATACCGGGGCGGACGACCAGCTCCGAGCTACCCGCCATGATCTTCCGGCTGATTCTCTCAAAAGGAGATTCAAGACGCTGGTGAAGGTGGGCCGGGGTCAACCGATCCCGGAACTGATAAAGGATATCTACACGAACGACCAATGTCCTCCGGTAAGCTTTGACTCTTTCATCACTTCAAACTTCACAAGTTTTTGGATATTGACTAACACTTGATATCTTTTCCTCCAGCTCGCTACCTTGGCGGAGGAAAACCTGCGCACCATACTCCGCGTCCCTGTCAGCGGCGACACGGCGGAGGAGGTTCCGGAGGACGAAGAGGAGGAAGAGGAGCAAGAACCCCGCAAGGTAGCTCCTCGACCTGCGAAACGTCCCCGCGCCAAAGCTTCCGGCTCCGAAGCCGGAGCTAGCGGCGAGGCCTCCGCCAAGAAGCCCAAGGTCACCAAGCCCCCTCCGCTCGATTCAAGGAAGGCGGAGCGGGAGCGTTTGAAAATGCTTTCAACAGCAGGCAAACGCTCACGCCCCAACATCCCCGGCGCCCCGTAAGTTTCCGGGCATGGTACATATTTACTTTGATGCATCTGTTACTTATGCGATCTTCTTCTATTTGTTCGCAGGACTCCGACTACCACCGCCACTCGGACCGCCAGCCAAAAACCCATCACGGAATTCATGAAGAAATCTCCGGCTGTTGGTCCTGCTACCCCCGCTCCGCCAAGTGCTTCCCACACTGCTCCCCCATCGTCCCCTCCTCAGGCGGATCAATCTCCCCCTCCTGCCGCAAACACTCCACCGGAGATAATTCCGGTCAGCAGCGAAAAGGTGGGCGGAGAGGATCCCAAGGCCAAAGGCCCTGCCCAAGAAGAAACTCGAGATCAAGGAGAGGTTGAGGTTACTTCCTCCGAGAAGGCCGGAGCCGGTGCTGGCGACGTCGTCGTTTTTCCGAAGAACTTCGGAGATCCGGCTGACCTCACTTCCACCCCCAAGGCATATGCTACGAAATTCTTCAAGCAGCTCACAGAGGCGGAAAAATGGGAGCTTGAGCAAGACTTGCTCAATGCTATGCTGAACAATGCTTGGGGGAAGCCGGATGCCGGTACATCGGAAATCCAGGACTTCAAGAAGGGCGTCGGCGAGTTCCTCGACAAGCTCATCTGCAAACAAAAGGTACTCCCCAGTAGCCCCCAAGCATGTAAGCGGAAACAAGTATTAGTTAGCGCTTAAATGCTTTAGAGTACCGCCACTTTTGGGAAGATTTATTTAAAATGTTACAGTAGCCCCCAAGCATGATGTCGGAAAGATTCCGGCAAAAATGCTTCAAAGGACACCACTGTGTTGTAAGCGGAATTTTGACTCCTGCTTTGTCTGCTTTTTACAGGAACAGCAGGCACTGCACTATGAGCTGCATAAAAATATTGCTCTGCAGCGCCGCGTTGGGTCGCGGAAAACATCCGGACCCTTACGATAAGAATGCGGAACTGAACAAACAGCTGGCGGATGCCCAAGGTTGGTTTCCGACCTTTCTTGTTGTCAGTTCACGTTCCGACTTTGAATTGTATCTAACTTGAATCCTTGTAGGCGCATCTTCCTCCCTGCTACGACCTCCTCCGAGCTGGAAAACCTGCGCTCCTCCTACCAAGAACTGGAGATAAAGCTGAAGGAGCGGAGCAGCAGAAGGAGCGTGCCGAGAAGCATGGCGGAGAAAAACTCCGAGCTTATCAGGGAGAAAGGCGAATCGTCTGAAGCGAAATGCTGATAGCGAGACCATCAAGAGGCAGCAAAAGGAGCTCAATGGACTCCGGAAATATATGGAGACCGCGGAGCACCATTGGGACCTGCTGGCCGAAAATATTCTGGGTACTTATACTCGGAATTTCTTGTCTTGATGCTTTGTTTTCTCGTGCTCAACTTGAATTTTTACTCTTGTATTTTTGTGCAGAGCCACTCGGATACCCTGAAAAGCGCCGGAACAAATTCCCCCGGGATGACGTTCTTTCTCTCGCTGGCGATGACTGCAAGGATCTTATATCCGCTTCTCGGAAGATATGCCATAACTTGTCCCTGAAGAGGAGCCGCACAGTCTGCGCAAGCTGATCAAACGTATGGATATTCTTCCGGAGCTGGTGACGGATCTACAAGCGTCGTCTGCCCGAGGTGCAGCTGCTATGACTCTAACCATGTGCTTGGCGCATAACCCGGAGATGAATCTGGATCGGGTGTCTTCTGGTGTTCCTCCGACCGCAGATGTCGGAAGCTTCTTGATGCGGTGAGCGGCTATGACACCCGCATCGCGAGGATCCGTCACGAAGAATTCTACGACAAGGTGGTTCTCCCGCAGACGAGCCCCTTGAAGATGAACTCCAAAAAGAGCGCGACGCGGAGGCCCGTCTGCGGAATCCGGAACCCAGTTCACCTGGACCAGCTCCAAGGATGCTCCCGAAGAGGAAGAGCCCAAGACCAGCGCTGCAACCTCCGACGAAGATGAAGAGAGCGATGAAGATGTGTCGTCTCCGGCTGTCGGCGCCAAAGGAAAAGATCCAGAGGCAACTGCTTCTCCGTCCAAGGCGGAGTGAAAACGTTTATGTCCTGCGGGATAAAACAATGCATCATTTTGGCCCCAGCGAGGGTTTGTAATATAACTTAAATTCTTAAGTAGTTAGGGACGAAACAAGCATGCATATGTGGGCGGAAAATACTTATCCTGCTATCCGTTTATATATTATTTGCATGTATTGTTTCTTGAAAGCAAGTGCTGGTTTGATAATTTCCGGCTTGCCCACTTGACCTTCCACGAGCCGGAAAACCCGCGCGCGGCGACGAAGCCCAATGGCAATCCGTCAATAACCGCGGAAACAAGCCCCCAGCCCAAGTGCCGGAAGTCGCTACCAGGAATCCATGGGTTCGCAACAGAAAAAATTTCCGCCAGAAAACTTAAGCTTACGTCCTAAGGGACGATTTTGAAAATCACAACTTTCATACACGCCTAGGCGGAAAGATCCAGCTCTGCGGTTTTAGTCGGAAAAACATACACGATCCAGAAATGAAAAATTAAAGGAGGTAAAAGACTCTAAGAGTGAACCAAAAGCTTTATTTCATTGATCATGTATCATAGATATTACAAGGTATGTAATGCGTAAAGCGCTAAGTGTGGAAAGGAAGTAGCTGTGCTATGTTCCAGGGACGATCTGTTTCATCATATATGTCACCCGGATCTTCTCGTTTTCGTTTCCGATGCCAGTTGGCAGGTCTATCCTTTAGTTCCCGGAAATCAACGAGATAGTAGGATCCGTTGTGTAGTACTTTCTGATGACAAAAGGTCCTTCCCATGGAGTTTGCAACTTGTGATCTTTCACCTGGCGAAGGCGGAGGACTAAGTCTCCGACCATGAACGAGCGGTTCCGAACTCGACGGCTATGATAGCGTCGGAGCTGGTAAATGGTGGAGCGTTGGTCGGCTAGATTCCGAGCTTCTTCGATCAGGTCCACAGATAGCTGTCGAGCCTCGTCAGCAGTTTCTTCATTGTAGGCGGAAACTCGCGGTGAATCATGGATGATGTCGGTGGGAGCACAGCTTCGGATCCGTATACTAGAAGAAAGGAGTAAATCTGTTGACATGTTAGGGGTAGTTCGTAAACTCCACGAACGAGTCCAGCTCATCAGCCCAAGCTGCTGCGCGGCGCAGCGGTTCTTCAAGGCGAGTTTGATTCCGGCTAGTATAAGGCCATTGGCTCGTTCGACCTGACCGTTGGATTGTGGGTGAGCCACAGATGCAAGGTCGAGCCGGATCCCAACTTCATCGCATAATCCTTGAGTTCTCCTTGCGCAAAGTTTGTGCCATTGTCGTGATTATGCTGTGTGGGATGCCGAATCTCGTCACGAGGCTACAAACAAATTTTAGTGCCGTAGCACCATCGGCTTTTCTCATGGCTTTGCCTCAATCCACTTTACTGAACTTATCAATAGCGACCAGGAGGTATTCATGACCACCAGGAGATGATTTCTTTAACTTACCAACCATATCGAGCCCCAGACCGCAAACGGCCAGGTGATAGGTATGGTCTTCAGCTCTTGGGCTGGAGCGTTTGGTTGAGTAGCATAGTACGACAACCGCGGCAAGTTTTCACCACTTATCAGCGTCTTCTTTAGCTGTTAGCCGTAAAATCCTAACCGAAAGGCTTTGCAACGAGGGACTGGGGGCGGCGTGATGCCCGCAATCCCTGCATGGATCTCTCTGAGATTTCAATCATCTTGACTGGAGACGCATTTGAGAAATACCCCGTTTGCGCTTCGTTTGTAGAGCTGTCCATCAACAATTGTGTAGGATTTTGCTCGTCTGATGATCTGTCGTGCGTGGACCTCGTCCTCCGGCAACTTTTGATCAATGAGGTAATCCAAGAACGGCTGAGTCCAGGCCGGAATGACTGCCATCACTTCCTTAGCCGAGAAACTGCCGATCGGGATTTTCCGGGTTTGCACCTTCACCGAGGGTACTGCAGATGCTCAAGGAAAATTCCAGGCGGAGTTGGCTTCCTGCCGGATCCGAGCTTGGACAGCATGTCCGCTGCTGTGTTATCGTCTCTCCTGACGTACTTAACTTCGTATCCGAGGAAGCACTTGGCGATCTCGTCAACTTCGTCTCGTAAGCCGCCATGACGGAGTTTCGGCGTTCCAGGTTCCGGCTACTTGTTGTGCCACCAGGTCGGAATCTCCGCAGCATATGATGTGCTTGATCCCAATTTCCTTAGCGATGCGCGCCGTGTAGTAGAGCCTCGTATTCCGCCATGTTGTTGGTTGCTTCGAAGTGAATCTGCAGAACGTGCTTCTTCAGTAGGTGACTTCAGGTAACTCCCCCCCGAGCCTTGATGTTGCTTGGATCCGTCAAAGTGCATGACCCAAGCTTCAGGTTCCGGCACAGGTGTGCCCTCCGGTGCTTCCCAATCTGCGATGAAATCCGCTAGAACTTGAGACTTGATTGCAGTTCGGGCTTCGTAGTTGATGTCGAAGGCAGATAACTCGATGCCCCATTTTGCTACGCGTCCTGTTGCGTCGGAGTTGTTGATGATCGTTGCCAGGGGAGCCTTGCTCACCACGTCATTGGATGCTCCTGGAAGTAGTGTCTCAGTTTCCGGCTTCCTAGAAAAACTCCGTAAGCCAGCAAAGTGAGGGTATCTCTGCTTGGATTCCGTCAAGACTTCGCTAATGTAATAGACAGGCCTTTGGACTCCGTGCTCGAATCCTTCTTCCTTTCGCACCACCACGATTACGAGGCTGATAACTTTGTTGGTAGCCGCTATGTAGAGGAGCATAGGCTCGACTCAGTGCCAATATAGGTGGGGGGAGAGTATGTTCTTCAACTCCTGAAGTGCTTTATCTGCTGTTTCATCCCAGACAAACTTGTCGGTTTTCTTCAGCAGCTTGTAAGAGGTAAGGCTTTCTCGCCAAGACGGCTAACGAATCTACTGATTGCAACGCAACCTTAATCGTTGCACGTCTTTGAGACAAGTTGGCCTTTTGATGTTCAGGATGGCCTTGATTTTTCCGGGTTAACTTCAATGCCTCTGTGAGAAACAATGAAGCCAAGGAGTTTTCTGCTGGTACGCAAAGACGCACTTCAGCGGATTCAACATCATCTTGTACCGTCGGAGATTATCAAAGGTTTCCTTGAGGTCGCTCAGCAGGTCGGATCCCTTCCGGGTCATGACCGCGATGTCGTCGACGTAGGCGTGCACGTTCCGACCAATTTGGTCTTTCAGGCACCGCTGCATCGTCCGTTGGTATGTGGCACCTGCGTTTTTCAAACCAAAAGGCATGGTAACATAGCAGTATGTGCCAAAGGGTGTGATGAAAGAGGTCGCCTTTTGGTCGGACTCCTTCATCAAGATCTGATGATACCCGGAATACGCGTCAAGAAAACACAGAAGCTCCGCCCTGCCGTCGAATCAATGACTTGGTCAATGCGCGGCAAAGGGAACGGATCTTTCGGACAGTGCTTATTCACGTCGGAGTAATCGATGCACATTCTTAGTATTTCAGAATTCTTTTTAGGTACAAGGACGGGGTTTGCGACCCAATCAGATGGATAACTTCTACTACAAAACCTGCCTCTAGTAACTTTGCTAATTCCATTCCTATGGCGGCGCTTCTTATCTCCAAAGCGTCGCATAGCTTGCTTCACCGGTTTTGCGCCCGGATTTATGTTGAGGTAGTGCTCGGCGAGTTCCCTTGGTACTCGGACATGTCAGAAGGTTGCCACGCGAAGATATCCATGTTAGCTCGAGGAACTCGACGCGCTTTCCTATTTGGGGTCCATATTGGCTCCGGAAACCTGCTTGGAGCTGTCTCCTTCAATGAGGTCATGCTTCTTGGTTTCTATCGCGGCCTTGAACGAGGTCTTCTGTTCGGAGATGCTTCTTGGTGGTCTGCATCTCGTCGGATCCGGCTCTGTAGCCTTGCAGCTCCTCTCCAGATATGACGGATTCTGCAAAGGCGGCTTCGCCCTCCTCGCAATCCCTAGCTTTCTTGTAGTCTCCGGACACGGTGATCCAACCGTTAGGGGGCCTTGTACATATAAATTGAGTCATCGGTGCGCAGTTTCTGGTGGAAGACCACTTTCTCGACATGGTCTTGGCCTGGCGTGGAGCAAAATCCTAGATACGATTGGAGAACCAACCTATAATAAGATGGTTAGGAGGGCACACCAAGGATCAAACTGAGCATAAAGATAAAATATTCTTCAGCGGGTAATGCAGATAGTCATGGCGCACCACCTGGTGCGTCACCGGAAAATCGGTGTACCACGAATAAATTTGTTAAATTTGATTTTTTTTTTGCTTTTTCTCGAATTAATATTTTTTGCTCGTTCGTTTTGCTCCTGTTTTGGCTCCATGGCTCGGGTATGGCGGGTGGAGGAGGATGTCGTCAGGGTAAGGTGTGTGGAGGCAGAGGTCGCTGGGGTAGGGTGCGTGGAGGCAAAGACGGAGGCCAAGGTCGCCGAGGCAGGGCACGTGGAGGCGATGGTCGCCGGGGCAGGGCGTGTGAAGGTGGAGGTGGAGGTCGGTGGGGAGAGTGGGAGGCCCCTAGGCCGTCGCGTAGGAGAGGAGGAGCCTTAGGCCGGCGGGGCCAAGGCAGGCGGCAGTCACACATGTGAAGAGAAGATGAGGTCAGTCGGCCAGCTCAGGTGTGAGAGAGAGAGAGGGAGGAGGAAGAGAAGTGGGGAGGAACAAGATGTGGAGGATAAGGTGTGGGTGGATAAGGAGGTAGTGAGGGTAGGTGGCCATGGTAAAGTTAGCTATGGGGTTTCTCCCACCAACCTCCCTAATCGCGTCATGTGTCACGTTGAGAGCACAACCATCTATGCGTAAGGAGAACGGTACACTAAATTAGAGCACTACACATAAATCGAAGTACAAGTACAATAAAAACTAGAGTCCGAAGTATAGTTTTAGAAGTAAAAAATCATCAATTCAGACAAACGATCATAAAATATTTCATTTTGAAATTTTGAATCTCAAAAATAAATGCACGTACAACCTCCCCACACCCGCGCTGTAGAAGAAATTGCACTAAAACTCTACCATTGTGACACTTGTTAGTTGTTAAACATGTCATGTGTCACATTTCGTAACTAGAGAGAAAACAAACAAAACTTCATAAATGTCGGTATTTTTCTCGAGATTATTTCAGAATTTGAATCGATGCAATCTCCTTCTTCCGCCCCAAGTTCATCTTGTTCCACACCTCGTGATTTTCTAATTGTATTCCCAATATCTGATTCTTCCACTACTCGGTCACAAAATTATGTTATATTTCGGTGAATCATGTCAACTCAATCCAATTATACTCTGGGATATAACACTTCGGTTGTTGTTAACCATGGTCATTATTTTGTTCTAGTCATGTGGAGGATTGTTACTTGATGTATATATGCTTTGAGAAAATTGGGGTGTGCATGTATATCGAGACTACACATAAGTTTCCCAGTGTGAGCAAAATGGAGGTCAAGCTACATGTAGCTTTTCATTATTGAAAATTCGAATATCATATTTATAAGTTTCAAAAAAAATCAAAAGGATGTTTGGGTGTAGTCAATGATGTGTCCCACAAGCATGCAAAATTCTTTATATTCTAAGGTACACAAAAATATATAATCGAACAAATTTAGTTTTGAAATATGCACTACTTAATAGACTTAGATTACTCTACCATATAAAGTAGTTTGTGCTGAAATTTGCATGTTTGTAGGGTACACTTTGACTATATCTAGACTTTTTCGGTATTTTTTGAAATTCAAAATTTTTTAAATAAAAAGCTATGTAGCTCAACCTCCATTTGATGTTTTCGTGAATATTCCCTCCTTTTAGCATTCTGTATCTTTACGGGCCTGACCCGTCTAGCATGCTCTGACTGCGGATGGTAGGTGCACTCTCCAAGAGGCAGGGAACTAGGCTAAGTAACGTCTCCGGCCTTGGCTTTCAACAACCGACGCTTTGGCCGAGTGGTTAAGGCGTGTGCCTGCTAAGTACATGGGGTTTCCCCGCGAGAGTTCGAATCTCTCAGGCGTCGTTTCTTTTTTATTTTCTCTCTGTCGCATCAAAGATGCAACAATTTCAACCATTTCGTCTTGCAACTGCTCTTTTTTATTTATTTTTCCTTTCTTGTCTCTCGCACACAAATAATTTATGTCTCTTGTTTGTCTTAATGGTTACAAAATTCCATTTTTTTGTCCTCCTAGTTATTAACACAGTCAATGTTCCTTCTGCAACTGCATCGAGCTGAAGCAGTAAATTCCATCAATTTGGCTTCACTATTTTTCTAAATGTATATTGCTGAAGTAGTTTATAGATCTAAATGTACACCTTCCATGTTCAACAGCTTATTATTCAGGCTCTCTTTATTTGTCTCTTAACACTCAACATCAACACAAAGCATCTGTGAAGTCATGAGCGATCATACAACCAGTTCACCACGTACAGACAGTCATACAGTCGTAAGCTTTTTCTTTCTTTTCATCAATAGGAATGGCAGAAAGCAATGGCGTGCACAAGTGGCTCCCCTCAAGTATACACACATACAACCATAACAGGCGCTGTTTATCATTCACCTATTCATACAGCAAGCATCCCAGGACGAAGAGGATACACTGCAAGTTCCTATCAGATGAGTGTCATCCTGTGCGACAACCCGCCACACGGGAATATAAAGCATGCTGTGGATCATATTCTTGTGGGATGAACAGATCGGTGAATGGGCATGACTGTTCGTTGCGAGGTCACTGCGCAAAAAGAACACCGGTTTCAGACTTGAGCAGAAAAAATGCGACCAAATTGGTCAGTGGGTAAGGCAACAATACTCTAGGCATGCATGACTGATGTTAACAAAAGAATTAACACAATTATTATTGATGTTATAAGGGTAGGAATTAAATGGAGTCGAGGTGGGTTTGGAATCGCGTAGGACCTTTCTGTCGGTGAAAGTTAGATTGAAGGTCCAGCGACTGAAGTAGCATGGCCCGTCTCCTGCAACTGCTTCAGGGTGGACGCGAGCCAGTCCAGCCCGTCATAGAGGCCCTCGCCACGGAGTGCACACGTCCCCTGTATATGCCATATTCTGTTCTTGAGATCATGCAGGCCCATTCCTTCGCTTACCTCCTCCGGGCTCATCGAACCTCTCTATGTGAAGATGGAAAACATAGTGAGTTTAGATTGGCTGAAAGTAAGCATCCACGTGCATTCTCTAATATATGCAGGCTGAAAGGTCATATCTGATTATGTCGGTAATCAACATAAAATTTGATGCCCAAACAGACATGCTAGTAAAGATTTTTTATTTGTGATAACATGATTCTAATCGGACGGCAATTATTAAGATTATGCTAAACAGCTAACATGCTTCTAATCAGAGGGCAATTATTAAGATTATGCTAAACAGCTATCCTTATCAAGATATGTATGGCGACGCAGGCAAAAAATAAGGTTGTCATGAACAGGTAGGAAATTATGCAGTAGCAGTTAATTTAACTTACCAAGTCCTGTTTGTTTGCTAATATTAAGATTATGCTGTTTGCCATCAAAGGGTCCTTGATAATGGTCTGAGAGTGGTAAGGGAATGCAAGTTAGCATGATCTCACGTTCTCGACAAATGTAGTTTAAGCCAATTGGAAGTATGAAATATGTTACCTGGAATTCTTGTCGGGCATCTCCTATCCTTTCTCTGTCCAAAGAATCAACAACGTAGATCTACACCAAATCAAAAGTGGAAACACATCCTTAGCATTGGCAGTGAAAGATTTGTATATGATCCACGCAACAATTCAAACTGTCAATGAACTCAATCAGCAATGAATCAGCTAAACAGCTATTCTGATCAAGAAGTCTAAATGATCTTCAGGTATACAATGCACATCAATCTACTCAGCCAACAGCTAACAGAATAGGAAATGAAATAACATATCCAAAAAAATTAAGAAGTCCTAAGATTTGAGGCTGCAGTTGGAACACATGAGATAAAGCAATGATTTAATATTGTGGGTACTAAAGCACAGCTAAACTGGTAAAATGAAATGCTAAATTTTGATATTTTTGTAATTATTACCAATGCATCGGAATTGCTGAGGTACATCTTCCATAATGGTCTGAGCTTTTCTTGTCCACCAACATCCCAGACTGTAAATGCCACATTTTTGTACTGAACCTTCTCGACGTTAAAACCTGCAGAGGAAAAATCATATCCGGAAGAATTAGACATAAGACCAATGAATGGGAAACTGAGGGCTGCTGTAAAGCCCAACATGCCATCTGGTTCAATTTATTGTCAGAAACTAGATAAAGTTGTGTAAGCTCCCAAATTTTCGCTACTCCCTAATTTTTTTTTATGATGGGTTGTTCTAAGAAACATAATCTGGTAGAAGACAACGTTAACCACTCCAATAACAAGGAGACTCAATTTTAACAACACAAAACCAATTTTTGTATAAGTAATAAAATGAAAGAACGGCATCTTCATGGCATGATCTCATAGTCATATGGAAGCCACACACAATGAGGATAATTACCAGCTTATTCATTATTACCACCTGCATTTTTAGCATGGTACAATAGGGCAACGCCCGACATAAACAAATATAGAAACAATAGTATGATATGCCAGTCTCCTACCTACTGTTGGGACTGTCGAAAGAACCTCCCCCATGTGCAGCCTATACAATATTGTTGTTTTGCCAGCTGCATCCAAACCAAGCATCACAACCTTCAAAAGGTTATTCACCATCAGCAGAAAGAACCAAAGAATGTACTTTGAAGAACGATTTGAAATGAACAGACAGAGCAAGACTTGGTTAAATGCTTCAGTCTAGGCACCACAAACTGTTCGAGTCAAGTCAGATGAAATGGTTGAGATCTTCTGGATTTCGTAAGAAAAAAAGTATTATGAAGAACTGCAGAAGCAATGTACATATATTTAACTAGGCCACCAGCTAGATTCGCCAACTGTCATACTACTTCGTCTTACGCAAAATTAACTGAACTGAGATTCAGTACCCCCATTAATTGCGACTGCACACTGCTAGAGTGCCATCCCAAACCGTTTGGCCACAAATTGCTCACTTCCCTGCAGGGACAGACAAATCCGACCAGAGAACACTGGATTCATCAGCCCTGCAGCGTGCAGTTGACGATTCCAGCCTCAGCAAAGAAACCCCTAAATTAGGAATCCCAGGCCACACCAGGATGACAGGACCCACCCAAGAACTCGGATCGGCGGCTCACCCTGGCCATGGAACTGGCACACGGGTTCAGATTGGCACAGTAACTCGAAGTCTGGTCGGGATTTGTGGGCGATTCAAGCAAGCCCCGGGCTCCAGGAGGGCTGGTTCGATTAAAGCAGGCACATCGAGAAATTTATAACTAATCCAAAGAACTGCGCCGCATCGAGAAAGCTCCAAGAACCTGCAAGATCGAGCGCCTAGGTACCCCCGAAGCGAGGGAGATTGAGAGGGAGGACAGAGATCATGGGTAGATTTTTACCCGCATCTCCTTGGTGGAGAAGAAGTTGTCGAAGAGCCTGCGCAGCGCCTGCCCCATCTTCTTGCTCCCGCTTCCTACTTCTCCCTCCTCTCTCTCTTGATTGAGTGAGTGAGAAGTGAGTGGGGTGGATTCTTGGGCAGCTGTTGCTCCCTGCCGGGGTCCAGTTCAGGGGGCGGGTTAGGTTGGTGAGAGAAGAGTTGGCGAGGAAGAAAGGGCAGCGCCCACGGTTGGAAACTTGGAATACTCGTCGTGGGGTGGAACATTCTAAGTTCAGCTCCTTCACGGCGAGGTTTTTGTTTGCTTGACTGCTGCTACTTGCTATGACACCTCCAATTTCAGTACTACCAATTCTCAAAAAAAAAAATCAGTACCAGTACTAATTAATAAACTGAGCAATCCAACATCTAAGCTTTGATTCGGATCCAGCTATATTCCTACTTTGAACAGCGTGTACAATTAAACGTGGTTAGAGAGACGTTTAGAAATAATAAAACAGTTTTTTAAAACATTGATGTTTAGACTAGCTACAGGGGAGTACCATAGGTAGTACTCGTGCATGTCATATTGACAAAATTTTAATGTGATAAAATAATTAACGAGAAGAGAGGTGAAAATGGTACTCCCTCCATACCGGTTTATTAGGCCTCTAATGGCAGGCTCTGCGACCAAGGTTAGCAAGGATTGGCCAGAAAGATTTTGCTCTCCCGTTTTTAGTCCAATCAACACTCCCGAAAAGTTCCAGAACAACCTTGTTTAAGGTGCTAATTAATTAGGCCATGTGAAGAGACGAAATATGCTCATGCATTTGCATGCCCGCAATTTTTGTATCTCCTATTTATCCTCTGTGTTGGGCATGCATTGGTCACGAAGTAGTATTCACGTAGCGAAATTAATGGAGAGGGGGTGGATGAGCGGTTTCAGAGGAGGAGTGGCTCCACGCGCGCATATAAATCGTTGTATTTATTACTAATTGAGCCCTGTTTATTGGCATTGTTTTATTTTTGATAGGAGCCCAGTAAACCGGCATAGAGGGAGTATCATAGGTTACGGTATCATAACACGTAAAACTAGAAAATTTGGTAGCAAATGCACCATGTACATAAATTATAAATTTATATTGAAATTCTACAAAATATTAAATTTAATAAAACTATAATACTACCTTATAATATTATGCATTATAGGGGTGGTATCATAAACTAGTATCATTTGCATAATATTAATTTATAATATTTCCTATTGTGACTAGTCTTACGTATCTTCTACTTTCCATTAAAGAAATTCTCTCAGCAAGGTATCCAAATCATAACCATCTCTAAACAATAATAGCTTGCCACCTAATGCAAAGGAATTTTTGTTTGAGTACATAGTTGTGAACCTGGCCACCTACGGTCCATTATTGCAAGTGCGTTGATGCTAACAGATCGGTCCAATCGCTATTCTTCTACTCTATTGACATGTGAAGCTAGAGCGCTAGATGGATTTTATCTTCAAATCCTTCTTTATCAATGTTCCCACACCCACGTAATAACTTAAAAGGTGATTTGTTTCTGTCTTTTCATCTTCTCCAAACAAGAATAACCGATGCGGAGATTAGCCTTTATAAAAGTTGATCTCGATTTCACTAGGGGTCTCCCCACACGCTCATCTCATACACCCTACGCCTCGAAAATTTCGGCTGCCGCAATCAACTGCTCCGTCTCTAATCACGCCAGCGCCATCATCGAAAGCAGTCTGCAAACGCAACGCCTCTTCTTCTCCTTAGCTACTAGGTTGTGATGCTTCTGCTCTCCTGCTCCTCTCCTTGACATCAGCCATATTGGCCGCCACATGCTATGGTTATGGTTCAAGTGGGGGGTTGGTCGGCAGGTTAACACTGCCAGCGGACGGCGTCTCTAAATGTATATGCTAGTGTGTGCCCAGGATCTTTGTGTGCCTCTTTCTTCTCACCCCAAATTGTGTACTAGGAGTATGGCAAGTAGCTAGCTATGTCTTCCGGTTATACTACTATTGTTATTGTGTTTCTTTAGAGTATTCATTTTCTAGTTATGCCACTGAGCATTAATCATGTATGACTGCCATATATCACACTTTGACCTGAAGAGCTAATTCTCTTGATTTTCATTGTCTTAGCCCCCCTATATCATACAATGTGTTGCTACTTTCTCTTAAGATAAAATCGAAGCTCGAGTATTCTGGCAAAAACAAATCTTCCTTACGATCCCTCCGGAAGGGGCTCCTGGAGTGCCTTATATCAGGCGTCCAAGTTACACAGGAAAAGCCAAGGGGAAGAGGTTCGTGTCCTCCGGTACTTCCTGGCTGGCGGGGCCTGTCGGCTGCTCCGTCTTGTCCCCCTATCGTCAGCGACTGGACATGGTGTTGACATTACATGCCCGTAGCGCCAATGTAGCCTCTTAGCCCCATGGTCATCAGCATGGTCTGCTCCATTGTCCACCATATTGTTGACGTCAGAAACCCACCGGCGGGCAATGACTGGTCAACACCGTAGAGTCGGGAACAACTAGGGCTGCGGCTGGCCCTCCCTCAGAGCGACGGCCCGCAAAGCCTCCTGTCGCGCCGATGCAAATTGGGCGTGCCACCTGACCTATACCTGGTCGGGAAGGTGTGGATGATGCCTCGCTTAGTTTCCTGCAGGGCATACACGTACACGTTAAATACGAGCCTCGATCGGCTCTCGGGTTATCTGTGAATCGGCTCATGGAGCCGATCCACCCATGATTCGTCCAAGGTGGCCGAATATGGTGGTCCTGCTTGATCAAGATAAAGCATATGAGATCCACGACGATTTGGGGTTTTCACCGCATAATCGGATCATCCTACTCACGATTGGGCCTCGCGCTCACGCACGGTGATCGCAAGCCAGCCCTAGACAAGGCCTAAAAACCAACACTAGGTTGATCCTCGGAACGTCCTGTCTAGGGGCAGCAAACTACACCCTACATGCCGCTGGATCCTCCAACCCTTTGTAAGGCCTAACTATTGCAGATATTAAACTAATCCTTGATGAATCAAAGAGCAATCGTAACGGATCAGATCTACTAAATAAAGATCAAGCGGGGTGCCCCTGCACCCATGATGAGGTACAAGGACGGCTAGATGCGCAAGGGTTGCACTACGACAGCATATGATACTAAGAACAATGCTAACCCTAACACATCTATGATAACTACGTTGCTCGCCATCAAAAGGCTTCAGACGAGCAACGCAT
Organism: Lolium multiflorum; assembly: GCA_030979885.1. Classification (NCBI taxonomy): domain Eukaryota; kingdom Viridiplantae; phylum Streptophyta; class Magnoliopsida; order Poales; family Poaceae; genus Lolium; species Lolium multiflorum. Next base: position 24,812,853 of record CM061752.1, on the reverse strand, counting down.
GAACAACTAGGCAGGCTCGTGCTGCCTAGATCGCGAGATGCGATCTAGGCAGCATGGTGCTTACCGGAGAAACCCTTGAGACGAAGGGGTTGGCGATGCGCCGAGATTGGTTTGTGGTGAACGTTGGTTGTTGTTTATTCCATAAACCCTAGATACATATTTATAGTCCGGGGGACTTTCTAATGTGGGCGTGCACCAAACCGTGCACGAGATAAACTCTAACTTCTACGTAGCCTACTATATTTAAGATACACGGGCCAACTAGCCCAAACTCCGCGTACAAAGGCCGATTCACATATAGATTCTTCATGTCCATCTTGATCGCGCCGACCTGGTCAAATTCGGTGATAACACATGCCCCTGGTTTTGGAAATGACATTCCCAAAATCATTATGCTTTTTCCGTCGGGTCATGTCATGGCGAAGCGTCGCGTATACTTCATGATGACGTCTTGCCTCCTCGCCTTCTGCGCGATTTGACGGTTCTGGCACCACGTCCTCGGAAAGCTGCTTGGGCATTAAATCGCTTCGCCCCTTTTCATTTGGCCACTCCCATAATTCCTTTCTTCATCCCCTTGCTCCACAGTATCCATCGGCAAACCAAAAAACCCTCATTAGTCCCCATGGATTCTTCCTCTTCCACTGCTTCCTCGCTGTCCCTCCGGTCCTCCTCGCGAGCTCGAGCGGAGGTCGATCGATGGCCATCTACGAGGCCCGCGCCCCCGAATATTGGGACGCGCGGGATGGGACTTCTCAAAGAGTCGGAAGGCAGCGAACCCCTCACCGACGGGAAGAAGACCTTTTCCTCCTTGACGGAGAGCTGGAAGCAACGGACGACCTCTTCCTTCCCAAGGGCGAGGAGAGGACGAAGGGAGGACGACGACGCGAAGCTCCCCTCGGCCGCACCACTCCGCCTGGGTGGACGACGACAGCGAGACGAAGATGAGGATGAAGCCCCCGATGAAGGCTTCGGGAGCAGCGACGAGGAGCTGTTGACACCAATTTTGTCTCGATTATATAGAGACATAATTAAATAAAAAAAATAAGAGAGTTTCCTTACAAATAAAATAAAACATATTTGTCTTCTGGACATTGCGCCAACTACGATGGTCTAATATTGACTAAAATAAGCAAAGTCGCGGTGACAATAAATAATCGACCGCGAGATCAAAATTATACCGGCATCACCTCGACAACCCTATGAAATACTGTCGCGTCATATAAAATTATTTTGTAGAAAGATTTCATCAAACAAAGTTTGCACCATCGCAATATGAGCTAACATGTTACAATCTAGCTAACATACAGGTCATTGGGCCATAACCAAAGAAACTACGTACGTGCAGCTCTACAATGTTGCATGGATTTTGCGGCACCGTGCTTTAATTAACATATAATAATACCCAGCCCATGTCCACAAGCAAGCCAATGCGTTGAGCTTATCCGGCTAACTAGCTGGGTTATTAAAATTATCAAAGCCCACTAGAGAATACATAGCAAAAGGCTGACTGCACAAAGATCTACTCGGCCACGATACCCGCTCGGCCAAGTTTCCTGAACCTGCACGATCGAGAGAACGTGGGCACGTTCCCACGATTTTCTTACGGCGTCACTCAGCCAATCGCCTATATAAAGACCACCCCAGTCCATCGCTGCGGCTAATGACCATTCGCTAATCATCCATCAGCAAACCCAAAATCAGTCCATCGCTGCACGCCCACGCTCGCGCCGCTGCTAGGCTATACTCGCACATACTAGCTGTCGGCCGCTCGTTGTACGTATTGCCGGCCGATCGTCGCCGACGCTGCCGTACGGACACATCGGCGCTCCTACATCTCCACACAAAGGTAATAAAAAGAAGGTCCATACTCTCCTGCTCCCATGGTGATTGTTGCTCCATACAACACATATATTTTCTAGGTTCAAATCCCTACATAATCTAAAGTTCATATCTTGTTTGGTCTCATGACGATCTCTGATCTCATGTGATACACTTCAAGAATAGAACCAAAGTTCATATCTTGTTTGGTCTCATGATGATCTTTGATCTCATGTGATACACTTCAAGAATAGAACCAAATTCATATCTTGTTTGGTTTCATGTGATACAATTCAAGAATAGAACTAAAATGGATATTGATTGGATTGCACATATTGCTCTAAATTGCCCAAATTAATATATCCCTTGTTTTGGTCTCATGGTGAAATCCCATGAAGATACAAATCGGGATAATCAACCAAAGCCTACTTTGGTCTCATAGTGATCATTGGTCCTATGACGATATAAATTAGGTGCACATGATAAAATTATGCTTGCTCCGGTCACATGGTGATTAAGGATAGAAATAGAAGTAAAACTCATGTTGTTTTGGTTTCATATGCTAGTAGAAATTAAGACATATTTGCTAGTCCCCTAAATGGATGAATTATTGTAGCATGCCATTTGCCTAGATAATAAACTTGAGCAGCGTAAACTTCACCTTAAAATAAACCACACTCTACGCATGCTGGCCCATCGGCATATGTTAACTAAAATAAATTATGTATTCCCTCATATGGATGTAAGCATGAATTCCGATAAATTGTTTGATGGGTAAATTCACTCATATTGGTTTCGCACTAGATACGAAGAAGTGTATGTGAAATATTCTGTACTCCATTCCACGTTAGGAGTTACAAAGAAAACTAGTACACCATATTGTTAGTACTAGAATTAAATATAATGATCAAAGTGCTTGTACATGATATTTACTCCATGCATAGTTTAGTCCCATATAGCTAAACTGAACCAAGAAGTTGCCATACGTTTTATCATGCTCCATCAAATATAAAATTGATATATACTTCGAGTTTGGTTACACTACGTGCATAAATGCTATGCTATGTTGGTGATAATACAAATGAGAAGAAATCACAAAACTCCACTTGGTTATGCTACACGTGGGCGTATTGTCACACGGCGTTAGTAATAATACAAGTGAAGTGAAACTCATGAAATATGTTCATATAGAAACACTAGTCTCTCATACAAAACTAGTGCATAAACATATGTGTTGAAACCATATTGCACCATCAAGTTGCATGCATATATTCAATGGAAAGTCCGCATGCTCACAAATCAACATATACTCTTGCTTGGTCACACTACATGCTATGCCATGCTAGTGATGATACAACTAAGAAGAAATAACCATACTTCGCTCGGTTATGCTACACGTGGGCATATTGCTACACGGCGCTAGATATAACACAAGTGAAGCCAAAGTTAATCAAATTCTCATGTGGCATACCTATCCAAGAAACATAGGGTAAAATCATGCCTAGCCAAATCAACTCGCATTTTATACTATCCATCATGCTAGTAATATAGATGAAGTTGAGTAGAAACCAAGCTGGCCGTGCACTGAAAATATAGCATGAGCCGAATGCCGTCAAATAGTGGGTCGGTTGAAATATTAAACTACTATTATCAAATATTAGTACAATTAAATATGTACGCCAAAGTCTAGCTAGACGAGTCTCCAAAATAGACAGATCTAGTCTCCGATGCGATATAAAATAAATTTCCCATATGAGCTTCCATGCTCTAAAATTCAAATATAAAAGCCTGCATCTGTATGCTAATATAAATGCTTCCAAACATGGATTAGCACCACATTGCAGTATCTACTTGTCGTATGCATCAGTATTAAGAGAAAAAAAATGCATTGCTGATACTAGAAGATGTTAGGAACCAAACTAGGCATACTCCTAACTTGTAAAACGAGTTGGTATTATATCCCTAAAGAAACGTGAAAGGCTAATCGTTTTGAGCCATCGCTTCATGCATGTAGAAAAGTTCTGTGCACGTTCCATAGCTAAATTTGCATACGGTTTCTTGTACTGATAATACTAGTACAAGAATAAATGATGATGCATGCGCATATATCCTATCCAGCAAATGTAGGATCAAAGTAAATACTGTGCCTAGCTATATCAAAACTTCATTATATGCTACGTATATTTAAGTAGTAAAATAAATGAAGCATGCTAGGAAAACATATATTAAAAAGATGCCACGTATCTAGGAAGACAAACTTCAAGTTCGGCGAGCAGATTTCATCGACGACCGCGAGGAGGACTTCTTAGTTTATTTCACATTTTTTGTAATAGTCATATGATGTAATCCTATGTAATAGATATGTTGGAATTCTTAATCAGGGGTTTTCTCTCCGGAGATGTAATTAACAGTTCTTTTATGTAAATGTGAAAGTTCTGGAAATAAAGTACCTGCAATGTTTGATATCTTTTATTTATCTTATGCACTGCGCATTTATAATTACTATCTGTCTCTATGACGTGGACGCGTACATTAGTTACTTTTGTCGCCGCCATTTTCCCGTCATCAGATTCTGGCACGCCCGGTGGGACATATTTCTCCCCTCATCTCTGAATTCCAACATAGGATTGCATCATATGATTTTGCGAAGCACATATGTCATACTTTGCGAAATAAATATATTCAAAGGAATATGAAAGAAAACTAATGTGTGGTTTTCTTGATTCATGTGAAGGTATGGAGGGGCAAGTTCAGCAGTTTGTGACCCTCCGCTTCGGTGACCTATGGCTTGATGTGCCATACGGTACACTTGTGAATGCAGCAAGTGAAAGCTGGAAGACTACAGCTGCATCTCCTGCTGAAAAAGAGAAAGAAAAAGAGGTTTCATCAGCACCAAGAGATGGGTTTGTTCCTGCGATGTCAAAGTCAGCTAAGAGAAGGATGAGAGCTGCGGCAAGAGCCGCAAGAGCTGCTGTATATGAGCAGCACATGAGTGTGCACAAGGCTGCTCCATTTGATTCGGTTCCTCCTGGTTTTGAAAAGGTAGCATTCAAGCCTGCAAGCCAGGGAGCTCCGATGACATTTCAGAACACACTTGAAGAGTGGCCTGTTCTTGCCAAAAGAGCAGCTCCACTAAAGATCACATCATCGGCGCGGTCTGTTTCAGCACCGGTTACTCCAACAAGACATGAGCCAGCTTCATCGACTACATCGACCAAAGTTGCGGTGCCGCTCACTCCTTCCAAACTGAAGGTGGGCGCACCAAGCATGGCTCTCCATGAAACATCAGGGGTAGGCTCAAACAAGCCTACTTCAAACACGCCGGCGGCAGCTTATAAGGCTTCCGCGGCGGAGAAAGGAAAAGCGGCGATGGTGGAAGGTACTAAACCTCCTCTACCGCAGCTTCGGGTTGACGCGCCCGAGTTCTTCCCCACATGCACTGAGCCGAGTACCAAACGCTCGCTCATGTGGCAGGGGGTGTACCTCACTCCAGATGATATGAGGACAGGTCATGTCGACCCAACATCAACAATTTCAGACCCCTTGTCATCATCGGTACAAATGCCGTGTCCATCATCTGAAGGTTCATTTGACCCCGTTCGCCACCGTCGTCGCCGGCAGAGTGCTCATCAAGCATGTGTCGACTTTCCAGCGCCCGTCGAGTCCACTGAAGCAAGTCGTCAGCGGAAACAAATTGCATACCCCATCAGAGACAGAGATAGGAATGCTAATGCAAGAATCCATGGAAGGCGTAATATTGAATTCCACAAAATCATGACAAGGAATGTGGGCCAAGCACTGAAAGAGATGTTGCCAGGCCACTCTATGTCAGCAGATGATGTTGGTGGCGAAATCATGCGCCGAGCTCATGCTCTCGCCAAATGGCCGGAGTATGAAGAGTTTGTAAAAGAAGAGCCGAGGAGAAGAGAGTATGTCACGCAGGCTGGTCGTGCAAGTGCAAAGCGTGCAGCTCTGAAGAGAAGAGAGATGGCTGTACGTGCTGATTCAGGTTACAGCAGAATAGAAGGAAAAAGTTCTCCGTCTTCAAGTCAAGTCAGTAAAGGAAAAGTGAGCAAGAAATCAGAAGATACATCAAGAAAAGGAGCCACAACGCTCACTCCATGGCCAGCTCGGAACAGAGTTTCAAGCAACTCATTTGAAGTGTTTAACTCACTGCCAATTGGTGTTAGAGTGCTAACAGATACTAGTGAGACATCCTCCGCATCAACACACTTCAAGAGAAAGAAAGCACGCAAGACTGTCGTAGAAGGTCCTCGCCGAAAGACACGAAGCCAGAAGAGTTCGGACAATGAAGATCTCAGGTCAAGCGATGGTGGGTCTTATAATCCCCTATCAGATGGCACCCCTTGTCCTTCGGAAAGTGAGCGTGAGCCACACATGGATCAGCCGTGTGGCCACATGGGTCACTCCGAGCAAGTCCTAGTGACAAATGAAGCTCGCTCGGTTGAGGAACAATTGGCCACCCTTACGGCTGCACTTCAGCAAAGAGATGATGAGCTAGCAGCCCTGCGAAATAAGATGAGTGATAAAAGCAGCGAAGGACATGGTGGTGCAAGTACTAGTAACCAACCAGGAGGAGCTGCACTTAGCCTTGAGGCGATCCAAAGAATGATCGCTGAAGGAGTTAAGACGGAACTGATGCAAAATCATCACTCCATGCGGCCAGGCTATGTCAAGCCATATCCTCCGGACGTTGACCTCGTTCCCTTCCCAAGCAACTATCGGCAGCCGCAGTTTAGCAAGTTTAATGGAAGCGGGTCACCACATGAGCACATTGCCCATTTCCTTGCAGCTTGCCAAGACACAGCTCATAATGGGGCACTTTTGTTGAGACAGTTCGTGCAAACATTGTCTGGCCCTGCCTTCACTTGGTACAGCAAGCTAGCACCAAGTTCAATCAAAACATGGGAACAAATGCAGAATTCTTTCCTTGAGAGATTTTATAGTACCCAAAGGACTGTAGGCATCACAGAGTTAACCCAGACTGAGCAAGGCATGAATGAGAAGGCAGCTGATTTCATTAATAGATGGAGAAATCTAAGTCTACATTGCCCACAGCCAATCACTGAGCCGGAAGCAGTGCGCATGTGCACAAATAACCTGCTTTCTGATGTGGCCGTGCAGTTACAAGGAGTGCGGCCAATAACATTTGAAGAGCTAGCCTCTAAAGCCACAGATATAGAGAACTATATGCAGCTTAGGGCTCGTCGAACAAAGCCGACGTTCAATAAACCTATGGAGAAAAGTGGCCAGCGGGAGAAACCACCAAGCAAGCCAAGGTCAGCCCAAGCGATGGAAACAACTATGAGCCCTCACTTCCAGTCCGGGAGAGGTGCGCCAAGGAACCAAGAGCAAAGAGGCACACCGCTTGCTAGGAGACCAACTCTCAGCGAGCGTCAAAACAGGGAGTATTCATTTCCGGTAGAAGAAATTGATGATCTTTTTGCGGGTTTAAAGGAGTTGAAACTTATAGAACTTCCCAATCCCAAAAGGCCGGAAGAAGCTTCAAAGTTCAATGAACCAAACTTCTGCCATTACCATCGCATCTTGGGCCATACACTCAAAGATTGCTTTGTGGTAAAGAATATCATCCAGAAAATGATTGACGAGGGGACTATTGATGCGGATCTCCTGAAAAGTATGACGAAGGGAAAGAAGAGGGCGTCAGCAAATGTCGCCACCCTTCAAGATGATTCGGTGAGTTGTGCTTCTTCAAATATAAGAGCAACTTACAATGATAAATTACTGATATTGGAATATGGAATTTCCCCTATGATCATTCCAGGCCATTCGGAAGCCGAGAATCAGCATAAAGGAGAGGCTAACGTACCCTGCAACCATGGTGCATGGCCCGGCTTCTCAGCTTCTCGAGGATCCGAAGATCGGGGGCAGCGGCGGTCAAAACGTCGTGTACTACCCCGAGTGATGGAAGAAGCTCCTCCTCTGCGCTTCGCACCAAAGATATATCAGCACACCACGAAGCGCATGAAGGTCCCTAGTGAAGAATTCAACGTTCTCACTATTGGTGTGTTCGAGGATGAAGATGAGTCTCTTTGTTTTCCTGAAGAAGAACCATTAGAAGTTGATCAGGTTCATCTTAGATCAGGTCGCCAACTAGCAGACCCTTATCCCCCACCTAGGAAGGAGCCAAAAAGTAAGGATGCAGTTCCGAATGATTCGACTGACCCTGCATGTAGGGTGCCAGTCAAGTATGATGTAATCGCACATTTGAAGAAAATACCAGCCATGTTATCTGTGTATGATGCTTTGTGTCTTTCATCTGATATGCGGAAAGCCCTCGTCACGGCACTCACGTTTCCTGAAGATTATAGAGTAGAAGTTTCTCAAACCGAGGTAGAAGAATCTGAAGTTCTAAATATGACTTTCACGGATGAGGACAGACTGTTAGGCTCAAAGAAGCATAACCGACCTCTGCTCATGTACGGTGAGATTGATGTCTTGCCAACAAATCGCATAATGATAGATGGTGGATCAGCTATAAATCTACTACCACTACGTACACTTAATAAGATTGGATATTCCAAGAGAGATTTAAACAAGTCTAATGTGGTGATACATGGTTTCAACCAATCAGGACAAGAGGCCATGGGAACCATTTCATTGGTTCTGAAATTGGATACACTATCCACGTATGTGAAGTTTCACGTCATTGATGCAGCTACCTCATATAATGCCTTACTTGGGCGTCCTTGGTTGCACGACAATCATGTCATACCATCTACACTCCATCAGTGTATCAAGTACACGGATCAGACAGGAGAAACAGTCCGTATATTTGCTGATAAAAAGCCATTCACAATTGCTGAATCATTCTATGCTGATGCAAAGTTTTATTTCGAGCCTGTTGATAAGGTGAAGAAACCAAAGTCAGTGTCTATACCTGAGGCAAATATCGCAGAAAAAATGGTTGCAGACTCCTCATCAAGAAAGAAGACGTACCAATACATACCAAGCAGCCAAAGGAAAGAGGGTGACCCAATATTTCGTGTCATAGATAAATCACGTGACACGAAAGGTACTAATTTCCCAACTCCTTTGCCTCCTTTGGTACAATATAGAATAAAACAGTCTCGAAAAGAGCCGCTCGGTTCAAGCACCAGCGGAACTAAAAATAAAAATGTGACGAACATATCCATGTTAAACAAAGATGATGAATCTCTACCCATTTCTTTGTATGATAACAAAGTCTTGTATATGATGCAGCGAATGGGTTATGACGTCGTTGCCGGCCCGTCCCTATGTGATGGCCGCGGGCAGCTAGCGCCATTCGAAAAGGTGTTATCCCCAGAACAACGCGAAGCTCTACATGAAGACCAAGTCTTAGAAAAAAAGAAACATGGGATAGGATACCAAGTATGCATGGCTTCAACTGAATTTATGGACATGACGGAAGCAGCTCCACAAATGGAAGATGGCAACCAGTCCACTGTCGATGACTTGGAAGAAATAAATATTGGTACGACTGATGATCCTCGTCCAATTTTATTAGTAAACATCTCTCCGAAGAAAACAAGAAAAAATACTATGAATTTCTCTGTGCAAATAGGGATGTGTTTGCCTGGACATATGAAGAAATGCCTGGACTAAACCCGGAAGTAGCTGTCCATCGCCTCGCCATCCAAGACGACGTTGCGCCGGTGAAACAAGCACAACGAAAGTACCGTCCAGAAATACTCCCAAAAATAGAGGCTGAAGTGGACAAGCTAATAGCCGCTGGTTTTATTAGAGAAGTCAAATACCCCATATGGGTCTCTAGTATTGTACCTGTCAAAAAGAAAAATGGTCAGACTCGTGTATGTGTAGATTTCAGGGATTTGAATAAAGCATGCCCCAAAGATGATTTCCCGATTCCTATTTCGGAAATACTAGTTGATGCTACTATGGGGCATGAAATATTCTCTTTCATGGATGGTTATTCCGGTTACAATCAGATAAAAATGGCGCCGGAAGATGAAGAATTAACAGCTTTCCGCACGCCTAAAGGTATATTCTGTTATAAAGTTATGCCTTTTGGGTTAAAAAATGCGGGAGCTACATATCAGCGAGCCATGACAGTTATCCTCGATGGGTTGCTGTACGATATTGTCGAATGTTATATAGACGACATTGTTGTAAAATCAAAGCATGAACAAGATCACTTAAAGCATCTGGCCATAGTGTTTGAACGCCTTAGGCAACATAACCTAAAGATGAACCCAATGAAATGTGCTTTCGGGGTATCCTCAGGTAAATTTCTGGGGTTTATAGTTACAAAGAAGGGCATTCAAATTGACCCATCCAAAGTACAAGCAATTGTAAAAATGCCACCACCCGTGAACCTCAAAAAATTAAAAAGCTTACAGGGCCACTTAGCATACATCAGAAGGTTTATCTCAAACTTGTCCGGGAGATGCAAACCTTTCTCGCGACTGATGAAAAAAGGAGTCCCATTCGAATGGGATCAAGCATGCCAAAATGCATTCTTGGAAATTAAGAAATATTTGATAAATCCTCCCGTGCTGGGTGCGCCAGTGAAGGATCGGCCATTGATCCTTTATACTGCTGCTATGCCTACTTCGCTAGGCGCTCTCTTAGCCCAAAATAATGATGCGGGGAAAGAGATGTCTCTGTATTATCTTAGTCGTACCTTAGTAGGAGCTGAGTGCAATTATCCGGATATGGAAAAAATATGTCTTGCATTGGTTTTCGCCACACAAAAACTGCGGCATTACATGTTAGAACACACAGTGCATTTAGTATCAAGAGCAGATCCTCTCAGATATATCTTAAATAAAATGGTGCTCTCAGGGAGATTAGCTAAATGGGCAATGTTTTTGTCCCAATTTGACATCACATACGTACCTCAAAAGGCCATAAAGGGCCAAGCTTTGGCTGACTTCCTTGCGGCACATCCGATCCCAGATGATTTTCCCATAGATGATGACTTACCAGATGAAGATGTATTTACCACATCGGTTACTAATTCAACATGGAAAATGTACTTCGATGGAGCAAGTCGACAGTCTGGGGCAGGTGCCGGAGTTGTGTTCATTACACCTAGTGAAGGAGTGATCCCATATTCGTTCACTCTAACATCGGCAGTATCAAATAATTCTGCTGAATATGAAGCTCTTATCATCGGTCTTGAGATAGCTATAAACATGGGGCTCGATACGCTCTCTGTTTACGGAGATTCGCAGTTAGTGATTAATCAACTACTGGGAACTTACATGGTGAAGAAACAAGAGTTGCTGCCATATTTCAAAAGGGCTAAAGAACTTATGGCTATTTTTGCTGATCTAAAAATGCAGCATATAGTTAGGAATCAAAACGAAAAGGCTGATGCATTAGCTGGTCTAGCTGCTAGTATGTCACTAAACTCACATGAAACAATGGACGTACATGTAGAAGAGCGAAGAATACTACCCGTATTTGCTGAGGAAGAAGAAGAGACAACATCTTCAGTGATGACAGCCGACATATGTGAGATTGAGATAGGGGATTGGCGAGCACCGTTCCTAGAATATCTACTTCATGGATACTTACCTATGGATACTAGCGAGCGGTCTAGAATCCGCAAAAGATCAATCCATTATACATGCATCAATGACACGCTTTATAGGCGTTCTCACGACGGCATATTGTTGCGTTGCCTTGCCGGAAATGAAATTATGGAGGCCTTAAATGAAGTGCATGCTGGAATATGCGGTTCGCACCAATCGGGTCCTAAAACACACTATCAATTGAGGCATTTAGGATACTACTGGCCCACTATGTTCGATGACGCCGTTAAATTTGCAAAGAGATGTCATGAGTGTCAAGTGCACGGTGATTTTATACATCAACCGCACGAGCCGTTACATGCGACAAACATGTCATGGCCTTTTGAAATGTGGGGGATGGATATAGTAGGGCCAATTCATCCACCGTCGTCTAAAGGCCACAAGTTCATTCTGGCAGCGACCGATTATTTCTCCAAGTGGGCAGAGCTTACACCACTAAAAGAGGATAAAGCGGGGAATGTAGAACATTTCATAAGAACACAACTCATATATCGTTTCGGTGTTCCTGCACGGATCATGTCTGATAATGGAACCCCATTTAAAAACAAACAAGTGGATAAACTATGCTCAAAATTTAAGATAATTCATAACTATTCTACCGCATATAATCCAGCCGCTAATGGACAAGCAGAGGCCTTCAATAAAACCCTCTGCAAATTACTAAAGAAAGTTGTGTCAAAAAATAAACGTGAGTGGCATGAAAAACTTCTCGAAGCCCTATGGGCATACAGAACCACTACACGCACCCCAACGGGAATGACACCTTATTCTCTGGTATTTGGAGGAGAAGCGGTTCTACCTTTGGAAATGCAAATTACTTCACTAAGAATCGCTACCCATGAAAAACTATCAGAAGAAGAATCAACGCAATTGCGCCTCAACGAATTAGAAAGACTGGAAGGCAAACGACTTCAAGCCTTACAAAATCTGGAGGCATACCAAGCTAGAATGTCTCGAGCTTTCGATAAACGCGTTAAAAGAAGGTCATTCAAACAAGGAGATTTAGTCCTCGCCGTCATTCGCCCGATGAATATCACGCGGCGAATGAAAGGAAAATTTGAACCTAAATGGGAGGGTCCCTTTGTCATAAAAGAAGTTTATTCTAGTGGCGCATACCAAATCATCTCGCCAGACGGCACATATTCCCCGTCCCCAGTAAATGGGAAATTCCTTAAGCGTTACTACGCTTGAGCAAATACAAAGAAAATTACTCCTAGCATTCACGAGTCTAAACTGATTGCAAAATTCAAAAATGTTATATAAGAAAATTACTCCTAGCATTCACGAGTCTAAACTGATTGCAAAATTCAAAAATGTTATATAGGAAAATTACTCCTAGCATTCACGAGTCTAAACTGATTGCAAAATTTAAAAATGTTATATAAGAAAATTACTCCTAGCATTCACGAGTCTAAACTGATTGCAAAATTCAAAAATGTTATATAGGAAAATTACTCCTAGCATTCATGAGTCTAAACTGATTGCAAAATTAAAAATAAAATATAAACGAAAAATTACTCCTAGCATTCATGAGTCTAAACTGGTTGCAAAATTAAAAATAAAATATAAACGAAAAAATTACTCCTAGCATTCACGAGTCTAAACTGATTGCAAAATTCAAAAATGTTATATAGGAAAATTACTCCTAGCATTCATGAGTCTAAACTGATTGCAAAATTAAAAATAAAATATAAACGAAAAATTACTCCTAGCATTCATGAGTCTAAACTGGTTGCAAAATTAAAAATAAAATATAAACGAAAAAATTACTCCTAGCATTCACGAGTCTAAACTGATTGCAAAGTCAAAAAAATACAAATGGAAAAATACTCCACGCCCTCACGAGTATAAACTGAGGCAAATATAAAAGAAAAAATACTCCACGCCCTCACGAGTATAAACTGAGGCAGATATAAAAGAAAATTACTCCACGCCATCATGAGTATAAACTGGAGCAAATATAAATGAAAAAATACTCCACGCCATCACGAGTATAAACTGAGGCAAATATAAATGAAAAAATACTCCACGCCATCACGAGTATAAACTGGGGCAAATATAAAGGAAATTACTCCAAGCCATCACGAGTATAAACTGGGGCGAATATGAAATAGAATTACTCCACATGAGTATAAACTCTATCTAAAAAAAAATATTACTCCAATATCTTACGAGTCTAAACTGTCTTTATAAGGAAATTCCAATAACCTGCGAGCCATAACATCGCACACATAATTAATAAATAAGACAAACACAAATAAATTTACCTTGCTAAGCATAAAACAGGCGCACTGGAAATATACGCGCATGTCTTTATAGCTCAAGGTCTAAAATAAATGGCTCATATTAGCCTATTCAAGATGAAAACAACGGCTCAACAAGCGCATCGCATAATAAAGCTCCCAGTATTGAGAGTACATAAAAAAATGAAACTGCATGAGCCATGAATAAATAAGTTCAGTCATATACAGCTCAACATGAATGTAGCATGCATGTAAAGTACCCAGTACTACGTTGCAAAAAAAAAGCTGGTTCACATTATCTCAAGCAAACAAGCCTAATAAGCATCTTATTAAGAAAAGCTGAAGCGACTTGCTAATTGGGTGTCGCACCCCAGTCCTTCAATGTTTCAAAGACGGAACTAGCATCAGCCTCCAACGCCAATGTTTTCTCCTCGAGAGCTTTCAGTTCTTGGGCAGCTTGAGAATTGACGTCATGCAGACTATCACGAAGTTTCTTCACTTCAGATTGCTTTTCTGAATACTCCAAGTTCAACTGTGCAAGCTCCTCTTCACCTGCGCGTAATGCTCTAGTAGCGTCGCTCAGTTTAACTGAGAGCACTTCTACCAGCTTGTGCCTCTCCAGTTGTTGCTCTGTCACAGATGATATCATATCAGACTTTCCTTTTAAGTCATCCTCGAGTGTCGCAACCGCGCTCTCTGCTCTAGTCGTAGCTTCAGACTGTTTGGAGGATGCGCTCCCAATTTCTCCTTTAGCTTCCTGTATCTCCGTGGAGATCAAAAGGAGTCTTTCCAACCTCTCTCGAGCCGAAGCGATTTGAGGCGAACACGGAAGATTTGAAATCAGCACCCGCAAGATTTCCTGGTGTTGAGGTTCAATAATAGTGGATGCATTTGTCCCCGCGACAATCTTTTCCAATGCTAACTTAGTGGCCTCCACAAAAGGCTGTGTGAGGGAAGAAATGTCCATGAGCGGCACTACAGTCGTTGTCGACATGTCCTCGCTCGAAGTCATAGCGTCCACAGTACCTGAAAATGGTCAAAATAAATAAGTATGCAAAAGAGGAATGTATATATAAAAACTCATAGTCATAAGAAATATACGTATAAAAAAAAATACCATGCGTGTAAGTAGTCGAAACGGTAGAAACATCCCCTATCGGAGACACGCTCGCGTCCAGGCATGGGCGAACTGTCGGGTCATCCGAGGGTAAATCCGTTACGCCATAATCGTCTATATTTAAAATGTCCATATTACCAAGACCATGATCTATGGCTCCACTAAATACCCCATCTAATACTGCACTACTGATGTTATCCACGTGAAGAGGTACATCCAACTCTATGGGGCCAAAATCATGATCGACATCCAAAGTATTAAGTCTTCTTTTGACGGCAGGCCTCTTATCCTCCTCCGTTGAGCCAGTCTTAACTATGTGAGCTTCTTCTGGCCCATCACTCGAAGTTTTAAAGACGGAAGAAGAACATGCAACAACATCTTCCGTCTTCCGCTTCTATCAAAAAGGATATATATATATATATGTGAAAAATTGAAATATAAAAGGATTGAATGGGTGAATTATAATGGTAAGTATATATGGCTCACCTTTTGAGAATAATCATACGGTTTGTCATCTGTAAGAAAACTGGATAAAATGGGATTCCAACGGTCCATGACCTCCTTTGATTTTTTCTGGATGGCTGCAATATGCCCCGCTTGACCCCTCACAGTAACTTCATTTATAATAACCAAATCTTCTTGGGAGATCGCACGAGGAACTATAAACTTCTCCCCACGCTGCAGAAATCTTCTTTTCCTTGAATTGTAATCTCGGCCATTCGAAATACCCGATGCTAGAGCAGCGAGTATCGCATTAAATGGTCGCATAAACCTGACCCACCAATGGGTCCAGGCCGCAACAGAGGCGGCCTCACGTGCATCATTAAGGGTGTACTGGAAATCATATCGGTCCTAGCGTAACAGATGTGACCAATATGCATACGCAACCCCAGTGTTCTCTGTTGTGTACAAGCTCATTAGCGGGGCGTAGGGTACTTGTTGCCTCAAAGTCAACTGTCGGGCAACTCTTTCAGGATGGTACGGCTCTGCTATGCATAAATCGTCGACATCAGTAGCACGCCGCCATGGAAGCATACCCCGATGGGAAGAAATGGCAAAGGCCCGCTGCAACTGATCTACTCCGACTAAGTTAAATGAGGTGTAAGGATTCCAATAACTATTGGCTTTATCTTGGATAAAAGCGCGTGCCTTATCGGGACTGAAAATTTTGGGAGCCCGAAACATTGTGCCAGCCATGGTTGGTCGCATCGGAAGTTTCTTAATACTCAGAAGATTCTTCCCTTTCACCCTGGCCTTAAAAAGTTTTTTCAGATAAAGACCCATCCACCCAGCAATGAAGTGCACTGGCCAAGCTCTTTTCTCATAAGAAGGGGCGACGGGATGGGTACTAATCCTTCTAAGGGAATAATATAGTGAACAAAGTGCTGAAGGAGCCAACGAAATCTTGCGACCCAAAACAATCCAAGAAGCCATAAGAAGAACACCGGGGCGAATGCAAGATCCCCCACCAACAACCACGTAACAGCAAAGCCAAAGGGCAATGAAAGCTGCTGCGTACATACGCTGTTCTTTAAGAGAGGTAAAAGATGAAGTGTTCTCTTGTCCATTATGAAAATAGTCACACCAAATTTGGAAAGTCACGCGATCTCCATTTTCGCGACTAAGCTTATAAAACACTCCTAAAAGATCAGACAAGAAATTTGGAAACAAAAACTTGGAAGGATCTAGATCATCTAGAGACGGGACATATTCCTCATATGGATCCCCAACTAACGGAAGACCCGACATTAGAAGCATATCAAGGAGGGTAATAGTGTGTTCGCCAGATGGAAAAAGAAATGTATTGGTCTCCGGATCCCATCTTTCCAGTAGAGATTGCAAAAGCGAAGGGCAAACCTCGTAGTCACCAAGGGAGCAATAGATGGCCCCACATATATAATCTGTGTTTTCCTCTTCCCCCTTCAAACAAAAAGAATGGTTGTTTAGGACACAAATACCCCACTCGACATAGCCTCGGGGACGATGAACATATTCGACTGTATGACCATCCCAACCTAGACCTTCTTCCACCATTCTAGTTCCTAAGGTGTGTGCTTTATGATCAGGTGCAAAAATTGTGATCGGGTGAAAGGAGTACTCATCAAGAGTAGGCCCCGAGTTCCAACCACGAGGATGATTGGTCAAATCTGCATGCATCAACACCTGTTTTCTGATCACCAGATTAACTTGTTCACTAGTAGCAGGTTCATACAAGTGTTGTTCGGCCAATTGACAGATGGATAGCTCATTCGGAGGAACTAACACTGGATCATGCGCCATCTATAAGTACAAAGGGCATATAAGCAATATGAAAGCGCGTAATTCTAAATTCAAAAAAAAATGACATGATAGGTTACCTAACGTCAGGAGCAGCTATTCCTACCTCACTGTTCAATACGCTCCTGCAAATTGAAAATGAAATACTTAATACTTAAGTAAAAAAAAAAAGAATTAGCCATAAGCTGATAATGATCGTTCACTCAATGCCCACACAACGATTCAAGCTCGTATAGTAGCTTACCAGAATCAAAAAAAAAAATCAAATCAAAAAAATCAAAAGTTTGACATGATGTATGGGTGTCATTAGTAGAAGTCGCCACAGTTGTACGACGGACCAAGCGCTTACGCGGTCTTGCCGGAACGCCAACTGCGAGAGAACTGCTGGCATGTCTAAGATGAAAATAAAGAGTAAACCGGTCTCTATGGTAGTATAATCAAAGTAAAAAAAAAATCGCTTGAACACCAACTCTGAGAAATTCCTGGCGTATAACAAAAATATTAACTCACACATCAGTATTCAGGGTTGTACGACGGACCAAGTTCATATAAAACTTGCCGGCACGCCAACCGTGAAAATGAAATGTTCAAAATGGGAACGGATGACTTAATAACACGTATAGTCCAGGGAAGTGCTAACAGCCCACCCTTGCTAATTAAGTTACATGCTGTAGCGATATACGACCAGCATATCTACTCCACTTCAAGCAAACAGATGGGAGGAGAGTAAAATAGTGATGTACCTGGCTAAGAAGCAGATGTAGATGTACAGACCGATCTAATACAATAGATCTTGATTGAACGGACCTGCAGAAAAATATGGGATAGAATAGATCCAATCAAAACCATGTATGCAGATATGAGGCATACGAAAGATCGGGCAACCATGCAGGTATCTATACGAACTCACCAGCAGGGGAAAGGCGAGTATACTCTTCAATCAGATCGCCAAATCGTGCCGCAGCTCCGGTGCCCAGCGCCTACGCCTAAGAAGATGAGATTGGATTTAATGATCTAGAACATGGAAAATCATCAATTGCCTGCTGTCATATTCAATGGCCAAGTGATGCGGCATTTGGTTACAGGGAATCTACCTGAAGCGCGTGTAGTGCAAGGCAAAAAATGACGGGATAAGACGTATCTGTTAGCTGTGCCCTGGAATATTAACGACACTACTATCGGCAGACTTTTCAGGGGCGGTTAGCATCCAAGCCTAAGGTTCAACAAACTTTCAAATTTGACAGCAGGGCAACGCACATATATATCTACTAATCCTACGGATATGTTAGCGCAAAATAAATTAGTAAATGTGCAAATATATTTTCGAGCTCCGGATCCGAAAATAAAATTACAATCGCATCCGGACCTCGAGGGGCATCTGTTGACACCAATTTTGTCTCGATTATATAGAGACATAATTAAATAAAAAAAATAAGAGAGTTTCCTTACAAATAAAATAAAACATATTTGTCTTCTGGACATTGCGCCAACTACGATGGTCTAATATTGACTAAAATAAGCAAAGTCGCGGTGACAATAAATAATCGACCGCGAGATCAAAATTATACCGGCATCACCTCGACAACCCTATGAAATACTGTCGCGTCATATAAAATTATTTTGTAGAAAGATTTCATCAAACAAAGTTTGCACCATCGCAATATGAGCTAACATGTTACAATCTAGCTAACATACAGGTCATTGGGCCATAACCAAAGAAACTACGTACGTGCAGCTCTACAATGTTGCATGGATTTTGCGGCACCGTGCTTTAATTAACACTAGCAAAAGTGCCCGTGCGTTGCATCGGAAAAAAGAATAATAATATTTTAGATGAAAAATTAATGTGACATTATAATTCTACCATCTTTTTTTCCTGTTATCTCCTCTAATAGAACATGAATGGCGATGTCCCTTTTCTAAGGATAAAATTTAAGACCTACTCCCGATGTCCAAAAGTAAGTATCTTAACTTTTTCTAGTTACGGATGTAGTACGTATTTACAACTAAAATTATGTCTAGATATGTTCCAATTTAGACAAAAAATAAAGCACTTACTTTTGATCGGAGGTACCATGTGCAAGTCAGTTAAGTGCATAAGATTGCAACAGTCCATAAAAAGGGCAATCAAAATTGAGTATTATTATTTTTAGTGCGGCACAGAGGAATGAAAATGTATGGTTAGGTAAACTATAAGATAACTGAATGTCTGATAAACCGACAAAGATGTGATTTTTTTATGAAGAGCGTAAACTCTGAATGAAGGACAAAGTTTCTCAATAGATAGATCGGCTAACAGGCACATGGGCTGTAGTTACTCTTCGTAAAAAAATTAGCTTCATTATTCATCCTGTGCTAACAGGCTGTAGTTACTCTTCGTAAAAAATTTACACCAGTGAAGCAATCATAGCTCGCAGCCATAGCTCGTGTCCAAGGAAAATATTCCAACCATCTCACAGAGTTCTATTCAGTGGTGGTGCATGTGAGATCTTATTGATCGCACATAGTTCTTCACCTCCCCTCCGAAGATTTTTTGTTCGGCCAGGATCAGGAACCTAAAAAAGGCCGTGAAGCAGACCCAGTGAGGAAAAAAAAATTATGTTCGTCCATGGCGGTCCACTGACGGAGTGCATCTCCATGATGATGAACTCGGCACCACGCCGATCGTCGCTCGGAAGCGGCACGCAAACAACATTGAGGCAGGAGAGGGCTGCACCGTGACGCGGAAGGCCGCCGAGCAGAAGACAGCAGCTGTCTCTCCCAAACATATCGGTTTTGGTACTGATGGAAGTTGCACGATCTCCTATCAAAACGCTATGGCCAACGTGGCCACGTGAGCGGCCTGCCGAGCGCCGTCCAGCAGTACAAGGTTGTGCGGCGGTTCTCCGGCGACGGGCGCCTCGAAGAGAGATTTCCATGGATCGGCAGACGCTCGGCCCGCCGCTGGAGGCCGTTTCCTACCGCCGTTCCTGACGGCGGAGCCAGCGGCATCACGGCATCTATGCTCGATTCGTGCTGCTAGTCGCGATCTTGGACAAGATTGCGCCAGTGTTCGTGGACGGGTTCCTCTAATACCTCGTCAAAAGAAGCACACCCTGCAGACTTGGCGGGACGCGCGTGTGTGTATGCTCGGCATGGGTGTCGCCGTCGATTGCCTTGGCTGGCCCTCGGAACATGCTCCGTCGACCGCGCGTTCCTTTCGCTGCCATGGCTGTTATTGTTAGCAACGCGAGCACGGACGAACATCGAGCATGGTGGAGACGGGGTGGGGGAAGGCTAGCGTGAGGATCTTCAAGTCGCGGTGGTCGCGCCGATGAGATCCATGGACCACGTCGCTGTGGTGCTGGGTTTGGTGCATTATAAAGGCTGGACTCCTCGTCTCTGGCTTTTTTTGAGGGGTCCTCGACTCCTCGTCTCTGGCTTGGACAACGTATCCGATCCGGTACGTTTTTCTTTACTGGGCCGGCCTACACGGAGGAAGGAAAGCACACGGCGCAGGTCAGCGATCAAAGAGACAACATCTGAAACGATTTGGTTTAGCGATCGATCGATGAAAGGAACGACGGACGAAACCAACATGACGGACCAAACCACGGAAACACTTCTCCCTTTATTATTAGGTATAGATATAATAATACCCAGCCCATGTCCACAAGCAAGCCAATGCGTTGAGCTTATCCGGCTAACTAGCTGGGTTATTAAAATTATCAAAGCCCACTAGAGAATACATAGCAAAAGGCTGACTGCACAAAGATCTACTCGGCCACGATACCCGCTCGGCCAAGTTTCCTGCTGCACGATCGAGAGAACGTGGGCACGTTCCCACGATTTTCTTACGGCGTCACTCAGCCAATCGCCTATATAAAGACCACCCCAGTCCATCGCTGCGGCTAATGACCATTCGCTAATCATCCATCAGCAAACCCAAAATCAGTCCATCGCTGCACGCCCACGCTCGCGCCGCTGCTAGGCTATACTCGCACATACTAGCTGCCGGCCGCTCGTTGTACGTATTGCCGGCCGATCGTCGCCGACGCTGCCGTACGGACACACCGGCGCTCCTACATCTCCACACAAAGGTAATAAAAAGAAGGTCCATACTCTCCTGCTCCCATGGTGATTGTTGCTCCATACAACACATATATTTTCTAGGTTCAAATCCCTACATAATCTAAAGTTCATATCTTGTTTGGTCTCATGACGATCTCTGATCTCATGTGATACACTTCAAGAATAGAACCAAAGTTCATATCTTGTTTGGTCTCATGATGATCTTTGATCTCATGTGATACACTTCAAGAATAGAACCAAATTCATATCTTGTTTGGTTTCATGTGATACAATTCAAGAATAGAACTAAAATGGATATTGATTGGATTGCACATATTGCTCTAAATTGCCCAAATTAATATATCCCTTGTTTTGGTCTCATGGTGAAATCCCATGAAGATACAAATCGGGATAATCAACCAAAGCCTACTTTGGTCTCATAGTGATCATTGGTCCTATGACGATATAAATTAGGTGCACATGATAAAATTATGCTTGCTCCGGTCACATGGTGATTAAGGATAGAAATAGAAGTAAAACTCATGTTGTTTTGGTTTCATATGCTAGTAGAAATTAAGACATATTTGCTAGTCCCCTAAATGGATGAATTATTGTAGCATGCCATTTGCCTAGATAATAAACTTGAGCAGCGTAAACTTCACCTTAAAATAAACCACACTCTACGCATGCTGGCCCATCGGCATATGTTAACTAAAATAAATTATGTATTCCCTCATATGGATGTAAGCATGAATTCCGATAAATTGTTTGATGGGTAAATTCACTCATATTGGTTTCGCACTAGATACGAAGTAGTGTATGTGAAATATTCTGTACTCCATTCCACGTTAGGAGTTACAAAGAAAACTAGTACACCATATTGTTAGTACTAGAATTAAATATAATGATCAAAGTGCTTGTACATGATATTTACTCCATGCATAGTTTAGTCCCATATAGCTAAACTGAACCAAGAAGTTGCCATACGTTTTATCATGCTCCATCAAATATAAAATTGATATATACTTCGAGTTTGGTTACACTACGTGCATAAATGCTATGCTATGTTGGTGATAATACAAATGAGAAGAAATCACAAAACTCCACTTGGTTATGCTACACGTGGGCGTATTGTCACACGGCGTTAGTAATAATACAAGTGAAGTGAAACTCATGAAATATGTTCATATAGAAACACTAGTCTCTCATACAAAACTAGTGCATAAACATATGTGTTGAAACCATATTGCACCATCAAGTTGCATGCATATATTCAATGGAAAGTCCGCATGCTCACAAATCAACATATACTCTTGCTTGGTCACACTACATGCTATGCCATGCTAGTGATGATACAACTAAGAAGAAATAACCATACTTCGCTCGGTTATGCTACACGTGGGCATATTGCTACACGGCGCTAGATATAACACAAGTGAAGCCAAAGTTAATCAAATTCTCATGTGGCATACCTATCCAAGAAACATAGGGTAAAATCATGCCTAGCCAAATCAACTCGCATTTTATACTATCCATCATGCTAGTAATATAGATGAAGTTGAGTAGAAACCAAGCTGGCCGTGCACTGAAAATATAGCATGAGCCGAATGCCGTCAAATAGTGGGTCGGTTGAAATATTAAACTACTATTATCAAATATTAGTACAATTAAATATGTACGCCAAAGTCTAGCTAGACGAGTCTCCAAAATAGACAGATCTAGTCTCCGATGCGATATAAAATAAATTTCCCATATGAGCTTCCATGCTCTAAAATTCAAATATAAAAGCCTGCATCTGTATGCTAATATAAATGCTTCCAAACATGGATTAGCACCACATTGCAGTATCTACTTGTCGTATGCATCAGTATTAAGAGAAAAAAAATGCATTGCTGATACTAGAAGATGTTAGGAACCAAACTAGGCATACTCCTAACTTGTAAAACGAGTTGGTATTATATCCCTAAAGAAACGTGAAAGGCTAATCGTTTTGAGCCATCGCTTCATGCATGTAGAAAAGTTCTGTGCACGTTCCATAGCTAAATTTGCATACGGTTTCTTGTACTGATAATACTAGTACAAGAATAAATGATGATGCATGCGCATATATCCTATCCAGCAAATGTAGGATCAAAGTAAATACTGTGCCTAGCTATATCAAAACTTCATTATATGCTACGTATATTTAAGTAGTAAAATAAATGAAGCATGCTAGGAAAACATATATTAAAAAGATGCCACATATCTAGGAAGACAAACTTCAAGTTCGGCGAGCAGATTTCATCGACGACCGCGAGGAGGACTTCTTAGTTTATTTCACATTTTTTGTAATAGTCATATGATGTAATCCTATGTAATAGATATGTTGGAATTCTTAATCAGGGGTTTTCTCTCCGGAGATGTAATTAACAGTTCTTTTATGTAAATGTGAAAGTTCTGGAAATAAAGTACCTGCAATGTTTGATATCTTTTATTTATCTTATGCACTGCGCATTTATAATTACTATCTGTCTCTATGACGTGGACGCGTACATTAGTTACTTTTGTCGCCGCCATTTTCCCGTCATCAGGAGCCCGTCGGCAGCAGCGCCGATGGGAACTCCGGGGATGATGATGGAGGCAGTGACGGCCCATAGATTAGGATCTACTAGTGTAGGTCTAGTAGTAGTGGTCCCTCCTTTTGTTCTTCTCTTCTTAAGCAATCGGTTCCTCCCTTGTAAGAAATCTAGTTATCAATGGAAAATTCCCCAACTTGATTTCACTGATTCTTTTTTATGCTAACTTAACCGATTGTCAACTCAATCGATTTTTAATGAGCCGATCTCCCTTCTCCCATTGTCAGCCACTACTTTAGGCGATCACCCCTGACTCAATGAACAATAGGCTGTTTTGGGATGCCAACGTTCTCAGCATTGCCAAACTGGTAATGAGGCAACTTTGAGTGCTCGTACTAGAGCCGATGGCTGCGCATCGGCTTTGCGCAGGCTGATGATTTGATCTTGGGCAAGTGCCCTCAACGGAGCTCTAGGCTTGTCTCCCAATTGATGTGGGAACTGATATACTTTGGTGACACCAGCGCTAGCCGATTCCAAAAATAAATCGGCTTTTGATAGCAAAAGATCCTCCAGGGCAAAGGAACCTCCACGGTCAGATGCCCCCCGAGCCTTTGACCAAGGCGAGCATGAAAGTGAACCGGTAGTATCGGGCCACTATCCACCTCTCAGCTGCGGTGTAGCATCAACCGATCCCGACCAACGGGTCAACAACAGAGAACCTTCAGACCAATGGGGCAACCTCTGGTGGAAATGAGTTCAATCTAGCCGGATGATCGTCGGTTGTTCTTTTGATCCTAGCCTGATTGGGTACAGCTGCAATCCTTGAATTCAGCGTTACACCCGAAGGCTTGCAAACGCAGGAGGTCCTCGCGAGAAGACCGAATCACCAAACAGTTGGAGAAATCTTCGTAGAGCCTCATCCTGTAACAGAGCACCAACCGATTCTAGCCAAATCGGCTTTTCAAAAGCAGAGGACCATCAACGAGAATCGCCCCGAGCTTCTTCGGCTTTCATCAATGTAGCAGAAAAAACTTCTATCCAAAGAGCCGATGCAACCTCCCCCTTGAACTAAGAGGCCCCCAAATGTAGTGGCTCTAATGAACTAAAAGTGGCCCCGGATGCCCACACCGATTTTCTTGCTCACCCCACCGAATCTGCCAACTAAGGTAGCCCTGGGCTCCCATTTGCAACAGTTGTATTCCTTGAGTCGATGGCCATGCATCGGCTTCTATCCTTAAGTCGATGTCTGCACATCGGCTGTGCTCAAAAAATTTCAATTTTTTCACGGCCGACTTGTGCGTCGGCCCAATGCTTGCCTCATATGTATTTAATCCATCTAGATGCCCCCGAGCCGATCCTGTCAAGAAAATTGATGGTATCGGCTTTTAGGTAGTCCCCGCTGGGTCAAATGTCGATCCTGTGCAAAATAGATGATTGGCCGATTGCCGGAATCGGCCTCGACGTTGCTTGCTCGGTGAAGGTTTTATAATGTTCCTCCACCAATCTTTGGGGCCGATCACAAGGACCAGCCTCCACACATCTGTCCATCGATGTTGTTCTCATTATACGGTCAGTCCGGTGGATAGAACCAGCCTTACCCCGTTCTTTGTCACATCGATGCGTTCGCGTCATCCAAATTGATGCCCGAGAGTGGTTCTTGGCCTGATGCCTCCCAAATGCCCATGCCGGCTGTTGAAATCTCGGCTGAATCATCGGCGTGGACGACCTCCACTTCATCTCCATCCCACCGTATTAGGCATTGGTGCATCGTGGATGGGATGCAACTGGCGTGGATCCAATCCCTCCCCAATATTACAAGATAGGTGCTTTTGGTGTCGACAACAAAGAACGTCGTAGGGATAGTCTTCCTTCCTACGGTCAGATCCACGTTTAGAACACCTTGCGCGTCGATGCTTGGCCGTTGAAATCGCTCAATGTTACATTGGTTTTGATCAAATCCGAGGTGGAGCGTCCCAACCGCCGTAGCATGGAGTATGGCATAATGTTGACCGCTCCGGTGTCCACCAACATCTTATTGACAAGCTGCCCATTGATGTAACTCCTAAGGCAGGGCCTTCAGATGCTCCTTTTTTCGCGGCTTCGAAGATGACCGGCCGTGGCCGCAGTCCAATTGTGCCAGCGCTTCATATAACCTTGGAGCGCTAAATTCCGCAGGAAGGATGAAGACCATGTTTGTGCCCGATGTTTCATCATCGGCTTTCCTTTGCTTAGGGCGCCACTCTTTTCTTTGTGGCCGACCTTCTTCATCCAGGGCTCGCTGAATTTTGGCGGCAGGTCAGTCGTGCCTTCCTCGGCGCAGATATAACCTTGCTTCTTCCAACGCACGTAGTCGCCGAACCCTTCGTTTTTGGGAGCGTGAGCCCATCAGACACCATCTTGGCCGATGATACCTATCTCTTCATCATCGTCCTCTAGTTCCTCGTGATCTCCCATCCGTATCGGACTCTGCATGCTTGCTCCAAGGCGGGAGAGGCCCTAGGCCGAAGACGGACACCTTAGTGCACCTTCTTCTTTGTTTACATTCTGGGCAATTGCCGATCGTTGGTAATCGGCTCATTCCGAATCCCCAGTGTCGAAGGGGCAGTCCCGTGCCTATCCACATTGTCCGGCTCCTCAAACCTCCCTCTAGCGCGATGATGTCTACGTTCTCCTTTCTCAGAGTGTTGGGCCTCCAAGTGCGAGGTTTGTAGAACAGCAGCAAGTTTCCCTTAAGTGGATTACCCAAGGTTTATCGAACTCGGGGAGGAAGAGGTCAAAGATATCCCTCTCATGCACCCCGCAACCACAAAGCAAGAAGTCTCTTGTGTCCCCAACACACCAAATAGGTGCACTAGTTCGCGAAGAGATAGTGAAATACATGTGGTATGAATATATATGAACAAGAGCAATGGTGCCGTAAAATAGCTTGCTGGCGTGTAGTTGATGGTGGTAGTATTGCAAAAGGTAACACAAGAAACAAGAAACAGCTAAACTCAGCGTATTTAGGAACAAGGCCTAGGGAATAGACTTTCACTAGTGGACACTCTCAACATTGATCACATAACAGAATAGATAAATGCATACTCTACACTTTTGTTGGATGATGAACACATTGCGTAGGATTACACGAACCCTCAATGCCGGAGTTAACAAGCTCCACAATAATGCTCATATTCTAGTAACCTTTAGTGTAAGATAGATCAAAAGACTAAACCAAGTACTAGCATAGCATGCACACTGTCACCTTCATGCATATGTAGGAGGAATAGATCACATCAATATTATCATAGCAATAGTTAACTTCGCAATCTACAAGAGATCATGATCATAGCATAAACCAAGTACTAACACGGTGCACACACCTTTGCACACATGCAGGAGGAATAAAACTACTTTAATAACACATCACTAGAGTAGCACATAGATAAATTGTGATACGATGCACATTGCAATCATAAAGAGATATAAATAAGCACTTCACTACGCTCTTCAACAGTGAATAAGTACGTGAAATATAGCCTAAGAGACCCACACGGTGCACACACTGTCACCTTTACACACGTGGGACAAGGAGTCTCCGGAGATCACATAAGTAAAACCCACTTGACTAGCATAATGACATCTAGATTACAAGCATCATCATATGAATCTCAATCATGTAAGGCAGCTCATGAGATTATTGTATTGAAGTACATAGAGAGAGATGAACCACATAGCTACCGGTACAGCCCCGAGCCTCGATGGAGAACTACTCCCTCCTCATGGGAGCAGCAGGCGGTGATGAAGATGGCGGTGAAGATGGCGGTGTCGATGGAGAAGCCTTCCGGGCACTTCCCCGCTCCGGCGTGGTGCGAACAGAGACTCCCGTCCCAGATCTTGGCTTCGCGATGACGTTCGGAACTTTTCTCGTATCGTGGCTTTTTTCGTAAGGTTTTCGATGCGGGCTTTAAATAGGCGAAGAGGCGGCGCAGAGGGTCGAGGGGTGGCGACACCATAGGCGCGGCCAGGGCCTGGGCCGCGCCGGCCTATGGTCCTGGGGCCTGCCCCCTCTGGTCCTTCCGGTGTTCGAAGCTTCGTGGAAAAATAGGAACCTGGCGTTGATTTCGTCCAATTCCGAGAATATTTCGTTACTAGATTTCTCAAACCAAAAACAGCAGAAAAGAACTGCACTTCGCATCTTGTTAATAGGTTAGTTCCAAAATGCATAAATATGACATAAAGTGTGTATAAAACATGTAGGTATCATCAATAAAGTAGCATGGAACATAAGAAATTATCGATACGTTGACGATCGCATCCCCCTTAGTTCGTCCCAGCAGGTAAAACGATAACAAAGATAATTTCTTAAGTGACATGCCATCATAACCTTGATCATACTATTGTAAGCATATGAGATGAATGCAGCGATCAAAACAATGGTAATGACATGAGTAAACAACTGAATCATAAAGCAAAGACTTTTCATGAATAGTACTTCAAGACAAGCATCAATAAGTCTTGCATAAAAGTTAACTCATAAAGCAATAATTCAAAGTATAGACATTGAAGCAACACAATGGAAGATTAAGTTTCAGCGGTTACTTTCAACTTGTAACATGTATATCTCATGGATAATTGTCAACATAGAGTAATATAACAAATGCAATATGCAAGTATGTAGGAATCAATGCACGTTCACACAAGTGTTTGCTTCTGGTGGAGAGAGATAGGTAAACTGACTCAACATAAAAAGTAAAAGAATGGCCCTACAAAGAGGAAAGCATCGATTGCTATATTTGTGCTAGAGCTTTGGTTTTGAAAACATCAAGAGAGCATAAAAGTAAAGTTTTGAGAGGTGTTTGTTGTTGTCAACGAATGGTAGGGGTACTCTAACCCCCTTGCCAAACAAACCTTCAAAGAGCGGCTCCCATTTTATTTTATTTTTGGGTGGCACTCCTTCCAACCTTTCTTTCACAAACCATGGCTAACCGAATCCTGCCTGCCAACAATCTCATACCACGAAGGAGTGCTTTTTATTTTAGTTTTATTATGATGACACTCCTCCCCACCTTTGCTTTCTCAAGCCATGGCTAACCGAATCCTTCGGGTGCCGTCCAACAATCACATACCATGGAGGAGTGTCTATTTTTGTTAATTAATTTGGGACTGGGAATCCCATTGCCAGCTCTTTTTGCAAAATTCTTGGATAAGCGGATGAAGCCACTAGTCCATTGGTGAAAGTTGCCCAACAAGATTGAAAGATAAACACCACATACTTCCTCATGAGCTATAAAACATTGACACAAATCAGAGGTGATAAATTTTGAATGGTTTAAAGGTAGCACTCAAGCAATTTACTTTGGAATGGCGGAGAAATACCATGTAGTAGGTAGGTATGGTGGACACAAATGGCATAGTGGTTGGCTCAAGGATTTGGATGCATGAGAAGTATTCCCTCTCGATACAAGGCTTAGGCTAGCAAGGTTATTTGAAACAAACACAAGGATGAACCGGTGCAAAACTCACATAAAAGACATATTGTAAACATTATAAGACTCTACACCGTCTTCCTTGTTGTTCAAAACTCAATACTAGATATTATCTAGACCTTAGAGAAACCAAATATGCAAATCAAATTTTAGCAAGCTCTATGTATTTCTTCATTAATGGGTGCAAAGCATATGATGCAAGAGCTTAAACATGAGCACAACAATTGCCAAGTATCACATTATCCAAGACATTTTACCAATTACTACATGTAGCATTTTCCAATTCCAACCATATAACAATTTAACGAAGAGGAAACTTCGCCATGAATATTATGAGCTAAGAACACATGTGTTCATACGAACCAGCGGAGCGTGTCTCTCTCCCACACAAGGATGAACTTGTTCAGAGAACTAAGATAACAAACCAAAAACAAAAATAAAAGCACAGACGCTCCAAGTAAAATACATAAGATGTGACTGAATAAAAATATAGTTTCACTAGAAGAAACCTGATAAGTTGTCGATGAAGAAGGGGATGCCTTGGGCATCCCCAAGCTTAGATGCTTGAGTCTTCTTGAAATATGCAGGGATGAACCAGGGCATCCCCAAGCTTAGACCTTTCACTCTTCTCGATCACATTATATCACCCTCTTCTATTGACCCTTGAAAACTTCCTTCACACCAAACTTCAAGCAAACTCATTAGAGGGTTAGTACACAATCAAAATTCACATGTTCAGAGGTGACACAATCATTCTCAACACTTCTGGACATTGCACAAAACTTCTGAAAGTTAATGGAACAAAGAAACTCATTCAACTTAACAAAAGCGGCAATGCGAAATAAAAGGCAGAATCTGTCAAAAACAGAACAGTCCGTAAAGACGAATTTTAAGATGGCACCAGACTTGCTCAAATGGAAAAACTCAAAACTAATGAAAGTTGCGTACATATCTGAGGATCACGCTCGTAAATTGGCAGATTTTTCGAATTTTCTACAGAGAACTGAGCCCAGATTCGTGACAGACAGCAATGCTGTTTCTGCGCAGCGATCCCAAATATAACATCAACTTTGACATAGAAACTTTACTTGGCACAAAAACATGATAAGGAGAGGTTGCTACAGTAGTAAACAACTTCCAAGACACAAATATAAAACAAAGTACTGTAGCAAAATAACACATGGGTTATCTCCCAAGAAGTTCTTTTCTTTATAGCCATTAAGATGGGCTCAGCAGTTTTAATAATGCACTCGCAAGAAATAGTATTTGAGGCAAAAGAGAGCATCAAGAGGAAAATTCAAAACACATTTAAGTCTAACATGCTTCCTATGCATAGGAATCTTGTAAATAAACAAGTTCATGAAGAGCGAAGTAACAAGCATAGGAAGATAAAACAAGTGTAGCTTCAAAAATTTCAGCACATAGAGAGGTGTTTTAGTAACATGAAAATTTCTACAACCATATTTTCCTCTCTCATAATAACTTTCAGTAGCATCATGAGCAAACTCAACAATATAACTATCACATAAAGCATTCTTATCATGAGTCTCATGCATAAAATAATTACTACTCCCAACATAAGCATAATCAATTTTATTAGTTGTGTGGGAGCAAATTCAACAAAGTAGCTATCAAATATAGGAGGTATATTGTAATCATAATCAAATTTATCCTCCATAACAGGTGGCAACAAAAGACTACTATCATTAGAATCATCATAAATGGGAGGCAAAGTATCATCAAAGTAAATTTTCTCCTCAATGCTTGGGGGACTAAAAATATCATGCTCATCAAAGCCAGCTTCCCCAAGCTTAGAATTTTCCATAGCATTAGCAACAATGGTGTTCAAAGCATTCATACTAATAACATTCCCATTATCATGCATATATAGTTCCATGGGTTTTTTAATTCTCTCTTCAAACACATCATGTCCTAATTCAAGATAAAGTTCATAAAGATCTCTCATATTTTTGTTGTTTTCCATTATGCCTAACTAGTGTAAACAAGAAACCAAATGTCGCAATTGCAGTCTAAAGGAAATAGCTCGAGTACTTACAATGGCGCTGGGAAAATAGCTTAGTAGCCGAGATCCGGAGTGTGAGTACCTTTACCTTTCTCCCCGCAACGGCGAAAAAGTGCTTGATGTCTACGTCCCCTCCTTTCTTAGACAGTGTTGGGCCTCCAAGTGCAGGTTTGTAGAACAGCAGAAGTTTCCTTAAGTGGATTACCCAAGGTTTATCGAACTCAGGGAGGAAGAGGTCAAAGATATCCCTCTCATGCAACCCTGCAACCACAAAGCAAGAAGTCTCTTGTGTCCCCAACACACCAAATAGGTGCACTAGTTCGCGAAGAGATAGTGAAATACAGTGGTATGAATATATATGAACAGAGCAATGGTGCGAAAATAGCTTGCTGCGTGTAGTTGATGGTGGTAGTATTGCAGAGTAACACAAGAAACAGTAAACAAAGAGTAACTCAAAGATTTAGGAACAAGGCCTAGGAATAGACTTTCACTAGTGGACACTCTCAACATTGATCACATAACAGAATAGATAAATGCATACTCTACACTTTTGTTGGATGATGAACACATTGCGTAGGATTACACGAACCCTCAATGCCGAGTTAACAAGCTCCACAATAATGCTCATATTCTAGTAACCTTTAGTGTAAGATAGATCAAAAGACTAAACCAAGTACTAGCATAGCATGCACACTGTCACCTTCATGCATATGTAGGAGGAATAGATCACATCAATATTATCATAGCAATAGTTAACTTCGCAATCTACAAGAGATCATGATCATAGCATAAACCAAGTACTAACACGGTGCACGCACTGTCACCTTTGCACACATGCAGGAGGAATAAAACTACTTTAATAACACATCACTAGAGTAGCACATAGATAAATTGTGATACGATGCACATTGCAATCATAAAGAGATATAAATAAGCACTTCACTACGCTCTTCAACAGTGAATAAGTACTTCGTGAAATATAGCCTAAGAGACCCACACGGTGCACACACTGTCACCTTTACACACGTGGGACAAGGAGTCTCCGGAGATCACATAAGTAAAACCCACTTGACTAGCATAATGACATCTAGATTACAAGCATCATCATATGAATCTCAATCATGTAAGGCAGCTCATGAGATTATTGTATTGAAGTACATAGGAGAGAGATGAACCACATAGCT
This sequence comes from Lolium multiflorum, assembly GCA_030979885.1. Taxonomy (NCBI): domain Eukaryota; kingdom Viridiplantae; phylum Streptophyta; class Magnoliopsida; order Poales; family Poaceae; genus Lolium; species Lolium multiflorum. The sequence goes on along the minus strand of CM061752.1, from coordinate 24,780,534 downwards.
ACCGGTACAGCCCCGAGCCTCGATGGAGAACTACTCCCTCCTCATGGGAGCAGCGGTGATGAAGATGGCGGTGAAGATGGCGGTCGATGGAGAAGCCTTCCGGGCACTTCCCCGCTCCGGCGGTGCCGATAGACTGTCCCCGATCTTGGCTTCGCGATGACGGCGGCTCTGGAACTTTTCTCGTATCGTGGCTTTTTCGTAAGGGTTTTCGATGCGTGGGGCTTTAAATAGGCGAAGAGGCGGCGCAGAGGGTCGAAGGGGTGGCGACACCATAGGCGGCGCGGCCGGGCCTGGGCGCGCCGGCCCATGGTCTGGGGGCCCAGTGCCCCCCCTCGGTCCTTCCCGGTGTTCGAAGCGTGGAAAAATAGGAACTCGGGCGTTGATTTCGTCCAATTCCGAGAATATTTCGTTACTAGGATTTCAAACCAAAACAGAAAACAGGAACGGCACTTCGGCATCTTGTTAATAGGTTAGTTCCAAAATGCATAAATATGACATAAAGTGTGTATAAAACATGTAGGTATCATCAATAAAGTAGCATGGAACATAAGAAATTATCGATACGTTGGAGACGATCACGTTCGTACCCGTCGTCATGGCCGTTGCGACGATACCTCCCGTCTGCATCGACCGATGATTTCTTTGATCGTCTTCGTCGTAGCGGCGACGTCCCGTATGGCTGATCATATTCCGAGGAGATGCTCGGGTAATGGGCGTGGATACTGTATGTTTCTCACCTCCTTCTCGGCCAGGTATCGTTTATTGCCGTCTTGGGGCCGGTCACGTGGAACGGCCTCCTCTTTCTCTTCGCCACGAGCGTGGCTGCTCTCTGCTTTGTGCGTCATGGCGGACGAACCCCGCCATATTGGCATCGAAAGAGAACCCTGGTTCTCTTATGGAGTGGCTGAGATCGACCGTGTTGACACCAGGCAACGGACGTGTGTCTCCGTTGAGCTTGATGCCGTGCGAACGGTCTTCTCACAGAGCCGACGAGTTCGGTTCCGAGGACCGCTTGACCTTGTTATGCTTCTTCGGAGCTTGTCGCCAGGTCCTCGTACTTGACCAGTGCTTTCCGCCATCTCGATGTAGATGGCGATGTGGTGGATGTTGAAGATTGTCCCACCGGGCGTGCGAGAATGTGTTGACGCGAAACCCACCGGCGGGCATGGTCAACACCGTAGAGCGGGAACAACTAGGCTGGCTGGCCCCACCTCTCGACGGCCCGCAAAGCCTCCCTGGTCGCGTCGATGCAAATTGCAAAGGCCAACGACCTATACCTGGTCGAAGGTGTGGATGATGCCTCGCTTAGTTTCCTGCAGGGCATACACGTACACGTTAAATACGAGCCTCGATCGGCTCTCAGTTATCCTGTGAATCGGCTCATGGAGCCGATCCACCCATGATTCGTCCAAGGTGGCCGAATATGGTCCTGCTTGATCAAGATAAAGCATATGAGATCCACGACGATTTGGGGTTTTCACCGCATAATCGGATCATCCTACTCACGATTGGGCCTCGCTCACGCACGGTGATCGCAAGCCAGCCCTAGACAAGGCCTAAAAACCAACACTAGGTTGATCCTGAACTGTCTAGGGGCAGCAAACTACACCCTACATGCCGGATCCTCCAACCCTTTGTAAGGCCTAACTATTGCAGATATTAAACTAATCCTTGATGAATCAAGGAGCAATCGTAACGGATCAGATCTACTAAATAAAGATCAGCGGGTGCCGCCCGCACCCATGATGAGGTACAAGGACGGCTAGATGCGCAAGGGTTGCACTACGACAGCATATGATACTAAGAACAATGCTAACCCTAACACATCTATGATAACTACGTTGCTCGCCATCAAAAAGGCTTCAGACGAGCAACGCATGAACAACCGGGCAGGCTGTGCTAGATCGCGAGATGCGATCTAGGCAGCATGGTGCTTACCGGAGAAACCCTTGAGACGAAGGGGTTGGCGATGCGCGAGATTGGTTTGTGGTGAACGTTGGTTGTTGTTTATTCCATAAACCCTAGATACATATTTATAGTCCAGGGACTTTCTAATGTGGGCGTGCACCAAACCGTGCACGAGATAAACTCTAACTTCTACGTAGCCTACTATATTTAAGATACATGGGCCAACTAGCCCAAACTCCGCGTACAAAGGCCGATTCACATATAGATTCTTCATGTCCATCTTGATCGCGGCCCACCTCTGACCTGGTCAAATTCTGGTGATAACACATATTAGCGACGTGGAGAGCGATCAAGAAGAATGCCACATCCCGTGGGAAAATGGATGTGCAAGGAGCGTAGACTTCCAGCAGCCGACAGCCGGCCTCCGAGCGGTACTCGGCAGATGGCCTTCCTGGTTAGTCGGCCCATGCCGGGCTTAGAGCGAGGTCAGCCTTCTTCTTGGTTATTCCTTGTCTTTATACCGGGGGGGCACCCCCGACATATTTTTGTTGGGAAACAAATATTTTAAGTTGGCCACACAGTTCATACAACCTTGGTTAAATTCAACACTTGCACTAAGGAGGATATGCCACCTTACTTTATTGCCAATTGCTGCCACCAAGAAGTAAATGACTTCATAGTGACTTCTTAATTGTCTATCTAAAAGGGCAATAAATAAAGAAAAAGTAAATGGCTTCAAGACAACACCTCGAGAAGGAAGGGCATGACTCAACAAAGACTATTGTTCCAGCCAAGACTACACACATGGCCACATGGCCACGCTTTATACAACCTTGGCTGAATTCAACACTTGACACACTTTATTGCTAACTGCCGCCACCGAGAAGAAGTAGATGGCTTCATACCAACTTTTGAACTTTTTATCTAAAATGAAATCAACAAAGAAGAAGTAAATGGCAGCAAGACAACATCACAAGAAGGAAAAATCAAGACTTTTTTTTTTTGCATGAGAAGGCATATGATGGACCGGAGAAGGAATGTGATGGACAAGACTCATGTTGGTCTTGTTGGAATGTGCATAGAGGGAAGAAGTTTTGATAGGCTATGTTTTTTGTACTTAGATATTATGGATATTTTTTCAAAATTAGGTGGATATGAGGTGAATACAAACTGGTGCAAAATTTCCGATCAACACATGAATAGCCGGCTCACACAATTTCAAACCCAGACCATACCAAAAAACGGTACGGAGTATCCCACTCCTTCCATCCTTATTCCGTCCTTAAAAATACCGAATACATATAATAAATCCGTATATCCCCAAAGAAAACAAGGAAATCAGGGAGCGGAAAAGAAAAAGAGAGACCAAATCCCAAACGTCTCCATTCCGCGCACCGCCCGGCGAGATCAGGCGGCTCCGTCGCCAATTCTCTGCCGGAGCCGGGAAGGTGCGATTTTTCTGAGGCGGCGGAGCCATTTTCCCGTGAGATTTACGGTGGCGTTTCCAAGTCTCAGGTAGCGGCAGTATTGTTTTATCAGGTCGCCTCATCTTTACCTCTATCCTGCGCATTCCGGGCTATCCAGAGCGGTGATCCGGCGTGGTTTGGCTGTAGGCAGTCGGAAGGCGCGATCTTGCCGCTGCGAACTCGGGCAGATTCTCGCCGCTCATCTGAGGATTAGAGGTCGCGTGCGGAGGTGAGAGGCTGGACACCTCCACCGCGTTTCTTGCGCGGATTTCATCCATTTCCTGGTCCTGTTGCCGAGAATCCGGCGTGAAATTGGTTGCGGGAGGCGAAAGGTAGGATCTGCACCTTTCAAATTCCCGAATTTATCTGGATTCGATGGGCTCCATGCTGACTTGGAGTCCGGGGGCATGGTGATCTAGGGTTAGGTTTTGATTACCCTTTTGTGATTGCTTGGTAAGACACGAAGGCAATGGACTACTACAACATCCTCAAGGTGAATCGCAATGCCACCTTGGAGGACCTAAAGAAGTCGTACCGGCGGCTCGCGAGGACGTGGCACCCCGACAAGAACCCGACAGCTGGCGCCGAGGCTGAGGCCAAGTTCAAACAGATAACCGAGGCCTATGAGGCAAGTGAACTGTGCATTTGTTTTCTCGGAGTATCTGTTGCTGAGTACATGGTTTGATTCTTTGCCAGTTTGAAATTAAATGATAGCTATTCCTGCGAAGAGATTTTAGTTTTATTAAATGTTAGGAAGATTTATCCTTTTGTTTCACGCATATTAAATATTGGTTGCTTAATGCATGTGTTCAATTGTATATCTTGATTATGAGGATTGGTCATTTAGTTGTAATACAAATCATGAACATCTCTTTGCCGTGCCAAGAATATGCTACAGAAGCTTTTTACTTTTTTAGCTCAGCTTTGTACCTGGTCTGCCAAGTTGTTCTCCGGTTGCCCCATTTGGAAATTTGAATGTTCAATCTACTTGGATCTACAAGGAGCAACATATAGTTTCTTGTTTTTCTTCTTCGGAATTATGTGTGTTTTGTTCATTTACTCCTTTCCTATAACATATCGTTGTGCAAAATGAGGGCACTGTTGCTGGGTACATGTTTGATTCTTTGCCAGTTTTAAATAAGGTGATAGCTATTCCTGTGGAGAGATTTTAGTTTGAATAATTGTCAGATTTATCCTTCTGTTCATGCTTATAAGAAATTGTTGCTTGATTCATGTGCTCAGTATTATATTGATTATGGGGATTGGCCATTTTGTCATAAACTTGTAATACCATACCACAAGCATCTCTTTGTCGCTCCGAGAGCATTCTACATAAGCTTTTTAGTTCAGATTTGTACTTAGATGGGTTTCCAAGTTTTGCTCCGGTGCCTCATTTGGAAACTGGAATCTCTACTGGGATCTACAAGGAGCAACATATAGTTCGTTTTTCTTATTCATGATTTATTACCTATTGTGCATTTACTCTTTTCCTATAGTATTTCCTTATTCATAATGAGAACATTGTTTCATCGTCCGTTTGAATTTTAACATTTCACAATCGGCTGAAAAAAGGTCAATTTGATTATGCGAATTCCTGGTGGAGTTATCTTGCAAAAGAAGCTTCAATTTTGTATTCAGTTCCAAAAAATAGCTAAACTATTCGGCATCTGAGAAGTTAAATTTGTAACCTTATATTACATTTAACATTGTTTTGAATGGTGAAACTGGGGCTTCTCTGATAAGACATTTTAGTATGTTGAAAGGTACCTTTGCTCAGTCTGCTTGCAACTTCTGCATTTGGTATGGCGAGGCCATATTGTAATACTGCTTGTTCGGTGTGACCTACACTCATGGTTTTAAAGGCGTCCCTAAGGCGTCGCCTAGGCGACGCTTAGGCGTCAAGGCGCCCGCCCTCCGCCTTGGAAAATCGACCGCTTTAGGCGCCTAGGCGTCCAAAGCGCCCGCCTAGGCATCGCTTAGGCGTCAGAGCGCCCCCTGACCGCTCTAAGACGCCTTAACGCCTTTAAAACCATGCCTACACTAGATGTGATGCAAGATTTAGTCAGTTACTCACTTTAGTTTTCATTGCTTAAAAGTGTTTGTGCAATTACAAAAGAAGTTGCAGCTGATTTCATCTCAGGCAAACATCGCACGCATATATGACTTCATTACCTCTCAAGGCATAGAGTTGTACTGCATTGCCTCCACAGTTATACATACTTGTAGGCATGCAGCATGTGATGTACTCTACTTTCTTCCAAGAAAGCATCAGTTATGCAAAATGTGATTCATAAGTTTCCTTCCAAGATAGTTCATGAGTTGTTATACTTATTTGTTCTTCTCACCAACTTTTGTCGATTTTGCCAGGTACTAAGTGATCCAGAAAAGCGTGCAGTATATGACCAATTTGGTGAAGAAGGTTTAAAGGGGATGCCTCCACCTGGTTCGTATAGCCGTACCTCCACAGCTGCAGGCCCAAGTGGTCCAAGTAATTTCCGGTACAATCCTAGTGACCCAGATGATTTCTTTAACGAGTTCATGGCGAGCAACAAGCCATACACCTTTGACCAAGACCGAAGACGCTTTCAACCAACACACCGAACCTCAGCAAGGAATAATCGAAGTGAGGCTTCTTCCAGTTCTCAGAAGGAACCCAGTACTAGCGCAAGACAGCTAGAGAAGCCCCCGCCCGTGGAAAAAACATTAATGTGCTCTCTTGAAGAGTTGTATAATGGGACAAAAAAGAAGTTGAAGATCACTAGGAATGTCGCAAAACCTGATGGGTATGTATCTACTTCTCCCATATACAGAGACGTTTTAAAAGTTCTATTTAATGCTGGGAACACAAGTATGAAACTTGAAGTGTAAGCCTGTACTGAGATTATCTTTGCAATTTGTAAATGTCAAAAGTTTGATTTGTGTTCTCTATTGCACTATCATGGGATAAATATTTTAACTACAATATTGTATTATTATTGCATATTACCAAGTCTGTTTTTTTGCAAGTAAGTCGTGTGGATTTGAAATGCTCGTCAAAAGCTTAACCTGAGTGCATCTGCGTGGTATTTAATTTTAAACCTTTGTAGCCAGCATCTTCTCGTGTGTATCTTAGGCTTCTTAGCAAGTTAGCATGTTTTACTAGGACTTGTAAACACACATCAGTTTTTCTTATTCGATTATATTTTTGCTGCAACTTTGTCTCAGATAGAATCCCCTGCTCTTTTTTATAATCTTGTTATCTCCAGTTAAATGACCTGACAAATCCAAAATGGAATTGTTGGAAGTTAAATTAAGGAGTTCGGTGGCAAGGGCGTGACTACTGTTTGCCTGGATTCTGACTGTTGTTAATCCTGATGAGCAGGTGGCTGGTAAATGCACAGTGTGTTTTTTGTAAGATGATGTGAATGTGAAAACAATACTGTGGTTTACATCCTACCTGCCATCCTACTACTTATCTTGGTTCAGTTCTACATGTCTATTTCTTCTCTTTGAATCTTCATTGTGAGGAGGAGCATATAGACAATGGAAAGGATGGCCACCAATACCAGTTCGTTACTATTCTGTATTTTCTTATTACCCATCCCAATTGGATAAAGTCCTTCCTCTTAGTTTAGGTGCATTACATGGCAGCACAATTGGCTTGAGATGTTTTCAGTTCAATATTTTGCGTCTCTGATTCTTCATCTTCATGTCATCTTCTGCAGAAAGCTAGAGGTCGAGACAGAGGTCTTGCAGGTCGAGGTTCTGCCAGGCTGGAAAAGGGGAACAAAGGTGACATTTGACAACAAAGGAGACACGCTGCATGGATATCTACCACAGGACCTTACCTTCGTGATCGACGTGAAGCCTCATGACACCTACACTCTAGAAGGGAACAACCTCCTAGTAAGCCAGGAGATCGCTTTGGTGGATGCTCTTGCCGGGACGACCATAAACCTCAAGACCCTTGATGGCAGGAGCCTTCCTGTCAGTGTGGATGAAGTGGTCCGCCCTGGGCATGAGATCGTGATCGAAAACGAAGGTTGGCCGATCCGGAAGGAGCCAGGGAAGAAGGGGAGCCTGAGGATCAGGTTCGATGTGACCTTCCCGACGAGGCTATCGTCGTCGCAGCGAGCTGCCATCAGGCGGATCATGGGGAGCTAACCTGGGATACATATAAAGAAAGAAAAAGAACTGGCTAGTGTGGGGGCAGGTTGAGCTGATTAGATAGTTCATCTAGCGATTGTAGGTCCGGTAGCAGCAGTTGTGGCTCTGATTCTATCTTGTCGGTGCTGTTGTTTGGAAAGTTAGATGGTTTTTTGTGTCTTTGCTCATCATTAGAAATGATGCTAATTTTGGTCATGTTGAACTGATCCATTTTGAAAGCTCTGTTATTGGTGGTAGTTCTTTAAATAATTGGAAGAAACCATGCGGATGGTTTAAGCTACTGATAAGATATATAGTTAGATGAATGAACATCATTGTTATTTTAAAGATGAAGACCTGGCAAAAAAAAGTTGATTACCTGCAATGTACAAATAAATCTACCCCCGTCCAAAAGATAAAATTGCTATACAGATGTAACATGATTATCTGCGATGAAAAGCTGTTCTTGCTATTACCATATGTCAATGTCTAATGGTTAACCCAACTGCTAAAAAGCTCTCGGATGCTAGTTGTCATTTGACCACTAACTATAGGAGCGCTAAGATACAACCTATTGTGAAAGGTCTAAATTTGGTAGTCCGCAGCATGCATGGTGTGGCTTGTAGGCGATCTGAAGATGCCGGGTGTCCATCCTACTTGTTGGACCAATGCATAATAAGTAGCATTATTAATTAGTGCCAAACCTATTTAACCTGTGATGTAGCATAATGAATCCAAGTCCATCTTATGTGCAACTCATTTAGCATAATATAGGATTTTGCCACTTGGTGTTGTAGATCTGGAGATCTTCATTCTTATACTCTATCCGGTCTTTCCAACCTTGATTTTTCTATAGTAGACTCCAGCTTTCTTGCCTTGGTTCCTTGTCCTTAGTTTTATAGTAGTAGAACCTTGCTGAAATTTTGACGAAATCAGTAAATGATGAGATGTAAAGGCACGTACAATAGGGTGATATCAGCCTTCCCTTAAAGATATACCACGTCGGATTTTTTACTTAGTTGAAAAAGAGAGAATAAAGAAAGGGAGTCATCTCTTAGGAAATAAGGGATGACTATTTTCTCCATCGTATCACATCTGTTAGGAATGGCTATAAAAGATAATGCATTATATGACTTATATCTATTGTCTTCTTTAGCTAATGTGGCAAGGTAAGGGAAGATATGCCTTCTCTACCATTATGCATGCTCTAAATAAAATTAACGTCTACACACTCCTTAGAACTCTAATAAGAAATACTATGCATGAAAACTTGGAAAAATCTAAATAATGGATTTTCTAAGCTCAATTTCAAGTCGGAAAAGAATCATTCACTCTAAATTAATAGAATACAATCAAAATTTGTAGATGTTTTAATTAAATCTACTCCCTTCAACTTATAATAACTGTTGTAATTTTAATTTATTTTAAAAATAAGGGGAATCTCTGTCACCTTATGTCATCTAGTCTCAACTACAACCTAATTGCAACTAATGCAACTCATAACCCAGCATGAATTTTGAAACAAATTCAATGGTGTGGATATTTTCTCAGTTTCAAGTTACAACCCACTTGCAAGAGGGGAAAGTCTTAGTTGGAACCCACTTGCAACTAGTAAAATCTCAGTTGTAACATACTTGCAACTAGGAAAATTTCAGTTGCAACATATTTACAGCTGTCATATCAGTACAAATCACGAGGCAAACCTAATGACTAAGAAGTAGACTAAGACATAATAAAAATCAGACTCCTAGCAAATCTGTAAATTTAAACTAACATCATAAAACTTATTATGAATCGGAGGAAATACTGTTTAGGGTGTCAAATAAGATAATATTGTCACGGATAAACACGTTCGAGCAACCCTAATTAGAGTCCCTTAATCACATGAAAAACTTTCCCAAATTGAAACGGACCGTACGCACGCATCGCGTGGGAACCAACATAGCCAGGTGCCTGTGCCTGGAGAGCAGAACCAACGACGCCCATCGCTGTTTCTGAACCCCACAAAAAGCACACCCTATCGTTGTGCCCTCCTCCTTGGCTCCTTCCTTCCCGCAAAACTTAGCTCGTGCACTGATCCTACCTTTGGCTGTGTTCTTCTTGCAAAATTTCTTTTGCTTTTTTGCTAATTAAAAAACAACGCTTGTTCAGAAAATATTCAACTAATTGTTTAACTAGTGGTAAAAGCTACTCCTTCCAATACATAATGGGTTTGGAGCGTTTAGTTTAAATTTGAGCTAAAACTGAACACTAATTATTGATCGGAGGCTGAAGTTTGAACTAAACCCTCGACACGTATTATAGATTGGAGGGAGTATAGTTATTCTTAAATGAGAAATGCTTGTTATTTAAGAAAATCGGAGATTTAGTCACATGGCAGATCTTAGTTCCCTTACATTATGATATCAATTTAGTACAGGAAATCGCCCAAAAAAATCAATGAAATACAAAAAGAAAGATGACTATCTTGCCACGAACTGCTGCTGTTGTGCCGTATGCCAATTTCTCAGTACAATTCTAAAAACACATTCCCTCGAGTTTTCAAACTTACACAGCCCCAAAATGGCGAGGAATCACGCCCCACTGTACACCACCAGCCAAGACCTACCTACTCGCCCTACCCAGGAAGACCCTACTACGGTTAGCCCAAAAGAAAAAAAAAATCAAGAAAACAATCTCCAGTAAGCTAAGATAGACCCAGCTATCTTGGAACTCTAGGAGGCAGCCGCGGACTCTTGGCCGGACCACTTGAACTGGAACGGTCAGCCTTTGAATGCTGTTGCTCTTCCAGGAAACCGTACACTCTCGAACGGAACTTCTGGGCCAGCTCGGCGAGGTCATTCGCCATCTGGGGATTTATCTCGGCAAGGTGCCTCAAGGGGTACTTGCTCCTCTGGGGAAGCCGGTTCGCAGTATCAATTGTCAAGCTTGCGCACTGGTTACCACTGCGTACCAGCACTTCCAGAGTTGGCTTCGAAAACATGGCGTGTGAAGCTAATCGGTTCAGAAGGATCAGGGCTTCTCTCATCAGCAAATACCTACATGAGAAATTTATGTTACATGAAATACAAATAATACAGCACAGGGAAGTCTCATATTTAAACAACACGAAAACGTCCACAGTTTCAAACTACAATCAACACAAAAGCATCCACAGTTGTAAGTTACGATAAATGACAACAATTTTGTGACACCGTCTCAGACTTAACCTGCCATTTACTTGTGATAGCATCTCTTAATTGTGGAACTATTTCGGAATATTTTGAGCGTGCCAACACAGTAGCTTCAGTTGGCAATAAACAGAGTACAAGGAACATTCATACAAACATGCGACAGACTGGGAAAAATGCACAGTTTAGTACGGAGAATTTTTACAATTTACCTTTCTTTCAATAGCTCGTGTGCCTCAGTTGAAAAATCAACTTCCTGTTCCATCTGGGAAGCAAGGACTTCCATGATCAACTCCAAAAAGCTGGAACCATTGGCAGTCACTGAATCTAGAAGCACTTGATATCCCAATTTGCCACTAGATGCTATGTATGCTAATAGATTGACAACTAGACGACAAAGCTTGAGCTCCTGAAAAATATCAGCTTGCTTTAGTTGTTAAACAATGGAAACAAATGCAACACTTGACACTTAGTTATGATGAACTCCTATTGTTGCAATCGAGCTTAAAAATTTGAAGGTAGCAAATGCCGCATTCTTTTTGAGGATGGTAAGGGAAAGAACCCATTACTCCGTTCAATCCATGCAGGCTAGAATCTTAATTAGGGGGAAAAGGTTTCAACCTATAAATGCTACTCCCTCCATCCACAAAAGGATGTCTCAACTTTTTCTAAATTTGCATGTATCTACACACTAAAACACTAGATACATGCATATTTTGACAAAGTTGAGACATTCTTTTGTGGATGGAGGGAGTACAAACAAAAAGTTAAAGCTAAATGTGTTTATGCAGAGTCCTGACTGAATACACCAAGGAACACACCAGAGAAGATGTTGCCTCACAGGTCAAACATTCAGACAAGTCCTGAAGTACTGCACTTATAGCTTGTTGTGATCTATCATCTTCAGATCCAACAGCTTCCATCACTTCAGAGCCATCTGTACCTCCATTGCACAGAAGCTTCAACATTGTTGGGCCTACCATTAAGGCAGCAACAGGAATTAGGTTGCAGGGAAAGCGAAATAGAAGGAAAGAAAACATTAACATCATGTTAAAGATTTCTTCAGAATGAAACACAACTGAGATTGAACATGGCTAGAACAACAATTCTTCTTCCAGCACGTAGTTGTTCAACAGAGCTTCAGAGCCAACAGAATAATAAAAGCCATATGATATGAGCATGGAAATCCACTTTGGCTCGTAGGTGTAGAACTGTAGATGCACCCACTGTTCAAATCAAAAGACATATTTCAAAATGTCTAAAAAATCCAAAAATATAACCGGGTGCACATCCAGAGATTCTATGTTCTCACACAATGTTTCGCGAAAAGTAAGTCATTTTTTGTGTGGCCTGTGTAGAAAAGACCATTTTCGGTGTTTTTGTCTTTTTTACGCAGGCAACAAAAATGTCGTTTTTCCACAAAACTTGGCGTGTGGACATAGAATGTCAGGATGGTAACCCAGATTTTTTAAAATAATTTTTTGATATTTGAAATGCATTTTTCATAATAGGTGCATCTAGACCTATGAGCCAAAGCACCATGTCCGTATAAGCACCATATAAAAATTTGAAGGTACATGTACTGTCATCTCTGGACAATTGTTTCTCAATATGAACTGAAGCCCGCAGTTTTAGGTTGTTACTAGATATAGGTGGCTGTTTGGTACCACCAGAAAGAAGAAAAAAAATCTAAGAAATTGAAGGAATTATAGAGGGATGGGTGGGGATTGGGTGTATGTTCAATGGAAAAATTTCCCAAGAGGAAGGAGAAGTATTTCATTTCCATTCACCTGGCAGTTGCATATGAAATGGATGAAGGGGGAATTTAGCAACACTTGTTCCCACCGATCACTTGCAAGAAAAATACAGCTTTGAACTTCGACATGCCAATTTATTTCTCATGAAAAATAAAGTTAACTCAAAGAATTTATCACCCAAATAGTCAATTTGTTAGAACTTGCTACCTATACTCCCTTAAATAGCTAAGGATTCCGTGAAAATGGTGTCAATTAACTAGTTACTCTGCAGAATGCACAGTGGAGCATTCAACTGGCAAAAACAGTACTTTCTATAAAACATCTTAGGTTCTAAAGATAAGACGAGAAACGGAATATCTAACCACAAGAACTTACAGTTCAAAAGCAAAAAAAGTAGATGCACAGAATGCTTCTTTACGAGCAATCCATTTTCCTTCTGCAACAATGGATGTAAGCTTTCCATTACAGTAGTAAATCCAAATCTGAAAGTAGTAGCAGAATATCATTGGGCAATAGTAGCATAAAAATGTTTGACCGATTTAAGAAAAGATATATTGCTCATGATTGCTTACTTTTCACGTTCCACCTTGGGATCACTTGTCCTTACAACGAGAATAACTATGGATAGTGCATCAACACGAATACTCTCTTCTGAATACTTTAGCGCAATTTGTAGCACAGCAGTGAAGAATGAAGGCCAGAATGTAGAAGGAAGAAACATATTTCCAATGTGAAGTCCATCTTCACTTCTTACTAGATTCTTCATGCCAGGTGCATTAAGCAACCTATTGTTACTCTCCATTTCCATGTTACTGTTAACATTCGTCCCAATAATAACATTGTTCCTGAGTTTACACTGAGGAAAATCGTATTAAAGTTCATAAGCATAGGAGCCTATGATTATAAAGAAGTAAAATAAACTAACAAAGTACCAACAAGGAAAAGGATATTTGACAAACAAAAAGGCAACCACGCCAACAAGGAAAAGGCCAAAGGATCATTAGACATGACATTCATACAGAATCCAGTAAAACGGCTGTTCTACATTCACCTTGTCTTATACACTACTACTTTATTTTAATATTTAGTTGGTGATTTTTCCTACATTCACCACCACAAACTGTTAATCACATAGCAGCTATCCTGGATACCAGAAATATATCCAATGAGGCAAAGCATACCTTTGGTTAGACTTGACTCCATGGGTTAGCAAGTTTTGCAAGATGCTATACAATATCCGCAGGGCCCTACCAACAACAACGACCTGAAAGGAGCAGGTAAAATACATGAATATATGAGCTGGCCAGTTAAAATTCAAGACTCGGAGCAGTTAAAAAGATAACTGTCTCACTTCAACGTCGAAAGGAAAAGCCAAGACGGCTTAACAACAATGCAATATGCGCTACAGGGAAAAATCAAAATATATATCTTTAATTACTAATTCTTCAACTCAGTAGCAACTGTATATCCAATCCTAACAGAGTCAACCTACAGTTGCTTAGTTGCATGGGCAAACTGTAGCTATTAAAACTAGCATTTTCCAGAGTCTACATAGTGTCAACTGGTGTGGTGAGACTTCTATTGTTCAATAAACAACAACCTAGGAGTAAGAGGAAACCTGTGCTCAGAACTTGGTTTGGAAAACAACTATTGTGATGGTTCTTATTTATTCCTGCCTGTTCTGGTCCGGCTAGATTTTTTACGTCAAAAATGTCTAAGATGGAAACCAGTCAAAGGTAACTCAGTGTCCATCGACAATTACTTAAAATCAACCATTTCCTTCCCCAAAGTGACTACAAATAAAACACAGAACTGCATTCCAATTATTCATGCTGTCAGTGTAACCAACTATGTTAAAAATCACTAATAACCTCATTAGTATTAGGTTGTATGGAGTGCTAAACCTATTTTTCGGATGCCAGTGAAGAAGCACAATGGATGATCACAGAAAAAAATAAGCAACCTTGCTATGGAAATAAAGTGAGATGATCGGTTCTCACATTACCAACAACACACAGATTTAGCAATGCTTCAAGAAGAGTTTGTACAGGTACTGCGTCACTATTCACCTGCAGGAACAAAACAGAAAAAAATGGACATATGAGATGTTATTTCAAACGAATATGTACTTCCATCATTCAAAATATAGGGTATGCTATATTCAGTGCATGTATGCAGTAATAAAAACTAAAACTGCATGTGTTGGGTATACGGGAGAACACGCTTATTTTGCACCGGACCGAAATAAACCCTACATTTGCGAACAAGACATTACAAAAAAATGCCCTCTCTTTTTTAGGGAGGGACTAACTTGATTAGAATTTAGAAGAACAAGCTAATAGAATTGATATACACATACAGATGTTGTGTAAACCCCTTATACAACAAGGATACAACGCAGCTAATATAAAAGATATACACATTTCTTACGCTACGTACTCCAAAAAGGCAAAAACAACGAATGGGTGAAGGTAGTGTTCCCTATACAATGCGGCACTATTCTGGTGAAAGCAAATCCTGTACCACTCTTATCTTTATCACAGAGCAGCCAAATTGTCAAGTCTTGTATGACAGGTTTTGGCATTAAAAATGAAGTTCAAAAGCAAAGTAGCATTTCATCGTTGAAATGCACATTTAGTGCAAGCTGCAATAGTGAAGAGAATAGGTGATTTTTTGCATGACCATCACCTTGATGATAATATCATATACTTCTGATATAGCATTATGCATTGAGGAGCTCCCTTCAGAAGAGTTTTCACACTTGTCTGGCGATCTCGTAGACTGGAGAAGTGTCAACATTTCTTCTGAGCAAGAAGCAAGGATCTTCGAGATCAGACTCCTCCCCAACATACTGTTAGCTGGCCTACCCCAGATTGCACAGAGGCTGCTGGAGATGTTATTTGTTGGTACTTTCTTGTGCTCAAGATGTTCATTGTTCACTGGAAGATCTGTTTGGACTCCTTTAGCCTTATTGTCCATGCATTTGTTGCTTTTTAATTCAAGGTGTGCATTTTCCTCCAAATATGCTCCTGAGGTACTTGTTCCTGTTCATTAAGAAATCACTCGTTTATTATATTAGAAGTCAGGAGATAGGAAAACACTCTCAGCTTCAAAAAGGTTTATAAATCTTAGTGCTATTAATAGTTCTTTGGTGTTTCAGTTCCAAGAAGTCAGATGCATCAATCAAATATGCTCGCTGAAATACAAACCATCTCGGGAGGAACAGAGGTCCTTATTTTTTCCATTCAACTTGTCTGCTCTCCTTGTGGATGTGCGACAAGAACCCCCAGCTTGCAAAGCCTCGTCTGCAGGGGCATGATCAATATCCATCCTTGTACTGCAATTATCTTTGCTGGAACCGCCCCGGAACACACAAAAAAACTAATGTTAATACAGTATCCAGCATGCACTCAAACGCAGTACAGAAAGACATGTGAACCAACTACTGTTTTAAAAAGGCACTCCCTACTATCCAAGCTGGTTTAAGGTTAGTTTTAAAAATTTGATTCTTCACATAAAAAATCAT
The DNA here is from genome assembly GCA_030979885.1 of Lolium multiflorum. Taxonomy (NCBI): domain Eukaryota; kingdom Viridiplantae; phylum Streptophyta; class Magnoliopsida; order Poales; family Poaceae; genus Lolium; species Lolium multiflorum. The sequence continues at coordinate 24,764,582 of CM061752.1, read as the reverse complement.
ATCTTAACATCAGCTTGATGATGTGCCAAGGGCATGAACAAATTATTAAAGATAATAGCACTTACAGATTTGCCTTCTTCAAAATATGAATCTCTGCTTCTTTAGCCTCGATTTCAAGGTCTTTATTTTTTATGCCTTTCTTCAGCTCCGTGTTCTCGTTTTTCTGCAAGATTAATTCGCAACTTAAAACGCGAGCCAACTTCGATACTATCCTTAGCTGCCATGAACATACACCAGTGCACATCCCAAAGTAGGATCAAACAAGAGCATAATGCACTAAGGCTCGAATCATTTTCGCGGCACGGGCACTGATAAATGATGAAAACTAGTACTACTGCTACTACATTATCGAATAGAGATGCGCACCATGTCGTTCATCTGCTTCAATACACGCTCCAGCTCCCTCTGCATCTGCAACACCCAGTGAGTGAGACCACGCGCATCAGAAAACCAAGAAAGCACAGGCATACTAGCAAGGTGACTATCAGCCAAATGGCAATCTCACCTTGATCTCCTCGGCCGACTTGCTCTCTGCCGCCCTAGCTTGCCTCCCCCTGGGCAAGCTCTTGACGCGGGCCTGGCTCGCCGCCCTGGCATCCCTCGGCGGCACGGTCCTGGCCCGGTCGGTGGTCGTGGAGCCCATCGCCTCGATGATCTGGCACTCGCTATCCTCCTCCGCCGCCGGGCGCTGCGAGAGCTCGCGCGGAGGGGAGAAGCCGCCGCCGCTGGCCGCGGCGCGCTGGGAGAGCTCGCGCGGAGGGGAGAAGAAATCGGGGGTGGGCGCGCGGGCCGCCGCGGGTGTGCGGGGGAGGGGGAAAGGAGAGGCGGCGGCGACATTGGGGATGCGGGGGAGGGGCGTGGCGGAGGCATGGGGCGCGGCGGGGACGGCGAAAGAGGTGGCGGTGGTGGAGGAGGAGGAAGGGGGCCACGATGCGGCGGCGGCGGCGGCGGGGGCGAGGTACTGGGTGACCGGAGCTGGAGCAGGAGTGGCGCTAGGGTTGCGGGAGGCGGAGGCCTCCTCGGCGTCGCGGCAGATCGCGTCGAGCAACTGCGCGTTATCAGCAAACCAGTCGTCGTCAAAGTCGGCCATCGCCGGCTCGCCGGCGGCGGAAGCTGGATGGGGAGGGCGCGGCGGGGGCTGGTGGTGGTGGGGAAGAGAGAGGGGCAAGTGCAAGTGCAAGTGCGTGGGGTTTTGCGAGCAAACCCTGATACTGTATCTCGCTCTCCAACTGAATATTAAAGAGAGAACACTACTCAAAACCGAACTAGCCAAAATACTACTCCGATTTATATTAATTAACTTAATTTTATCTAGGTACACATGTATCTAGTCAATAAACAACGTCTAGATAAATTCATATCTAGACGACGTTGAGTGAATTAATTTGGATCGGCGGGAGTAGTAGAAACCAAAGTGCCAAAATACCACTAGTGACTAACTGAGACTAACTTCCTCAAAGAATGACACAAATGCCTATGCTTTGCTAGTCAATAGAGTCGGGGACTAAGAGTGTGTGGTCTTCGTCGTTGGCTATTCTCTCTTCGGGAGAGAGGGGTGACAGGGGTGCCGGCTGCGGGGACGTATAGGGCGGCTAGAGTGGTCACGACGGCTGGGGTGGCGGCGGCAGCGGGGATGCAGGAGAGGGGAGCAGCAAAGTCGGTGGAGGCACGTGACGCTCCGGGGATGTAGGCGGTTGCGGGGATGTGAGAGAGGGCATGGTCAACGTGCGCGGCCATGATGTCGGCGGTGGTGGGGATGTAGGAGAGGTCATGTTCAACGTGGCGGCGGATGCTGGAGATCTGGTCCCACCGCGGTTCGGCGCCACTGCCCATCCCCACGGCCCTTGTTTCGCCTCGCCGGTGGAGGAAACAGGAGGGTGGTGGTGGGGCCAGGGGGCTCATGGAGAAGATCAGGGACGAAGATTAGAAGAGAAGATAGGTGGGGTTTTGGTGGCGTGTCCTGCTTCACTCGCTAGATGGATGTGGCCGGCAGCAAGCCTTGATACATATCCCTCTCAAATTGAATTGAACAGCATTAACGCGAAAAAACAAACTAAATTAGCGAGATGCGCCGACATGTGTGTAAATGTGAGCACCAACCTCCTCTGACTGAATAAGAACTCTGCCTTTTCCATTTACATACACAAGAATAACAACTGGCCTCCTAACAAAGAAAACTGGCCAAAAACCCGATGGAACAAGTATTTTGGCGCAATGTTTGATTCGTAAAATATGAACAAAACTTAAAATGAGTATTCTCTGTATAAAAGTAGGAGTGCACAAATGATTTCTATTTTCGACAATAGCATGAGAAGAACAAGGTGTAAGGAGTAAGTAGTGCTGCAGGTAGCAACAGCTTGTCATGCCATTCTCAGAACCTGGGACTGGCACAAATGACGCTTTGATAACTAAAAGAAAAATCATTGTGTAGCAAATTTGCAGTTGATCTATTACAAGAATCGTAGTCATTGGAGCTAAGTAAGTAGCGGAGTCCGCATTGCACTGGTCAGGCTTCCTTCTGCTCGTGGTGGCTGCCGTTGGTGTCATTCCGCTCGTTCATGTCGGGTACCGCATCACCGCCGGTCTCCCCTAGCTTCTCCTGCAGGTACAAAGAATCTAGTTAAGTGTCTGCGCCAAAATAGTAGTATGTGTACTTGTGTGTAGGTTAAGGAGTGGTTGCAGTGTAAGACCAACAGCAGTGAATAAACGGTTTCAGTTATGAGCAGCCGTTGTATTGAAACTTGATGTTTTGACAATGGGTGTAATCAAAGCTTTTTAAATAGTTATTAGATCACATAGTTGTTAAAATCATGTGTGAATTTATCAACATGTGCTTTCATGATTTACAATTTTGATAAGTTTTATAAATCTATTATAACACAAATAGAATATGTGGACTTTGTCAAATTTTTAGAACTTAAGATTTTTGCCAGAACACGATGGAGTACTGTTCATGAACACCAGCTAACCCAAAAAAAGGGGGATACCCACAAATGGTATATAGACAATTTATTCTTCAGGGACTATGCGAATTTAGCTACCTTTAGAGAAGTATTCTTTAAAAGAAGTTCCTCGTACTCCTTTTTGATCCGTTCAAGCTCGACCCTAAGAGACGAGTTCTCTGCCTTCAAAGCTTCAGCGCGTTGGCCGAGCTCTTCACACTCGGCCTGGAACAAACAGTGCCATGCTTAGCTAGTGCGTTCAAGTGAATGGTGAGTACGGCATGTGTTTTAGTACATCATACCTGCTTGCGCAGACGGGACCTGCGTGCTGATTCCCGATTAGACAGCTTCCTTTTCTGCTTCTTCAGTTCCCTTTCATCCTGAATATTGGCAAGGGTACAGTTATGACCTTTCCTACATTGATTTATGGAGAAAATCACCGAAGACGATAAATATGTACTATCAAGAACTAAACTATGAACACAACAGCATAACATTGTAAACTGAGTTCACACTGAACAGTGAAAGATAAATTTCAGCTAAAGTTTGAAATGAAACAACACGTCGTCAAAAGGTACTTGATGTATGACCAAGAATTACAGTATAAGCAAGGTGACAATCAGCTTTGTTCCAGTGGACTCTATTAATGCAAATGTATGGTCAGGCACTAAAAAACAAGCAAGATTACATAGCAAACTAGTTGCCCGACTCCCTTCTACAGAGAAACATTGTGGTAACAAAGCAAGGCATGTCAATTTTCAAACTTAATATCTTAGTCCAATGTTTGTTCTGAAAGTAAGGCAAGCATGTGCATACCCATTGCTCTCCTCGAGCTGAACCAGACGCTACTTTGCCGCGCATTGCAGGAACAGGTGAAGAACCAGTAGCACCCCAGTAGTCCATTCCTATATTCAAGTTTGTCGCAGGACCAGCAACTCCCCCTATCACTGCACCTGATTGTACTGGAACCAATGGCATGGTTTCATTAAATACGCCATGCGAAGATGAATGAGATACACCATTCTGAGCACTGCCTGCATGACCGAATGCACCCTCCATCTTATGCAAAGAAATGTGCAAGTTCATTTATCTATTGTAAAACTACAATAAGCCCCCAAATGCCTACCATTTTCATTTACATCATTCTCCTTTGAATGTGAATCCTGCCACAGCAAATTTAGTCCATGAGTCAAGAGAAAGGACATCAGGAAAAGTCAAATTAAAGACACAAGGCTGACAAACTATTGTTTACAATCGTAATTAACTATTGTACAAGGTTGATAAGGAATCTGACTATATTAAACTTCAACCAAAAAAGATATATGATATGGAAAGTATTATCGATATCAAACTTACATTTTGAGAATTGGCATCACTTCCTTCACTCTCACTATCACTCCCACTTTCACTGCAGGTTGAAGGTACCATACAATTACTTGTTTTGGAACTAAAGAGACTCGTATTTACCACACAAGGCTAACAAAAAACCTGTTCGATGTAACCCCGTTGGCAGATGGACCAGATGTTCTGCCGGGCTCATTTTTCCCTGAAATTATGATCAGAAGAAACATAAAAATAATTCCCAAGCTTAAAATAACCTTGATATTGACCTTTGACAAGGCTTACCATTCACTTCTGGAGCACCTGGAGCAGCTCCCTGAAAGACATATGTCACAGTTACATGAAGTAGTGACAACCAAAAGATAAAGACAGAAAAAAGAGATTATTACTTACAGCAGGTTCCACATTTCCATTTGTTGCCATAGGATAATGAAATGGATGCACACCCTGCACAATTAGTTATTGATTTGTACAAGCATCTCAGTAAAATTGGAGACAAGGTGTGCGAATCGAAAGATAACATAATGGATTACACTTGTCACATGCAAAAGTTCATACAGGAGTGGAGGGATGGGCATATACTGTTCCTGGTGGATACATCATATAAGGTGGTGGAGGGGTCCCGTAAGGTGGTACCATATGCTGCAATTAAGGGGTTGATAGTTTAGGTTTACATACAAAAAAGTGCCCACGTATAGACATAAGAATACAGTTAACATAAGCAAACTGCCACTCCCTAACTTTGATCCCTTTGTTCCCCTGACAGAATACTTAGTATCATTGAGTAAATAAAATTGGAGGGACCTTTCTGAAATAATAGCAAGATATGTAGGAAAAACATGTTCAATTAACAAAGCAGGAAAGACCACAACTTCAAGCCGAGGCTGACACTAACCCCCTCCCTCAACCAAGGTAGGCTCATTTCAATAACAGAGACTAAGATTCCAAACTGCGCAAAGTTCCTACTTTGTTCTTTAAGATGAATAGTGTAAATGAGGTAAAAGTGATGAAGTTTCCTATAGGGAGCACCTGAGCTCCCCACATGTATGGATGAGCCTGGCCTGCAGCAACAGGAGGGGGGAAAAACCCATGTGGTGGCATCGCTGAGTATCCCTACCAAGATTTACAGAACCAGAGATAGAGTCAATGATAACATTAAATAAAATGATCGATTCAGTTAACAAAAACCGTATGTCCAGCTTCATTGGTAATTAAATCATAGATAGATAACCTGAAAGCCGGGCCATTCAGGGTAAACTGGAGCTGTAGTTGCAGAGGTAGTGGCTGGAGGTTGCTCCTGAGAATAGGAAAGTAAGAACCCAGAATGGGGTTAGCAAAAAGAGAATGTTTATTAAAACAGAAACATGAAATTGTATTGTGATCCAACAGGGGTATTTCCTTCTGCTACTAGACTAGGAAACCAGAACAGAAGTAGCCAAGAAATATTTCGGTAATGCAGTCCATGCTGTTAAATGTTGCTTGAAAACAATGGTGATTACACTGACAAGCTGATGAAGTGTTTGAATGAGCTGAACCCACAGTTTTAAAAATGTCAGAGTAAATATGAAGGAATCACAAACTTTGGACCACAATTCACACAAAAACCAATTCATTTGAAGTTTTATCACATAAGGGCTGTTCTGGGGCAAGATGTATCACACACCCTAAAATATAATTTTTTTTATCAAACTAATCGCGAAAACTAACAGGCATGGCCCACATGGCCACTCCCACACAGCCTGTCAAAAACACAGCCCATCGAACACAAAATCCAACCGCAAATTTTGCTGCCAAAATTAAGTAATCAATCTAAAGAGAGCCATTTGCAGCACCAATTCCCGTTTATCCTCTTGCAAAATCCCAAATCTGTATAACCCTAACTCCATTAATTTATATCTCCTTGCCACATGGGAACTGCCAAATCATGAAAGTCTGAGTAAATGAATGTGCACTTCTACTACTTCCTCCGTCCATAAAAGGATGTCTTAGAGCTGTCAAAATTTGGATGTATCAATACACTATATGAGCTTGGCACACACCCAATTATACAGAGAAACACAGGGGAGGAGCACTACAGAACAGTTTCCGTTTATCTTTTAAGCAGATGATCAGCACCAAACTAAGCACCATGCACCAGTGCACCACAAGATAAACATTTGGAAAGGTAAAGATGACGTGCAGCCAAGCACCTGTTCAGATGGCTTTGAAGCCTTGGACGGCGTGCTAGGGTCATTGCTCCCCATCGGACCCGCCAACAAAGCTTCCGGGCGGCCCAGTCTTCCAAATCACTCCATTACAACCAGAATACCAATGATAACTAGGGGCAGCCGAAAGACCTACTGCTGCAACAAAAAGAAAACAAATATTTTAGCAGGGAGGAAGTAAGAACAGGCTCTCATCATAGCAGCAAAAGGTTTCAGAGCTTTGCGAGCAAATTGATATTCCACTCGGTTTGATTCCCTGGTGTGTCCCGATTGGGCAGTAAGCTACGGCGATTTAGAATAACCCCACTAAACATCAAGAATTTTAGAACTAGAAGCATTAATGCATGCACCCTAACCCTAATTAATTTGGACACATAATGACCACAGCACAGCTATCCTCCATCTGGCACCGCGATTTCGAACCCCCGCAGAAACCAGAAATCCGCGGGGTTATTCGCCCAATGCAAGCGAGGGCCCACGTAATCCCGCATATTACTCCGAATTAGCAAGCTCACCGCGCTCAGGCTCGCGGCACGAGTGAATCCCCGCCGGCGAGGGGAAACCGGCGCAGCGCGAACGAAGCCCGCGAGGGCACCAAGCGGAGAAGCGGCTCTGGCGAAATGCGGCGGCGGCGGCGGCGGCGGCGGCGGAGGAGAGGAGGGCTGTGGTGGAGGAGGAGGATTGGGAGGGAGGGATCGAGGAGGAAGAAGGGAGATGGAGCTCCGGGGGGAGATTGGCGTGGACCTGGCTCACGGTGGACTGCGGGCTCGAGATCGAGAGGTCAGGGACGGTGGGGCCCCGGGTCTACGGGGCGCGGATTGGTGGGCCTGGTCCATGCAGCGGGCGCGTATGGCGTGAGCCGGAAGGCGTCGATGGATGGATGGATGGATAGGGCTAGGTGGGTGGCCCACTTGGATGGCTGCAACAACCGGCGCCGGCGCCGGCGCCATGCTGGCCATATCTTCTCCGGTACTGGTACCAGTAGTTAGAGCATCTCCACTCGTCCCCCCGAACAGACCCCCGGCGAGCGTTTTTTCCATCCGGACGCGGTTCGCCGCCCCTCGTTCCTCGTTGTCCGATTTGGCCAATCCATCCGGCGATCCCACGCCATCCCGGCCCCGAGCGCCTGGGACTGACGAGTGAAAGCGGCGTGGCCCCAACTTGTCGCGACAATGGCCTCCGATCTACGGCAAAACCCTCGTCTTCCCGATCTACGCAAAACCCTCGTCTTCCCGATCTACGGCAACATCGTCGAACGAAAGCTTTGAACTCTCAAGTGGTGCAACATAGATAGATTATATATATATTTCGAATATAATTCGAATAAACATAGAAATTACATATAAAAACTTTAAAACTAAACTACTTCTTCTTCTTCTTAGAAGGCCCCGCCTCATCGTCGTCGCGGCGACGCTTCCGGCTCGTCACCTCCTCGTCGGAGGAAGTTGAGTCCCCTCGCGTCGTCCTCACGCCCTCTTCGTCCTCCTCCCCGCCTCCTCCCGCTCTCGCTCCTCCTCCTCTCCTCGGCCTCTTCCTCGGCCTGCTCCACGGCCTCCCTCCTCCCTCGTCAAACTCGTCCTCGGCCGGGCGGGAATCGCCGCCGGACGATGCAGTGGATCCCACCAATGGCGCCATCCAGCGGCTCGTTCGGTGTCCGATGGCCAAGAGATATCGCCATGGTTGACGGAGGATGGTGACGAGAGAACAGATGAATGGCTCAGCCCGTCGAAAACCGTTTATGTAGGTCTCTCGACGAGAGAGCGGTTGTCCGCGAGTTCGTGCTCCATTACGGCGGTTTCGCATCGAGGCCACTTCGACCGTTCCCGACGAGTCATTTCGGCTCTCCACTTCGCGACGGTTCAATGCGGCGGGAACTCCGACGATTGCCCTTCCGGGATCGCACCGTCGCTATGCACGCGTGGGTGCGCGTCCATGGGCTCAAGGCTGGAAAAATGGGCCTCCCTGTGCCAAAAACTACATCCATCCGCGCTTTTTGATTTGGGCGTGGGGAGCCCAAACGAGTGGGGATGCTCTTAGTTAATTGTTTCTTTTCTTGTGAGGCTATGTGTCATGACATGACAATTATTAATCTTTAATAAAAGGAATGGCAATAATGCTGATTTTTATGGTAGAAGCAAGTTGCATAATGGGCGAGGGTCATAAAAGCGTGGAAGCTAAAGAAAGAAAAAAGTAAATCGATGGTAGTGTCACGGAAATGCACTTTTGATCCCAGCTGCATATGCTCCCTTTACCTAAAAAATGAATTTCAAAATACTGAAAATTTCGGAGGATTTTTTTAGCACATATATCTCCACATTCTATGCCATCGCTTATAGCTTCATACTAAAATGATAGTTTTTGTGGCATGTGCAAAAAAGACAAAGAAATGCCTAGTAAAAAAGACTTATTTTAGCATCGATTTTTTTCCTTTTTTGCACAAGCCACGTAACAATTCATGTTTCCTGAAACGACTTCATTGAAATATTCACGTAACAATTCATTTTAGTTTCATACTAAAATGATAATTTTTGTACGTAACAATTCATGTTTCCTGAAATGACTTCATTGAGATATACACGCAACATTTTGTTTTGACACCCAGGAGCAAAAGCACCGTGTCCGTAGTGTCATGGTTTGTTTGATTCTTATAAACTGAACACGAGGAATTCATGAATTTGAGATTTAGGATCCTTTACATGTTTTATTTGCATCGAGCAAGCTTTCCAATCTTGTTTCTTGATGTAAATTGTCGATCCATTGGCAGTGGGTATACGAAAACAATAGAATGGCAAGTTTTTTTTTAAAAAAAATGTAGGGTTTATGGTTTAGTACTACATTCACATGAATTTTCATCTCATGAACATTGCACCGCCAGTCATCTGTGTTTGCCATCCGAGGAATACAGTCCCTCTCCCGAGCATAATCCGACATCCGATCCAGCTTCCGCAAGGCTTGTGATGAGGCTTCACGAAGGGCATCGCCTTCATTGCCTTTGGTGGCATGGCGACGATATGGGATGGGCGAGAACAGGGTGCATCGGCGACGAAAAAATGGGATGGGCAATGCATCGACAACAAGAGATTGGCGGGAACAAGAGCAGTGGCGTAGCTTAGTGCATGGGCCCCCCCCCCCCATGATTTGCAAATGCATTGAAGATTTTTTTTTTGGAGAGCCTAAATTATGGATTTTTGTGTATTTTGCGCCCCCATGAACTCATGTATTTCATTTTGCCCCCCAGCAACTTCCAGCAAGCTCCGCCACTGAACAAGAGCAACATGTGGGAGAAATAAAATGAGAGGGAGGGGGACTGAAAGTGAGGGTTTGGACTGTGCACTTCCAGGACTTGCCCGCATGTCGCATCCGACGTGGTGGCGACCACTTGCATCCATCACTCCCAAGGAGCACTATATGGGTCCAGGTTAGCCTAGGAGCGCCATAGTGATGCCATTGGGGTCATTACAAAGCACAGTTCACCGTTCAGTGCGTTCAGTGCGCCCAATAGCCGAATGGGAGGGCTATTGCAGATGCTCTAAGCACGGTTTGTGTCAATGGACTCAGGGGAGACAAATGCAAAGAGTCAAACAATAGAGTGTTGTCAGTGGACTAAGGGGAGACAAGTACAAAGGAGTCAAACAATAAAACAAACAATTCCATTAAAAAAACAATAAAACAATCAATTGTAAATCGGATCATCGTACACCCTGAATTTCACATTACTCGGCACACGAGGTGTGGTCTATATGTTCCTAAGCACGGTTTGTGTCAATGGACTCAAGGGAGACAAATGCAAGGAGTCAAACAATAAAGAAAGAGTGTTGTCAGTGAACTCAAGAGAGACAAGTACAAGGCAGTCAAACAATAAAACAAACAATTCCGTTAAAAAAAATCAATTATAAATCGGATCATCATACACCCTCAATTTCACATTACTCGGCACACGAGGTGTGATCTATATGTTCGACTAAACTTTGGCCAACTTTGACCAAAACTAATAGACAAACCAATTCAAAATAGTGGGAGTATTAAGTTGATTAGGTAAACAGAATTATCACAATAATCCACCATGACGCCAAACGCAGCCTAGATGGCCAAAAAAATGAGCAGCACGCACGTGCAAAGTTCAGGAAATTAAGCAGACCGAAAACCATCAGAGAACATAAGGAATCCCACACAGAAATCATCATTCTGTCGGTTCAAACAACCAGCGCTGCCTCTATTTGCAAGTACATAATAACATTCCCCATTCAACAGTTCCAGCAGCTCTTTTCCCTCCGTCACACCCCAGCAATGTACAACTACTACTACTGGTACAAAGGGATCTGGTCAACAATAACCGGCCAAGATCCCGACACGCTGAACCGAGAACGGTGCAATGCAATAGCCCTGAACTCTAGACCCACTCCTCCCAGCCTCCGGACAGCAAGGGGCGGAGGTTACACTCTGCTCCTAGGGCCAGCAGGGCACGGACGGCCGTTCTTGATTCGGCGCTAGAACTCAGTCTCACGTTGCACCCCTCACACCCACTGGAGCTTCCCTTGGTGCTCCAGGCTATGGCGGATGTCACCATCGACGGCGACCGTCTGCTTTCTCATCGCTAGAGCGGTTGGTCTCGTATTGTATTTCACTTGAAACCTTCCGACCGGAGCTACGTCGCTATTGGCAAAGTTTTCCGGGAGAACCTCATCCAAGAACTCGTCGGCGACGTCACCGTCTTCGTCGATCCTCAGCCTCCTTGTGTACCATCGAAAACCCTGGTTGAACAGATAGGACAAGAATAAGTTTGTGTTCAAACAATATGGATGGAAGCAGCAAAATCTCAAGCATTTGCCATTTCCCAACAAAAGGAATTCATTTTATCAACAGTGCAAAAGAAACATTTTGACGTGTTGAGGACATAACCATTCAATAAAAAGAACAATAGATGGGTAACAGACTGTTCTGGATAGATGCAAGATCTAGAAATGCTAATCAATGGAATAAAAGAGTCTCCCGCATGGTTGTTCCATTACAGAAAAAGCCAATGTGGATGCCATCTGCTTGTAAAGAGTAGGCATGTGAAAATGACACCAAATATTGCAGCTAAACAGACCTAATAAAACCTCTATGGTGGTATTAAGTATAACACAATAATGCTCCACGCCCATTCATTTTTCATAAAAATCTTCCTGCACACACAGAGAAAAAATGCTAGTCTGATGCCCTGCAAGTCTACAACAGAGGTCAACTGGGTTACCCATAAACACCGTGAAGGCAATGGTGAGAATTATATTGCCTACATACAACAGGTTTGGTGATCAGTAGTCCCTAAATGCTATCTTCAAACTGCTGACATTCAATACCAGATGTTTTATGCAACTCACAAAATTAAGGTATTAGAAACACTGTACTCTGAACTGGGCAGATATTAAACTAATAAATCAAATATCACCTGTACGCCTAAAATGCAATAATCACCCAAATGAACATATGATGCATTCATGTTAAAACTCATATTTGCAGGCATTATTAACAATCAACAGCAGAAATAGCAGGCAGATGCCAGATATGCAAACTCTACTATGCATCAAACTTTGGAGAGGTGTCCATGCTGCAAACTCTACTATGCATCAAACTTCGGAGAGGTGTCCAGGCACTGTCTGTAATGCGTTTCGAAATTATGTACATTACACAAATATCCAGGCCAGATTTCCCTGGAGTGTGGTACAATAGGAGTGCACTATCCAGGCCTAGTGCTAGGTCTTCAAATTCATCGGTTGAGAAAACAGGGCCGCTGTAGGTAGAGGCCCAGATCGGGGCTGCTGCAGGTCTGGGCGGCAGGTCGGGGATGGAGGGCGACGGGGAGCAGCTGAATGGGAGGGAATGGGAAGGGAGAAGGAGGGTGGCGGTGGCTGGAGCTGCCGGAGATGGCTGGCGGTGGCTGGAGATGCAAGCCACCAGGGGCAACGTAAGGGGCGGGAGGAGAGCCCCAAACCCTTGAGATTTGGGAGTGTCTAGTGGGAGGTACTGGGCGGGGGTCACGGGCCAGATATTGGCCTCGCCCATACCCTTTCAGTTAAATGGTCTTGCTCGTCTGACAGCCGATTAACTGCCAGTTAGTCAGGGTGACCAGTTAATTCACTGAATACGCTTCAGTAAGCCTCTGAGTAGCGATTAACTGCCCATTTAATCGGTGAATCGGCCGAATTCCCGAACAATGATAAAAACAAGCTCTTATTAATGATAGAGTAGGCTAAGTGATGATACTAGATTTAATAAGACTAAAAGGATTTGCATCCCGAAGTGACTCTTCAAAGATAAAGTAGAACCAATACATACTCCCTCCGTTTTTATTTACTTCGCGTTTTGGGTTTAGTCAAAGTCAAACTTTGCAAAATTTGACCAAGAATAAAAAAAATATCAATATCCTTGATACCAAATACTTCTAATATAAAGATATACTTATGAAGATTCTAATAAAATCATGGCTTTAAAGGCGCCAAGGCGTCCTAAGGCGAGGGGGGGCGCTTAGGCGACGCCTTGGACGCCTAAGGCGGGCGTTTTTCTAAGGCGAAGGGGGGGCGCTTGGATGCTTAGGCGTCGCTAAGGCGACCCTTAGGCGACGCCTTTAAAACCATGAATAAAATAGATTTAATGTCTTGGTAGATGGAAAGATTCCTTTCTCTCTCCTTTTATCTGAATCTCAAAACAAAACGGACGGTGACAGAAACACCCACACCCATACGTGTAAGTACAAAAGTATTTCCCTTTGTATTGTAGATGTCGATATTTTTTCGTAAATATTTGATCAAAGTTTGACTTTGACTAGGCCAAGATCGCAAAGTAATTGTGAACGGAGGGAATCCTGAATAGACAGCAAAAATTTACACATGCAGCAAACTTTAATGTGCTTCTTGGCAAACCCGCACCAATACTAAAAATGACAATAGTAAACCAATCATGACTTAATTACTCCACAAAGTATATGTGCAATAACAATAACATAATACCTACAGAGACAAGAAGAATGCCTAAAGAAACAAGCCAACAGGCACCGCCAAGTGAGCATTTTCAACAAAATAGCACATGGAGCTGGTAATTCTGAATGGCTACGAATCCAACGAATTTCGACAGTACTCAGCACATCAAGATTCAGGTTCTTAAAACATGTAAGAGAGTGGGTACACAATGAAGAAATAACAATGAGAATTAGATGGTGCAAACTATGCTTTGTCAATCAAATGAATTTTCATTATAAAGAAATAGATGGTGCCTTAGTATGTTACTTCCTCCGTTTCAGAGAATAAGGCACCCTCGTTTTGCGTGTTTTTTCTTTGACTAAAAATTACTCTAAATATACAAATATTTTTGGTTTAAAATTAGCATCACTATGAAGTGTTTTTCAATATGAATCCAACGATATCAATTACGTACAATACAATTAAGATTTTTTTGCTCAATTTGTTTGGTCACAGTTCGTCTTGAAATGTGTGTGCGCCTTATTCATTGAAACGGAGGTAGTATGAACTATCCGCGTCTCAACTAATTTATTTTCCAGTGACGAGGCCATATACCTCCTCACCCATCCATCAAGGGCACACTATCCTATGGTTCCTACTTTATAAAATCTTGGTGCTAAAACCCATGAACCATCTATCGAAAACACTACATGGTCCTAAATGAAAATCATATAAGTTCTAACACATGTGATCCACATCACTTACTGTTTAGGAGAGCTCCTATCCCACCCTCCATAACTATTAGGAACAGAGTTCACCACTATATGGTAGCAACTCCCATTCTCCACCTAGCAATGCACTAGGTGCCGGAGCATTCTTTCCTACTCTGTTGCAGCTTCCCTCTGTTACTCTAACAGCATCAATGTGCTAAACCAACTACCTCGGTGTTTGACTAGATTCAATAACGGCACGACCATCTAATCGCAGCGTATGTGACACTGTGTTGGTCAAGATCCTCAGGGGGGCTGAAATCTCCATTCCACGAACCATACATCTCAATTCAGTGAGCAATCACACCAGGATCAGGACATTTCAGGAAGCAAAACAGTACAAGAGAACTAGGAGTGAGAGCTTCTCCCAAGATCTCACTCGCTAGTGAATCTAAGAACCTAGAAGGAGAAGCGACACTACAGCTGCAGCACACACATCACTGACTGTGTATAGAGGTGAGAAGCAATCGGATTACCTGGACGCCGCCGTCCCCCGGATGGCAGGGCACGAGCACGGGCCCGGGTGCCGGCCGGTCGACGGGGACGGGCACCTGGACGCTGAAACCGCGCCTCGTGGCGTGGCCGGCGGGGGCGGCCGCCGCCGCCGCAGCGGCCACCTTTTCGTGCGGGACGTCGCCGCTGTAGCCGCCGCCGGCGTCGGGGTGGTCGGCGTCGTCCCTGGAGCCGCCGAAGATGCCGGCGATCCGGCGGAAGAACCCCATCGGCGGCGGGATCCCCTCGGGGGAGAGCAAGGGGCGGGGGAGGGCGAGCGGTTGATCCGACGGCGGCCGGGCAAGAATGTCAATGGCTGGGCTTGGGTCGGTGAAAGATGGGGATATGCCTCCTTTTGCTGCTCGCAAGTTTGGGACTCTTCGGTCACCACGTGGGGAAGCAACTTTTTCTCTTCGTATAATCTATTTCTTGCCTGGGCACTGTGTTGTCTTCCAAAGTGCTCCCTCTCGTGGGCCGTCGGATCCTTATCTTGCGACACAGAAGAAAAGGCAGAAACGGACAAAACGTGGGCAGCAAATTCTCTCTTCCTCTCTCCTTTTTCTCGTCGCTCTTGTCCGTTGGGTTCATCCCATTCCCCTTCCTGCTCGCTCCTCGCCTGGGCACTGAAATCGGCGATTCGATCTCGTCGTCGGCGAGCTTCCCGACGGAAATCCGTGGCGGAGTGGGCAGTTCGAGTAGTGCTGGACCTGCCTGGTCGGCGCGGAGAAGCAGATCAAGCCGTTTGTGGCGCGGACGCGGCCGTGCTTGGAGGGTTCCTTCGGCGGCGGGGCGCGGCCGTGCTTGGAGTGTCCCTTCGGCGGCGCGGGCGCGGCCGTGCTTGGAGGTTCGCTTCGGCGGCGCCGCGTTCCAAATCCGACAAGTCTAGGTGGGTGAGGCCGTCGTCCGAGTGATTTCCGCCGCTGCTCTGGGAGTCGACGCGGTCGCGGCCGTCATCGTAGCAGTCCTCGAAGCAGAGCATCCGCATTTCTGGTGTTGGTTAGTCCTTCGTTCCTACCTACTTCTTCTACATGCTCATGTTTATGTTCGTTTTGGCGTTTTTGGTCGATGCGATGTTCGATTTTGGTCATCGAGGTGCCAAACGGCTGTGCTCAAACTCCAATTAGCCACATAGAAGGATGATCTAGTTGTGTGCAGTAATGAGTTTCTCGTCTAGTATATAAGATCACATAGTGTAGTCATGGTTCTCGTCTATTCTCACCATGATATCCTGCGTCCATGCAGTCATGTTGTAGACTGAGCATGTTTAATTGCAGGAAGTACGATTTTGGTAGTCTATACATCCTTGGCATATGGTCTGTAGTATTTATATACTTATAGGATGTATTTTTCTTTGTTCAATTCGAGTTGTATAAACCATAATCAATTACTAGACTAAGGATGTATAAATGTACAATTTATACATCTTAGAAGCCTGAATTTAGTTTTGTATGACTCATGTGGGATGTATTTTCTAAAATTACATGTAGTTATAATTATTTTTTACATACATTGGATGTATATGCATGTATCATGCGATGTACAAATTGTGTAATGAGTTCATTTTCTCAGATTTTGTGTATCCATAGGATGCATAAATTTTTTGTTAAATCATAGCCTACTTCTGCGTCTATTTTGTAACTACACAATATGCAGATTTGTAGATTTGTAGAATAATCTGTAGATTTCTAGATTTGTAGAATAAGCTCCATACAATTGCCACCATGGCTTCTCACATTTTAGAGTCGAGCAGGCCAGTGCCGTTGCTTGCCCATCTTTCTGCCCAGGCAAGTGGTGCTTGGCTTCTTTCTGGTTAAGTTCAGTTTAATTCAGTGAAGATAGAAGTTCAGAGTAGGCAATGGCAACAACTACCGCTTTCCGTCCACTCGCAGACGCGATGGAGGAATGTGGGAGGAGATCCGCAGCGGCAGAAGCGGGGGGTGGAGGAATATGACCCCATGTTTTTTGCTATCCAGGATGAATATTTTCACTCACAAATAACATGCGAACTGTACAATGCTGTAACCATGGTCACATTAGAGGAATCTCTGTTGGTTATATATGTTTTTTACTTAATACATCCTGGATGTTTTTTTGTATGCATTTAATACATTTTTGATACGTACATAGTACAAATCCAGGATGACTTAAATTTCTGTATTAATGTACTTTTTCTACGAAAATTACATATTGGCTTTTACGCAAACTTAGTCTAACCAACATTCCTTCTTGTTCTGCCTTTTCCTTTTTTTACAGGAGTGTTCATTTTGTTTTTAGAAGTAATTTCTGACAAAGGAAACCACTGGTCGATATAATGGTATGGACGTATCTATACTTTTTTATTCGTTAATTATCTGTGTTTCTATTAAGCTTATTTTTTCAACTTCTCGCATCTTCCTTGTTTCTGTGTTTTAGAAGCCTGCACACACACCGAAAAATGCTGTTAAGGTGGGACACTCAAAATTTAGCAACATGAAGAAAAAACTGAAGTTAAAAGATAAGGTAGATGAAGAAGTTCTGAACCAGGAGTCGGATGATGTTCCAGTAAAACAGGATGTTCCAGATGCAGAAGAACAGGATGAAGTACCAACTGAAAATGTTGATGAAGCTCAGCCAGATGTGTTGCTGCATAAAACTAAAAACCAGGTACATGTAATTTTTTTTTCTGCATAATGATTGTTTTTCAACTATTTATTTCACACTGGATTTCAACTTTCTTTTTTCTCTAATCTAATGTAGAGCAATCTTTTCAATCGCTCGTCACCCATGAAGCTTGTCAGGATTTGTAAGAATATGACTCCAGAGCAGAGGAGTTTGTTAACAGATGCAAAATTCGGAGCCATGATCCAGATGAAGTGCTCCAAGCTTATCCCAGAGTTGTGCCGGTTCTTGATGGGGTGCTTTGACCCAGATAAATGTCAATTTGACTTTGGTGACAGGGGCGTGATACCAGTAACAGTAGAATCAGTTGTCAAGGTTTTGGGTCTTCCTATGGGCAGCTCTCCCGTCCCGTACCATGTAGATGCTGATGCCACAAGCTTGGTTCTTAATATGCTTGGGATAACAGATGGTGTGCAACCCAATGTCACAACCTTGGAGATGGAGTTAGGAAAAGAGCACCCTGCGGATGATGCTTATCTCCGGAAATTTGTCATATATATGATTAGCTCTGTATTTGCACCAACAACCTGCATTAAAGTCAGTCCCAAGTGTTATCCTTCAGTGTCTAATATAGAAGCCATCAGTACCTTGAATTGGGCAAGATTCATAATTGACATCCTAATTGAGACGGCTAATGCAAAGGACAAGAAGAATTGGTTTAAGGCCTGCATGCCATATATCATGGTGAGAATTCATGAAAGTGCATCATAATTCATTTTCCGTCAAATTACTCGGAAGTAACAATCTGTGTGTTTTTTTGGCAGATCCTCTATGTTGATTCTTTACAAACAGAGGCAGTTAATCTTCCAGATGATGTGACTCGATGCACAGTCTGGACCAACCAGCTTATATCACTTGTATCTGGTTTGGACAAGACCAGCAACGGATCATTCGGTGCATTACCTGTACGTATAATTCAGTGACTCATATATATATGCATATTACATTTGTTTCTCAGATTTTCTTCTTTATGTTCCTTTTTTAGTTACATAGCATGCTTATATTTTTTCTACATGTGCAGCTCAAGCCTTGTTTCAGGAAAAAATTATTTCTATTCAATCCTCAACCTGAACAAGTGGATATGTTCATCAGGCGGCATCTGCCAGGAAGTCACACCAATGAGGTATGCTTATCTTTTCTTTTTATCCCACATCCCTTTTTTTGATTTTTTGTAATTTACTGTGTTTGCTTCTTTTGTCATCTACTATTATTATTTTGGATTAAGCACCTGTCTTTTTCAAATGAATTTATCAGGATATAGAAAAGTACAGGCCAGCAGTGATGAACATGTGTTCTGTTCTTGAAGATGGTCTGGCATCTTTTATTCAAACTCTTGGAGAAAATGTACCCTCTACTAAACCTGGTCAACAGTCAGCAAAGGAGTGTCAGCAGTTACCAAAGGAAAAACCAAAAAGGAGGAAGTATGTTCGTGCTACAAACATCAAGCAATCTGAAGGAGGAAAAAAGCAAGAAGTACATCAAGATTCAGTTCCATTGGATACAATACATGAAGATACAGTTCCATTGGATACAGATTTCTCAGAGTCAATACCAAATGCCAATGAAGATCAATCAAGAAAGCGGAAACTTGTGGAGGATGAGCAAGATGATCAACCTGATGCTGTAAACCAGGATCAAGTTAAAGAGAAGGTTTGTTCTGAAGATAAACAAGTTGTCAACCATATAGCACAAAGTCCACTTGAAGAAATGGTAGGAAAAATGGAGGATGTAGCTATTGGGACAGTTGTACATGCTGGCAGTATAGGGAGTGCATCTAACTTCCGAAATGTAACTCCTGATGCTCTGAAGCAGCTCCAGAGCTATGGTTCTGGGTCCAATTCCTCTGGGAGTAGTTTCATTCCGCACAAGGTAGCCGAAGCAGATTGTTCACCTAGCAAACCAATACAGCAGTTCCAAGATAAAGGTCATGAGGGGAGCATCGGTTGTACTGTACCAAAAACAAACTCATCTGGGAAAGGGAAGAAGAGTGTTACATTTGTGTTGCAGGCAGAACATAATGCACCGGCTAAAGTTCCTGAATCCAATGCACCGGCTGTTGTCCCTGCCAAAGAAGCTGTACAATGCAATCATGTTTCTTCTTTGAAGCCATCTGAGAGCAAAGAATGTACTCCAAAGCCGAAAAGAAAGCGGAACAGTATTGCAATGCAAGTTGCTGATAGCCCTAGGAGAATGACAAGGTTTGCTACAGCTGAAGCTAGGGAAAAATCAAGGAATGCAGAGATGCCTTTGAATCCAACCATTGATGTGCAAGATAGCATGAACAAGAATTTGGAGCTGCAGTTCAAACTCTCTGAGAATCGACCAGAAACATCAAATCAAAGCAATCAACGAGCGCTACTAGAGTACTACCCCTCCTTTGATCTAGGCTTCGATGAACATAACACACAGGAAACTTCAGCTGTAGTTTCCAAGGAAACTGAAATACCAGTCAGTAACAATGATGAGTTCATAGTCATCTCTAGTAATGAGGAGAGTGGGGACTCTTTAGATAAAATTTACGCCAATGTTGAGATGCCAATCAGGACTCCTATCATTGGGAAGCAGCGTGCCACCGAGGACGATCATGGGATATCTGTCGGCCAAAACAGTTCCACCCCCATACCTGAAGCTCATAAAAAAAGGATTGTCAAGCCAGCTCAAACTCAGAAGTCACCATTTGTAGCAGGAAGCAAGAAGGAGACTGCAACAAAATTTGCTACTGAGGTTTACAACAGGCTTTGTTCCTATGGCGGCGAAACTACAGATGAGATGAACAAACAAAGAATCATTGATGATGGTAAATTCTTCGTCTACGTCCGAGACCTAGCAGATTCCGTTAGGCCAGGAGCTTGGCTAAGCAATTCAACTTGCGAATTGGCAATACGTGTTCTAGCTCCTGAGATGGAAAAGCAGAAGAAATTTGTGATGCCATTGATGATGGCGGTGAGTTTCTAACTACAAACATTTTGCTGTTTTCTACATCCATTATAGTTTTACATATAATCACCTATGTACTTATGTTTTCTCATGGTGGCTTCATGCAGACGAAGCTTAGGAATGTTATGTGCATTCACGACAGAGTAGCAATCAAAGCGTTCAAGATGACTCCTGAAAAAAGACTTGATCACAAAGAGCAGGTTAGTTTGTAATTTCCTTTCTTTTTATATCTTTTTTATTTGGTTTCTGCACATGTATTTTTTATTCAACTTTTTTGTAATGTTTTCATATAATGCTACAGGTACTGTTCCCGGTTTTGCAAGACCTCACCCCAGATATTGATCTGTTCAACGGGCATTACTATCTGATCGTGCTAAACCTTAAGGCCGAGAGGTTCGAAGTGATGGATTCACTAAGATCTAAAGGGAACCGGGGACTGATAAAAGATTACAGGTCCATAATTGGGTCAATTAAGTACTTGTGGGCTGAAAACTATAAGGACTCTAACATAAACATTGAGAAGTGGCCAACAGAGCACATTGTCACCCCAATTCAGAAAACATCGTAAGTCCAAATTCGTTTCCATGATGTATTTTTCATTACTGCCTTCTTCTTTTTCATTTGTGAATTTAATTTTATAAATCCTAAAAATCATTTTTATCATGCAAGGTATGATTGTGGGTTCTTCATGCTCAAGTTCATCGAGCTCTGGAATGGTAGAAAACTGATCACTTCAATCAACCCAATGGAGATGCCAATAATTAGGAAGCTACTCACACTCAAGTGGCTTCAGTGGGTCGATAACAAGATCTCCTGGCAAGAAATGGTGTTCTGAATAGATCTTAATCATCAGACAGGTAGTTTTTTCATTAATGGTTCACAATCTTACATAAATAAAGTGTACATTTTATTTCCTCTTCTACTACTGTTTGTTTTTGCTTTTTCCAGTTCTGCTTGTTTTGCTTTTTCTAGTTTTTCTGCATAATCTCGCCCGCCATTAATAATTGCGAAATCAATCTTAACAGTAAAAGTTAAATGTAATAAATTCCTACAAAATACTTCTCATATTCAATACAACCTTAATTTGACAACCATAAAGCAGATAGATATCATACAACCCATATTATGTGTGTCCACACACATAATACATCCTACTGTGCCTCTCGCTTCACATGTATGTAACAATTGATACGAAGATCATTCAACGTACGAAACTACCTTGTAGTAAGCACATTGTTGGACCTGAAACTAAATTCATACATAAGGACTTTTTAAAAGGACTTGTACATGCTACTGATTCGTTACCTTCACAAACTCACAGTACATGCATTTTTAATACTAAAACATTGATTTAAGCATCGCGATCTGAAAGTTACAAAATCTCAGGAGCCATATCACTGCCTCAAAGTCTAACAAACCAAACATAACACACCATCAACGAAACAACCTGCACTGATATTACATTTAAACTCCTTCCTAATGACCCTAATCAAGAACTAAACCATATCGCGGAAGAAATCGAACTCTTTCTGTTCTGGAGCAGGAGTGATCTTTGATGGGCATTCTGATGTAGAGTGTTGTGCAGAACCACAACCTCTGCATTTCTGCGGTTTTGAAGCCTTCAAATGCAACCCTGACTTTTTCCTCTTCTCTTCAGGACGGCCTTTAGTTGTAGTAAGTATAGGGTCCCTCACATGCTCGTACTGGGTACTGCTACCTTGACCACCATCACCACCAATTTCAGTCTCGGGTGTCACTCCATCATTTTTGCTTGGTTGTTTTTTATCTTTCCTCTTTGCTGCAGCACTAATCTTCATTGCGGCTAATTCTTTACCCAACTCACGCATGTACTTTTCTGCTAAAGCTGTAGCTTTCTCTGATTCAGCTGCAATTTTTGCATAATCAGTCCAGTTGTTGCATAATGTGCCATATCTTAGTAGTTTCCTTTCTTTGTTCGACAACTTCCTGTCAGTTGGCATAGGAGGCAATTCCACTTTTTCTGGGATGATATCATCGGGGGGCACTGTCCACCTAGGCAAAATGTAGTGCGCTGGAATCTCATTCACAGCACCTAACTGCGTCATTACCCTCAATGCATGGCAGCACAATAAGCCATCCCTGTTTATTTTAGAACACTCGCAAATGTAGATGCCTTCCTCTGAATTAGCTTCCACTCTGTAGGTCCTTTTTCCATACCCAAAAACAGATCCAGCAACTGGAACTACATCAAAAATCTGCCCAGCCACATGGGTTGCATTATAGGATGTAACTTTCCGAAGCTCAGCCCGGAAACGCAAGTATATAGGCATTGTGTACACATGGAAAGCATGCTCTTCCAGAGGCCACTCTCCCCAAAATCTGAAGATCTTGTCTTCCTCCTTGAATTCATTTGAATCTTCTGCCACATCAATTTTCTCCTGCAGCTTCATGTATTGTTCAAAGAAATGGGAGAGGCTGTGGTGTGGAGTGACGTATCTTTTTAGCACCGCATTAAAACCCTCGCTGCGTGCTGTAGTTTGTAGGAATGGGAAGAATCTGTCCTTAAAGTATGCAGGGACAAAAGAAGCTCTCATGTCATAAATATCCTGCAAGTGTGTGTTGTCTGCAACATTGTGCTTCAAAATCATCTCTGCCCACCTAGTTTCAAACTCCTCAACTGTCATGCTGTAGTCAATGGTAGCATTAAACTCCAGCCTTAGGGGTTCATTTTTAGCCATGTCATTACCCAACACACCTTGGGCATTCTGCATAATGTGCCATCGACAATTCCGGTGACAACAATCAGGAAATACACTCAAGATGGCACTTCTCATTGATGCATCCTGATCAGTGATAATATTGATTGGTTGGACTCCATCCATAGCTTCAAGAAAAGCCTCAAATAGCCAAACATAATCTTCGATCTGCTCGTTGCGTAGGAAACCACATCCTAGCTGAATAGATTGACCATATCTATTTATTCCAATGAATGGTGCAAATGGCATGCTATAGCAGTTTGTCATGTAAGTTGCGTCAAACGACAAGCAATCATTGTATTTCTTGTATGCTGCTCGAGCTGGCCCATCAACCCAGAATATCCTTCTAACCCTGTCATCATGGTCAAGATCGATTTTCTTGAAGAATTCTGGATCATGTACCTTTACTTCCTCAAATTGTGCCAGCAGCTTCGACATGTCATTGTTCTTCCGTGCTGCAGTATCAATGGATGCCATGTAGTTACTGACATCTTTGCGTTCATAAGGTACATGTGCAAGCTTCCCATACAATTCTGCCATTATGGTCATCACCCGACCAGCGGACAGATTAACCTTGTGCAGTAGCTTCACAAATTCCCTTTCTTCCTTAGGAATTCCTTTATGTGACCTTAAGAACCTTTTCAGCGAAAACTTTTTAATACATGCATGATTGTGTTCCTCAATGAACATTGTAACGCGCCATTTGTCACCCCTTCTCTTAACTCGAAGACGTGCTTTACAGTCAGTCTTCTTAGTAATTGTACGGTTCCGCTATCGGACTGGTGGAACTTCCTGCTTGTTAATGTCGACGTTTTTCCCACTCTTGTTGCATACAAAGAGGTATTTGTCTGTCTGCTTGTCAACAGTAGATTTCCTTGAGGTACTAGACTTGATTGAGAATCCAACATGCTTAGCATATCTGTTGTAGCACATTTTTGCTTCTTCCCATGAAGCAAACAACATATCTGGGTACGGCTTCTCTACTGGAGTTAGACTTGGTGTAGACTGGACTTCATCCTCTTCGCCAGAATCATCAGTTGACATTGTATTCCCTGTTTCAGCATCTACAGACTCTACAGATGCCCCTGCATCCATTCCAGAATTGCCTGTTGCTTGCTCCCCTTGCCCTGTAGCTTCCTGTTCATGTTGGATTTCTTCCTGCCTAACTTGCCCTGTATTATCTTGTGCATTACCCTGATCATATCCCTCATCTTGTACTGGCTTGTTTAGGTCAATTCCAGGAAACCAAAACTCCATCCTGCCACCTGCTAAAAATTGAAGCATGTTACACCAGTATTTTTGTTTTACACATACTTTTTTGTTTTAATGCCATGCTTACATGTTTTGTACATAATGTTACACCATGACTATGTATTTAAATGCCATGCTTCATATTTTAGTCCATGCAAATGAACAAATCAGACAGATTCTAATGTTTGTTCTTATGTTCAATTTTTTTTCAGATTCAAGGGCACAACAGTTCCAGTTTCAGTGGCAGAAGCTCATGTTGTTTTACAGCTTTTGGAAACACAAATCTTCATCCTCTTCTACATTCCAGGTTCTTATGCAGATTTACATGACCAAGGTGGAAAGTCTACTGGTGGCATGTATTTCACTTTTGGTTTACTGCTAAAGTCTACTGGTGGCATTGTAGTTATGATGCTAAAGTCTGTTCCTGGGATTTTGTTGCAATCCTGTGTTCTCCTGGATAAATCTCTATGTTTTTCTATCCTCTAGTACTATTAAACCTGTTCACTTTTGGTTTACTGCTAAAAGATCAAGATTGTA
The DNA here is from genome assembly GCA_030979885.1 of Lolium multiflorum. Classification (NCBI taxonomy): domain Eukaryota; kingdom Viridiplantae; phylum Streptophyta; class Magnoliopsida; order Poales; family Poaceae; genus Lolium; species Lolium multiflorum. Next base: position 24,739,780 of record CM061752.1, on the reverse strand, counting down.
CATCCCCAGATTCAAAGTTCCATCTTTTCCTCATGTTTTTGGATTTCCTACATGCATGGCAGATGATTTCCTCTACTACTTCATGGAATTCTTCAGTTTTTACATGCATGACAGATGATTTCATACAGTTGGTACCAAATCGTCAGGCAACACCATGATCTGGTGTTGTAAAACTGTAGTTTTTCTACATGGAAAACTAGATCTGGGGTTGGAAGAGAAAGAATGGTTGCCTGTAACTTTTGGTACCTGTTCCTGATTTGATTTTCCACAGTACTGTGGAGGTAGATCTTGATGTTCTTCCCCTTCTGCTTCTTTTCCTGTTGCTGCCTGTAACTTTTGGTCACCGAACTGGGCATGCCATGGAGTTTCTGGTTCCAATGGAGGAAGGTGGAAGAAAAGGGATCGGAGGAAGAAGAGGTAGCAGGTAGGGTTTGTTTTCTGGGATCCAGTTTTGGTCCCAGCTGTAATTCTAGCGTGGTCCCTAGCCACCCAGATACGGACAAATCTTGGCCCGGCGTGGCCCATGCAGTAGTTTCCTTTTTTGGTGCCTGTCGCTTTCACCTGGTGGGCCCATTCCATTTTAGGAAAGAAAACAGATCAGACAGGGGGGGCACCGGGTAAGACTAAATGGTAACCGGGCACTCTGTAGCCACGTCCTTTTCTCTTCTTGTTCGACAAGTTCACAAGAAACTGTTTTTTCTTGTTGTACAGTAGAGATTTTTTTTTCTTGTTCTATGCTTCAATGATCTCACTTTTTAATATCTATTTCATTTCATCTTAATTTCTCGCCGCCTCCTTTCTCCTTCACCGCTACTGGCCCTGAACCTAGTTTCAAATATTGGCTACCAAAATCTTATGGTATTCAAATTTAGGGTACATTTGAAACCGTTGGCTTTACTTAATATTGACAGAAATTCAGTACCCCTTGTTGGCCAAAAAGTTGGTATGTTTCTTAAAGAGAATGTGAGAAAAGTTGCCAAGACCCACATCCAACCAAAATTTTAGAGCAACCAACCAAAGTAAAACCCAAGATATCATATGCTGCCAAAAATTGGCAGGGAAAAGTTAGGCACCAACCAAAAACACCCTTAATCTCATTGTCTCAGACATCATTTTCAGCTCTGGATTGTACACGAGAACCTGGGAAGCAGGGGGACTTAGTGTTTCACCGCATAATACAATCCTCTTTCAATGTAATAAATTCTATAAAAAAATGTTGATTTTTTGGTTTTGTTGTAAAGCATAATTGGTTGGCGCGACAAAAAAACACAAGAATTTTCATATACACTTTTTTCATGTAATTTTGAAGTTCTTTTATTGGGTCTAACCTCACATAAATTTTCTTATGCCTCTATAACTATTATGACAGAGCCTAATTTGTTGACACCGTTTTCTCATGTGGTGAACCAAACAAGTTCTATTGCATATTCGTGTATTTTGATTTTTTTTTGTAAATCAAACATAACACTAGATCTAACTTTTATACTTCTCCTAATAGTTTCATCTTTGGAATCATGTGAATCAAATAGGCCATATAACTTGTTTATTATTTGCATCGGTAAATTTGGAAACCAAACTTGGTGGCGAAGGTATCGTAAATTCATAACAAACATGATGACCATGGTGGATGAATGCATTTGATGCAAATTCTATGTTTGGGGCCGATTTATTTCGTCCACTCATAAATTTTATTTTGTGTTCACCAAACTATACCACAACTTTGGCCAAGTTAACTATTGCAAGTTGGTGAGACTTGGCAATATGGCATATTGCATCCAACCACACCCAACCATCAAGCTTTTAATAACCAGACAGATATGATATCGTTTTCACCATAGCTACTGCTACACGCATATATAGGTTTTCTACAAATTCTCTTGTAGATATAGTTTTTCTAAAAAATATGTAAGGCCAATGGCCCGGCTTTAATTATATATAAATTAATTCACACACGACAAGATAATATCTTGTACAAGCAGATCTAAAACTAGTTCCACACGCTACAACCAAAGACTGCAAGGTTCCAAGCACAACGCTGAAAATGCCCAAAAGATAGTCAAAATGCATATGTGCACTCCTAAGCCCTTATCCTACCATGTAGACTATGAACCTCTTCCAACACCGCATCCAACAACTCTTTGTCCCTCGATCTGACTAGTATCCTCCAGCTCTGAATATAGATAGACATTTTAAACATTCCGTCAGTTAGGATGCTGATAAATTTCCTGTCAATAGTTATCTTATTATGTGTACTCCAAAATGTCCTACTTTGTGCCGCAAATGTGAAACAAGCAATTCTACGAAGAGGTCCCGATAAACCGAGGACGGTGATAAAAAGGTCCCTAGCCCCTGCTGGATTCCAATTCCACTTTAGGAGCTCCCACACTCCCGTATGAATTTTCCTAAGTGACAGTAAACACAGATATGGTTGCAATCCTCAAGATCTCTAGAGAGCACAACTTCCATCCGGGGGGCGTTCCGTGTGGCCGCCTGTTCACACGACGAAAGTCTACCCCTAACAGCTGCCACAAAGAAACTTTGATTTTAAGGTGCACCTTTGTGCGCCACACTTCCTTGAAGTGTGTGACAATCTCCTCTTGCGATAATCTAAGGTACACAGATTTTGTAGAGTAGCCACCCAAGACTTCGAGGGCCCATGAGACCACGTCTTCGCCTATGGAGTAGATAAAAAAATTCTACCCATTCGACCGTCTCTGCCAGCAACCCAGGAAACGGTCATTAAAGGGTTATCGCAGTAGACGGACAAGCTTGTCGCGGAGAGGGTCCAACCCTATCCACTAGTCAAGCAAAAAATAGGTCACTCTCCCATTGTGGACATGATGCATGCCCCCACTTTGAATTGCCACTTAATTTTGTATATGGTATTCTAAAATTTAGAGCCCTGTGTCGGAACTACCTGGGAGAACATGTCAGTATTTCCTAAATATTGGGATCGAATAAGGCCTGCCCATAGACCCTCAACATTTCGATGTAGTTTCCAAACCCATTTGATCAAGAAATATTCATGTATTTTGTATTAAGAATTCTCAGCCCACAAACTCCCGTGGCTTACATATCGTGGCTCGTTCCACCATATGGTATTTCCTCTTGGCACCCACTCTTCCCAAAAGGAGTCGGGTCACGATTTTCTTAGCGCCCCCTGTGTAGTGTCGTGTAGCAGGTAGAGTACCATATCAAACATCGGAAGGCTGGAGAGACAGGAGTTAGTCAGCGCCAGTCTACCGACAGCCACAAGAATAGTCCCTGCCAGGAGTCAACCCTATGCCCTACCTTGTATGTCAAGAAGTTCCAGTCAACATTATTTTGTCACTAATTAGTAAGCCTAGAGATGACATAGGTAGGCTTCCCAGTTTGCAACTCAACCAATTAGCTCCCCTAAGTTTTCTTAGCTTAGTGACCCAGTCAACACTGCTTCAGTCCTAGTGAAATTGATCTTCAGACATGACATGCTCTCGAAACACAAAAGATCAACTTGAGGTTTGCAATCCCCCATAGGCAATGGCTCAATTAGGACCACGGTATCATCCACATATTGCATATGGGTCACTCCCCCGGGAATGAGGTGGGAAACAACTCCGTGTATGAGTCTGTTGCGGTCAGAAACCCACCGGCGAGCAGCGACGGGCAACACAATAGAGCCGGGAGGCTCCCAGGACTGCGGCTGGCCCTGGTCCCTCCGAGCGACGGCCCGCAAAGACTCCGGCACGCACGTCCGATGCTGGTGCGTGCCACCTGACCTATACCTGGTCGAAGGTGTTGGATTTGCCTCGCTTAATTTCCTGCATGGCATACACGTAAACATTAAATACGAGCCTCGATCGGCTCTCAGGTTGTCCGTGAATCGGCTCAAGGAGCCGATCCACCCATGATCCGTACGAGGTGTACGGTCGGATGGTGGTCCTGCTTGATCAAAGTAAAGCTAAAACAACCTACTACGATTTAGGTTTTCACCACATAATCGGAACATCCTACGCGTTTGAGCTGGCGGCCACGCACGGTGATCGTAAACCCCCTAGGCGAGGCCTAAAAACCAACATGAAGTTGATCCCGGAACATCTTGCCTAGGGCTAGCAAACTATACCCTACGCGCCACTGGATCCTTCAACCCGTTTGTAAGGCCTAACTATGCAGATATTAAACTAATCCTTGAAGAACAAGGAGCAATCATAATGGATCGGATCTACTAAATAATGATCAAGCGGGGTGCCGCCCTTACACCCAAGATAGGTGTAAGGGCGGCTAGACGTCTAAGGGTTGCACGGACGAAAGCATATGATACGATGGAACCATGCTAACCCTAACACATCTATGATAACTACGTTGCTCGCCATCAACAAGGCTTCAGCACGAGCAACGCATGAACGACGAATAAACGTGTACTGCCTAGATCGCAAGATGCGATCTAGGAAGTATGATGCTTACCGGAAGAAACCCTCGAGACAAGGGAGTTGGCGATGCGCCTAGATTGGTTTGTGGTGAACGTGATTGTTGTTTATTTCATAAACCCTAGATACATATTTATAGTCCGTAGACTTTCTAACGTGGGAATAATCCCAACCGTGCACGAGCCAAACTCTTTCTAACCGACACGTATCCTACTATATTACAGATACACGGGCAAACTAGCCCAAACTTTGCATATAAGGCCGATTCATGTATTTCTTCCATGTATATTCTTCAAGCCCATCTCAATCGCGGCCCACCTCTGATCCGGTCAAATTCTGGTGATAACACATGCCCCTTGGTTTTGGAAATGACAATTCCAAAATCACTCTGCTTTTTCTTCGTCGGGTCATGTCGTGGCAGAGCAGAACCGTCGCAGTATCCTTCATCATGATGCCTTGCCCTCACAACTTCTTTGCAAGATTTGATAGCTTTAACATCACTTCTCGGAAACCGTAATAGCATTAAATCTCCACTATACCCCTTTATTTAACTGTGCCGAAGGGTTCGCCACTTCATCATCTTGCTCTGTTCTGGCCATCGGCACCCAAAAAACCCTCTTTCCCTGTAGCAATGTCTTCCTCTTCCTCCATCTCCTCAGGCCTCTCTTTCCAATCTTCTTCCTCGAGCGAGCAGGAGTGGAACTTTGACCACGTTCCGATGGCCCACCCGCACTCGTCGGGTCGACGGTGACTTACCTCTCGACCGATGGGAGGACGACCTCCGTTCCTCATCGAAGGGGAGCTAAAGAGCGAGAGTGAAGACGACCTCCACTCTGGGCGAACTCCACCTCCTCCGACGAGGAGGAGGAAGAAGAAGAAGCGGAGGAAGAGGAGGAAGAGGAGGAGGATGATTCCTCCTCCTCGCTGGGTATCCGCCGCGCTTCCGCGCTTGGGCGGACAGCGGGACGATGATGATGACGAGGAAGAAGAGGCTCCCGCCGGCTGGGGCAGCGACGAGGAACTCTCCGAAGCGGCCGCCACGGCAGCTACGATGCCGACGACGAGGCCAGCGAAGATTAGTAATATAGGACTAGTAATTCCTGAGCAATCGGCTCTTCTTTTGTTCTTCCTTTCTTGAGCAATCGGCTCTTCATTGTAAAAAAATCCCCTCTTATTAATGAAGAAGACATTTCTCAGCTGATTCTGTCCCTTTTCCAACTTTGCCGATTGTTAAAGTGAATCAACGCATTAAGAGCCGATGGCAGCGCATCGGCCCTTGCCATAAAACGCGAGCAAGGCCAACTATATTGTCTATTCAAATGGTAACCTGCGACTTATCCGAAAGAGCAAAACTCAAATCCCCAAATCGCCGCTTGAACAGATCCAACCCACGGCCATATGAACCTCAGATGTCGATCGCGCAGGTTCGCAACTGCAACGGACCCAAAGGCAATATCATCCAATGCCCACGCTATGGTCTCAGGCCTGAAGGTGATCCTTAACCACTCCTTGTTGCTCGAACATAGCGCCTTGCTCTATCCTTTTGCATCAACAGAAACGGCCCTGACCGTGTAGATGATGACGGCTTCCCCTTCGGATTCCTTTCAGCAGCCCTGGTGGTCTTCTTCTACAACAACTCACCGCTTTTGGAGCAGGTCATGATGCAGGGTCAGCCGATGAAACCCCAATCGGCTTCTAAAAACAGAGTATCTACCAGGTCAGCTGCCCCCCGAGCCTCAGTCGAGGCGAGCACAGCGGTGAGGACACACAGTTCAATCGAAGAGCCTCGAACTCAGGCAACTCTGAGACAGCCACCATGCAGAGCCAGCCAGACTTGCCACCGTCGGCTTCCAAGAAAAGGGTCATCTCCTGAACCTGCCGTTTCCCAAGCTCCACCAAAAAAGGGCAGAGCAGCTCCATCCTCTCCTCGGCTCAACTTGGCCAAACCGACAGCAGAAACATCAGAGCCGATCGCCTCTTCCACTATTGAGAGCCGATATTGCAGACAACATGCCAACGGCTTGATGAGAAAAAGGTGGTCTTGTATGCCACAATTGACACCTCTGACGGCACTGCTGAACTAGCGACTTTGCGCAAAGGGTTGGAGGTCCTCGAGGCTGAACTGAAGACTGAATTGGTCGAAATCCACGTCTGGTAGATCCTGTGTAATTTGTACTAGAGTCGATGGCCGTGCATCGGCTTTGTCCCTTAGCTCTAAAGTCGATGTCTGTGCATCGGCTGTACATCGTGAGAATTTTTTTTACTGGCCGATTTTTCTATCGGCCCCCAATATTTCACTGCACATGTATCGCACATGTTCATCTGATTAGGTGCCCCCCAAGCCGAATCTGCCGGATATCGGCTCGTGGTTTAGTCAAGGCACTGTATTCGAACGTCGGCTCGTTAGGACCAATGTTGACTTCTTCCAGCTCATCACCGACGTAAACCCGCGTTCGTTAGATCGACGTTGAACATAGGCAGGACGTATGGTGAGGATAATTTTGGCCGATTGCTGGAATCGGCCTCCATGTTGATTGAATTGCTCAATGAAGGTTTTGCAATGTTCGTCCATAGATCTTTGGGGCCAATCACAAGGATCGGCATCGCCACGTTTGTCCATAAATTTTGCTCTTGTCAAACGGTCAGGCCGGTGGATAAGACCAGCCTCACCCCGTCCTTTGTCACGTCGATGCGCTCGCAGTCGTCCAAAGTGATGCCTGAGAGTGGCTCTTGTCCTGTTGTCTCCCAAACGTTCATGCCAGCCGTTGAAATCTCGGCTGAGTCATCTGCGTGGACGACCTCTACTTCATCCTCATACCACTGTATTAAGCATTGGTGCATCGTGGATGGAATGTAACAGTTGGCGTGGATCCAATCTCTCCCTAGCAGGACAGCATAGGTGCTCTTGCTATCGACAATGAAGAACGTCGTAGGGATGGTTTTCCTTCCTACGGTCAGATCCACGTTCGAACACCTTGTGCGTCAGATGCTTGAAATCGCTCGTTGTCACGTTGGTCTTGATCAGGTCCGAGCTAGAGCGTCCCAACCGACGAAGCATGGAGTATGGCATAATGTTGACTGCCGCTCCGGTGTCCACCAACATCTTGTTGACAGGCTGCCCATTGATATAACCTCGCAAGTACAGGGCCTTCAGTGTCTGTAGCTCTTTCTCGTGGCTTCTCAAAGATAACCGGCCGTGGCCGCAGTCAAGTTGTGCCACAGTGCTTGTCTAACTGGAGCGCTAAACTCCGTTGGAAGGATGAACACCATATTTGTGCCAGCCGATGTCTCATCATCGGCTTTCTTTTGTCTGGGCGCCACTCTTTCCTTTGTGGCCGACCTTCCTCGTCCAGGGTTCGCTGTTCGCGGCCGATCAGGCCGCGCCTTCCTTAACGTGTGTATAACCTTTCGGCTTCCTCCAAACCACGTAGTCGCTGAACCCTACACTTTTGGGAACGGCTGAGTCCATCAGGGCACCACCTTGGCCGGTGGTACTTATCTTCTTCTTCTTCTTCATCATCGTCTTCCAATTCCTCGAGATCGTCCACCCGAGAGGACTCAGCGTGCTTGTTCCGAGGCGGGAGAGGCCCTAGACGCTTGAACACGGATACGTTAGCTGCATCCTTCTTCCGTCTACATTCTGGCGTTGCCGATTGTAGGCAATCGGCTCATTCCCGAATCCCAGCAGTGTCCGAAGAAGGGACACCCTGCCTATCCACGTCGTCTTTCTCCCTCGACTTTTCCTTGGCGTGGCGCTCATATCTCTCCTCGTCGCGATCATGCCGATGATGTTTCCTGGCGTCCCTAGCCAGACGATCTCTTTCGTCATCGTTGTTGTATCGTCGGCGTTGGTCGTATTGACTCACATATTTGTTGAGGAGGTGATCAGAGAGAGGTCGCCGATATCTCACATTCCTCACTTCTCCCCTCCGTGATGTAGCGCTTGCCATCGTGCGGAGCCGATCGCGTGGAACGGCTTCCTCTTTGTCGTTGTCATGAGAGCAGCTGCCCTCATCCTTACCAGGGTGGTGCCCAGTCCTACCATGTTGATGTTGAACGATAATCCTGGCACCTCCCAGGGTAAGTGTACTCCACCATGTTAACGGCGGGGAAGGGGTGTGTGTCGACTTTCATGGCGTACTGGCTGAAAATTAGACGCCCTTGTTATATCGCCATTTGGATCTGCTGACGCCACACCCTTGTTGACGTCAGAAACCCACTGGCGGGCAGAGACGGGCAACACCGTAGAGCCGGGAACAACTAGGGCTGCGGCTGGCCCTAGTCCCTCGAGCGACGGCCCAAAGCCTCGGTCGCACGCACCGATGTTTATCACAAGGCGTGCCACCTGACCTATACCGTCGGAAGGTGTGGATGATGCCTCGCTTAGTTTCCCGGGGCACACACGTAAACGTTAAATACGAGCCTCGATCGGCTCTCAGTTATCCCGTGAATCGGCTCAAAGAGCCGATCCACCCATGATTCAGACGGTGTCCGAATATATGGTGGTCCCGCTTGATCAAGGTAAAGCTGATTAGATCTACGACGATGTGGGGTTTTCACCGCATAATCGGATCATCCTCCTCCAGGTTGGGCCTCGCGGCCACGCACGGTGATCGTAAGCCGATCCTAAACAAGGCCTAAAAACCAACACGAGGTTGATCCTCGGAACATCCTGCTTAGGGCCAACGAACGACACCCTACGTGCCGATCCTCCCCCCTTTGTAAGGCCTAACTATTGCAGATATTAAACTAATCCTTGTAGAACAAGGAGCAATCGTAACGGATCATCTACTAGACTATGATCAAGCGTGCGCCCTACACCTAAGATAGGTGTAGGCGGCTAGACATGCAAGGGTTGCACTACGAAAGCATGCAGCATGAAGAACAATGCTAACCCTAACATGTCTAAGATAACTACGTTGCTCGCCATCAAAAGGGGCTTCCAACGCATGAACAACGTAGGCAGGCTTGCTGCCTAGATCGCAAGATGCGATCTAGGCAGCATGACGCTTACCGGTAGAAACCCTCGAGACGAAGGAGTTGGCGATGCGCCGAGATTTGTTTGTGGTTGAACGTTGGTTGTTGTTTATTCCATAAACCCTAGGTACATATTTATAGTCCAGCGGACTTTCTAATGTGGGCGTGCACTAAACCGTGCACGAGTAAGATTCTATCTCTAAACTAAGATGCGATCTAATATGTTACAGATACACGGGCAATTAAGCCCAACTTGGTATAAAAGGCCGATCCAAGTATTCCTTCTATATATATATTTTCCAAGTCCATCTTGATCGCGGCCTACCTCTGACTTGGTCAAATTCTGGTGATAACACATGCCCCCCTGGTTTTGGAAATGACATTTCCAAAATCATTACGCTTTCTTTCGTCGGGTCATGTCGTGGCAGCAGAACCGCAGAATTCCCATCATCACGCCTCGCCTCCCGGGCTTCTCTGTATGAACTGTCAATTTCGGCCTCACGCCCTCGAGAACCGTATGGCATTAAATCTCCACTACACTCTCTTTATTTATCTGTGCCAAACGGTTCACCACTCCATCGCCTTGCTCTGCTCTGTTCACCAAACCAAAAAACCCTTCTCTCTTGCAGCCATGTCTTCCTCCTCCTCCTCCGCTTCAGGCACCTCTCTCCAACCGTTGCCGAAGAACAAAGAAGAGGACGATATCCGCTCCGGGGCGCACCCCATCTCCTCTGACAAAGAGAAGAAGGGAGGAGAAGCGGAGAAGACCAAGGCCTCCCCCTCCACCAAGCTCCTGCCGAAGAAGCGCTCACGTATGTGGGCGGACAGCGAGGACGACGATGACGACGAGGAAGAAGAAGATGAGGAGGAGGAAGATGATTCCTCCGCCTCCATTGGGTATCCTCCAACGAAGCGCTTCCGCGGCTGGGCGGATAGCGAGGATGATGATGATGACGAGGAGGAGGAGGCTCCAACGACGGGCAGCAGCGGCGAGGAGCTTCCTGGGAGCAGCGCCGACGACCTCGACGACGGCGACGATGAGGGCAGCGACGACTAGTAGAATAGGACTAACAGTAGTAGTGCACTAGGCACTAGATCCCTCTTTTGAGAGCCATCGGCTCTTCTTGTAAAGCTGCTCCTCTGAATTAATGAGAATTGATCTTCCAATTTCTCCTTTCATTAATCCGATTTCCATCCTTCCGCTTGCCACACCAAGACCGATAGTGACGAATCGGGCCATTATTGTTTTTCTCAACCGTGGCGTTTTGCAGTCCCGCAGCCGATGACTATTCATCGGCTAATTTGAGGAACCAATCTCCTCTTTTCTTGCAGCACCAGCACGGTCCAAACCTCGTACCAGACGACGGCTTTTCCTTCCCAGTTCCTCCCTGGGCTTGATCATGTCTGAGGGAGCTTCTTATGCAGAACCAGCCGATTTGAACATAAATTGGCTTCTCAAAGCAGAGAGCCTTCAAGGTGAGCTGCCCCCCGAGCTTCTTCAGTTCTTGCTGGCCAGATCGGCTCCATCCTTGACCTGATCTGTACGTCCAGGCTGCTCTTGGCCTTTGCCCCTGAAGAGAGGATCCGAGCTCTTACACTACTCCATTGAGGAGTTCTTCCATTAGTGCTCCATTGACCCTCTGATCGTAACAGTTATTCCTCTTGAGTCGATGGCCATGCATCGGCTTTTATATCCTTAAGTCGATGCCTGCTGCATCGGCTGTGCTCGAAAATTTTCGAATTTTCAGAATTTTAGTTTTTGTACGGCCGACTAGCGCATCGGCCCCCATATTCCAATGCCCATCACCAAAGGATGAGACGCTTCTATTGCATATCCTCGTGTTTTATCCACCTGGGTGCCCCCCGAGCCGATTCTGTCAAGAGGATTGATGGTATCGGCTCTGTTGGATAACATGTTGAACCCAAGCGGAACGGTGGGTGAGGATAATTTTGGCCGATTGCTGGAATCGGCCTCCATGTCGCTTGCTCGGTGAAGGCTTTGTGATGTCCCTTCATAAATTTTTGGGGCCGATCACAAGGATCAGCCTCGCCACGTTTGCTCATTGATGTGCTCTTGCTACTCGTTCAGGCCGGTAGATAAAACCAACCCAATCTCTGACTTCATCATGTTAGTGCTCTTGCTGTCGTCCACCTTGGATATATCGTGTAACCGTGGAGCACTGAGCTTTGTCGGAAGAACGAGCACCATGTTTGTGCCAGCCGATGTTTCATCATCGGCTTTCCTTTGCTTGGGGCGCCACTCCATCTTCCGTGGACGACCCTCTTCATCCAGGGTTCGCTGAACCTTTGCAGCCAGATCAGGCCTTGCCTTCCTCAAAGTATGCAAGTATAACCTCTCGGCTTCTTCAAGGCCGCGCAATCGTTGAACCCTGCGTTTCGGGAACGCCGAGTCCGTCGGGCACCACCGTGGCCGGTGATACCTGTCTTCTTCTTCTCCTCTTCTGAATCTTCGAGATCTTCCAACCGAGGGGACTCAGCTCGTTTGCTCTGTGGCGGGAAGGTCCTAAGCGCTCGAACACGGTACACGTTGGCTGCCTCCTTCTTCTTCGGTTGCATTCTGGGCAATTGCCGATTGTTGGCAATCGGCTCATTCTGAATCCCAGAAGGCTCGAAGAAAGGACAATCCCAGTGCCTGTCCCCGCGTCTTGCTCCCTTGCCTTTCCCTTGGCACAAGCTCGTGCTCCTCCTCATCGCAATTGCCGACGATGTCTTCTCGCTTCTCTGGCCGATGAACTCTTCATCATCATCGCTGCACCGTCGGCGTTGGTCGTATCGACTCACATACTTGTTGAGGAGGTGATCGAGAGAGGTCGTCGATATCTTATGTTCTTCACTTCTCCCTCTGTGACGTAGCGCTTGCCGTCTTGGCGGAGCCGATCGCGTGGAGCGGCTTCCTCTGTTTCTTCGTTATGGGAGCAGCTGCCCTCATCTCCATCCTTGCCAGCGTGGTGTCCAAGATCTACCATGTTGATATTGCACAGGAAACCCGGCTGGCACCCTGCATGGCAAGCATACTCCACCATGTTTACGGGGGTGGGTATCGACCTTCATGGCGTACTGGTTGAAAATTAGACGCCCGTTCTCTATCGCCGCTTGGATGTGCTGACGCCACACCATGCAAGTCGTTGGTGGCATGGGAGAGCGAGTTATGCCATTTGCGTATGGCTTTCCATTCAGCTCTTGCGCCGTGGGGAACTTGAGACCTTCGGGTATCTTCAATGCTTTTCCTTGAGTAGGAGGTCGAAGATTTGCTCGGTCTTGGTCACGTCAAAATCAAATCCCCTGGGCGGCCCTGGTGGCTTTACCCATTTGCAGGACACGGGGGTTCCTCCCCGAGTCCACTCAGCCATGCTACTTCTTGGTCTCCCGCAGAACTTCGTCTTCCTCTGCATCGACCAGGCCTACTGCACGCTTGAACTTGTCTTGGTACAGTCCGGTGGCGCTGTTCATATGCTGAAAGTTTCTGAACCACGTGCGCCAGCGAGGGATAATCTGCTTGGGAGGCCATGTCCTTGAGCTGTGTTGGCCCGCCACGCCAACTCGACCTTCCTTTTCAGCTTATACGAACCGAATAGCACGGTTCCTAAGATTCCTGAAGCGCTGGATGTACTCAGTCCCGCGCTTCTGACGTAGCTGTGCTAGATCGGCAATGCTAGACTCGGAAGCTTCTGAATGATATTGCTCATGGAATTGCTCTTCCAACTGCTTCCAAGTTTGGATGGAGTTCGGTGGCAGCGATGTGTACCACCCGAAAGCCGATCCCGTGAGGGACTGTGAGAAGAACCTCACGCGCAACTCATCCGACGCTGAGATCGTGCCCCTGTGCCAACATCGCTCACATGCTCGATGGAGCTGGACCCTCTGACCGCCGAACTTTGTGAAGTCCGGGAGCCGATATTTGGGTGGCAGCGGGATCGTTCGTAGCTGTTGGGGTACGGCTTGTAGCGAACGCCTTCCTTTTCGCATCATACCGAACTGATCTTTCAGAATTGTACAAATCTGATCCGCCGTGATGGTGTCGAACCCTGAAGATTCGCCGGGGTGGCATACTTAACCAGCCATGCTTGCTTTTCCGGTTCTAAGCCAACTGCAGGAGCGGGCTTTGGAGGTTTGTCGGGCGGCGTACTTAGCCGCCGCGATCGCTTCTCAGATCGGCTCCGACGTTCCTCCCTGCCGTTCCGAGGCCGCTGTTATTGCAGCCCGGTTCGAGAGTGCCCAGGCGTTGCCGTCCGGCACGTATGCGCACGCGTATCCGTGCGGGACCTCCTTAGGTGGCCTGCAGGAATTGGTAGTCACTAGGATCACCACCAATCTTGTAGACGACGTATGCCGATGAGTTCGGCAGCCCGGTGCTACCCATGCGAACGGCTGGGGCGGAGCGGCATCTCTCCTTTGAAAGTCCCCGAGCTGGTCCCGACGGGAGTACGGTGACTCATGATTTTGGACGACGCGCAGAGCGACACGCTCCAAGGTGTTCACCAGCTCTCGAGTGGCGGTGCGCGAATGAGCCACCATGTAGTTGATCTCCTGCCGCAGCGACCTGGTGCGTTCTTCTGACGGAGCGGACAGGTCTACTCCATCGAGCCTTCGGTGTGAAACCCTTCCACCCGACGCCATGGGAGCGGGTTCGGTGGAAGGAGCCGATGAGTTCGGCTTCGAGGGTTGCCTTGATCTCGTCATGCTTCTTCTTGAGCTCATCGGGCAGATCCGCGTACGTGACCGGAGTATCTTCCGCCATCTCGGATGTAGATGGCGATGTCGTGGATGTCGTCGATCGTCCCACCGGGCGTGCGAATGTGTTGACGTCGAAACCCACCGGCGGGCGAGACGGCAACACCGTAGAGCCGGGAACAACTAGGGCTGCGGCTGGCCCTAGTCCCCGAGCGACGGCCCGCAAAGCCTTACGGTCGCACGCACCGATGTTTATCACAGGGCGTGCCACCTGACCTATACCTGGTCGAAGGTGTGGATGATGCCTCGCTAGTTTCTGCGGGGCACACACGTAACGTTAAATACGAGCCTCGATCGGCTCTCGGGTTATCCTGTGAATCGGCTCAAAGAGCCGATCCACCCATGATTCAGACGAGGTGTCCGAATATATGGTGGTCCTGCTTGATCAAGGTAAAGCTGATTAGATCTACGACGATGTGGGGTTTTCACCGCATAATCGGATCATCCTACTCCAGGTTGGGCCGCGCGGCCACGCACGGTGATCGTAAGCCGATCCTAAACAAGGCCTAAAAACCAACACGAGGTTGATCCTGAACATCCTGCTTAGGGCCAACGAACGACACCCTACGTGCTGGATCCTCCCCTTTGTAAGGCCTAACTATTGCAGATATTAAACTAATCCTTGTAGAACAAGGAGCAATCGTAACGGATCAGATCTACTAAACTATGATCAAGCGGGATGCCGCCCTACACCTAAGATAGGTGTAAGGGCGGCTAGACATGCAAGGGTTGCACTACGAAAGCATGCGATGAAGAACAATGCTAACCCTAACATGTCTAAGATAACTATGTTGCTCGCCATCAAAAAGGCTTCAAGACGAGCAACGCATGAACAACGTAGGCAAGCTTGTCGCCTAGATCGCAAGATGCGATCTAGCGCATGACGCCACGGTAGAAACCCCGAGACGAAGGAGTTGGCGATGCGCCGAGATTTGTTTGTGGTTGAACGTTGGTTGTTGTTTATTCCATAAACCCTAGGTACATATTTATAGTCCAAGGACTTTCTAATGTGGGCGTGCACTAAACCGTGCACGAGTAAGATTCTATCTCTAAACTAAGATGCGATCTAATATGTTACAGATACACGGGCAATTAAGCCCAACTTGGTATAAAAGGCCGATCCAAGTATTCCTTCTATATATATTTTTTCCAAGTCCATCTTGATCGCGGCCTACCTCTGACTTGGTCAAATTCTGGTGATAACAACCCTGCAGTCGTTGGTGGCATGGGTGAACGTGTTATGCCATTTGCAGTATGGCTTTCCGTTCAACTCCTGTGCCGTGGGGATCTTGTGGCCTTCGGGTACCTTTAGCTGCTTCTCCTTAAGTAGGAGGTTGATGCGTGTAGTTGACACGTCCGTTGGGAACCCCAAGAGGAAGGTGTGATGCGCACAGCGGCAAGTTTCGCTCAGTAAGAAACCAAGGTTTAATCGAACCGGAGGAGT
Source organism: Lolium multiflorum (assembly GCA_030979885.1). Classification (NCBI taxonomy): domain Eukaryota; kingdom Viridiplantae; phylum Streptophyta; class Magnoliopsida; order Poales; family Poaceae; genus Lolium; species Lolium multiflorum. Next base: position 24,724,201 of record CM061752.1, on the reverse strand, counting down.
CAAGAAGCACGTTGAAGGTTGATGGCGGCGAGATGTAGTGCGGCGCAACACCGTAGATTCGCCAACGTGGAACCCGCACAACACAACCAAAGTACTTTGCCCCAACGAAACAGTGAGGTTGTCAATCTCACCGGCTTGTAACAAAGGATTAACCGTATTGTGTGGAAGATGATTGTTTGAGAAAACAGAAAATAAGTATTGCAGCAAATTTGTATTTCAGTATTAAAGAATGGACCGGGTCCACGGTTCACTAGAGGTGTCTCTCCCATAAGATAAAAGCATGTTGGGTGAACAAATTACGGGCAATTGACAAATAGAGAGGGCATAACAATGCACATACATGACATGATAAGTATAGTGAGATTTAATTGGGCATTACGACAAAGTACATAGACCGCCATCCAACTGCATCTATGCCTAAAAAGTCCACCTTCAGGTTATCATCCGAACCCCTCCAGTATTAAGTTGCTAACAAGACAATTGCATTAAGTATGGTGCGTAATGTAATCAACAACTACATCCTCGGACATAGCGCCAATGTTTTATCCCTAGTGGCAACAAGACAACACAACCTTAGAACTTTCTCACTGTCCTCAATGAATGCATGAACCCACTATCGAGCATAAGTACTCCCTCTTGGAGTTAAAAGTAAAAACTTGGCCAGAGCCTCTACTAGAAACGGAGAGCATGCAAGATCATAAACAACACATGTATAATAACTTGATAATTAACATGACATAGTATTCTCTATCCATCGGATCCCGACAAACACAACATATAGAATTACGGATAGATGATCTTGATCATGTTAGGCAGCTCACAAGATCCAACAATGAAGCACAATGAGGAGAAGACAACCATCTAGCTACTGCTATGGACCCATAGTCCAGGGTGAACTACTCACTCATCACTCCGGAGGCGACCATGGCGGTGTAGAGTCCTCCGGGAGATGATTCCCCTCTCCGGCAGGGTGCCGGAGGCGATCTCCTGGATCCCCCGAGATGGGATCGGCGGCGGGAGTCTCGAAGGTTTTCCGTATCGTGGCTCTCTGACCGGGGGTTTTGTCACGGAGGCTTTAAGTAGGCGGAAGGGCAAGTCAAGAGGCGGCACGGGGCCCACACCATAGGCCGGCGGCCAGGGTGGGGCCGCGCCGCCCTAGGGTTTGGCCACCCCGTGGCCCCTCTTCGTCTCGTCTTCGGACGGAAGCTTCGTGGAAAAATAGGCCCCTGGGCTTTGATTTCGTCCAATTCGAGAATATTTCCTTACTAGGATTTCGAAACCAAAAACAGCAGAAAATGGAATGGCACTTCGGCATCTTGTTAATAGGTTAGTTCCAAAATGCACGAATATGACATAAAGTGTGCATAAAACATGTAGGTATCATCATAATATGGCATAGAACATAAGAAATTATCGATACGTCGAGACGTATCAAGCATCCCCAGCTTAGTTCTCGTCCCGAGCAGGTAAAACGATAACAAAGATAATTTCTGAAGTGATATGCCATCATAACCTTGATCATACTATTTGTAAATATATGTAGTGGATGCAACGATCAAAACAATGGTGATGACATGAGTAAACAGGTGAATCATATAGCAAAGACTTTTCATGAATAGTACTTCAAGACAAGTATTAATAAGTCTTGCATAAGAGTTAACTCATAAAGCAATAAATCAAAGTAAAGGTATTGAAGCAACACAAAGGAAGATTAAGTTTCAGCGGTTGCTTTCAACTTGTAACATGTATATCTCATGGATAATTGTCAACATAGAGTAATATAACAAGTACAATATGCAAGTATGTAAGAATCAATGCACAGTTCACACAAGTGTTTGCTTCTTGAGGTGGAGAGAGATAGGTGAACTGACTCAACATAAGAGTAAAAAGAATGGTCCTTCAAAGAGGAAAGCATCGATTGCTATATTTGTGCTAGAGCTTTTATTTTGGAAACATGAAACAATTTTGTCAACGGTAGTAATAAAGCATATGAGTTATGTACATTATATCTTACAAGTTGCAAGTCTCATGCATAGTGTACTAATAGTGCCCGCACCTTGTCCTAATTAACTTGGACTACCGGATCTTTGCAATGCACATGTTTTGACCAAGTGTCACAATGGGGTACCTCCATGCCGTACAAAGGTCTAAGGAGAAAGCTCGCATTTTGGATTTCGCTTTTGATTATTCTCAACTTAGACATCCATACCGGGACAACATGGACAACAGATAATGGACTCCTCTTTATGCATAAGCATGTGGCAACAATTATTATTCTCATATGAGATTGAGGATATGTGTCCAAACTGAAACTTCCACCATGAATCATGGCTTTAGTTAGCGGCCCAAAGTTCTTCTCTAACAATATGCATGCTCCAACCATGAAGGTGGTAGATCTCTCTTGCTTCAGACAAGACGGACATGCATAGCAACTCACATGATATCCAACAAAGAATAGTTGATGGCGTCCCCGAAACATGGTTATCGCTCAACAAGCAACTTAATAAGAGATAAAGTGCATAAGTACATATTCAATACCACAATAGTTTTTAAGCTATTTGTCCCATGAGCTATATATTGCAAAGGTGAATGATGGAATTTTAAAGGTAGCACTCAAGCAATTTACTTTGGAATGGCAGATAAATACCATGTAGTAGGTAGCTATGGTGGACACAAATGGCATAGTGGTTGGCTCAAGGATTTTGGATGCATGAGAAGTATTCCTCTCGATACAAGGTTTAGGCTAGCAAGGTTATTTGAAACAAACACAAGGATGAACGGTACAACAAAACTCACATAAAAGACATATGGTAAACATTATAAGACTCCATACCGTCTTCCTTGTTGTTCAAAACTCAATACTAGATGTTATCTAGACTCTAGAGAAACCAAATATGCAAACCAAATTAGCAAGCTCTAAGTATTTCTTCATTAATGGGTGCAAAGTATATGATGCAAGAGCTTAAACATGAGCACAACAATTGCCAAGTATCAAATTATCCAAGACATTTTAGAGTTACTACATGTAGCATTTTCCAAATCCAACCATATAACAATTTAACGAAGAAGAAACTTCGCCATGAATACTATGAGTAGAGCCTAAGGACATATTTGTCCATATGCAACAGCGGAGCGTGTCTCTCTCCCATAAAGTGAATGCTAGGATCCATTTTATTCAAACAAAACAAAAAACAAAAACAAACCGACGCTCCAAGCAAAGTACATAAGATGTGGCCGAATAAAAATATAGTTTCAGGGGAGGAACCCGATAATGTTGTCGATGAAGAAGGGGATGCCTTGGGCATCCCCAAGCTTAGACGCTTGAGTCTTCTTAATATATGCAGGGGTGAACCACCGGGCATCCCCAAGCTTAGAGCTTTCACTCTCCTTAATCATATTGCATCATACTCCTCTCTTGACCCTTGAAAACTTCCTCCACACCAAACTCGAAACAACTCATTAGAGGGTTAGTGCATAATAAAAATTCACATGTTCAGAGGTGACACAATCATTCTTAACACTTCTGGACATTGCATAAAGCTACTGGACATTAATGGATCAAAGAAATTCATCCAACATAGCAAAAGAGGCAATGCGAAATAAAAGACAGAATCTGTCGAAACAGAACAGTCCGTAAAGATGGATTTTATTAGGCCACCAGACTTGCTCAAACGAAAATGCTCAAATTGAATGAAAGTTGCGTACATATCTGAGGATCATGCTCGTAAATTGGCATAATTTTCTGAGCTACCTACAGGAGATAGACCCAGATTCGTGACAGCAAAGAATTCTGAAACTGCGCAGTAATCCAAATCTAGTACTTACTTTTCTATCAAAGACTTTACTTGGCACAACAAAACTCAAAACTAAGATAAGGAGAGGTTGCTACAGTAGTAAACAACTTCCAAGACACAAATATAAAACAAAAATACTGGAGTAAAAACATGGGTTGTCTCCCATAAGCGCTTTTCTTTAACGCCTTTCAGCTAGGCGCAGAAAGTGTAACTCAAGTAACATCGAGAGATGAAGCATCAACATCATAATTTGTTCTAATAATAGAATCATAAGGTACCTTCATTCTCTTTCTAGGGAAGTGTTCCATACCTTTCTTGAGAGGAAATTGATATTTAATATTACCTTCCTTCATATCAATAGTAGCACCAACGGTTCGAAGAAAAGGTCTTCCCAATATAATGGGGCAAGATGCATTGCATTCAATATCCAAGACAACAAAATCAACGGGGACAAGGTTATTGTTAACCATAATATGAACATTATCAACTTTCCCCAAAGGTTTCTTTTTAGCATTATCAGCGAGATTAACATCCAAATAACAATTTTTCAATGGTGGCAAGTCAAGCATATCATAGACTTTTTTAGGCATAACAGAAATACTTGCACCAAGATCACATAAAGCATTACAATCAAAATCTTTGACTCTCATTTTAATGATGGGCTCCCAACCATCCTCTAGCTTTCTAGGAATAGAAGTTTCAAGTTTTAGTTTCTCTTCTCTAGCTTTTATGAGAGCATTTGTAATATGTTTTGTGAAGGCCAAATTTATAGCGCTAGCATTGGGACTCTTAGCAAGTTTTTGCAAGAACTTTATAACTTCAGAGATGTGGCAATCATCAAAATCTAAATCATTACAATCTAAAGCAATGGGATTATCATCCCCAAGGTTGGAAAAAATTTCAGCAGTTTTATCACAAGCAGTTTCAGCAGTTTTAGCAGTTTCAGGTAATTTTGCGCGCTTTGCACTAGGAGTAGAAGCATTGCCAACACCAATTATTTTATCATGGATAGTAGGAGGTGCAGCAACATATGAAGAATCAACATTACTTGTGGTGGTAATAGTCCAAACTTTAGCTACATTTTCCTTCTTAGCTAGTTTTTCATTTTCTTCTCTATCCCACCTAGCACGCAATTCAGCCATTAATCTTATATTCTCATTAATTCTAACTTGGATGGCATTTGCTGTAGTAACAATTTTATTTTCAATATCCCTATTAGGCATAACTTTTGATTTCAAAAGATCAACATCAGAGGCAAGACTATCAACTCTAGAAACAAGAATATCAATTTTATTGAGCTTTTCCTCAACAGATTTGTTAAAGGCAGTTTGTGTACTAATAAATTCTTTAAGCATGGCTTCAAGGGGGTGTATTCCTATTATTGTTGTAAGGATTCCCATAAGAATTAGCATAACCGTTACCATTATTATAAGGATATGGCCTATAGTTATTACTAGAATTGTTCCGATAAGCATTGTTGTTGAAATTATTATTTTTAATGAAGTTTACATCAACATGTTCTTCTTGAGAAACCCATGAAGCTAATGGAACATTATTAGGATCAACATTAGTCCTATCATTCGCAAGCATAGACGTAATAGCATCAACCTTATCATTCAAGGAAGAGGATTCTTCAACAGAATTTACCTTCTTACCTTGTGGAGCTCTTTCCGTGTGCCATTCAGAGTAATTAACCATCATATTATCAAGAAGCTTTGTTGCTTCACCAAGAGTGATGGACATAAAGGTACCTCCAGCAGCTGAATCCAATAAATTCCGCGAAGAAAAATTTAGTCATGCATAGAAGGTTTGGATGATCATCCAAGTAGTCAATCCATGGGTTGGGCAATTTTTAACCAGAGATTTCATTCTTTCCCAAGCTTGAGCAACATGTTCATTATCTAATTGTTTAAAATTCATTATGCTACTCCTCAAAGATATAATTTTAGCAGGGGGATAATATCTACCAATAAAAGCATCCTTGCATTTAGTCCAGGAATCAATACTATTCTTAGGCAGAGATAGCAACCAATCTTTAGCTCTTCCTCTTAATGAGAAAGGAAACAATTTTAATTTTATAATGTCACCATCTACATCTTTATACTTTTGCATTTCACATAGTTCAACAAAATTATTGAGATGGGCAGCAGCATCATCAGAACTAACACCAGAAAATTGCTCTCGCATAACAAGATTAAGTAAAGCAGGTTTAATTTCAAAGAATTCTGCTGTAGTAGCAGGTGGAGCAATAGGTGTGTGCATAAGAAATCATTATTATTTGTGCTAGTGAAGTCACACAACTTTGTATTTTCAGGGTTGGCCATTTTAACAGTAGTAAATAAAGCAAACTAGATAAAGTAAATGCAAGTAAACTAATTTTTTTGTGTTTTTGATATAGCAAACAAGACAGTAAATAAAGTAAAGCTAGCAACTAATTTTTTTGTGTTTTGATATAAGTGCAGCAAACAAAGTAGTAAATAAAATAAAGCAAGACAAAAAAAAGTAAAGAGATTGAGAAGTGGAGACTCCCCTTGCAGCGTGTCTTGATCCCCGCAACGGCGCCAGAAATTTGCTTGATGCGTGTAGTTGACACGTCCGTTGGGAACCCCAAGAGGAAGGTGATGCGCACAACGCAAGTTTCCCGCAAGAAACCAAGGTTTAATCGAACCGTAGGGAGTCAAGAAGCACGAAGGTTGATGGCGGCGAGATGTAGTGCGGCGCAACACCGAGATTCGCGCCAACGTGGAACCCGCACAACACAACCAAAGTACTTTGCCCCAACGAAACAGTGATGTTGTCAATCTCACCGGCTTGCTGTAACAAAGGATTAACCGTATTGTGTGGAAGATGATTGTTTGCAGAAAACAGTAAAAACAAGTATTGATTTGTATTTCAGTATAAAGAATGGACCGGGGTCCACGGTTCACTAGAGGTGTCTCTCCCATAAGATAAAAGCATGTTGGGTGAACAAATTACAGTCGGGCAATTGACAAATAGAGAGGGCATAACAATGCACATACATGACATGATAAGTATAGTGAGATTTAATTGGGCATTACGACAAAGTACATAGACCGCCATCCAACTGCATCTATGCCTAAAAAGTCCACCTTCGGTTATCATCCGAACCCCCTCCATTAAGTTGCTAACAACAGACAATTGCATTAAGTATGGTGCGTAATGTAATCAACAACTACATCCTCGGACATAGCGCCAATGTTTTATCCCTAGTGGCAAAAGCACAACACAACCTTAGAACTTTCTCACTGTCCCAGTGTCAATGCAGGCATGAACCCACTATCGAGCATAAGTACTCCCTCTTGGAGTTAAAAGTAAAAACTTGGCCAGAGCCTCTACTAGAAACGGAGAGCATGCAAGATCATAAACAACACATGTATAATAACTTGATAATTAACATGACATAGTATTCTCTATCCATCGGATCCCGACAAACACAACATATAGAATTACAGATAGATGATCTTGATCATGTTAGGCAGCTCACAAGATCCAACAATGAAGCACAATGAGGAGAAGACAACCATCTAGCTACGCTATGGACCCATAGTCCAGGGTGAACTACTCACTCATCACTCCGGAGGCGACCATGGCGGTGTAGAGTCCTCCAGAGATGATTCCCCTCCTCGCAGGGTGCCGGAGGCGATCTCCTGGATCCCCGAGATGGGATCGGCGGCGGCGTCTCAGAAGGTTTTCCGTATCGTGGCTCTCGTGGGGGGTTTTCACGGAGGCTTTAAGTAGGCGGAAGGGCAAGTCAAGAGGCGGCACGGGGGCCCACACCATAGGCCGGCGCGCCCGGGTGGGCCGCGCCGCCCTGGGGTTTGGCCACCCCGTGGCCCCTCTTCGTCTCGTCTTCGGACTTTGGAAGCTTCGTGGAAAAATAGGCCCGGCTTTGATTTCGTCCAATTCCGAGAATATTTCCTTACTAGGATTTCGAAACCAAAAACAGAAACAGCAACTGGCACTTCGGCATCTTGTTAATAGGTTAGTTCCAAATGCACGAATATGACATAAAGTGTGCATAAAACATGTAGGTATCATCAATAATATGGCATAGAACATAAGAAATTATCGATACGTCGGAGACGTATCAGAGGTCGAAAATTTGCTCAGCCTTGGTGACGTCGAAGTCAAACCCTCTTGGAGGACCTTGTGGCTTAACCCACTTGCAGGACACGGGGCTTGCCCCCCGAGTCCATTCAGCCACTGCTACCTCCTGATCTCCGCGGAACCTTCATCTTCATCTGCCTCAACCAGGACCACCGCACGCTTGAATTTATCCTGGTATACATCGGGTGGCGCTGTTCATATAATGACAGCTTCACCATGCGCCGGTGAAGGTAGGCTTGGGAGGCCACGTCCTTGATCGGTGATGCGAGACCCACCACCGCCAACTCGATGCTTCTTTTTCGTCACACGAGCCGAATAGCATCGGTTCCTAACGGTCCCGAAGCGCTGGATGTATTCGACACTGTTTCTCCGCGCTTCGTCGTACTTGTGCTAGATCGGCAATGCCAGCCTCGGAAGCCTCTGAGTGATGCGCATGGAACTGCTCCTCCAACTGCTTCCAAGTCCGGATTGAGTCGGTGGCAGCGATGCGTACCACCCGAAAGCCGATCCTGTGAGGGACGAAGAACCTCACACGCAGCTCATCTGATGCTGAGATCGTGCCCACTGTGCCAAATATCGGCTCACATGCTCGATTGAGTGGAACCATCTGATCCACTAAATTTGGAGAATTCAGGAGCCGATATTTGGGTGGTAGTGGGATCAACTCGTACTCGTTGGGGTACGGCTTGGAATAGCCGATTGCCCTCCTTTTCAGCACCATGCCGAACGGTCTCTCAAGATTGTACCGATCTGATCCGCGGTCTGGCTGCAGGAGTCGAACTCTGAAGATTTGCCGGAGTGGCATACTTAGCCAGCCATGCTTACTTCTCAAGCTCTGAGCCAACTGCAGGAGTTGGGATCTGGAGGTTTATCGGGGTGGCATACTTAGCTAGCCACGTCTGCTTCTCAAGATCTGTTCCCAAGTTCCTCCGCTGTTCCGAAGTTCCTCGCGTTGTCGGTTTGTGAGTGCCCATTGCGTTGGCACGTATGTGCACGTATATCCGTGAGGGATCTCCTTAGGCGCCTCATGCAAGAACGGTAATCACTAGGGTCACCACCGATCTTGTAGACGACGTATGCCGGTGAAATCGGCACTTGCTGCCACCGCGAATGGCAGCGGTGGACGGGACTGGAGTGGCATCTCTCCTTGGTGAGTCCCTAGAGCTGGTCCTGACGGAGAGTACGATGCCTCATGATTTCTGGATCACTCGAAGAGCGACACGCTCCAAAGTGTTCACCAGGATCTCAGAGTGGCGGTGCAGCGAATGAGCTACCATGAAGTTAATCTCCCGACGCAGGACCTGGTGCGTTCTTCGACGGGGCGGACAGGTCCACTCCATCGAGCGCGCCTTCGGTGAGAACCCCTTCCACCCGATGCCGTGTGAGCGGGTTCTCCGGAAAGAGCCGATGAGGTCGGCTTCGAGGATCGCTGACCTCGTCATACTTCTTCTTGAGGTCCTCGGTGAGATCCTCGTACGTGATGGAGTGCTTCCGCCATCTCAGATGTAGATGGCGATGCGGTTGATGTCGAAGACTGTCCCACCGGGCGTGCGAAATGTGTTGCGGTCGAAACCCACCGGCGAGCAGCGACGGGCAACACAGTAGAGCCGGGAGGCTCCCAGGACTGCGGCTGGCCCTGGTCCCTCCGAGCGACGGCCCGCAAAGACTCCGGCACGCACGTCCGATGCTGGTGCAAGGCGTGCCACCTGACCTATACCTGGTCAGGAAGGTGTTGGATTTGCCTCGCTTAATTTCCTGCATGGCATACACGTAAACATTAAATACGAGCCTCGATCGGCTCTCAGGTTGTCCTGTGAATCGGCTCAAGGATCCGATCCACCCATGATCCGTACGAGGTGTACGGTCAGATGGTGGTCCTGCTTGATCAAAGTAAAGCTAAAACAACCTACTACGATTTAGGGTTTTCACCACATAATCGGAACATCCTACGCGTGATTGAGCCTGGCGGCCACGCACGGTGATCGTAAACCGACCCTAGACGAGGCCTAAAAACCAACATGAAGTTGATCCCCGGAACATCTTGCCTAGGGCTAGCAAACTACACCCTACGCGCCACTGGATCCTTCAACCCGTTTGTAAGGCCTAACTATGCAGATATTAAACTAATCCTTGAAGAACAAGGAGCAATCATAACGGATCGGATCTACTAAATAATGATCAAGCGGGGTGCCGCCCTTACACCCAAGATAGGTGTAAGGGCGGCTAGACGTCTAAGGGTTGCACGGACGAAAGCATATGATACGATGGAACCATGCTAACCCTAACACATCTATGATAACTACGTTGCTCGCCATCAACAAGGCTTCGGCACGAGCAACGCATGCACGAATAAACGTGTACTGCCTAGATCGCAAGATGCGATCTAGGAAGCATGATGCTTACCGGAAGAAACCCTCGAGACAAGGGAGTTGGCGATGCGCCTAGATTGGTTTGTGGTGAACGTGATTGTTGTTTATTTCATAAACCGTAGATACATATTTATAGTCCGTAGACTTTCTAACGTGGGAATAATCCCAACCGTGCACGAGCCAAACTCTTTCTAACCGACACGTATCCTACAATATTACAGATACACGGGCAAACTAGCCCAAACTTTGCATATAAGGCCGATTCATGTATTTCTTCCATGTATATTCTTCAAGCCCATCTCAATCGCGGCCCACCTCTGATCCGGTCAAATTCTGGTGATAACAGAGTCTAGACTCATTGGCTTTGATGAGAATAGCCGCCAAAGAATCAACCATAAAATCGAAAAGGATGGGAGATAACGGGTACCCTTGCCGCACTCCCCTCGCATTCCAAAAATATGGTCTGATCTCACCGTTGACATTCACAACTGTATGCCTCCCTGACACGAGTTGCATCCGACGGTGGACGATCACTGCCGAGTAACCCTTCCCCAGGATTTCCTCCTGCCATACACCTTCTCGAAGTTGGACTTGAGTAGTATGCCCCCAAGTTTGTAAGTTGAAGCTCATGGAAAATTTCGTGGAGTGCTAAGACCCCTTCATGTAAGAACCTACCCTAATAACAGCGGTTTGACTATGGTCGATGATCATGTCGCTAGAGGAGCAATACATTCTAACATATTTCAAAGTCACATTAATGAGTTCTATCGGCCTAAACTATTTGACATTGTTTGCCCCTTTAACTTTATGGATTAGGGAGATGATCCCATAATGTAGACGAGCAATGTCCATCCCAACTAGGGCAAAGTCGTCGAGAATCTGCATGATTGGTCTCTGAATTCCCTAGAATTTCGTAAAGAACGCAGCTATAGGCAAGTACGTAGGAGTAGTATGTGTCGTATGTAACATATACTCTCTCGGTTCGGAATTAATTGACTCGAATTTAGCTAGATACAAGCTAAATTTGAGTTGAGAGACCACATACACCGTCGTATAGCACGGGGTAAAGTCATTCATCGATTACAAGACATACATATATCACTGGCACAAACTAACTCAAGAGAGCGTAGCATGTCTCTGAATTCACAGATCAGGATTTGAGCCTTGTAGATAGATTGTCACGTCCCCTGCTCGGCCCTATCCCCAACATCTTGCGGTTCTCTTCAGTGCGGCAAGTAATCAAGCATCAGCAGTAGTGTGATACTCAATTAGTACGTACACTAATTTATTAAGTCGACAGGTTCATGGTCGATCGATCAGTTGGTGATGGGGATGATCCTGCCGTGGGCCTTCCTGCCGTCGTCCTTGGGGATGGTGACGGTGAGCACGCCGTTGTCGATCGAGGCATGCACCCCGGCGCCGTCGGTGTCGGCGTCGGGCGGCAGCCGCACGGTGCGCACGAACCGCTCGGCGCTCCGCTCCACGCGGCGCCACCGGTCGCCCTTCTCCTCGGCGGCGCGGGCGCGCTGCCCGCTGATGCGGAGCACCCGCTCCTGCTCCACCTCCACCTTCACCTCCTCCTTCCGCAGGCCCGGCACGTCCGCCATGAACACGTGCGCCGTCGGGGTCTCCTTCCAGTCCATGCTCGCCGTCGAGAACGGCGTCGGATGGCCCAGCGCCGGCCCCGTGAACGCCGACAGCGTGATTGCGTCCATGAACGGCTCCAGGATGTCGATGCTCATCGGCTCCACGGCCTCGCTGCCGGTCCGGCCGTTTGTCTTCTGGCCCGCCGCTTGCTGCTGCTGCTGCGGTGACGGCGGCGGCTGCTGCTTCCGGCCCAGCATGCTGGAGATCATCGACATGCTAACTGGGTGGAGCTACTTAGCTTAACTGACAATTTCAGCTTCTTCTTCTTCTAGCTCTTGCCAGTTGTTGATTAGCTTAGGCTACTTGCCATGTCTATTTATAGTGGCCATTGCCTGGCACTGGCAGCATGGGCATGCATGAATATTTGTTGCTATGTATAGATGCCATCGATCTTCTAGGAGCTTGTGGAAAGTGGAAACTAGTGGATTCCTTATTCGATAGCTACGTGCACTCATCAAGGAATTTTTCCCAAAGTTCATACGAATCACTTGCTTTGAAGAGAATAGAATAAAACACTGTGATCATCCCATGCCTTGTATGCTTTTGTAACAAACTGGCTAGTATTTCCCATACCTTGTATTGCTTTCGCGAAAAGAAAAAAAACAGATTAGCCCTGTTGTTTTTTCGGCATCGGGCATGTCCCTGTAGTCGATAACCTGAAACCTAGTTTCTCCCTGATCATTTTTTCCTGAGTGAAATCCAGTTTTTACCCCATAATTTGTCATTTGTGACACTAATTACCCAATTTAACAAGTTTTCATCCAAATCACCCCATTTAGTGAAAGTTTTGCCGGTTTTTACCTCTCTTACAGATTTAGAGTGTTTTGACAGTCGGTTCACTCATGCAAATGTTTCGTAAGCTTTGTATCAAGGACTTTTCATTTGATTCCATACACTCTTTTCAATTTCCAAGTGAAATATGATAATCTAATTCAACTTCATTCTTGAGATCTCTTATATTGAGATCATCGGAAAATTAATACTCCCACCCATGAGTGCTCATACAATCTAACATATACAAAAGTATCTAACATCTACCACATGTACTAGCTTCAGTACATGCATCGAGCCACAATCATTCTTCACCGAAGTACATAGCAGCAACACGAGAAGCTGAAATGAAAACCAACAGCTAGCACAAGCAGCATTGCAACGATGGTGCCGCCCTTGACAGCTATCAGATCACTGCTGTTGCGGCTGCCACTTCCTGTTTGAGCACCCGCCGTCGTCCTCGCTTGAGCATCTAAGGCTAATGACGTCGTTGTAGTCACTAGAGAACCAAATGTTGCCGCCGTCGTTGTCACTTGAGCACGCGAGGTTGTCGCATTATCGTCTGGATTGCGAAAAAAAACAGGAAATCCATATGCGTGGCATGCCACATGGATTTGTCGGCCCGTCAAACGGTACTAACATTTAAGAGGGGTAAAACCTAGCAAAACTTTCACTGAATGAGGTAATTTGGATGAAAATTCGTTAAACAAGGTAATTAGTGTAAAAATGACAAGTCAGGGGGTAAACATTTGAATTCACTCTTTTTCCCTCTTAATGAATCACAAGGACGGTGGAAAAATTGTCCTGTGCACAGGTTCACTGCGTGTCATTGTATTTCATTCGGTTGGACAAACTTAAACACAATGAAAGTTGATGAAACTTGGTAGACCAGTGTGGCATAAATCTTAAAGCAGCAAATCGACGGCACATACATGTAACCGCGCATGGGACAAACTCATTTCTCATATCATATGCAGTCTTCATTTATGGTTCGAAAAGGAGAAGATGGGTTAGCCCATTTCAAAACGAAAAATAACACTTCCATCCTGATCATGCAACCTTTGTTTTTTTGTGACTTATATTACCCTACTTTGCGAGAATTTTAATGGACTACCACATTTTTTGTGACATATATAACCCCTGTTTGTGAGAATTCTGGTGGATTACCTAAGAAACTTTGGATGTGGTTTTACTCCCATCTTATCATTTTGGATGTTCTCTTAGAAATGAATGAGATTTTAGGATAATGTGGCACGACAAAAATGTATGCGTAAATCTTAGAGGGCGTCACCAATAACTATGTCCAGCATCCTCTTCTCCATACGTTCCATTCCTTGTCATTCTCTTAACTTGAGGAACCGAAGCGAGGACCCTGAATACTATGAGGGCCCGTTCGGTTTCATCTGATTTGAGGGGGATTGAGGTGGTTTAAATCCCTAGCAAATCAAAATACCCCTCAATCCACTCCAATACACCCTATCCACCAGCCTAGGGGATTAACCGAACAAGGTCTAAGTGGGGAGGGGATTTCTGCGGAATAGCCATACACGCGCGTGTGCAACTTGCCAATGCAGCATGCTACTCTGAGTACTCTCATTGCAGCATGCTACTCTGAGTACTCTCAATCCCTCGGGCGATTCATAGTAAAAGTGATCTTAAATACAAGTTTAAGGGTACACCCCATGTTTTGCAAAATTGTGGATATATTTGCAAACCCAAGACGAGTTTTTAGGAGAGTACTGCAAATTTGTGAGGCTATTTGCAAATGTAGAACTAGTTCTTGTGTGTGCCCCATGTATTTAACTCTTGAAAATTCGATCTGATAAACCGACGCGGAATTGATTTACTATTTAAGGTAAATATACTCGCATGCTGCTATTCTGGCGCAGTGATTTTCTTGGGCCGGTCACGGACGGTCTCCCCTCCTTCGCTCGCTCCACCATTAGCGACGACGTTTCGGCCACCGATACCTAGCTAGCTAATTAAGCTTCCGTTGAGAGGAGAGAGACGCGGTGGCGGCCCGCCGGCAGCATGCTTCGTCTAGCGTCGATCGTGCTGGCGGTGGTCTTCTTGGTCTTGCCGGCAGCGTCGCCGTCCGCGGCGGCAGAGGTGGACGTGACGGCGACGGTGCCCTTCCAGAAGGTGTACACGCCGCTGTTCGGGTTCGACAACATCCTTCGCTCCTCCGACGACCGCACCGTCAGCCTCCTCCTCGACCGCTCCACCGGTATTACGTACCATAATTTCTCGGCCGTTCATGGCATGCGCACGCATGGCGGCTTAATTTCATCCATTAATTTGTCCAATCGATCCATCATATTAATTGATAAACGCGCGCGTTCTTGCTTGCATGAATGAATGAATTAATGGGCAGGGTCTGGGTTCATCTCGTCGTCCATGTACCACCACGGCTTCTTCAGCGCCTCCATCAAGCTCCCGTCCGACTACACCGCCGGCGTGGTGGTGGCCTTCTACACCTCCAACGGCGACGTGTTCCAGAAGACGCACGACGAGCTGGACTTCGAGTTCCTGGGCAACATCCGGGGCAAGCCGTGGCGGATCCAGACCAACGTGTACGGCAACGGCAGCGTGAGCCGTGGCCGGGAGGAGCGCTACGTGCTGCCCTTCGACCCCACCACCGAGTTCCACCGCTACTCCATCCTCTGGACCCGCGACGCCGTCGCCTTCTACGTCGACGACATCCCCATCCGCCACGTCAGCCGCTCGCGCGCCGGCGGCGACTTCCCGTCCAAGCCCATGTCCATCTACGGCACCGTCTGGGACGGCTCCAACTGGGCCACCTCGGGGGGCCGCTACCGCGTCAACTACCAACACGGGCCCTTCGTCGCCTCCTTCACCGACCTCGCCCTCGCCGGCTGCCCCGTGGACCAGATGCTGCCAGCACGAGGCTGCGCCGAGGCGGTGGCGGCGTCGGACCCCGCCGTGATGACGCTCGCCAAGCTGCAGGCGATGCGGCGGTTCAGGGAGCGCAACATGGTTTACTCCTACTGCTACGACAAGAGGCGGTACCCGGTGCCCTTCGCGGAGTGCGACATCGTCGAGTCGGAGAGCAAGAGGTTCAAGGATAGTGGACACCTCCGGCTTGCGCTCAGGCGCCGCCGCACGGGACGCCGGCCGGGGAGGGCCGGCGGTGCCAAGGCTGACATGTAGCATATAGATCAAGAAATGCTATTTGGGTTAGAGACGGAACTTGATTATCGGTTTGCTAAATCAAAAGGTCGATCATCTGAGATCTTCTTAGCCCTGAATCGGGGGCACTGAGACTAACGAAGGGTGATTAGATTACACGGCCAGTATAATGACTTAAACACGATTAAAACTAACACCCTTCTGTTAACAGCCAAATCTCAGTACACCCAATCTAACAATTGCTACAAGAATTTGGAGGATATCTTCCGATACAGGATAAACAGCAAGAAGCAGAAAGGGGAGCAGAGACGAGGTGGGAGAGAGGGTGCCGGTGCCGCCGTCGCCGGTTCGTGATCCAACTTCGATGTTTTGCTCGTTGTCTCCTCCCACTTACTTGTAGTGTGCTGCTCGCTTTGTGGGACGGCCCATGTTTGGCCCAGGAGAAGCTAGTGGAGAAGAAGGCTGCCGCCAAGATGGCGTCCTTGACAGCTTTAATAGCGGTGATGGGCGAGGCGTCCTCCGCATCCACGGCCGCACACAAGGTGGTCGACCAAAATCCCGCCCTTGATGATGTGCTGGAATCATATGTTGACATGCTCAACGACGTGTCCGTGAACATCGATTCCCCGCCGCTCGGAGATTACGGAGACTACGCCGACGACATGGAGGATGGTCTCGAGGATGATGAGTTCAGGGAAGAAGATGCCGATGGCGAAGGGGGAGGAGAGGTCCAAGATATAGAAGTGGGGGTGTTCGAAGGGGCGGTGGCCAAGACAAAGGGGAAGGGGAAGGCGGTGAGGACAGTCAACTATAGTGAATTTGAAGATGTGATCTTGATCAAGTCTTGGGAGGGAGTCTCGATGGATGCCGTGACCAACACCGATCAAACCGGAAAGAGATATTGGCAAGCATCGATGATAAGTTCTTCAAGTTGATGTCACCTCTCTCTTCCACGCCAACTCTCTCTTACCGTCCACTCCAAAGCCTATGGGTTACCATCAAGACGGCGTGTAGCCGATGAGCTGGTGCCCGGTTGTATTGAGGCGGTGAGGAATGCGCCACCGAGTGGCACCAACACGGGAGATTGGGACAAAATTGCGCAAAGAAGGTATAAGGACATGCCAGGGTCGAAGGACAAGCCATTTACGTTCAAGCATTGATATTACCATTCTTGAGCATAACGAGAAATGGAAGATGAGAGAGCAAGAAGCACCACCACAGCGGCATGAGCTTGTCAAGTTGGAAGATGCGGGAGAGGAACAAGAAGAGGCTGGATGGAACAAAGATGACAAAGGGCAAGATCAAGAAGCAAGGCGAGGCCGCAAGTTTGTCCCTAAAGATTGATGTTATGGTGAAGTCCAAAAAATTGTTGGTCATGAGACATTGGAGGCAAAGAAGGAGATGATGGAGAAGAAACACTAAGAAATGGAAGCAAAATGGAACATGCTCCGAGAATATGCCAAATCCAAGGCTGATTTGGAGGAGAGGAGAGCATGTGCCGACGAGAACCGGGCCATGGCGGAGCTCATTATAGCGGAGAATGTGACTATGATGATGAACCCGACCGAGATGGATGAGTTCCGTCTAGGGAATGGTGGACCACGCGAAGATGGAGATGGTTGCCATGAGTGTTGCCCGAGGTGATGATGCTACGGTGAATGGTGGCCGTCGTGTGGATGATCCGGCAACCGACGGTGATGCTTGACGGCGTGCTTGATCGTGTGATGTTTGATCCTTCTTTGGTTTCCTGTTATATATATGATTGAGTAATTTGACAATCGGTTTGGATGATTTATGTCGCAACATTCTCGAATTATCGGATGATTTGTCACTATATTTGCATAAACCCTCTGTTGTGGTTTTGGTTTGTGGGCTGAAAAAACGCCGCACAGACCAAACACCGCAAACATGGACACATAATAACATACTTTTGGAATATGCTATTTATGCGGTCTAGTGTCTGGTTTGCGCGATGTTTTCTTAGTCCGCAAACAACGTTTGAGGTGCCTGCATCAGCGTATTTGAGGTTTGCAGTTTTAGGGGTCTGCTCGAATTTCTCTTAGCTTACGGAGACAAAAGAAAGGGTGAGAGAATAAGATTAGATTACATCACCGGGATAAAACTACACCCTTCTCACTGGCACCGGTCACCGAACGCGGTACTACCGTGCACCCATATATCGATTTGGCACTTCTAAGATTCTGACTGAAACATTTCACCAAGTTTCGTCGCGTTTTATCACACAAACACACAACATGAGACCACATGATTTGGCATCCGCAGTGAAATTACCATGCACATGGCCGGTCCTCACATGTAACTATGCGAGCGGTCTGGTGCAAGAGAACAAAATAGGGCCCCTGTACGTGATGATTTTTTATATGTTAATAGCAACTTAAAGAAGCAGAAACTCAATTTGGCTCCCGGGTGCGTATGATCCCTCTATCATAAAAACATATTTTCAAGTGTTAAAAAATTTTGACAAAAAAATTTACATGTACATCTTCATAATATATGTGTATTCGTCAAGAAAAAATGATATTTTTTGTAGTCTAAACGAAAAAGAGAAAATTTATCTTGTGACAAGTCTTTGTTTCAACACCGAATTTTGTCTTTTTTACACACGCCACATGACATGTCAATTTTTCATGAAACGACTTTGTGAGCGTGTAGCACATGAAGATGTACCTGCGAAATTTTTGTTTCAATTTTTTTGACATTTTAAAATGTGTCTAACATGTATTTCAATATAAAGGGAGCATACGCTCCCATGTGCCAAAACATCACTCCCCTTAAAGAAGACACTACATAAGTATGAATTACTCGTGATTTTATTGGTGACAATGTTCAATTAAAAAAGAAACTACATTTATCCAATAAAATAGCATCGCAAGCTCTTTTGGTATTATATGAACTCCTCTTTTCGCTTTCTCTTTTGTCCACAAGAGGAACACAAATGTTACACGAATTATGACATGAAATCAATCAAAAGTTGAAACAAATATACCTGGTAGATTCCTGCAACATCGAATTTACATCGCGGTTCGTGTACTTGAGTTGTAAATTGGTTTGCAGCTGAAATTGTACCCGTGTATCTGTCCTGCCGTGGTGTGCGTGTGTGGTGTGGTGTCGTGTTGTAACTCCTGGCCGGTTGATGGCTTTGTTAATTCAAAGCTGGGCTTTCGAGCCTTCTGTTTATAAAAAACTATATTAAATTTGTTTTCTGATCATGCTGATAGTGAGTTGCACGTGAGAACCGGTCACACCCAACAGAAAATCCTGTGCTTCGACTCGGACCGGCCGGGTCCGGCAAGGAATCAACTACTACTTTTTTTCTTGAGCTACAATTATTTGAAACATATTTCTTATATAAATTTTCCGAAGTAATTTTTCCATATTGTTTCAGTTTAACACTCTCGGATACCTATTAAAAAAAGGTAAACAAATTTAGTTTGTGATAACAGGCTACACCAAAGCGTTGTGTTGAATACTAGAGAAAGTAGTGAGCCTAGCTTACTTGATTAGAAAAGTGGATGCACAACTTATCCATCCAGGTTTAAGTCTAGATGGCCGCAAATTTAGGAAATTGCTAGTTCCCACCAGAACGAAAGTCGTGCTCAATAGAATCATGCAACATCGAATTTACATCGTGATTCGTGTACTTGAGTTGTAAATTGGTTTGTATCTGAAATTATTTAGCTACAAATGAGATGCAACTAAAGAAATGCCTCAAAACTATATTAAATTTGCTTTCTGATCATGCTGATAGAGAACTGGTCACACCCAACAGAAAATCCTGCGCTTCGACTGGGACCAATCGGGTCCGGCAACCGGCTGCGCTTCAGCTCTTCACCAGGAAGAAAAACGTCTCATCGCATCACGGCTGACGTGGCAGCAAGCACAAGACCAAACCCCTCCTGCAAGGCTTCGCAGCACATGCTTGACTTGAGCAGAGCACCCAGCATCTTCCTGCAAGGAATTATACCTTCGCTACTTATTTACCGGTTTGCCCCTCCCCCACGAATCGAAATCGATCCCCTTCCTTCCATCCAAATCACCAAATCGACTCGCCGCCTCCGCAAAACCCCGCCGCCGCCGCCGCCGCCGGAGAGTGATGGTGCTGTGGGAGCTGACGGCGATCACGGCCTACTTCCTCGGCCTCAGGCGGACCTACCGCCTCGCGCTCCGCGGCCAGCGCCGCCTCATCGGCCCCAACCACCCCAGGGTACGGGACTTCGTATACAGGTAACCCCCCTCTGCTCCCCTCCGGACGGACGGACGGCTCTATTTGTTCCCTCCCGGCACCTCTCCTTCGTTCGGGTAGCTAGAGCTCCCCTTCGCGGGCTGTCTCGCTGGTTCATTGGGCATGCTCCCTTGTCCATCAGTCAAACCAGCCAATGCTTAATCCGTGCCGTTGTCGTGTGCTGGACCTGCAAGCCATACTGTGAAAAAATAAGAACAATGGATGCAGCACCAGAGCAAGAGTTAGCTTCAGTTTTTTTTAGCAGCAGCTTGAGCTGAAATCCACAGGGAAGCTGCAGCTACCCGGTTGGGTGCCTTGCTGCTACTAGCGCGGCAGGACGTGCTTCTAGCTCCTTGTATGCAGGCCATAATGTGACCGATTTACAGCTTCGCGTGTGCTGCCTTTCATTTCATCTGCAACAGGGGATGTCTAGTCCAGTATGACCGTAGCTCTACCTCCTTCTGATGTCGAAAACAGACCAATGGTCTGTTAACATACACAAGCTGTCCAGCATAAGTGCTTTCCCAGACATGAAGGCAGGCAGGGCAGGGCAGGCCGGCTTTCCCTTTTTTTTTTTGAAGGAAAGGGGCATAAGTGCTGTATTGGGGTTTGCTGCTGTCTCGTTGTGGTATAAGCTTGTAACTGGGAGGTTCCATCGCTTACTGGTCCAGCGTTTATAGATTTATACAACAAATTTACATTACATGGTAAAGCATTCTACGAAATCGTGGCAGGTGTATCGCCTTTAGTGCATTACACTTTCGAGCTGCTTCTCATTTCGAGTTGAGCAAAGCTGCACGCACTTGTGATTTGCGTACGTAGTCTTGAGTTCATTTTGTTAAGGAGTATTAGTATTGGTCTAGGTCTCTAGGAGTTGGTAGTTGTCTAGATTTACTATTCTTGTACCTCAAGTCAGATGTACTATATATTGTGGCCTTTGGCCTTCTGGTAATACAAGTTGTTGTTTGTGTAACATGGTACCAGAGCCCGGTTAGGATTTTCTGCACGCCGCAACTCCGTGCTGCTTGTTTGGATCGGAAATCTTTTTTCGTTCTTATTGCTTCCGCTCGATTCCGTCGCTGCTTGACAATTCCACCATTGTCGTTGTTCGACTGCCACCCGATGCGCCAGAGCGATACCACCAGCCCCACCTTGCTTCTGCTATAGATCAACCCGCATGGCCTCCTTCCTTGTTAGATTGATTTTGCTCTTGATTCTGCTGCTGCTGTCGTCATCTAGCTACTTTTGTCTTGCTTTGTACCTGCTTACCTTAGACTACCGTTGAAACATAAACGTTAGCAAATAAACCTTGCACGAGACTCGTTTCACCTTCTAAGTTGTTATTATTGTTCACGTCTATTGAGCCTGAACTGTCTCTGAATACTTGCGACCGGGTAGTTATGATCACACTGCCTTTCTCTCATTCCATCCAGTCTCCTGTGTGGCTGTGTGGGATTCAACCGCTGTATGAAAACCACAATTTCAGCAACTCTGTTTAATCTTTTGATCACTGGTCTTTATTCAACTTCGGGGTGTCAATCTGGTTTCATGTCTTGATCCTGTATTGTTTTGTAAACCTGATGCTGTTTGCCGTACTAAATCTGGTCATAACTTCTTTGTAAGAATTAAAGAATTCAGATAGACTCTTCTGATAGATATAATAAACTTGTTCGGTTTTAAAATAGGATCATTGAACAGAACTAGTGGTTAACTATTTCCATCAATACTCGAGATGAATTTGCTTAATGATTATCAGTGTATTTTGGGACTAAATAGCACTGATGTCAGTTTACAATGCTAGCCAAAAATCATGATTGGTCTGATCCTTTTCTCCTCCATGTAATCCAGGCGAACACGTAGCATTTTCGACGTTGCAGTCTCAGTGCACAAGAAAATTCAGGAGAGGGACTTGGAAGTTGGTCGGAATGTCGGGAACGCGATCCTTCGCTGGCTCGACCGCATGAAGCCGTCGGCGCAGATTCGCCCCCATCCTCCAGGCCTGCCGAGCAGCAGCTCAGAGCAGTACAGGCATCTCTCGACCATGAATAAGGCTGCGGAAGCCCAGAAGCCTGCATCCAAGACTTCGACGCATGATTCCAGCGGGAAGATGCTGTTCTCTCCCCTGAACATCCGACCCAAGTCCTTCCCTATCCTCCCCACGATGATGCAGTCCACCAGAATCAGCGCGAGCAGCCAGTGCAGGCGCATCTCCTCCTTGCCGTTCCCGTCCGTCACTGCCAGAAGGAAGGACATGATGGAGGGCGTTTTCAGGAAGGACATTGCACAGATGATGGTGTAAGGAGGTGCCTGTAGCTAGCTGTTCTGTTTTTTTTTTTTTGTAATCTGAACATTGTTACTACTTGACTGGAACTTGGCCTAGAACAGATGTCTCACTAAAAGTCTTGTAATAATGGAGTGCTGAACATAATCTTTGTTGCTCTACCAGCTTCGGCCAATGCTATATTTTCTGACCAATCATCAGACTGTAGTATATATTCGATAATGTCGGCAGGTTGATGTAGTACATGTTCTCTTCCGTGTCACACTTACATAAGATCCGTGTTAGAACTAAACCATCAGGTCATGTCACCAGCGTATTAATAAAACTGTGTGATAATTAGAGTATCAGGTCAGATCACATACATAAGAACCGTGTTAGAACTAAAATATCAGCTCATGTCACCAGCATTTTAGTAAAACTGTGTGATAATTAGAGTATGCATCAGTATATATTTTACTATGCATTAGTATATATATTTTAAAACTGTAGGCATATATGCACTTATATACATCAATGGCATCACCTTGTGTTCAACTTGATTATCTAATTTCCTCATTTCTTGGGAAAATCCGTGCATAATCAAGGTTATTTCACCAAATCTTGAAAAAGCAGTCATGACAACAATCTATGCACCTAGTGACCCAGTTCATCCGTCTGAACAGAATAAGAGAATATCCTCATTAGTTTGGACATTGATTGATATCCCCAACCCGTCCCTAACCTGAGACTAAATGCAGCCTCAATGCTTGTGGGTCGCAGGATCGACGGCCAGTGTGTGGCTGATGATGTTGGAAAAGTTGGATGAATGTGGATGGACGACAGTATCAAGCAATAGCAAAATCATGCAATACATTCAAAAGTGGGCTCAGTGTGTGTGGAAGCTAGGGTTGCGCGACAACATTAGTCTGACAGCTAGTTCACTTCCATATAAGCGATATCCGGCACGCCTGGTCGGACGTGTGGTGTGCTTACCATGTCTATTTACCTGGCTAACTTTGATCTTCCTATTGCCTCCTAATCCTAAGCCTAAAATTGCCCTCTTGAGTGATTCTGCTTCAGCGGACACCATGCATCGTATACCAATATGGGAACATATGAAAAACTAAAAGACAACATGCAAGTTGTTTTATTATATAGTAAGTATGTCATTCATCAATAGTGTCCATAATGTGCAAATTTGTTGGCTCATGTCATCATGTGAAGATATGCATCAACTAGATTTTTGATGTAAACCTACCATTTTGAATATGCGGATATACCTTGCTAAATATAGCTTTTTTTTAGATGAACTCCTGCGATCTAGTATTAAATCAAGAAATAATCCGGTACAATCTGGCTCCTAATAAAATCTGGTGCAACACCAAACCACAAATTATAACTTTTATTTTCTCAGCCTTCTCTAGCTAATAAATGCGCCGATTCATTCATGGAATGTCACATTGCTCTAACAAAAGCATCGCAAGCCCTATGAAGAAGGAACTTCATTTCGTCGAACAACGGACTGTGAAGAGATTGATCTTGTTTAACCCTGATCAACTTGGCAGCCATTCCTGAACTGTTCGCTTGCATGCAGGAGACCTCGAAGACACGCCATGAGCTCGGCACATTCAACATCCAACAGATTGGGGGAAATGGCTTTCTCCACTGACGAAGTCACCATGGTGATCTCGGATGACCATGCCCCCTCCTCCAAAACCTTGCTAAATATAGTTGCATGATACTATGATGCCTTATAGATGTATACTACAAAGAGCACACGAAGAAACACACGAAATACTCTGTTCCCCTCACAATATTTCCCGCAACACAAAAATTGCATACATTTCCACACATTGACCACTCCTCCGTGGAAGCGTACCCCCATAAGCACACATGCATGAAACATCGTAGGTGCTCAAAGAGCAAAGTCTAGTAAAACCCACTGAATCCACCAAAGATAAATATCCAACATCGAAATAAAAAGAAGTTGCAACGAGTATTATGGATTCTTTCTTTTGTGACAACCACAACCTATCATAGTTGTTTGAAATTCCACCATCAATGATACAAATAAACTAACCCCCTCTTGACCCAAAGGTGCTAGGTGACCTTCATGTTGTCATCAACATATGTTGTTCGGGTGCCAAAGTATCTTCCACACGAATCTGGCCTCCTCGAGACATGTATATATATCCGGCACGCCTAGTCGGACGTGTGGTGTGCTTACCATGTCTACTAGATCATGAAAGCGCGCGTTTCCGCGTCCGTCCATCTTGACAAAAGAACTATGAAAATCATTTGGTAGATTTTAAAATTTTGAATTCCAATATGTTTATATAGGCCGTGAAACAGATTTATGTCAAGTCCACTAATACAATCACATAAATGCTTTCCTTTCTTATATTTTCTGTATATCACATTATGCAAAGGCAATGCAAAAAATGGATAGAGCGAAAGCATGGATTATATATGACCTCTAAAGCCTAGATCTTCTACTCCTGAAATTTAACAATTCAACTCTAATATGAAGGTAGAATTCAACTCTTACGCCAACATTATATTGAAGATATGTGGGTGGTATCGGCATAGTTGCAAAGGTCAGTAGCAGTGTGCAAAGTAGTAATATTTTTAGGGGTGGAGTTATGATTAAGTTGATGTTTTGTACGAGTAAGTATTTAACTGAATATTCAATGAATTGATGATAACGAGTGCAAATTATTATGGCTAAAGCTGAATTTAATATGAAGTGCAACAATGAAACTACAAATTCCCTGAGCCCAACACAAACCATCCTCTAACAAATATACAAGAATCATAACCACCATCTGACAAATATGAGCACAATTGTCTCTTAATATAGGAATATTGTTTCTTGGTTCCAGATTTTGACCGGTATTTCTATTTACCGTGGAGAGCCACCGATTTTCTAAAAGTAGCTAAGGGCCAAGCAACAAATATCAAAATATCAAAGTTACAAAAAAGCATAAAAAACAGAGGTACAAGTAAATGTTGATTTGCAGGTAAGCACATACAACCAGACCTGCTCCACACTACACATAACAGCATCAGCAACAACAGAACACCCTTTATTCTATGAGGGCTCATGGCCACGATCAATCCATGGATTTCATATAATAAATAACAATATATAGACTTTAATTGAGCATATCAGCACAAAGCTGCATAAGATCAAAGAAAGCTAATTAACCCCCTGCTGACATACTGATCAATAACTTTGCACATAAAATGTAGAAAATAAATATCACATGTCCTGTGATAGAGATTCCTCTCCCCACGAAAGTCTGACGTTTGGAGGCATAATAACACAAAAGAATGATATGTATGCTATTCCATTTTGCAAATAGGACGTGGTGCTGAACAAGATCTTACAATAAGCACTTATTTCATTAGTTCATGGCCACACGGTACAAGATATCATCTGCTAACATGTTAACCGATGGATACCCATGATACCATAATTCTGCTAAATTTGTGAAACAGTTAACAAATCCGGTAAAATCAAGATTATATCAGAACACTCAATAAAAAGGCGGAATCAATGATCACATTAAGATCTGAGCAAACCTAGGCTAGGCTGTCAAGGCCACAATATATTTTCTGAACAAGTGGTATCAACATAGTTACATGGATGATACTCACTATAGGGATACCCTACATAGATGGCCACATGGATGAAAATATGTCGGTCTGAGAATTTATTAGAAGATCCTTCAAGATGCAAAATTACCATGAAAGATGAGTCGAAATCTTAGGAGGGAGGGCTGACCAACTACATGGGAAAGGCACATGGATAACTCCCAATTTGGAAAAGCTTCCCTGTAATATAGTATAATCATAGCATTAGATCAGTTGTAAGTATTTTTATTTAATAAAAAATTAACTGCAACAGGTCATTAAGAAAATTGTGTTTGAACATAAATTTAGTGGAAAATATGCAAAGGGGGTTTCTCGAACTGGAATTTTTCGATAAAGGGAATATATTAATATTAGAAAGATACTAATTACACCCAGCCTCTGCAACAACGCAACATCCTAATGGCAGTACGGATGCACACAACCAAAAATGAGAAAAGAAAACTAAGAAACAAAAGTCCCGCTACAATATCCCAGGCCTAGCAACCACAATACATCCACAACCAAGACAACTCCTGAAATACAGACTATCCAAAAGCGACGCCTCCAAGAAGGGAACAGTGCACGAGTGCCGTCGTCGCCCGATCAAAGATCTTAAGTTTTCACCCTGAAGATAATCCCCGCTCTCAAAACAATGCCTCCAACAAGGTCATTGTCAGGCACAACCAGTTAAGGCCGGACCTTGGGTTTTCACCCTAAAAGGTAGAATTCTGGACTTCACTTGTGCTGCCGCCCTCACTTTAATACCACTGCTGCGAAGCCCGAAATATCAAGCAAGTTCCTCAACATCGTGGAGACTTGAATCTCCTTTAGCTAGTCCTCCAATCCAGCCTTCATGATATTCTCTTTTTCTGACTTCACCATGGACCAAAAGGTCAACTTGTGCAGCAATGGAATCTAGCAATATATTGCAAATGCAGATGAACCGGGGAAGATTTAGCACACCCATTAAGAAAGCAAGTGTTCCTCTATCTGTAAGTCAATTGCGTTCCCTCACCATGGATATATTTCAGTTCAATCATTTATAAATGAATATGCTTACGGATTCATTGTTTTATGTTGAAGTGTTCATCTTTTATACCTGAATGTGAAGATAATTTGAAGCCTAAAGTAGGGATGAAATTTGAGGGACTAGAGGTTGTGGAGAAGTTCTACAAGTGTTATGCACACGAATCTGGTTTTGGAGTTCGTGTTGGACAGCAGAAGAAGTTAGTAAATGAGGTAGTTCGCACTAAACAATACATGTGTAGCAGGGAAGGATTCAAGTCTGAGAAGGTTAAAGAGGTAGTTGATCCATCAAAAAAAAGACGTAAGAACACAACAACAAGATTTGGTTGTGATGCACATATCTTTGTGAAGTTGTGTGGTAATGATACATACAAGATAGAATCATTGGTTGAGCACCACAATCATGGTCTTGTGTCACCTGAGAAGCTGCGTCATTTGATCAGATCAAATCGTCAAGTTAGTGAGGGGGCAAAGAATGCATCACCAGTGCCCTTGTTTCTAATATAACTCGATGACTCGGACTTCACGAAGTACATCACACAATAAACTTGTTTCTATGTAAATGGCACATTATCTAGAGTCAAGACCCTTTTCTTAATTGATGACACCGCGGAAGCACAGCCAGACTACTGGGCTATTTGTCAAGCCAGGCAAAGTACTAAACTGTGCGGGAAGAAATCAAACCATCTAGCAATTCATTGCTTCCGTCAGCGTTGGAACAAATTCTAGAGCTCAACCAGTATAGACCATCACCTGACCAACATCAGTCATCACCATCTGCAATTGAATTGGCATGAAGATTCAGTTAAATTGCACACATGTACAAGCAATTTTGTAAGAAATTTTAGGTCGTCACCTGCACTACCGACGTGATGCCGCCGGGTTTGAAGTCGAGCTCGGCGAGATGGTGAGCACCCTCCACCGAATAAGCCTTGCCTTGCCGCCTTCAATGTTAGTGGAGCCCGTCAGCTCCTCTAGCGGCAGCAGCTCGCCGTTGCTGGCTGTGAAGCTGAGGCGATTGCACGCATGTCAAAGGAGGTTCTTCGGATCATGTTGAAGGAGGGTCCAGCCTAGAAGTCGCGCAAGCCGAAGAAATTGAGGAGGGCGGCCGCCGTGCTCTCCTTGCTCTTGGTCGACAGAGGGGAAAATGGGACTGAGCCCTAGATTGGATGCACGGAGACGGAGTGGACTCACAGTTTCAGATGTTAGAAAGCTAAGGGGGTTATTGTAACATTATACGAGGTTTTAAATCTGGAAGCGGGCGTGTAATCGCAAGCTTACTTTTGACTCAACATGAGACACAGGATTTTCATCGTTCGTCTGGAACTGTGAGGATGCAGGGATTCACACAGGAACCGGATGCAGGGATTCACGCCTTGTTCACAGCAATTTTTCAAAGCAGCCAGATTCTGCTAATGTATTTGTCAAAGCAGCTATACCCCTGTTTTGCTGCGGTGAAAATAGAAAAGGATGGAAATTACCCACCACTGCCACTCCTAAGTAAATACCGGTTCGTTTCTTTTATATTGTTTGCTCGCGACGGGCGCAACCGCAATGTTCTTTTATATTGCTGAATGTTGATGCGGCTTTCTCTCGGGACTTTTTCTTTGGCTCATCGGGGGTGGTCATTAGAGATGTTAGCGGCGGATTCATTGCGGGAAGCTGTAAAATTCAACACGTTCGGCGGCAATGGCGGAGGCAATAGCTCTCTGTAATGGCCTTCTTCTAGCATGTCAAGTCGGATGCACGAAGGTGGAGGTGAATAGTGATTGTGTGGAAGTTATTGAGATTATGAAGGAGGCAGGCAACTCAATTGGAGCAGCTGCAACAGTCTATGAGGAGTGTGCTTTTTTAGCGCGGGGTTTTGCCCATGTTACCTTCAGCCATAGTCCTAGGGAAAGTAATCTCGTAGCGCATTGTCTAGCTGCTAATACTGTTTGGGATCAGTCGATTGTTTGGCTTGATGACCCTCATGTAAACCTTTTTGTGAACTAGCAGCAGCAAGTTTCTAACGCACTCTTTTCCTTATCAGGATACCTAAGGAGACTAGAAGATTTTTAATGAGACGGCTTATTTGCTTAATATATTGTGGTTTATCTCAAAAAAAAAAAGTGAGGATCGATCCGGCTCAGCCGGGACAAGGTGCGTACAGTACTTCCCGCGCGCATGGTGCTCCGTGGCTGATCACATCGGCAATTCGGCAGGCATATTGCGAGCTAGCTGCCTTCGTTCGATCCAGTCGTGTTCATGTTTGTCTACCTATCTTCTATACGAACGGGTTATCTACATAAAGGAAAACTAGTTTTGGCTTGCTAGTCGATCAAGCTGAGTTTGCTCCGTGTACGTGCAGCTTCGGCGAGAAAGCAATTCGCCAACATTAACATGTACGTGCCGCCTGCCAGCCACGGGAAGAAGATCACATCGATCGCTACGGTACGCCGGCGTGGGCCGGCAACCGTCGTGATGCTGGTCACGGTTTCTTGAACTAATTGAGAAGCTCTGATTGGTCACGGTTCTTGCATATTTCAGGACATGATTACGTTTCACATGTACGTATCACTAAAAGATGATTTTGTTTTCTAAAACGGTCATTTACATGTTAATCAACATACAAATCAGTGATTTACGATTAAGTAGCAAATAAACAATATATTGGAGTTTTAGGGAAACAAATTGACAAATTCCTTAAATCTACAGTTTTCACAGTTGCTCTAGCCAAACGACTTTTTCACAGCTCACAGTTCACAACAACTTTTACAGAATCTACAGTTGAATCAAACATACCCTCATTTTACCTTAAAATGTGTGATGTTATGGTAATATAGCTAGTTACCACAACCATCGTTTTCTTCATTTAATGTTACGTCATGTCATCAATTTCCCTAGTTAGCAATGCATGTAGCTCTATGTTATTACCTTAGTTACTTCCACTATGAGTAGTCTTATGAAAATATGTCTAGGTTTGTTTTGGGGGTAGCAGCCCTGTTACGACGGCAAGCCGTCACATGAGCTCGGATGGGGTGAAAATGATCCAACCATGTTCGGCAGGAGAACTAAGCGATCTGGGACGTTCGGCATTAGGATTGGATGGCTGGGAGTGTTAAATCGCTGTGGATAATCCTAGGTAGTTTCATTTTACTATTACTCAATTTACCTGGCTAACTCTGATCTTCCTATTGCCTCCTAATCCTAAGCCTAAAATTGCCCTCTTAAGGGATTTTGCTTCAGCGGACACCATGCATCGTATACCAATATGGGAACATATGAAAAACTCAAAGACGACATGCAAGTTGTTTTATTATATAGTAGTATGTCAATCATCAATAGTGTTGCCATGATGTGCAAATTTATTGGCTCATGTAAAGATATGCATCCACTAGATTTATGATGTAAACCTACCATTTTGAATATGCGGATATACCTCGCTAAATATAGCTTTTTTTATGAACTCCAGCGATATAGTATTAAATCAAGAAACAATCCAATACAAATCTGGCTCCTAATAAAATCTGGTGCAACACGAAACTACAAATTGTAACTTTTATTTCTGTAGCCTTCTCTAGCTAATAAGTGTCACACCGCTCTAACAAAAGCATCGCCAGACCTATGAAGAAGGGACTTTACTTCGTCGAACAACCGACCGTGAAGAGATCAATCTTGTTTACCCCTGTCCAACTTGGCAGCCACTCCCGAATTGTCCGTTTGCACGCATGAGACCTCGAAGGCACACCACGAGCTCGGCACATTCAACATCCAACAGATTGGGGAAAATGGCTTTCTCCACTGACGAAGTCACCATGGTGATCTCGGATGACCATGCCCCCTCCTCCGAAACATTGCTAAATACAGTTGCATGATAATATGATGCCTTATAGATGTATACTAAAAAGAGCACACATGAAAACACAAAAAATACTCTGTTCCCCTCACAATATTTCCCGCAACACAAAAATTGTATATATTTCCACGCACTGACCACTCCTCCACGGAAGCCTACCCCCATAAGCACACATGCATGAAACATCGTAACTCCTCAAAGAGCAAAGTTTAGTAAAACCCACTGAACCCACTAAAGATAAATGTCCAACATTGAAATAAAAAGAAGTTACAATGAGCATTATGGATTCTTTCTTTTGTGACAACCTATCATAGTTATATGAAATTCCACCATCATTGATACAAATAAACTAACCCCCTCTTGAACCAAAGGTGCTAGGTGACCTTCATGTTGTCATCAACATATGTTGTTCGGGTGCCAAAGTATCTTCCACACTAATCTGGCCTCCTCGAGAAGCTAATAAAAAGGGGAAATTCTACGTATAGGCGCCGCACAACGTTTTCTTCCGTGCGGCGCGCAGATACTCCTGTGGGCCATATATAGGATCGCCACACACCATCAGGCCCACGTAGAGATTTACGTGCATGTCGCTTGCTAGCCCACGTCCAATTTTATTCATGTGCGTTGGAGCATCCCCACTCGTCTCCCCGACGAGGCCCCCGAGCGACGTTTTTTCCATTCGGACGGCGTTATTCGCCCAGTCGCGCCCCGGTTCCTCGTTTTCGTCCGGATTTGGCCCTTCATCCATCCGGCGAGCTCACGCCATCCCCGGTCCCCCGGGGATCTATCGGGGACTCCGGACGAGTGAAAAGCGGGGAAGGGCCCGATCTGTCGGCGACTCGACACACGAACCCCACCGCCACCTCGCTCAAAATCTCCCCACCCCTCGTATCTCTCTCGCCGCCGGCACCACCCCACCGGCTTGTTACCCAGATTCCGCCGTCCCTCCTTCTCCACCTGCCTATATTCCGCCGTCTGTCGACGAAGGCCTATCTGAAAGAACATCTCTCATATTATGTTTTGTGTGTTTGATGTCAATGTATGTGATACACTAATGATTGTTTAAGTGGTACAGGGATTACATAGATATTTTTACATGTATGTTGGATTTGATCATCTGCCAAAAGATTTCAGAAAATGATGGGTAGGCCGGATAATCCGGGCCGGATATTGTTGAAATATCCGGCCCCCCTGATTTTGGCTAAGTCTTCGAGGAAAAGCAGCTCAGTATGGGGGCCGGACATTTGCCCGGATATTGTCCCGGTATTGTACCAGGGCCGGAATATCCGGGCCGGATATTTTGGAAATATCCGCCCCCCCCTTTTTTGGCTAAGGACTGGAAGAAATGTGGCTCTGGCATAGGGCCGGATATTTGACCGGATTATGTCACGGTTTTGTACCTAAGGCCGGATTATCCGGTGGGGGCGGATTATCCGGCCCCAACTTAGGCCGGATTATCCGGCCCCCCGGAAGCCTCAACGGTTGGATTTTGGGGAGGGGTATTTATACCCCTCTTCTTCTTCCTTACCTCTTTGCTCAATCATTGCTCAAGAACTCTGCCAAGCTACACCACCATTAGAGCCACCTCAAGAAACACAAGATTTGCAAGATCTCCTTCCTCCCCCAACCAAAGCTCTTGATCTTTGGGGATTCGAAGGAGAAGCCACCGATCTACATCCTCACCGAAGCGTTCTTCATTTCCCCCTCACTTGTTTGAGGGATCTCATGCTAGTGTTCCTATTTGGTTCCCTAGTTGACTTGTTGTTGATGTGTTGTTGTTGATTGTTGTATTGTTACAGATTTGGGAGCCTCCAATTCAGTTGTGGATGTGTGCCCCAAGAACCTTGTAAAGGCCCGGTTTCCGCCTCGAGGAAATCCCTTAGTGGAAGTGGGCTAGGCCTTCGTGGCGTTGCTCAGGAGATCTGAGTGAAGCCTTCGTGGCTGTTGGTTTGGCTTGCGTAGCAACCACACTCCTCCAAACGTAGACGTACCTTCTTGCAAAGGAAGGGAACTACGGGAATCATCTCGTGTCAACGCGTGCTACACTCTCGGTTACCTCTATCCCACTCTATCTCCTATATATTGCGTAGCTATATCTTGCCTAGTTGATAACCTTGTCATATAGGTAAATTCACTTAGTTGCATATCTAGAGAATTTATCTTTGTGTCAAACCTAAATTGAAAAAGAACTAAAAATTGGTTAGCACCTATTCACCCCCCCTCTAGGTGCGGCATACGATCCTTTCAATTGGTATCAGAGCCTCGGCTCTTATTTCGGGCTTAACCGCCTAAGAGTATGCCGAACGAGGAGCCCTCGGAAGGGGCCGCCAATACGGTCTCCATGGAAGAATTCAATTCGTTGAAGTCCTTCATGGAAACCAAAATGGAAGCCCAAATGGAAAGCATGAAAAAAATGATTGCCGAGCTTTTGGCTCCGGCCCGTCCCAAGGCTCCTAGTATAGAGGTAAAGGACGCGGGTGTGTCCGAAGAGGGAGGTGCTTCGGCACCACCCTCTTCTACCAAACCCGTGGAAGGTGATAACTTAAACACTAACAAATCTCCCATTGCATCTCCTAGGGATACTAGTGGAGGTGAGAGCTACAATCGAGTAGCTCCACCTTTTCAATCTCCCGATATACCGGTTCCCCATCCTCATTTGAACATTCGGGGCGACCCACCTAAGTTTTCCATTGAAAATTACAATACTTGGCGATTTGAGTTTCGCTCTCATGTTTGCAGTGCCTCCAATGAACTTTGGAGAATCATCCAGGAAGGCTTCAAACCTTACAACCCCGACAAGTTGACTAGAAGAGAAGCGGTTGATAGTCAACTCAACAACACCGCCTTGCACATGATTCAAACTAGTGTGGGGACAAAGGATTTGCCTCGTGTTCGGAACTACACCACCGCCAAGGAAGCTTGGGATGGTTTGGCCGCTAGTTGCATTGGAAGTGAGAGCACGAGAAGGAACAAGTATAATGCTCTTAAGAATAAAGCCGAAGGATTCATGAGGCTACCGGATGAAGATCATCAAGACATGTATTCAAGACTCCTCATTGTTGCCGATGACTTCCGACTTATTGGTGCCACCCACATCAATGACTCTTGGATCAAGGAGAAGTACATTGAATGCATGATGCCATATGTACCCATTGATGTCAAGACCCTTGTTGGGAGAGAATGCTATTCCTCTCTCTCTTCTCAAGATGCCGTGCACGAGATGCAAGCCCTCAAGGTGCTCGAGCAAAACTCTCATGATTCTCTCAACCGTGCCATTGGTATGTCAAAAGGGAACAATCTTGCCTTGGTGGTCAACCCCTTAGATGAAGTGCACCCTCAAGAGCAATATAGGGCATCTTGGAGTATGTCCTATCCGGAAGATTTGGAATGCCACTATCATGATCACATGGCCTTCCATGCAAAGTCCTTTTGGGTTGATCCCTCCAAGGCCAAGGAAGACAACATCAAGAGAAACCACAAGAGTGGGTTCACTAGCTTTGGTCCAAAGACAAGATCATGCTACAATTGTGATGACAAGCGCCACTTCATTGCCGAATGCCCCTATGAAAATAGAGAGCTTCATAATGGAAGGCTCATTCCCAAGGACAAGAGCAAAGAATCAAAGGGCAAATACTCAAAAGCCCCCAACAAGAAGTTCTACAACAACAAGACCAAGAAGGGCAAGAGGCACCCAAAAGTTGTGCTAGTGACTAGGGAAGAATATTCTTCCGATGAAGTTGCGAGCTCTAGTGATGATGAAGAAGAAAGCTCAAAAGAAGTGGCCGCCATTGTCACTACCAACATTCCCTCTTCATCTCTCTTTGAATCCCCCAATGAGAATCCTCATATCAAGAATGCACATTGCTTCATGGCAACATCTTCCTTGGACACATCTATTGTGCTATCAACTCAAGAAGAATATTCCTCCGGGGATGATGAAGTTGATGATGAAGAAGATACAACCTCTAATGGATTGGTCGCTCTTGCCTCCCTCTCCACTAACTCTTCATCACCAAGTGAATCCCCCAATGAGATCATTCATGTGGAGGAAGAAAGTTGCCTCATGGCCAAATCCTCCGAGGTATCATCTCTAGCCCCTCTATGCCTAACATATCAAGTGATCTAGGGGTTGATGATGCTAGTCTAAAAGTAAAACAAGAAATGCTAGAATTTGATGAATTCTTGCTTAACCTACAAGGTATCAACAAAAAGCATGTTTCAAATCTCATGGCTCGTTTAGCTCAACAAAATGATATGCTTGAGAAAAAGGGTCAAATAGAGAGAGAAGACTCTCTTGAAATCCATGCTCTTAAAAATGCCCTTGAGGAAAGTCAAGAAACTATAGCTCTCTTGAGGAGAGGCTAGAAAATCTTGAAGAGCCTCAAGATGAAATTAACAAGCTCACTAAAGCTAGAGATCATGCTAGGGCTAAGACTAAATTGCTTAAAAAGGAAAAGGCCCAATTTGGTGTTGATCATGAGAAACTTGTGAAGGATCTAGATGAACTAGACAAAGCTCACAAAGCTTTGAAGAGTGAATACTCTCTCCTCTCCAAGTCAAATGAGCAACTTCAAATTAGGCTTGCTTCATATGATGTGCCTAGTTCCTCTACTCCTTCTTGTGATCATGCAAATATTATTGAGGAAAATGCTAGGTTGAAGGATGAACTTGCTAAGGCCTCCTCTCCCCAAAGTAAACTTTCTTTGGATGATCTTTTGAGTAAGCAAAGATCAAACAATGGGAAGGAGGGCCTAGGTTACAATGCCAAGGCGAAGAAGGCAAACAAGCAAAAGGCCAAGCCCGCACAAGAGAAGAAGAAAGATATCACCAATGGTGAAGCCCCTAAGGGCAACACCACTAATGATGATAATGCGGGAAATGCTAACCCTCACTATGTTTTATTTAAAGATTATTATGGTGATGTTTATGCTAAATATGTTGGCCCATATGATGGTTATGTTGCTTGGTCTATTTGGGTCCCAAAGACTCTTGTTGCTAACAAAAGAGGACCCATTGTGAAATGGGTACCTAAATCCAAGAATTGATCTCATGTAGGACTATGCCGCCGGAGGTTCAAAATGGGTACTTGATAGTGGATGTACAAGTCATATGACCGGCGGCAAGAACCTCGTCAAGGAGTTGAGGCCCAACATAAACAATATCACCGTCTCCTTTGGCGATAATTCTACATCCGAGGTATTGGGTTTTGGCAAGGTTGTGGTTGCACACAACATAACACTTGTGGATGTCATGCTTGTCAAAACCCTTGGTTACAATTTGCTTTCCGTTTCCGCCCTTGGCAAGATGGGTTTCGCCGTCTTTATTGATAAAGATATTGTGGTCCTTTTGTGGAGCAAGACTCTAAAAGTCGCTTTCGTTGGGTATCGCGAACATAACTTGTATGTGGTGGACTTTTCGGGGACCACCACTTCAAGTGCGATGTGCCTATTCGGAAAGGCGGATGTGGGTTGGTTGTGGCATCGCCGCCTAGCCCATGTCAACATGAGAACTTTGCAAAGTCTTCACAAAGGGAACCATATTGTGGGACTAATGGAAAATGTTTCTTTTGCCAAAGATCGTGTTTGTAGGGCTTGTGTTGAAGGCAAAATGCATGACTCTCCGCATCCAAGCAAGACTATCATCTCTTCCAAGAGGATCTTGGAGCTCCTTCATGTGGATCTCTTTGGTCCCGTTACTCATGCAAGTCTTGGTGCGAAGAAACATTGCTTGGTGATTGTTGATGATTACTCAAGATACACTTGGGTCTACTTTCTCAAGACGAAAGATGAGACTCAACAAATATTCATTGACTTTGCCACCGAGGTGCAACGCCAACACAACCTTCTCATTATGGCAATAAGAAGTGACAACGGCTCCGAGTTCAAGAACTACACACTCAATGATTTTCTTAGTGATGAGGGGATTCGTCATCAATATTCCGCTGCTTACACCCCTCAACAAAATGGTGTTGCGGAGAGGAAGAACCGGACTCTTATGGATATGGCAAGGTCTATGATGGCGGAGTATAAATCCCGCTATAACTTTTGGGCCAAAGCCATCTCCACCGCTTGTCACTCCTCTAACCGGCTCTACCTCCGCAAGGGATTGAACAAGACTCCATATGAAATACTCACCGGCAACAAGCCTAATATCTCATACTTCAAGGTGTTCGGTTGTAAGTGTTTCTACAAAATCAAAGGAGTTCGTTTGTCTAAATTTGCTCCTAAAGCTTTGGAGGGTATATTTGTTGGTTACGGTGCCGAATCTCACACTTATAGAATCTTTGATATAGCCTCCGGGATTATCATCGAATCTTGTAGTGTGAAGTTCGAAGAAAATGATGGCTCCCAAGTGGGGCAAGTTGATGTATGTGCAGGTGATGAAATACCTCAAGATGCCATAGTAAGAATGGGTGTGGGATTTTTCCGCCCCATTGAGGGACACGGTGTGGCGTCTCGGGAAGAACTATGCTCTACCACGGTGGAGCCCTCATCCTCTCAACATCAACAAACCCCTTCTATTGAAGCTAATAATGCACCAACCCAAGAACAAGAAGAAAACCCTCCCTCTCATGTACAAGATCAAGGACAAGATCAACCAAGGATTCATGATGGCTCCGATGAGTATCCATTTGATATTGGAGCTTCACCAAATATTGTCCAAGATCAAGCACATGAGGTTGAGCATTCTCAAGAAATTGAGGAAGCTCCAATTGAAGGTCAAGACGGGGACCCAAATGATCAAGTTGATCAAGTGACACCTCCAAGGCCTACCAAGGAGGAGATCGAGGCCCGTCGTCTAGCAAGAAGAGAAAGGCAACTTGAACGTCTTGAACACACACATGACAAGGTTCTTGGTGATGTAAGGGCAAAGGTCTCCACAAGAAGGCAATTGGCTAACTTTAGCAATCATCATGCTTATATCTCCGTTGTGGAACCCAAGAAAGTATTTGAAGCCCTTGAAGATTCGGATTGGGTGGAAGCCATGCATGAGGAACTCAACAACTTCAAGCGCAACAAAGTGTGGACCTTAGTAGAGAAGCCAAAGGAGTGCCGCAATGTTATAGGCACTAAGTGGATTTTCAAGAACAAGCAAGATGAGTTTGGAAATATTGTGAGGAACAAGGCAAGATTGGTGGCTCAAGGTTTCTCTCAAGTTGAAGGAATTGACTTTGGAGAGACCTATGCTCCCGTGGCTCGTCTTGAGTCCATCCGTATCCTTCTTGCTTATGCATCGCATCATAACTTTAAGTTGCAACAAATGGATGTTAAAAGTGCATTTCTTAATGGTCCTTTGCATGAAGAGGTTTATGTTAAGCAACCCCGGGGTTCGAGGATCTCAACTTTCCTAACCATGTCTACAAGCTTGATAAAGCACTTTATGGTCTCAAACAAGCTCCTAGAGCTTGGTACGAGCACCTTAAAGAATTGTTGGTAGACCGTGGGTTTGATGTTGGGTTAATCGATCCCACTCTTTTTACTAAGAGGGTTAATGGGGAGCTTTTCGTTTGCCAATTATATGTTGATGATATTATCTTTGGCTCTACTAACAAAGCTTTCAATGATGAATTTTCAAAGCTTATGACCGATAGGTTTGAGATGTCTATGATGGGAGAGATGAAGTTCTTCCTTGGTTTTGAGATCAAGCAATTGAGAGAAGGAACCTTCATCAATCAAGCAAAATATCTCCAAGACATGCTCAAGAGGTTCAAGATGACCGAGTTGAAGGGCGTGGCCACTCCTATGGTTACCAAATGTCATCTTGCACTAGATCCCAATGGTAAAGAGGTGGATCAAAAGGTATACCGCTCCATGATTGGATCCTTGCTTTACCTTTGTGCATCTAGACCGGACATAGTGTTGAGTGTTGGTGTGTGTGCAAGGTATCAAGCTTCTCCTAAGGAGAGCCACATGATGGCTCTCAAAACGAATCTTTCGATATTTGGTTGATACCCCAAGATATGGTATTTGGTACCCCAAGGGCTCAAGCTTTATTCTCAATGGGTATACCGATGCGGATTGGGCGGGTGACAAGGATGATAGGAAATCAACTTCCGGGGCTTGCCAATTCCTTGGTAGGTCCTTGGTGTGTTGGTCTTCTAAGAAGCAAAATTGTATATCTCTCTCCACCGCCGAAGCCGAATATGTTGCCGCCGCAAGTGGATGCACTCAATTGTTATGGATGAGGCAAACTTTAAAGGAATACGGTGTCATTTGTGACAAAGTGCCTCTATTATGTGACAATGAAAGTGCCATCAAGATTGCCTATAATCCGGTGCAACATTCAAGAACGAAGCATATTGAGATCCGGAATCATTTCATTAGGGATCATGTTGCCCGTGGTGATATTGAGCTCATCTATGTTCCTACCAAAGATCAACTTGCCGATATATTCACGAAGCCTCTTGATGAAGCAAGGTTCTCTTATTTGAGGAATGAGCTAAATATCATTGATTCAAGGAGTATAGCTTGACCATCTTGCAAACACACCTTTGTCTCAAAACTTTATTTGGTTTAGATGTGGGCATGGAAATAGGGGGAGTGCGGTTTAAACTATTGAGCTATCCCTCCCCCCATAATGCCAACATTAAAAGAAATCATTCTCTTTATATCATATAATGATATGTGAGCTTCAATGATGAGTAGTGGTTTTGGGCCCAAGATACATCTTCGCGGTGCCATGCCATAACACTCATATATGGTGGCCTAGGCCACCACACTCTTCTTTGTGAAGAGTTGGAGTTATTTGAGTCTTATCGCCTTTTATTTGACAACTCCATGTTCTTATGGGAAATCACTCTAGTTTGGCCTTATTTGCTCATATCTTGCAAACTTGAGTGATCATGTACCATTAACAGTTTGTATCTTCTTCAACCTAAGCCTACTCCCTACCATAAACCATTTCCATCTTGCTCATTTGTCATGTTTGGTAAAAACTTGGAGTTTGAGGTGTTTCGGTCGGATGATCTAGGTCGCTCCATCTTATTGGTAAATTTGCACCTTATATGTGACGTGATACTTTATTGCATCACACATGAGTCTTGCAAATAACCAACGAAAGATGGGACGGATTCCCCGTGATTCTAAAATCTTTCAGAACCCCGGATTATCCGGCCCCTGGCGACCCCGGAGTATCCGGCCCGGCCGGATTATCCGCCCTAAACTAGGGCCGGATTATCCGGCCTGGGCAGATCTTGAAAGGGTTGGGGACGAGGCCGCGGGGGGCAAACGGTTCACACCACCCCCACGCGCCTCTCTCTCTCTCTCTCTCTCTCAAGTTCGCCGGACCTCCTCCTCCTCGAGACGCTCCGTCCGCCCCCTCTCGGAGTTCGTGGGTGGATCGGGTGCATCTCCTCCCTAGCCATCTTCTCCTCCAAGCGGTTTCCACAATGGATGTGGGTATGATTCACAATCTCTAACCCTAGATGTTGTGTTTTATATGTGCTCTTTTCTTGGTGGAATTGATGTCTAGTTGTTCCAAACCTCTTGTAATGTACTCCTCTTGCATGCTATGAGGCCGATCTAGTCTTAGACATGTTTTTGATTGGAAAACTGCAAATCTCGCAGGGCCGGATTATCCGCCCCACGAGCAGGCCGGATTATCCGGCCTGGCCGGATTATCCGCCCTAGGGGACACCGGATTATCCGGCCTGGAGCTTCAACGCCGCTGCAGCTTGGCTTCAATCTCTCATGTCTCGATTTGTACCGACTTATAGCATGTTTCTCGAGTATATTACTGTATCTTACATGACTTATGAGCATTACCTTTCCTTTGCTTCCCGCCTTTGCTTCTCACAGGTGGTGCTTCTCGGGGTGGTCGGAGACGCCCAAGGCATGATCGATCTAGTGATGAGTATGCCCCCAATGCACCTCGCAAGTCCGTCACTTCAAGGCGGAAGAACAAGGAAGTGAGGGAGAACTACAAGACCATGGACCCAGTTTCCGCTATCCGTCAGAAGAACTGGTATGATGATGTCCCAAGGGATGAAGACATAGCGGGCAGGAGATATTGGTGCGCTGAGCAGGAGTTCATCTTCATGGACATCTATGAGCCCATGAAGAATCGAGACCCATGCAAGCTATCGATGTGGACATTCTGGCAGTCAACGATCACTTTGAAGATGCTATCTGGGTAGCTGGAAAGTTGGGCCTGCATGATATCATGAAGATTCAGTGTGACTTTAGCCCAGCTTTGGTGAAGCAGTTCTTTGCCACTTTGGCAATCAGGAAAGATGAGGAACACACCATGGAATGGATGACTGGCTCCACTCACTGCAGTGCCACTCTGCGTCAGTTTGTGGTGTTCTTGGAGTTCCTGTTGATGGGGGTCGTCGACTTCATGGACCACAACAGACAGATAAGAATGCTCTTGTGCATCTCTACACCTCAGCGGGAAAGATTGGTCAAGCTAAGGGGCTGCTTCCCATATACAGTCAGTTGCTTCGGTTCTTTCGGGCCACCATTTGCCCAAGTGGTGGCAACAATGATGCTCTTCGGGGAACCCTTGTGGACCTTATGCACCTCAGCTATAAGTGTGCTCGTGATGAGAATGAAGAACGGGACTACACTCTTGATATCATGGACTTTATCTTCCATGAGATCCATGATGCCATGGTCTCCCGGACCACCATACCCTATGCTCCCTACATTCAGCTTCTCATCAACAACTCTGTTGCTAAGGTTGGTGAAGACATAAGTGGGTACCCTTTGGTGAAGCACCATGTCAAGAAGCCCTACAAGCTCAAGCTAGTCTCCTCAGCCGTACCTGCTCCTGACACTTTCATGCGTGATGCTCGCTCCAGTGGCTTTGCTCCTGCACGTCACCCTGATGTCCCGGCCATGAGGAAGCAAGTGAGCCGGCTTAGTTGGTTTCAGCGTCACATCTTGTGCATGAACATTGAGATACACAAGGAAAACTATGCTGCTAGCCGAGAGCGTTCTGAAATTAAGCACACTCAGGCGGTTATTCTTCACAAGCTCAGTGGTGATCAAGGACCCCCGCCTCAGCCTCCAGCTCACCAGGGTTACAGTAGATGGCACTCTGAACAGGTTCCATGGAGTGAACTTGATGACTGCCTTCAAAGGTCCAACATCTCTCGCCGCTCCCCGGATGCACCTGACACTGATGAGGATGAAGAGGAAGCGGCAGACGAGTCCGATGATGATTATGCCTCCGAGTGATTCCCATGGGACGAGTAGCATGCCTTTTTGGCGTTTCGATGCCAAAGGGGGAGAAGTGTTCTATTAGGAACTATCTCGGGGATTTGCATGGTTTGGGCACAAGCATTTGCGTTTACCATTCCTTTATTGCTTGTGCTCCCTCGTATTTGCACTATTTGCTTTGGTTGTGTCTCGTTTAAAACTTTGTGCTATGTGTTGTGAGACATTGTTAAGTGTGAGACATTGTTATGGTTTTCGGATTTCTATATGTTGAGATCGAGGATGCTATATTATGTGTGATGTTATATCTCCGTATCTTATATCTACACATGGGTATGACTTCTTGCATCCTACCTCAACTTCATATGTGTTTATGTCTTGTGTTAGAGCTCATGATGGATATCTCTAGTGTTGAGGCATCTCAATCCTATGTGTTGTGTATTTGTATTCAAATGCAAATTACTTATATGCACACATGTAGGGGGAGTGCCTCTATGTTTTTGCCATCATGTTTGTCTCTATAGTTATTCTCTTGCAAATCCGTATATTGTCATCAAACACCAAAAAGGGGGAGATTGAAAGAACATCTCTCATATTATGTTTTGTGTGTTTGATGTCAATGTATGTGATACACTAATGATTGTTTAAGTGGTACAGGGATTACATAGATATTTTTACATGTATGTTGGATTTGATCATCTGCCAAAAGATTTCAGAAAATGATGGGTAGGCCGGATAATCCGGGCCGGATATTGTTGAAATATCCGGCCCCCTGATTTTGGCTAAGTCTCGAGGAAAAGCAGCTCAGTATGGGGGCCGGACATTTGCCCGGATATTGTCCCGGTATTGTACCAGGGCCGGAATATCCGGGCCGGATATTTTGGAAATATCCGGCCCCCTTTTTTGGCTAAGGACTGGAAGAAATGTGGCTCTGGCATAGGGCCGGATATTTGACCGGATTATGTCACGGTTTTGTACCTAAGGCCGGATTATCCGGTGGGGGCGGATTATCCGGCCCCAACTTAGGCCGGATTATCCGGCCCCCCGGAAGCCTCAACGGTTGGATTTTGGGGAGGGGTATTTATACCCCTCTTCTTCTTCCTTACCTCTTTGCTCAATCATTGCTCAAGAACTCTGCCAAGCTACACCACCATTAGAGCCACCTCAAGAAACACAAGATTTGCAAGATCTCCTTCCTCCCCCAACCAAAGCTCTTGATCTTTGGGGATTCGAAGGAGAAGCCACCGATCTACATCCTCACCGAAGCGTTCTTCATTTCCCCCTCACTTGTTTGAGGGATCTCATGCTAGTGTTCCTATTTGGTTCCCTAGTTGACTTGTTGTTGATGTGTTGTTGTTGATTGTTGTATTGTTACAGATTTGGGAGCCTCCAATTCAGTTGTGGATGTGTGCCCCAAGAACCTTGTAAAGGCCCGGTTTCCGCCTCGAGGAAATCCCTTAGTGGAAGTGGGCTAGGCCTTCGTGGCGTTGCTCACAGGAGATCTGAGTGAAGCCTTCGTGGCTGTTGGTTTGGCTTGCGTAGCAA
The DNA here is from genome assembly GCA_030979885.1 of Lolium multiflorum. NCBI lineage: Eukaryota > Viridiplantae > Streptophyta > Magnoliopsida > Poales > Poaceae > Lolium > Lolium multiflorum. Next base: position 24,680,635 of record CM061752.1, on the reverse strand, counting down.
CCACACTCCTCCAAACGTAGACGTACCTTCTTGCAAAGGAAGGGAACTACGGGAATCATCTCCGTGTCAACGCGTGCTACACTCTCGGTTACCTCTATCCCACTCTATCTCCTATATATTGCGTAGCTATATCTTGCCTAGTTGATAACCTTGTCATATAGGTAAATTCACTTAGTTGCATATCTAGAGAATTTATCTTTGTGTCAAACCTAAATTGAAAAAGAACTAAAAATTGGTTAGCACCTATTCACCCCCCCCCCCCTCTAGGTGCGGCATACGATCCTTTCACTATCTGGCTGCTCCTCCGCTGGCCTGTTTTCCGACTTTGGCCTACTCCTTGTCGCTCGCGGCTCGGGTTGCCTCGACCACGCCCGTCAGGTGTTCGTCCATTTGTCTTGCCGGCCATGGACTCAGACGAAGAGGAGGAGCAGATGTTCGTCGAGCTTCATTTGTTTCAGCACTTGTTAAACATTGTACTGATTTTCGCCGAATTTGTTTCAGCAATTTTCTGAATCTTGTTTGCCGAACTTGTTAAATTTTATGTCGAATTTGTTTGAAATATGTCAAATGCCCCAAGTTGGGGGTGTCCTGCCGGGGGGACGGCTGGAACTTCGGCGCTCCCCAGGCCAATTTTTCCTCCAATCCGAACGAAACTTTCGCCGGATTTGATCGTGGGGAGCGCCAACGAGTGGAGATGCTCTTGTTCCCTGCGTCAGACAGGGGCTGCATGTCGTACTATCCTGGATCGAGTAGAATGCCAAAAGCTTGTACAACAACATGATGCTAGACCTACTACGACTGCAAACATGCATAGCTTTTGCCTTTTTTTTACACGGAGATGTGATGGTTGCGAGAATATTTTGACACATTTCGGCAACACTCTCATCTTTTTTGTTGGGTCATAGTCAACTTTAGATTAGATACTAGTAAGTGTAACAAATGTTTAGACTATTGCCAAAAATTAGTCCATCCATCTCAAAATATTTATCGTAAATTTAGGCAAAGCATACGTTAAAATATACTAGCACACAATGCCCGCACGTTGTTGCGGAAGAACAATCACAAATATCGGCATTGCTATAGTAGCACATTAATTAAATTAAAATAACAATATTTGATATGTTCAAATCTATACGTCAGTCGAATCAATAAATTCAAAGCTTTACAAATACAACATGTGAAAATATATTAGTACATTGCAAGAGGAAAAAATAAACTTGAGTCATAAAATCATGGACGACAATACCATGGTGAAGAATCTTTCAACATCATCTAGTTCCATCGACATATATAAGAGACCACGGAATCATTTGTCAACCATGATATAGCACGCTGCAATCAGTTGTATAGTAGTACATCTCCCAAGCTAGCCATACATGTCCGGTCCGGCGAATTGGCGAAGGAATGCAACCGACGCCCCAAACCCTCGAACGCAACTGCTCAGCCACGCGATTCCCGATAGCCTTTCGCCGTTTCTCTTCAGCCCTCCGCCGGCTCCATCAACTGCGGCACCGGCCCCAAATCACAATCCTTCCTGCCGTCCTCTCTCTCGCTTTCGTTGGCAGCGACGGGGGCTCACATGGCCCATGTGTTAATTCCTTCCTCCTCTTTAGTTAGATCTTAGACCAAACGATAATGGTGCTGCTTATTGTTATCCAAGGCGGCTTGTTGATTCCGGAGAGGTTGATGTATATAAATGGGTGAAACTGGATATGACAAATCGAGGTGGGACTATTGCACAGGTCTGAGGTGATACTAATTTATTTTACGTTGCCTGTTGTTGCAACCTATTTGTGCAGACCAGGCCTTGTAACGGAGCTAGATGGCCCATGTGCAATCCGGACAGTTCGGTGACCCAGAGCAAGACAACACGTTTGCACAATAGTAGATGGCCCATCAGCGCTACGCAGAGAGATACTATCAGATGGAGAAAAGATCGGGGCCATGTGAAACGTTTTTCTTTTCACATTCATTAAGCGGTGGTAACAGCCGTAATTCTTATAAAAAAATATGGACAATATAAAAACGGACGAAAAATAGGGGAGAAACCTTACTTCCTTTATTAGTAGGTAAAGATATCTAAATTTATTAAACTTCTGACAAATATTTAAAGCCGACTAGAGTACGAAATTTGACAAATAGGCACCAAGCTTTTTAACTGCGTAGAAATTATATACATAAATAAAATGGGTTGCTAGTAGCGGACAACTGGATATCTTCCATGATTTTTCGCATCAAGGATATATACGAGGCATATATAATGCAATATTCGGAGAACCTGGCAATTGTTTGAAAACAATCCAATAGTTGGTAGTAAAAATTATGTAGTTTCTAGACAAACGTAGCAGCTACTTTCGAGAAACCAAAATGACAAGTTATATGAGAGAGCCTGATAGTTGGTTTCAAAAATAGGGCAATTGTATCAAAACAAACTGGTAGCTGCATGAAAGAATGTGGTAGCTACTTTCAAGAAATCAAACTGACAATATATTAGAGAACTTGGTAGTTGCTTTTGATAATTTGGGACCGTGTGAATACCCACGTGAAAGAATGCGGTAGCAGCTTTCTAGGAACCAAAATGACAGTTATGCAGAGAACCTAGTAGTTGCTTTCGACAAATATGGATGCTGTGTCAAAACAATCTGGTAGCTGCACAACATAATGGGGTAGCTACTTTCAAAAAACCAAAAGGACAATTATATTAGAGAATTTGGTAGTTGCTTTCGATAAATTTGGCAGCTGTATAAAAAATAATCTTGTAGGTGCGTGAAAGAATGTGGTGGCTGCTTCTTAACAAATCTAGAGTTGTTTCATAACCCTTAACAAGGATCATGTTACCTATGTTTAAAAAAAGTTCGTGGTTGTTTTTTATATATCCATTCTAAGATATTCAAACCAATGTAAATCTTTCGACCAGCTACTACATGTTTTAGAGAGTGACACTTTGGTTTTCAAAAAGTACCAAATGTATTTACGAGGCATGCATGTGACTGACAGAGTGTGTTGATTTCCTATTTTATTCATTCGCATGCATTGCACCTTGTGTTCACTGTTGTTTCTACTGCACGCGACTGCCAACCTTGCCGGCCTGCCATTGTATTTTTTTTTTTGAAACTTTGCCGGCCTGCCATTGTAGGCAAGATGCTGCCCGTGAAGCTTTCTTTTAGCTCAGTTTTTTTTTTTTTTTTTTGCGTAACAGCCATGTATACATGCTTTCGGCCATGATTAGAAGGCTCCGTAACCGCCGCACGGAATGAGCAGCGTGCCGCGCCGCCAGGTAGCCTGGTCCTAAAAAAAGACATGTATATATATCCGGTACGTCTGGTCGGACGTGTGGTATGCTTACCATGTCTATTTACCTGGTTAACTCTGATCTTCCTATTGCCTCCTAATCCTAAGCCTAAAATTGCCCTCTTAAGGGATTTTGCTTCAACGGACACCATGCATCGTATACCAATATGGGAACATAGATCAGTGGAATTTCCGCAAAAAAAGAAAGACAACTTGCAAGTTGTTTTATTATATAGTAGTAGTATGTCATTCATCAATAGTGTTGCCATAATGTGCAAATTTATTGGCTCATGTGAAGATATGCACCCACTAGATTTATGATGTAAACCTACCATTTTGAATATGTGGATATACCTTGCTAAATATAGCTTTTTTTAGATGAACTCCTGCAATCTATATTAAATCAAGACATAATCCAGTACAATCTGGCACCTAACAAAATCTGGTGCAACACCAAACAAAAAATTATAACTTTTATTTCCGCAGCCTTCTCTAGCTAATAAATGTGCCGATTCATTCACGGAATGTCACACCGCTCTAACAAAAGCATCACCAGACCTACAAAGAAGGACTTTATTTCGTTGACTTGTTTACCCCTGTTCAACTTGGCAGCCACTCCCGAACTATTCGTTTGCACACAGGAGACCTCGATGGCACGCCATGAGCTCGGCACATTCAGCCACTAGTGGAAAACAGGGCTTTCGTGGGAGCCTTTTGTCGCGGGCGCGCCTGCACCCGCGACAAATGGCCTGGCCACGTCGCCCAGAAACCGTGTGGAGCGGGCAGGGCTTTTGTCGCGCCCTTTTGTCGCGGGCCGTATCTCGACCCGCGACAAAAGGTGTCTGAGTGCTGGGGCTTCCTGTCGGCACCCCTTTTGTCGCGGGTCGTAATACGGCCCGCGACCAAAGGGCCATGGCTATATATAGACACGCAGCCAGCCCCCCCACCTTATTTTTTCCTTGGTGGTGAAGGTGGAGGTGTATGCTAGCTCATTTTTTCTACATGCGCACAAGAGGTGTTTGATGGAATGCTTGTAAGAGGGATGCCACTTGATTTTAGTTGATAAGATTTCTCCTCTTTTCGATCCTAAAAGGTTAGCCACTATTTTCTCGTATATATATATATACATAGTCCATACAATACTAATTTTAGAAAGGTGATTGCATCTGATATATATAATTGTACTTATGATGCAGATGAGTCATCCATGGATGTACGGTAACCGATGTGCTCCCGCTTTCAGAGAGGGCGTGAATTCTTTCCTGCTTGTGGCCGAGGCCAACAAGTCGAAGCAAGGTTTTATGTGCTGTCCATGTCTAAAATGTAAGAACGAGAAGGATTACTCTTGCTCAAGAGACATTAAGAGCCACCTGCTTCGGTTTGGATTCATGTCCAGCTATAATGTTTAGACCAAGCACGGAGAAGAAGGGGTTATGATGGAAGACGGCGATGAAGAAGAAGATAATGATGACCAGTACCGATCTATGTTCTCTGAATGCGATGATACCGCAATGGACGACAATGAAGAAGAAGGAGGTGAAGAACAGGCATCAGATGATCCTGTTGATGATGATCTTCGTCGGGCCATTTCTGATGCAAGAAGAGACTGTGGCACGGATAAGGAGAGGTTGCAGTTCGACAAGATGTTAGAGGACCACCACAAATTGTTGTACCCAGGTTGTGAAGATGGGCATAGAAAGCTGGGTAGCATATTGGAATTGCTGAAATGGAAGGCAGAGGTCGGTGTGACTGACTCGGGATTTGAGAAATTGATGATAATATTAAAGAAGCTGTTTCCAAGAAATAATGAATTGCCCGTCAGTACATATGAAGCAAAGAAGCTTGTCTGCCCTCTAGGATTAGATGTGCAGAAGATACATGCATGCATTAATGATTGTATCCTCTACCGCGGTGAGAAGTACGAGAATTTGAATAAATGTCCGATATGTGGTGCATTGCGGTATAAGATCAGAAAAGATGACCCTGGTGATATTGAGGGCGAGCCACCCAGGAAGAGGGTTCCTGCGAAGGTGATGTGGTATGCTCCAATAATACCACGGTTGAAACGTTTGTTCAAAACAAAGAGCATGCCAGTTGTTGCGATGGCACATGGAAGAACGTAAGAAAGACGCGATGTTGAGGCACCCCGCTGATGGTCGGCAGTGGAGAAACATCGGGAGAGAGTTCCCGGATTTTGAGGAGGCAAGGAACTTATACTTTGGTCTAGTACAGATGGCATGAATCCTTTTGGGGAGCAGAGCTGCAGCCACAGCACCTGGCCCGTGACTCTATGTATCTACAACCTTCCTCCTTGGTTGTGCATGAAGCGGAAGTTCATTATGATGCCGTGCTTATCCAAGGCCCAAAGCAACCGGGCAACGACATTGACGTGTACCTAAGGCCATTAGTCGATGAACTTTTGGAGTTGTGGGCCAAACCAGGTGTACGTGTGTGGGATGAGCACACCGAGCAAGAATTTGACCTACGAGCGTTGCTATTCGTAACAATCAATGATTGGCCTGCTCTCAGTAACATTTCAGGACAGACGAACAAAGGATACAATGCATGCACACACTGTTTAGATGAGACTGAAAGTAAATATTTGGAAAAAAGCAGAAAAGTTGTGTACCCGTTCAATCGTCGTTTCCTTCCGCGCAAGCATCCCTTAAGAAAAAAGGCAAGCATTTCGATGGCGAGGCAGACCGCCGTCCGAAGCCTGTCCCCCGTAGTGGTGCTGATATATTTGACATGGTCAAGGATTTAAATGTTATCTTTGGAAAGGGTCCAGGCAGTCAACCTGTTCCGAAAGACTCCGACGGACACGCGCCCATGTGGAAGAAGAAATCTATATTTTGGGAGCTAGAATATTGGAAAGCCCGGAAGTCCGCTCTGCAATCGACGTGATGCACCTGACCAAGAATCTTTGTGTGAATATTCTAGGTTTTCTGGGCGTGTATGGGAAGTCAAAAGATACAACAGAAGCACGTGAGGACCAGAAACATCATAAAGGACGAGACGGCAAGCATCCAGGGAAGTTTGAAGGGCCTGCCAGCTACGCTCTTACCAAACAAGAGAAGGAGATCTTTTTTGAAGCCCTATTCAGTATCAAGGTTCCGTCTGGTTTCTCGTCGAATATAAAGGGGATAGTAAATATGAAGGAGAAAAATTCCAGAACCTGAAGTCCCATGACTGTCACGTGCTTATGACACAATTGCTTCCGTTGCATTGAGGGGACTTCTATCGAAAATGTTCGACTAGCCATTGTGAAGATATGTGCATTCCTCAACGCAATTTCTCAGAAGGTAATGGATCCAGAAACTTTGTCAGGATTACAGGAAGATGTGGTCGAATGTCTTGTCAGCTTCGAGTTGTTGTTCCCACCATCCTTCTTCAATATTATGACGCACCTCCTCGTTCACCTAGTTGAAGAGATTAGAATTCTCGGTCCTGTATTTCTACACAATATGTTCCCATTCGAGAGGTTCATGGGAGTCTTAAAGAAATATGTTCATAACCGAGCTAGGTCGGAAGGAAGTATCTCAAAGGGCTATGGAACTGAGGAGGTCATTGAGTTTTGTGTTGACTTTCTTCCTGACCTTAAGCCGATTGGTGTTCCTGAATCTCGGTATGAGGGGAGGCTGACTGGAAAAGGCACACTAGGAAGGAAATCAAGGGTGTGCAGGGACAAGATTTCTTTCAATCAAGCACACTACACAGTTCTATACAATTCCATCTTGGTGGCTCCGTACATCGAGAAACATAAGAATGCTTTACGAGAAATAAACCCGGGCCAGCCCGAGTCCTTGATTACACGTGAACACATGAATACCTTCGGCAGTTGGTTGCAAAGACATCTCATTAATGACCCATCTGCTGTGGAGCAGCTGTACTTGTTGTCTAGGTTACCATCTTCAAACATATGTACATTCCAAGGGTACGAGATAAATGGGAATACATTTTACACGATGGACCAAGATAAAAAGAGCACCAACCAAAACAGCGGTGTCCGCTTCGATGCAAAAGACGAGAATGGGCAGACCACCACATATTATGGATACATAGAGGAGATATGGGAACTTGACTATGGTCCCACTTTTAAGGTCCCTTTGTTTCGGTGCAAATGGGTGAGGCTCAGCGGTATACATATTGACGATAAGTACGGTATGATAACAGTGGATCCCAACAATCTTGCGTACCTGGACGAGCCATTTGTCCTAGCCAGCGAGGTGGCTCAAGTTTTCTACGTGAAGGACATGTCTAGCAAATCAAGAAAAAGAAATCAACAAAAGAATATATCAACCGAGGAGCCAAAGCGCCACATAGTTCTTTCGGGGAAAAGAAACATCGTGGGAGTGGATGAGAAGACAGATGTCAGAAGATTATAATAAGTTTAAAGAAATTCCGCCCTTCACGGTGAAAATTGACCCAAGCATCTTACTAAATGATGAAGATTCTCCATGGCTACGCGTAGAAGATCACAACACTAGATGGCGATGTAATAATGTATTCTTCATATATAGTTCCCAAGACAATCTCTACATTTATGTAATAATGAGAACCCTTTCCCCAACACTGTTAGAGGGAAAAAGAAATTTTTCCGAGGAGCAGCTTCCGAAGATGCCGTAGGCGTGTGCACCAACGACATCTTCGAGAAGCTGCGCCACGGGAGATTTCCCAACCCTTTCCTTCATCCATGGGAATGAAACTGTGCTTGGCTTGTTGATCTGCTTGGCAAGGCGTATTGATGCTCCTTTTATAGGCACGGCACCGCTTCTACTTTGTCTTGTTCCTTCGACAGGGCGTGGTGTGCTACATGCTTTATCTCATCGAGCATTGTCCACCCACGTACGCATCCTTATCCTGCCGACAGCTTTAGTCCCGGTTGCAACCACCAACCGTGACAAAAGGTTACCGACACATCCTTATCCTGCCGACAGCTTTAGTCCCGGTTGCAACCACCAACCGTGACAAAAGGTTACCGACACATCCTTATCCTGCCGACAGCTTTAGTCCCGGTTGCAGCCACCAACCGTGACAAAAGGTTACCCGCACATCATCCCCCAGATAAGGCCCTCCTAGATAAGCCTCCCCCAGTCTTTTGTCTCGGTTTGAGCCTTGATACGTCTCCAACGTATCGATAATTTCTTATGTTCCATGCTACTTTATTGATGATATCTACATGTTTTATACACATTATATGTCGTATTTACGCATTTTCTGGAACTAACCTATTAACAAGATGCCGAAGTGCAGTTCCTGTTTTCTGCTGTTTTTGGTTTCAGAAATCCTAGTAACGAAATATTCTCGGAATTGGACGAAATCAACGCCCAGGTTCCTATTTTTCCACGAAGCTTCTAGAACACCGAGAGCCACCGGAGGGCCCCTGTGGGCCCCAGACGATAGGGTGGCGCGGCCAGGGCTGGGCCCGCGCCACCCTATGGTGTCGTCGCCCCTTCGACCCTCTGACGCTGCCCTTCCGCCTATTTAAAGCCTCCGTCGCGAAAACCCTATTACGGAGGACGAAACCCACAAACCATCCGAGCCGCCATCGCGAAGCCAAGATCGGGGACAGGAGTCTCTGTTCCGGCACCCGCCGAGCGGGAAGTGCCCCGGAAGGCTTCTCCATCGACACCGCTGCCATCTCCACCGCCATCTTCATCACCGCTGTGCTCCCATGAGGAGGGAGTAGTTCTCCATTGAGGCTCGGGGCTGTACCGGTAGCTATGTGGTTCATCTCTCTCCTATGTGCTTCAATACAATAATCTCATGAGCTGCCTTACATGATTGAGATTCATATGATGATGCTTGTAATCTAGATGTCATTATGCTAGTCAAGTGAGTTTTACTTATGTGATCTCCGGAGACTCCTTGTCCCACGTGTGTAAAGGTGACAGTGTGTGCACCGTGTGGGTCTCTTAGGCTATATATCACAGAATACTTATTCACTGTTATGAATGGCATAGTGAAGTGCTTATTTATATCTCTTTATGATTGCAATGTGTTTTGTATCACAATTTATCTATGTGCTACTCTAGCAATGTTATTAAAGTAGTTTTATTCCTCCTGCACGATGTAATGGTGACAGTGTGTGCATCCGTGTTAGTACTTGGTTTATGCTATGATCATGATCTCTTGTAGATTGCGAAGTTAACTATTGCTATGATAGTATTGATGTGTATTATTCCTCCTACATAAGCGTGAAGGTGACAGTGTGCATGCTATGTTAGTACTTGGTTTAGTCGTATCGATCTTTCTTACACTCTAAGGTTACTTAAATATGAACATTGAATTGTGGAGCTTGTTAACTCCGGCATTGAGGGTTCGTGTAATCCTACGCAATGTGTTCATCATCCAACAAGAGTGTAGAGTATGCATTTATCTATTCTGTTATGTGATCAATGTTGAGAGTGTCCACTAGTGAAAGTCTAATCCCTAGGCCTTGTTCCTAAATATCGCTATCGCTGCTTGTTTATTGTTTTTTGCATCGCTGCGTTACTACTGCTTGTTACTTCCCGCAATATTACTACCATCAACTGCACAAGCTATTTTCTGGCGCCGTACTACTGCTCATATTCATTCATACCACTTGTATTTCACTATCTCTTCGCCGAACTAATACACCTATTAGGTGTGTTGGGGACACAAGAGACTTCTTGCTTTGTGGTTGCAGGGTTGCATGAGAGGGATATCTTTGACCTCTTCCTCCCTGAGTTCGATAAACCTTGGGTAATCCACTTAAGGGAAACTTGCTGCTGTTCTACAAACCTCTGCTCTTGGAGGCCCAACACTGTCTACAAGAATAGAAGCACCCGTAGACATCAAGCCTCCACCCGGGATGAAAGTTTCGCGCGCCTCTTCGTTCCCGCCTATTTTCTTCCCGCATTCCCGCCATTTTTTCACTATATATATGTAGGCCTTGGACTCATATCTGCAAACCTCATCACTCTCTCCCATGGCTTCCATCGTATGTCTAACACCCGGGAGGCGGAGGCGCTTTGCGCCTCGAACTACCCCTGCCCGCCCGGCTACCGCGTCCCGACCGGCTGGTTGCTGAGCGTCGGAGGCGTACCGGTCCCTCCTATCCCTGTAGGTGTGCCACGCGAGATGGCCATCACAAACCACTACTATTTCGAGCTCACGCCTGAGCAGCGGAGGAATCCCCAGTGGCATCCCGACTACAGCCCGACTTGGGACAGCTTCTTCATCAATCGGCGTGAGAGGGCGGTTGCCAGGTACGAGGAGGACGGCCCGCCTCCTTCGAACTTGAACGAGGCCGGCCGTCGGATGTGGTGGCGCGGCCGGACTCTCCAGAGCGTCATGGCCTATCGTGGCCCCCGCCTGCGCTACCCTCAATCCCAGCCCACGCGTGGTCATCCGCCGAGGTTCGACAACCGCGACCCCGATGCTAGCGACGATGACGTCGGCGACTTTGATGACTACAGTGGCGAATATTATAGGACTAGGCACGACTATGATTGAATGGCTCCAACATTCGAATCTGGCCATGTATCTTATTTTTCAGTTGAGGTCTGTACTTTAATTTCAGTTCAATCGTAATAAATTTCGTGTCAACCACTTTATTGAACAAAAACAACCGACAACGACTTTATAAACTAAATTTAAACTAATAGAACCGACAACGACTTTATTGAAATTACAATAAAATAGATAAATTACTAGTCTAGTCTCTACTCGTCGTCGGAGGTTGTCTCCGTCCAAATGTCATCCCACCGAGGGTCGTTTTCGGTCCAAGTTGTATTCGGGTTCTCGAGCTCGAAGGCGGCGACGGCCCGACGGTGGCGCCTGTTGGACCTGCGTTGTGCCCTAAGGTTAGCAAAGAACGCGTCGGGGACTGCGCCCTCCACTGGCACATCAACTGCTCGTCGCGCTCGGCGATGGCGATCCTGCGCTGCACCTGGCGATGCCGCGACGGTCCTCGTCGTCGACGAGGCACGGCGGTGGCGCGAGGAACTCCGCCTCCTCTAGCGATTCAACATCCGGGAAGTTCATGTCGTGCCCTGGCCGCCGAAAGCGCCACGCCGCCGCGTCGTAAGCGCGCGCCGCCTCCTCCGGCGTGTTGTACGTGCCGAGGGTGAGGCGGAAGCCACCGGCGCGTATCTCGGCGGTGAACCTATCGCTCGGACGCACTCGAACGCCACGGAAACCGGACGCCCCTCGACGACTGATACGTCTCCAACGTATCGATAATTTCTTATGTTCCATGCTACTTTATTGATGATACCTACATGTTTTATGCACATTATGTGTCATATTTATGCATTTTCTGGAACTAACCTATTAACAAGATGCCGAAGAGCCAGTTGCTGTTTTCTGCTGTTTTTGGTTTCAGAAATCCTAGTAAGGAAATATTCTCGGAATTGGACGAAACTTTCGCCCAGGGTCCTATTTTTGCACGAAGCTTCCGAAGACCGAAGAGATAACGAAGTGGGGCCACGAGGCAGCCAGGAGACAGGGCGGCGCGGCCCAGGCCCGGCCGCGCCGGCCTGCCCCTGGGCCCTCGTGTGGCCCCCGCGTTGACCTTCCGCCTACTTAAAGTCTCCGTCGCGAAACCCCCAGTACCGAGAGCCACGATACGGAAAACCTTCCAGAGACGCCGCCGCCGTGAATCCCATCTCGGGGGATTCAGGAGATCGCCTCCGGCACCGCCGGAGAGGGGATTCATCTCCCGGAGGACTCTTCATCGCCATGATCGCCTCCGGAGTGATGAGTGAGTAGTTCACCCCTGGACCATGGGCCCATAGCAGTAGCTAGATGGTCGTCTTCTCCTCGTTGTGCTTCATTGTTGGATCTTGTGAGCTGCCTAACATGATCAAGATCATCTATATGTAATTCTATATGTTGTGTTTGTCGGGATCCGATGGATAGAGAGTACTATGATTATGGTGATTATCAATCTATTGTTTATGTGTTGTTTATGATCTTGCATGCTCTCCGTTATTAGTAGAGGCTCTGGCCAAGTTTTTGCTCTTAACTCCAAGAGGGAGTATTTATGCTCGATAGTGGGTTCATGCCTTCATTGACACCTGGGATCGTGACAGTAGGTTCTAAGGTTGTGATGTGCTGTTGCCACTAGGGATAAAACATTGATGCTATGTCTAAGGATGTAGTTGTTGATTACATTACGCACCATACTTAATGCAATTGTCTGTTGTTTAGCAACTTAATACTGAATGGGGTTCGGATGATAACCGAAGGTGGACTTTTTAGGCATAGATAGTTGGATGGCGGTCTATGTACTTTGTCGTAATGCCCGGATTAAATCTCACTATATTTATCATATCATGTATATGCATTGTTATGCCTTTCTCTATTTGTCAATTGCCCGACTGTAATTTGTTCACCCAACATGCTTTAATCTTATGGGAGAGACACCTCTAGTGAACTGTGGACCCCGGTCCTATTCTTTACATAGCATACAATCTACTGCAATTGTGTTTACTGTTTTCTTTGCAAACATCTTCCACTCGATACGTTTAATCCTTTGTTACAGCAAGCCGGTGAGATTGACAACCTCACTGTTTCGTTGGGACAAAGTACTTGGGTTGTGTTGTGCAGGTTCCGCGTTGGCGCCGAAATCCCTGGTGTTGCGCCGCATCACATTTCGCGACCATCAACCTTCAACGTGCTTCTTGGCTCCTCCTGGTTCGATTAAACCTTGGTTTCTTTCTGAGGGAAAACTTGCCACTGTGCGCATCATACCTTCCTCTTGGGGTTCCCAACGGACGTGTACATTTACGCGCATCAAACATGTTTTCTGGCGCCGTTGCCGGGGAGATCAAGACACGCTGCAAGGGAGTCTCCACTTCTCAATCTCTTTACTTTGTTTTTGTCTTGCTTTATTTTATTTACTACTTTGTTTGCTGCACCTAAACAAAACACAAAAATTAGTTGCTAGTTTTACTTTATTTACTGTCTTGCTCTCTATATCAAAAACACAAAAAATTAGTTACTTGTCTTTACTTTGTTTGCCTAGTTTACTTTTTGCTTATTGCATCATGTTTCCTTTTAATTTTACCACAAAAGACATACCGGTAGGACATGGGTCCATAGTTGGGAGAAATAATATAGAAGAATTTTTCAATCATGTTAGTATTATTGAAGATTTTGAAGATAGACACTTGGTAGAACTTGCACCTACCTATGAAATTGCTGCTGCTTTAGTTCGCATGTTGGAAACTAAATTTGTTAATCTCAATCCTATAATCCAACACATGTTTCTTACACTTGGTGATATGGAAGAAGGGGAAAAGAAAGATTTTGTTTTAGAAACTCTTCTTAGAGAATTTGGTGGTCTAGCAAGAGAGGCTAGAAAGGTTTTTGCTAAATTTAACATGCTAGGTTCTCATACCAATTTTATTGGTCTCCTTGAAAAAATGGACATGGATAGAATAAGGTACACTAATAACATTAATGATGGTGGGGAAATCAAAGCACCAATACCATGTAAACTCCTAGCTATGAATGATGCACTAGAAAATAACTATGCTTGGCTTGTTCCTGAAAATTTGTTCGATGAGAGTAGCAAGCCTAAGACTAATGAAAAGGGAGACGCTAAAACTTACATATCAAACATACTATGCTTGGTTGAGAAAACTCCCAACATCCCAAGTTATGATGTTGATGCTTCTACTCTTGATGTTACTTGATTTGCACTTTCTGCGCCTAGCTGAAAGGCGTTAAAGAAAAGCGCTTATGGGAGACAACCCATGTTTTTACCTACAGCAATTTTTTGTTTTGTTGAGTCTTGGAAGTTGTTTACTACTGTAGCAACCTCTCCTTATCATGTTTTTGTGCCAAGTAAAGTTTCTATGTCAAAGTTGATGTTATATTTGGGATCGCTGCGCAGAAACAGCATTGCTGTCTGTCACGAATCTGGGCACAGTTCTCTGTAGAAAATTCGAAAAAATCTGCCAATTTACGAGCGTGATCCTCAGATATGTACGCAACTTTCATTAGTTTTGAGTTTTTCCATTTGAGCAAGTCTGGTGCCAGCTTTAAATTCGTCTTTATGGACTGTTCTGTTTTTGACAGATTCTGCCTTTTATTTCGCATTGCCTCTTTTGCTATGTTGGATTCATTTCTTTGATCCATTAATGTCCAGCAGCTTTATGCAATGTCCAGAAGTGTAAAGAATGATTGTGCCACCTCTGAACATGTGAATTATTAATTGTGCACTAACCCTCTAATGAGTTTGCTTGAAGTTTGGTGTGAAGGAAGTTTTCAAGGGTCAAGAGAGGAGTATGATATACTATGATCAAGAGGAGTGAAAGCTCTAAGCTTGGGGATGCCCCCGTGGTTCACCCTGCATATTTTAAGAAGACTCAAGCGTCTAAGCTTGGGGATGCCCAAGACATTCCCTTCTTCATCGACAACATCATCAGGTTCCTCCCTGAAACTATATTTTTATTCATCACATCTTGTGTTCTTTACTTGGAGCGTCGGTTTGTTTTTGTTTTTGTTTTTGTTTGAATAAAATGGATCCTAGCATTCACTTTGTGGAGAGAGACACGCTCCGCTGTTGCATATGGACACATGTGTCCTTAGGCTTTACTCATAATGTTCATGGCGAAGTTTCTTCTTCGTTAAATTGTTATATGGTTGGAATTGGAAAATGCTACATGTAGTAATTCTAAAATGTCTTGGATAATGTGATACTTGGCAATTGTTGTGCTCATGTTTAAGCTCTTGCATCATATGCTTTGCACCCATTAATGAAGAAATACATA
Organism: Lolium multiflorum; assembly: GCA_030979885.1. Taxonomy (NCBI): domain Eukaryota; kingdom Viridiplantae; phylum Streptophyta; class Magnoliopsida; order Poales; family Poaceae; genus Lolium; species Lolium multiflorum. The sequence goes on along the minus strand of CM061752.1, from coordinate 24,665,597 downwards.
GAGCTTGCTAAAATTTGATTTGCATATTTGGTCTCTCTAAGGTCTAGATAATATCTAGTATTGAGTTTTGAACAACAAGAAAGACGGTGTAGAGTCTTATAATGTTTACAATATGTCTTTTATGTGAGTTTTGCTGCACCTGTTCATCCTTGAGTTTGCTTCAAATAACCTTGCTAGCCTAAACCTTGTATCGAGAGGGAATACTTCTCATGCATCCAAAATCCTTGAGCCAACTACTATGCCATTTGTGTCCACCATATCTACCTACTACATGGTATTTCTCCGCCATTCCAAAGTAAATTGCTTGAGTGCTACCTTTAAAATTCCATCATTCACCTTTGCAATATATAGCTCATGGGACAAAATAGCCTTAAAAACTATCGTAGTATTGAATATGTACTTATGCACTTTATCTTTTATTAAGTTGCTTGTTGTGCGATAACCATGCTTCTGGGGAACGCCATCAACTATTGTTGAATATCATGTGAGTTGCTATGCATGTCCGTCTTGTCTGAAGGATCTATCATTTTAGTGGTTGGAGCATGCAAAATTGTTAGAGAAGAACATTGGGCCGCTAACTAAAGCCATGGATCATGGTTGAAGTTTCAGTTTTGGACATATATCCTCAATCTCATATGAGAATAATAATCATTGCTACATGCTTATGCATTTAAGAGGAGTCCATTATCTGTTGTCCATGTTGTCCCGGTATGGATGTCTAAGTTGAGAATAATCAAAAGCGAGAAATCCAAAATGCGAGCATTCTCCTTAGACCTTTGTACAGGCGGCATGGAGGTACCCCTTTGTGACACTTGGTTGAAACATGGCATGCAAAGATCCGGTAGTCCAAGCTAAGTAGGACGAGGTGCGGACACTATTAGTACACTATGCATGAGGCTTGCAACTTGTAAGATATAATTTACATAACTCATATGCTTTATTACTACCGTTGACAAAATTGTTTCATGTTTTCAAAATAAAAGCTCTAGCACAAATACAGCAATCGATGCTTTCCTCTTTGAAGGACCATTCTTTTACTTTTATTGTTGAGTCAGTTTACCTATCTCCCTCCACCTTAAGAAGCAAACACTTGTGTGAACTGTGCATTGATTCCTACATACTTGCATATTGCACTTGTTATATTACTTTATGTTGACAATATCCATGAGATATACATGTTATAAGTTGAAAGCAACCGCTGAAACTTAATCTTCCTTTGTGTTGCTTCAACACCTTTACTTTGATTTATTGCTTTATGAGTTAACTCTTATGCAAGACTTATTGATGCTTGTCTTGAAGTACTATTCATGAAAAGTCTTTGCTATATGATTCACTTGTTTACTCATGTCATTACCTTTGTTTTGATCGCTGCATTCATTACATATGTTTACAAATAGTATGATCAAGATTATGATGGCATGTCACTTCAGAAATTATCTTTGTTATCGTTTTACCTGCTCGGGACGAGCAGAACTAAGCTTGGGGATGCTGATACGTCTCCAACGTATCGATAATTTCTTATGTTCCATGCTACTTTATTGATGATACCTACATGTTTTATGCACATTATGTGTCATATTTATGCATTTTCGGAACTAACCTATTAACAAGATGCCGAAGAGCCAGTTGTTGTTTTCTGCTGTTTTTGGTTTCAGAAATCCTAGTAAGGAAATATTCTGAATTGGACGAAACTTTCGCCCAGGGTCCTATTTTTGCAAAGCTTCCAGAAGACCGAAGAGATAACGAAGTGGGGCCACGAGGCAGCCAGGAGACAGGCGCGCCAGGCCCTGGCCGCGCCGCCTGCCCCTGGGCCCTCGTGTGGCCCCCGCGTTGACCTTCCGCCTACTTAAAGTCTCCGTCGAAACCCCCAGCACGAGAGCCACGATACGGAAAACCTTCCAGAGACGCCCGCCGCGAATCCCATCTCGGGATTCAGGAGATCGCACCCTGCCGGAGTGGGGATTCATCTCCCGGAGGACTCTTCATCGCCATGATCGCCTCCGGAGTGATGAGTGAGTAGTTCACCGCTGGACCATGGGTCCATAGCAGTAGCTAGATGGTCGTCTTCTCCTCGTTGTGCTTCATTGTTGGATCTTGTGAGCTGCCTAACATGATCAAGATCATCTATATGTAATTCTATATGTTGTGTTTGTGGGATCCGATGGATAGAGAGTACTATGATTATGGTGATTATCAATCTATTGTTTATGTGTTGTTTATGATCTTGCATGCTCTCCGTTATTAGTAGAGGCTCTGGCCAAGTTTTTGCTCTTAACTCCAAGAGGGAGTATTTATGCTCGATAGTGGGTTCATGCCTTCATTGACATCGTGACAGTAGGTTCTAAGGTTGTGATGTGCTGTTGCCACTAGGGATAAAACATTGATGCTATGTCTAAGGATGTAGTTGTTGATTACATTACGCACCATACTTAATGCAATTGTCTGTTGCTTAGCAACTTAATACTGAATGGGGTTCGGATGATAACCTGAAGGTGGACTTTTTAGGCATAGATGCAGTTGGATGGCGGTCTATGTACTTTGTCGTAATGCCCGGATTAAATCTCACTATATTTTGTAGGATAACGTAGCATAGAAAACAAAAATTTTCCTACGGCGAACACGCAATCCAAGCCAAGATGCAATCTAGAAGACGGTAGCAACGAGGGGATTATCGAGACTCACCCTTGAAGAGATTCCAAAGCCTACAAGAGGAGGCTCTTGTTGCTGCGGTAGACGTTCACTTGCCGCTTGCAAAAGCGCGTAGAAGATCTTGATCACGATCGGTTCCGGCGCCACGAACGGGCAGCACCTCCGTACTCGGTCACACGTTCGGTTGTTGATGAAGACGACGTCCACCTCCCCGTTCCAGCGGGCAGCGGAAGTAGTAGCTCCTCTTGAATCCGACAGCACGACGGCGTGGTGTCGTGGTGGTGATGAACTCCGGCGGAGCTTCGCTAAAGCCGCGGGAGATATGGAGGAGAGGGGGGCGGCTAGGGTTTGGGAGGGGGTGGCCGGCCACTTCAATGGGGCGGCCAGCTTGTGGTCTTGGGGTGGCCGGCCCCCTCCCTTGGCCCCTCATTATATAGGTGGATCCCCAAGAGTTAGTCTCCAAGTCTTCGAATAAGACCCGAACGAAAAACCTTCCATATGGTGAGGAAACCTAGCCAAACTAGGAGTCCCACTAGAGGTGGGGTTTCCACCTCCCATATGGGGGGGTGGCCGGCCCCCTAAGGGGGAGTCCACTTGGGACTCCTCCCCCACTAGGGTTGGCCGGCCATGGAGGTGGAGTCCCATGTGGACTCCACCTTCCTTGGTGTGTTCTTCCGGACTTTTATAGAACCTTCTAGAACCTTCCATAGAACCTTCCGAATCATTTTAATTTCACATAAAATGACATCCTATATATGAATCTTATTCTCCGGACCATTCCGGAACTCCTCGTGATGTCCGGGATCTCATCCGGGACTCCGAACAAATATTCGAACTCCATTCCATATTCAAGTTCTACCATTTCAACATCCAACTTTAAGTGTGTCACCCTACGGTTCGCGAACTATGCGGACATGGTTGAGTACTCACTCCGACCAATAACCAATAGCGGGATCTGGAGATCCATAATGGCTCCCACATATTCAACGATGACTTTAGTGATCGAATGAACCATTCACATACGATACCAATTCCTTTTGTCACGCGATATTTTACTTGTTCGAGGTTTGATCATCGGTATCACACTATACCTTGTTTAACCTCGTCTCTGACAAGTACTCTTTACTCGTACCGTGGTATGTGGTCTCTTATGAACTTATTCATATGCTTGCAAGACATTAGACGACATTCCACCGAGAGGGCCCAGAGTATATCTATCCGTCATCGGGATGGACAAATCCCACCGTTGATCCATATGCCTCAACTCATACTTTCCGGATACTTAATCCCACCTTTATAACCACCCATTTACGCAGTGGTGTTTGATGTAATCAAAGTACCTTTCCGGTATAAGTGATTTACATGATCTCATGGTCATAAGGACTAGGTAACTATGTATCGAAAGCTTATAGCAAATAACTTTAATGACGTGATCTTATGCTACGCTTAATTGGGTGTGTCCATTACATCATTCATACAATGATATAACCTTGTTATTAATAACATCCAATGTTCATGATTATGAAACTAATCATCTATTAATCAACAAGCTAGTTAAGAGGCTTACTAGGGACTCTTTGTTTGTTTACATAACACACATGTATTAATGTTTCGGTTAATACAATTATAGCATGGTATATAAACATTTATCATAAACATAAAGATATATAATAACCACTTTTATTATTGCCTCTTGGGCATATCTCCAACAGTCTCCCACTTGCACTAGAGTCAATAATCTAGATTACATTGTAAGGTACCTAACACCCATGGCATTCTAGTGTTGGTCATGCTTTGCCCTAGGGAGAGCTTTAGTCAACGGATCTGCTACATTCAGATCAGTGTGTACTTTGCAAATCTTTACTTCTCCATCTTCGATGTACTCGCGAATCGAGTGGTAACGCAGCTTGATATGCTTCAGCCTCTTGTGTGACCTTGGTTCTTGTGCATTGGCGATGGCACCCATGTTGTCACAAATAGATGACTAGTGGGTCCAATGCACTAGGAACCACACCAAGCTCTACAATGAACCTCTTCATCCATACCGCTTCTGATGAAGCCTGCCGCTATGTACTCCGATTCTGTTGAGGATTTCGCCACCGTGCACTGCTTCGAGCTTGCCCAGCTTACTGCAGCACCATTCAATATAAACACGTACCCAGATTGTGACTTAGAGTCATCAGGATCAGTGTTCCAACTTGCATCGGTGTAACTTGTTACAACGAGCTCTTGGTCACCTCCATAACAAAGAAACATATCCTTAGTTCTTTTCAAGTACTTCAGGATATTCTTGACCGCTGTCCAGTGTTCTATTCCTGGATCACTTTGATATCTCTAGTCAAACTAACAGCATGTGCTATATCCGGTCTTGTACATAGCATGGCATACATGATAGAGCCTACTGCCGAGGCATAGGGGATCTGACTCATCCTTTCTCTTTCTTCTTCCGTAGCCGGTCCTTGAGTCTTACTCAAGACCTTGCCTGGTAACATAGGTAAGAATCCTTTCTTACTTTCGTCCATTCTAAACTTCTTTAGAATCTTGTCCAGGTATGTACTCTGTGATAGCCCTATTAGACGTCTTGATCTATCTCTATAAATCTTGATGCCTAATATGTATGATGCTTCACCAAGGTCTTTCATTGAAAAACTATTATTCAAATAACCTTTTACACTGCTTAATAGTTCTATATCATTCCCAATCAATAATATGTCATCTACATATAATATCAGGAATGCTACAGAGCTCCCACTCACTTTCTTGTAAATACAGGCCTCTCCATGACACTGTATAAACCCGAAGTCTTTGATCACCTTATCAAAACGTCGGTTCCAACTTCTCGATGCTTGCTTCAGTCCATAGATTGAACGCTGAAGTTTGCATACTTTGTCAACATTTTTAGGATCGACAAAACCTTTGGGTTGTACCATATACAACTCTTCCTCAATGTCTCCATTAAGGAACGCCGTTTTGACATCCATCTGCCAAATCTCATAATCGAAAAATGCAGCTATTGCTAACAAAATCCTCACAGATTTTAGCTTCGCTACGGTGAGAAAGTCTCATCGTAGTCAACACCTTGAATTTGTCGGAAACCCTTTGCGACAAGTCGAGCTTTATAGACAGTAATATTACCATCAGCATCTGTTTTTCTTTTGAAGATCCATTTATTCTCGACAGCCTTGCGGCTATCAGGTAAGTCTACCAAAGTCCATACTTTGTTATCATACATGGATCCCATTTTGGATTTCATGGCTTCTTGCCATTTGTTGGAATCTGGGCTCATCATCGCTTCTTCATACGTCGCAGGGTCTTCATTATTGTTATCCACAATCATGACATTTAGACAAGGATCATACCAATCTGGAGTGGCACGATCCCTTGTCGATCTGCGAGGTTCAGTAGCTGTCTCATTTGAAGTTTCATGATCATTATCATTAGCTTCCTCTGTTGCCGGTGTAGGTGGTACAGGAACATTTTTACTGCGCTACTCGATCAACGAGTAGAGATTCTTCAATCTCATCGAGTTCTACTTTTCTTCCAGTCACTTCTTTAGTGAGAAATTCTTTCTCAAGAAAGGTTCCGTTCTTAGCAACAAAGATCTTGCCTTCGGATCTGTGATAGAAAGTGTACCCTATAGTTTCCTTAGGGTATCCTATGAAGACGCATTTCTCCGCTTTGGGTTCTAGCTTGTCCGGTTGTAACTTTTTACATAGGCTTCGCAACCCCAAACTTTTAGGAACGAAGCTTAGGTTTCTTATTAAACCATAATTCATACGGTGTCGTTTCAACGGATTTTGATGGTGCTCTATTTAAAGTGAATGCGGCTGTCTCTAATGCATAACTCCAAAATGATAAAGGTAAATCAGTAAGAGACATCATAGAACGAACCATATCTAAGAGAGTTCGATTACGACGTTCGGACACACCGTTTCGTTGTGGTGTTCCCGGCGGTGTCAATTGTGAAAGTATTCCGCATTTCTTTAAATGCATGCCAAACTCATAACTCAGATATTCACCTCCGCGATCAGATCGTAGAAATTTAATCTTCTTGTTACGTTGATTTTCTACTTCACTTTGGAATTCCTTAAACTTCTCGAAAGTTTCGGATTTATGTTTCATTAAATAGATATACCCATATCTACTCAAATCATCTGTGAAGGTTAGAACATAACGATAACCACCGCGCGATGCTACACTCATTGGTCCACACACATCTGTATGTATGATTTCCAATAAGTCAGTAGCTCGCTCCATCATACCCGAGAATGGAGTCTTAGTCATTTTTCCCATCAGACATGCTTCGCATCTATCAATTGACTCAAAGTCAAGTGATTCAAGTAATCCATCGGTATGGAGTTTCTTCATGCGTTTCACTCCAATATGACCAAGACGACAGTGCCACATATAAGTAGAATTATCATTCAATTTAATTCGCTTAGCATCAATGTTATGTATATGTGTATCACTACTATCGAGATCTAACAGAAATAAGCCATTCTTTTCAGGTGCTCGACCATAAAAGATATTATTCATAAAAATAGAACAACCATTATTCTCAGACTTGAATGAATAACCGTCTTGCATTAAACAAGATCCTGATATAATGTTCATGCTTAACGCGGGTACAAAATAACAATTATTTAGGCTTAAAACTAATCCCGAAGGTAGATGTAGAGGAAGTGTGCCGACAGCGATCACATCGACTTTGGATCCATTTCCAACGCGCATCGTCACTTCATCCTTCAGTAGTCTTCGTTTATTCTTTAGTTCCTGTTTCGAGTTACAAATATGAGCAACCGAACCAGTATCAAATACCCAGGTACTAGTACGAGAACCAGTGAGATAAACATCTATAACATGTATATCAGATATACCTTCTTTCTTCTTCTTGACAAGGCCGCTCTTCGATCCGCCAAATACTTGGAGCAATTACGCTTCCAGTGTCCCTTTTCCTTGCATAATAGCACTCAGATCAGGCTTAGGGCCAGACTTAGGTTTCACAGGAGGCGTGGCAGCTTTCTTGCCACCCTTCTTGAATTTTCCCTTAGACTTGCCCTGTTTCTTGAAACTGGTGGTCTTGTTGACCATCAACACTTGGTGCTCTTTCTTGATCTCAATCTCAGCAGCTTTTAGCATGCCAAAGAGTTCAGGAAACTCCTTGTTCATGTTCTGCATATTGTAGTTCATCACAAAGTTCTTGTAACTTGGTGGCAGTGATTGAAGGACACGATTAATCCCCAGTCTGTTAGGAATCACTATTCCCAAGTCACTGAGTTTCTTCGCATGCCCGGTCATGACGAGCATGTGCTCACTAATGGAGCTGCCTTCTTCCATCATACAGCTGAAAAAATGTTTCGATGCTTCATAGCATTCCACGGCCGCATGAGTCTCAAAAATAGTCTTCAACTCTTTCATCAACTCATGAGGATCGTGGTGCTCAAAACGTTTTTGAAGATCGGATTCCAGACTGCATAAGATGGCACACTGAACTTGAGAGTACCGAGTTTTCCGAGTCGCGTAAACATTCTTTACTTCATCGGTTTCAGTTTCTGCAGGAGGGTCACCTAGCGGTGCATCAAGCACATATTGCAGATTTCCGCCATTGAGGAAGATCCTCACATGACGGAACCAGTCGGTGAAGTTGCTACCGTTGCTCTTAAGTTTTTCTTTCTCTAGGAACTGGTTAAAATTGATTGGGGACGCCATATCTACAACATATTTGCAATAGTTTAGACTAAGTTTATGACAAATTGAGTTCAAATTTTAATTCAACATAATTAAAAATCTAGGTGAACTCCCACTCAAAACAATATCCCTCGCATTGTCTTAGTGATCACACGAACCAAATCCATCACACCTATGCCCGATCATCACGAGACAAGATGTAATTTCAATGGCGAACACTCAAAGTGTTCATCATATCAATCATATGATTCATGCTCTACCTTTCGGTATCACGTGTTCCGAGACCATGTCTGTACATGCTAGGCTCGTCAAGGCCACCTTAGTATCCGCTTGTGCAAAACTGACTTGCACCCGTTGTATGCACTTGTTGATTCTATCACACCCGATCATCACGAGATGCTTCGAAACGACAAGTCTTGGCAACGGTGCTACTAAGGATGAACACTTTATTATCTTGAAATTTTAGTGAGAGGGATCATCTTATAATGCTACCGTCGCGATCTAAGCAAAATAAGATGCATAAAAGGATTAACATCACATGCAGTTCATATGTGATATGATATGGCCCTTTTGTCTTTGCGCCTTTGATCTTCATCTCCAAAGCACGGACATGATCTCCATCATCAACGGGCATGATCTCCATCATCGTCGGCGAAGCACCAAGGTCAATGGCGCCGTCTTCATGATCGTCCTCCATGTAGCAACTATTACAACTACTTTGAAAAACTACTCAACATGAAATTTAAAGACAACCATAAGGCTCCTGCCGGTTGCCACAATACAATAATGATCATCTCATACATAGTCATCATCACATTATGGCCATATCACATCACCAAACCCTGCAAAAACAAGTTAGACGTTCTCTAATTTGGTTTGCATATTTTACGTGGTTTAGGGTTTTCGAGTAAGATCCAATCTACCTACGAACATGAACCACAACGGTGATACTAGTGTTGTCAATAGAAGAGTAAATTGAATCTTCACTATAGTAGGAGAGACAGACACCCGCAAAGCCACTTATGCAATACAAGTTGCATGTCAAACGTGGAGCAAATCTCATGAACGCGGTCATGTAAAGTTAGCCCGAGCCGCTTCATCCCACTATGCCACAAAGATGCAAAGTACTCAACTAAAGATAACAAGAGCATCAACGCCCACAAACCATTGTGTTCTACTCGTGCAACCATCTATGCATAGACACGGCTCTGATACCACTGTAGGATAACGTAGCATAGAAAACAAAAATTTCCTACGGCGAACACGCAATCCAAGCCAAGATGCAATCTAGAAGACGGTAGCAACGAGGGGATTATCGAGACTCACCCTTGAAGAGATTCCAAAGCCTACAAGAGGAGGCTCTTGTTGCTGCGGTAGACGTTCAATTGCCGCTTGCAAAAGCGCGTAGAAGATCTTGATCACGATCGGTTCCGGCGCCACGAACGGGCAGCACCTCCGTACTCGGTCACACGTTCGGTTGTTGATGAAGACGACGTCCACCTCCCCGTTCCAGCGGCGGAAGTAGTAGCTCCTCTTGAATCCGACAGCACGACGGCGTGGTGTCGGTGGTGGTGAAATCCGGCGGAGCTTCGCTAAAGCTACGCGGGAGATATGGAGGAGAGGGGGCGGCTAGGGTTTGGGAGGGGTGGCCGGCCACTTCAATGGGGCGGCCAGCTTGTGGTCTTGGGGTGGCCGGCCCCCTCCCTTGGCCCCTCATTATATAGGTGGATTCCCAAGAGTTAGTCTCCAAGTCTTCGAATAAGACCCGAACGAAAAACCTTCCATATGGTGAGGAAACCTAGCCAAACTAGGAGTCCCACTAGAGGTGGGGTTTCCACCTCCCATATGGGGGGTGGCCGGCCCCCTAAGGGGAGTCCACTTGGGACTCCTCCCCCACTAGGGTTGGCCGGCCATGGAGGTGGAGTCCCATGTGGACTCCACCTTCCTTGGTGTGTTCTTCCGGACTTTTCTAGAACCTTCTAGAACCTTCCATAGAACCTTCCGAATCATTTTATTTCACATAAAATGACATCCTATATATGAATCTTATTCTCCGGACCATTCCGGAACTCCTCGTGATGTCCGGGATCTCATCCGGGACTCCGAACAAATATTCGAACTCCATTCCATATTCAAGTTCTACCATTTCAACATCCAACTTTAAGTGTGTCACCCTACGGTTCGCGAACTATGCGGACATGGTTGAGTACTCACTCCGACCAATAACCAATAGCGGGATCTGGAGATCCATAATGGCTCCCACATATTCAACGATGACTTTAGTGATCGAATGAACCATTCACATACGATACCAATTCCTTTTGTCACGCGATATTTTACTTGTTCGAGGTTTGATCATCGGTATCACACTATACCTTGTTCAACCTCGTCTCCTGACAAGTACTCTTTACTCGTACCGTGGTATGTGGTCTCTTATGAACTTATTCATATGCTTGCAAGACATTAGACGACATTCCACCGAGAGGGCCCAGAGTATATCTATCCATCATCGGGATGGACAAATCCCACTGTTGATCCATATGCCTCAACTCATACTTTCCGGATACTTAATCCCACCTTTATAACCACCCATTTACGCAGTGGTGTTTGATGTAATCAAAGTACCTTTCCGGTATAAGTGATTTACATGATCTCATGGTCATAAGGACTAGGTAACTATGTATCGAAAGCTTATAGCAAATAACTTTAATGACGTGATCTTATGCTACGCTTAATTGGGTGTGTCCATTACATCATTCATACAATGATATAACCTTGTTATTAATAACATCCAATGTTCATGATTATGAAACTAATCATCTATTAATCAACAAGCTAGTTAAGAGGCTTACTAGGGACTCTTTGTTTGTTTACATAACACACATGTATTAATGTTTCGGTTAATACAATTATAGCATGGTATATAAACATTTATCATAAACATAAAGATATATAATAACCACTTTTATTATTGCCTCTTGGGCATATCTCCAACATATTTATCATATCATGTATATGCATTGTTATGCCTTTCTCTATTTGTCAATTGCCCGACTGTAATTTGTTCACCCAACATGCTTTAATCTTATGGGAGAGACACCTCTAGTGAACTGTGGACCCCGGTCCTATTCTTTACATAGCATACAATCTACTGCAATTGTGTTTACTGTTTTCTTTGCAAACATCTTCCACTCGATACGTTTAATCCTTTGTTACGCAAGCCGGTGAGATTGACAACCTCACTGTTTCGTTGGGACAAAGTACTTGGGTTGTGTTGTGCAGGTTCCGCGTTGGCGCCGGAATCCCTGGTGTTGCGCGGCATCACATTTCGCGACCATCAACCTTCAACGTGCTTCTTGGCTCCTCCTGGTTCGATTAAACCTTGGTTTCTTTCTGAGGGAAAACTTGCCACTGTGCGCATCATACCTTCCTCTTGGGGTTCCCAACGGACGTGTACATTTACGCGCATCAACGACGTGGAGGCATCCCGGAGATGAATGAGCGGAGGCGGTGGTGACGTGTGGTTGCGCCCGCACTCGTCGCTATATATAGCGCACGCGGGGCATGGCACGTGTAAGCGGTGGCTACACGTCGCACGCCGGCGTCGGCGGGGCGAGGCACGTGGTAGCGGTGGCTACACGTCGCACGCCGGCGTCGGCGGGGCGAGGCACGTGGAAGCGGTGAAACGTTTGATATGATGCGAGATGCAAATAGTTATATGCATGTCATATTCATGTTCATTGGATTTTTCTGATCAATTTTCATATATAAAACTTTTGTATTTGAGGTACCATTCAAAAGTTATTGAAATAATAGTTTTATTAAGTTAAAATAGAAAAAGTGAAGAGGGGGAGATGGCTGATCCGTGGCACAACCCATCCAACGGCTCTAGGCCGTTGGATTCAAACAGCCGTTGGATGGGCTGTGCCACGGATCAGCCACTCCTTCCTACTTTTCGCTGGTTGAGCCACGCCCGCGATAGGGCCCCTTTTATCGCGGGTGGTGGCACGGCCCGCGATAGGGGCCTTTATCGGGTCGTGCCACCACCCGCGATAAAAGGGGGTAGTATAGGTGGCGCCGCGGGCGGTGCCTCCACCCGCGATACCCGGAGGCCAACACTTAGCAAATTTTGCGCCGCAGGCTGCCCGATTTCACCGCCGCCGCTCGCCGCGCGTCCAGCCTCGGCGCTCTCTCTCCGCTTCTTTCGCCGCCGCGCCCGCCCGGTGCGCGCGCGCAAGGACGACTGTGTGTGCGCGCCCCCAAGTGTCGACCCCGGCGCGCCCCGCCGTGCCGACCACGCCGCCGCGCCCCCTCCGCGGCGCGCGGGTAGACCACGCGCGCACCGGCCGGCGCCCCCGGCCCTTTTTTTATTTTTTTATTTTTGAGTTAAATTATCAGTTAGTGGGTTAATTAGTTAGTTTATTTTAGTATTTAGTAAGTTTTTTTGTAAGTATTTTAGTATTTAGTAAGTTTTTTTGTAAGTATTTTACTATTTAGTAAGTTTTTTTGTAAGTATTTTAGTATTTTAGTATATATATAGATTATTTTAGTAAGTTTGTTTGTAATAAGTATGTAAGTATTTTAGTATTTTAGTATTTTAGTATATATATAGATTATTTTAATAGTTAGTTTATAGTTATTTTATATATGGTTAAATAGCTAGTTATCTTGTATATATATAGTTAGTATATAGTTAGTATAGTACCGACGCCGACACCGACGCCGCAACTCCCTCTTTTCTCGCCCTCTCGCGAAAACCATCGACGCCGCAACTCCCCTCTTCTCTCCCTTCTCGCGAACAACCGACGCCGACACCGGCGCGCCCTCTCCCTCTCGCCAACACATCTCTCTCCCTCTCGCGAAAATCACCGACGCCGCAACTCCCCTCTTCTCTCCCTCTCGCGAAAATCACCGACGCCGCAACTCCCTCTCTTCTCTCCCTCTCGCGAAAACCATCGACGCCGCAACTCCCTCTCTTCTCTCCCTCTCGCGAAAACCATCGACGCCGCAACTCCCCTCTTCTCTCCCTCTCGCGAACCACCGACGCCGACACTAGCCCTCTCCCTCTCGCAAACACCTCTCTCTCCCTCTCGCGAAACCACCGACGCCGCAACTCCCCTCTTCTCTCCCTCTAGGGTTAGTTTAGTTTTTGGTTAGCTAGGGTTAGGGTTTGGTTTGGGTTAGAACATGTACTTATCGATTTAATTTTTTGCAGAAACAATGGATCCATTCGAACGGGACTTGGAACAGGAAGACATTTTCGCGAACATAATCCGCGATGGTGATGGAGAAGCCGGCGGCTCCGGTGATCATGGAGAAGCCGGCGGCTACGGTGATCATGGAGAAGCCGGCGGCTCCGGTGATCATGGAGAAGCCGGCGGCTCCGGTGCTGGAGAAGCCGACGGCTCCGATGATGGAGAAGCCGACGGCTCCGGTGATGACGAGGTATACGATTAGTATAGATGCATTAATGGAATTCTATATGTACATATGTATATAAATTAATTAATTTTTATTCTCTTAGGCCTCCGAAGATAAGTTGGACAAACGAGGCCCGGCAAAGAAGTTGACCAAAAAAGACCACTTCACAATTGAAGCTATATCACCGGAAGGCCAACCTGTGGCACCCTCACTTGTCAGAACGAAATTTAAAAATCAGTGCGGAGTTCTGGTTAGGGATTCTCTCCCGATCACTATTAGAGAATGGAACAAGACCAAGAAGGTGTCCGAAAATCAGGTTGCCGATAGGTACAAAAACACACTTTTTGACGACCTCATGGCACATTTCACTTTGCCAGATCTGGGATCGGAGTCTGAGAATGCTAAGCAGAGGGCGCTAGTGAAGAAATGGGCTCTTAAGAAGATGGGGGAACTTTTCCGGGCGTATAAGAACCGGTTATGGGCAACTTATAAGGCCGAGAAGAAGCCTCCAGTATTCGAGAACTATCTATCGAAGCAGGAGCATAATTGGGAAGAATTTGTGAAGTACAAAGAATCAGAGGAGGCTGTGAACCTGTCGAAGAAAAACCAGAAGAATGCAAGCGAGAAGAAATATCACCATCATACGGGGCGAGGGGGCTACGTAGCCATGCCTAAGTGGGATGCACAAGAGGCTGAGATGGAGCGGAATGGGATCACTCCAGAACCCACACGAGAAGGATGGGACATTAGGGCTCGAAATTGGTTCCTCGCGCATGGCTGTGAGTATGACATGAAGACAGGGAACATTGTTGAAAGTGACAGCAGGGTTAGGGTACCCAGGGAAAAATGGATTGAAGTGACGGCAGAAATAAAGGCGGGAAAACTAAAGTTTGCTCCCGATAGAGAGAAAGACTTGCTGACGCTTGTCCTCGGTAATCCCGAGAAGGGAGGACGAACAAGAGGCTTCGGCCCTAGTGTTCCGTGGTCGCTTGGGTTTCCGGCCGACGCGGAGACTTATAGAAGCCGAGCGAGAGCTAAACAACGCGAGCTGCAGGTGCAGAATGACCGGATGGCCGAGTTTCAACGCCGACTTGACCAGCAGCAGCGGGAGATTCAGCAGCAACAGCTGGAGATAAATGAACTAAAAGGACAGCGCCAGCCAGATAATACCGCCGGCATATCTCAGCAGCGAGACACAGCGTTGCCGACTCGGAGGTGGCACCGCCTTTGAAGATGATAGATGGCGGTCCTGGCGACCCCATTGATGGAATCAAGGAGCAAACACCTTGTGATCTCCATGACGTGTTCAGGAACGTATCTGTTAAGGTGGCGGTCGGCTATGTCTTACCTGCATTTGGAGCTGAAGGTGAGCCGGCAACATGGCATGGCAATGAGATTCCAGCTGGCTATGCTCGTGTCGGGGTGGATTCAGTTGTACCGTCGTGGGAGACATTGCAGCTCGATATCCCTGGAGGTGATGGGGGGTTACACTCCGAGAGGTGCTGGGAGAAATCATTCTCTAGGAAAAGAAGAACATCAAGCTGCCAGGCTGGGTAGCCCCTAGTACCAGTCGTCCCAGGTCACCATCACCTCCTCCAGGTGATCGCAGGCCACCATCACCATCACCTCCTCCAGGTGATCGCAAGCCACCATCACCTCCTCCTACTGATCACATGTCGACACCATCACCCCATGGGTACGACGTCGACCATGACATCCGTAGTCCATATCCATCTCCAGCGCCGCCGCCTCCGCCCACTAAGACTCGGTATGCACCCGGCCGGAAGCGTTTCAAGAGTCCTACCCGCAAGTTGTCGCCCCTCCCAAGAGTACCAAAGGTTCCTCCCCCCCTGATACGTCTCCAACGTATCGATAATTTCTTATGTTCCATGCCACTTTATTGATGATACCTACATGTTTTATGCACATTTTATGTCGTATTTACGCATTTTATGGAACTAACCTATTAACAAGATGCCGAAGTGCCAGTTCCTGTTTTTGGTTTCAGAAATCCTAGTAACGAAATATTCTCGGAATTGGACGAAATCAACGCCTGGTTCCTATTTTGCCCGGAAGCATCCAGAACACCGAGAGCCGCGGGGGCCCTGTGGCCCAGATGACATGGTGGCGCCCGGCCCTGGCCGCGCCACCCTATGGTGTCGTCGCTCGTCGGGCCTCGCGCCGCCTCTTCGCCTATATAAAGCCCCGCATCGAAAACCCCAGAGGAAGCCACGATACGAGAAAAGTTCCAGAGCCGCCGTCATCGCGCCAAGACGGGGACAGAGTCTCTGTTCCGGCACCACCGGGAGGGGAAGTGCCCCCGAAGGCTTCTCCATCGACACCGCTGCCATCTCCACCGCCATCTTCATCACCGCTGCTCCCATGAGGAGGGAGTAGTTCTCCATTGAGGCTCGGGGCTGTACCGGTAGCTATGTGGTTCATCTCTCTCCTATGTAGTTCAATACAATAATCTCATGAGCTGCCTTACATGATTGAGATTCATATGATGATGCTTGTAATCTAGATGTCATTATGCTAGTCAAGTGGGTTTTACTTATGTGATCTCCGGAGACTCCTTGTCCCACGTGTGTAAAGGTGACAGTGTGTGCACCGTGTGGGTCTCTTAGGCTATATTTCACGAAGTACTTATTCACTGTTGAAGAGCGTAGTGAAGTGCTTATTTATATCTCTTTATGATTGCAATGTGCATCGTATCACAATTTATCTATGTGCTACTCTAGCAAAGTTATTAAAGTAGTTTTATTCCTCCTGCATGTGTGCAAAGGTGACAGTGCGTGCACCGTGTTAGTACTTGGTTTATGCTATGATCATGATCTCTTGTAGATTGCGAAGTTAACTATTGCTATGATAATATTGATGTGATCTATTCCTCCTACATATGCATGAAGGTGACAGTGTGCATGCTATGCTAGTACTTGGTTTAGTCGTTTTGATCTATCTTACACTTAAGGTTACTTAAACATGAGCATTATTGTGGAGCTTGTTAACTCCGGCATTGAGGGTTCGTGTAATCCTACGCAATGTGTTCATCATCCAACAAAAGTGTAGAGTATGCATTTATCTATTCTGTCATGTGATCAATGTTGAGAGTGTCCACTAGTGAAAGTCTAATCCCTAGGCCTTGTTCCTAAATACTGCTGAGTTACTACGCTTGTTTTGTTTTACTGTGTTACTACTGCTGCAATACTACCACCATCAACTACACGCCAGCAAGCTATTTTCACCGTTGCTACTGCTCATATATATTCATACCACCTGTATTTCACTATCTCTTCGCCGAACTAGTGCACCTATTTGGTGTGTTGGGGACACAAGAGACTTCTTGCTTTGTGGTTGCGGGGTTGCATGAGAGATATCTTTGACCTCTTCCTCCCTGAGTTCGATAAACCTTGGGTGATCCACTTAAGGGAAAACTTGCTGCCGTTCTACAAACCTCTGCACTTGGAGGCCCAACACTGTCTACAGGAAAGGAGGGGGAACATAGACATCAAGCTATTTTCTGGCGCCGTTGCCGGGAGGAAAGGTAAAAGGTACTCACACTCCGGACCTCGGCTACTAAGCTATTTTCCGGCGCCGTTGTAAGTACTCAAAGCTATTTCCTTTAGACTCTGCAATTACGACATTTGGTTTCTTGTTTACACTAGTTAGGCATAATGGAAAACAACAAAAATATGAGAGATCTTTATGAACTTTATCTTGAATTAGGACATGATGTGTTTGAAGAGAAAAAAAAAAAACCCATGGAACTTTATATGCATGATAATGGGAATGTTATTAGTATGAATGCTTTGAACACCATTGTTGCTAATGCTATGGAAAATTCTAAGCTTGGGGAAGCTGGCTTTGATGAGCATGATATTTTTAGTCCCCCAAGCATTGAGGAGAAAATTTGCTTTGATGATACTTTGCCTCCCATTTATGATGATTATAATGATAGTAGTCTTTTGTTACCACCTGTTATGGAGGATAAATTTGATTATGATTACAATATACCTCCTATATTTGATAGCTACTTTGTTGAATTTGCTCCCACTACAACTAATAAAATTGATTATGCTTATGTTGGGAGTAGTAATTATTTTATGCATGAGACTCATGATAAGAATGCTTTATGTGATAGTTATATTGTTGAGTTTGCTCATGATGCTACTGAAAGTTATTATGAGAGAGGAAAATATGGTTGTAGAAATTTTCATGTTACTAAAACACCTCTCTATGTGCTGAAATTTTTAAAGCTACACTTGTTTTATCTTCCTATGCTTGTTACTTTGCTCTTCATGAACTTGTTTATTTACAAGATTCCTATGCATAGGAAGCATGTTAGACTTAAATGTGTTTTGAATTTGCCTCTTGATGCTCTCTTTTGCCTCAAATACTATTTCTTGCGAGTGCATCATTAAAACTGCTGAGCCCATCTTAATGGCTATAAAGAAAGAACTTCTTGGGAGATAACCCATGTGTTTATTTTACTACAGCAATTTTTGTTTTGTTGAGTCTTGGAAGTTGTTTACTACTGTAGCAACCTCTCCTTATCATGTTTTTGTGCCAAGTAAAGTTTCTATGTCAAAGTTGATGTTATATTTGGGATCGCTGCGCAGAAACAGCATTGCTGTCTGTCACGAATCTGGGCACAGTTCTCTGTAGAAAATTCGAAAAAATCTGCCAATTTACGAGCGTGATCCTCAGATATGTACGCAACTTTCATTAGTTTTGAGTTTTTCCATTTGAGCAAGTCTGGTGCCATTTCTAAATTCGTCTTTACGGACTGTTCTGTTTTTGACAGATTCTGCCTTTTATTTCGCATTGCCTCTTTTGCTATGTTGGATTTATTTCTTTGATCCATTAATGTCCAGTAGCATTATGCAATGTCCAGAAGTGAAAATAATGATTGTGTCACCTCTGAATGAGTGAATTATTAATTGTGCACTAACCCTCTAATGAGTTTGCTTGAAGTTTGGTGTGAAGGAAGTTTTCAAGGGTCAAGAGAGGAGAATGATATACTATGATCAAGAGGAGTGAAAGCTCTAAGCTTGGGGATGCCCCGTGGTTCACCCCTGCATATTTTAAGAAGACTCAGCGTCTAAGCTTGGGGATGCCCAAGGCATCCCCTTCTTCATCGACAACATCATCAGGTTCCTCCCCTGAAACTATATTTTTATTCAATCACATCTTGTATTCTTTGCTTGGAGCGTCGGTTTTTTCGTTTTTGTTTTTGTTTGAATAAGATGGATCCTAGCATTCACTTTGTGGGAGAGAGACACGCTCCGCTGTTGCATATGGACACATGTGTCCTTAGGCTTTACTCATAATGTTCAAGGCGAAGTTTCTTCTTCGTTAAATTGTTATATGGTTGGAATTGGAAAATGCTACATGTAGTAATTGGTAAAATGTCTTGGATAATGTGATACTTGGCAATTGTTGTGCTCATGTTTAAGCTCTTGCATCATATACTTTTCACCTATTAGTGAAGAAATACATAGAGCATGCTAAAATTTGGTTTGCATAATTGGTCTCTCTAAGGTCTAGATAATTTCTAGTATTGAGTTTGAACAACAAGGAAGACGGTGTAAAGTCTTATAATGTTTACAATATGTCTTTTATGTGAGTTTTGCTGCACTTGTTCATCCTTGAGTTTGCTTCAAATAACCTTGCTAGCCTAAACCTTGTATCGAGAGGGAATACTTCTCATGCATCCAAAATCCTTGAGCCAACTACTATGCCATTTGTGTCCACCATACCTACCTACTACATGGTATTTCTCCGCCATTCCAAAGTAAATTGCTTGAGTGCTACCTTTAAAATTCCATCATTCACCTTTGCAATATATAGCTCATGGGACAAAATAGCCTTAAAACTATCGTAGTATTGAATATGTACTTATGCACTTTATATTTTATTAAGTTGCTTGTTGTGCGATAACCATGCTTCTGGGGAACGCCATCAACTATTGTTGAATATCATGTGAGTTGCTATGCATGTCCGTCTTGTCTGAAGGTCTATCATTTTAGTGGTTGGAGCATGCAAAATTGTTAGAGAAGAACATTGGGCCGCTAACTAAAGCCATGAACCATGGTGGAAGTTTCAGTTTTGGACATATATCCTCAATCTTATATGAGAATAATAACTTTGCTACATGCTTATGCATTTAAGAGGAGTCCATTATCTGTTGTCCATGTTGTCCCGGTATGGATGTCTAAGTTGAGAATAATCAAAAGCGAGAAATCCGAAATGCGAGCATTCTCCTTAGACCTTTGTACAGGCGGCATGGAGGTACCCCTTTGTGACACTTGGTTGAAACATGGCATGCAAAGATCCGGTAGTCCAAGCTAAGTAGGACGAGGTGCGGGCACTATTAGTATACTATGCATGAGGCTTGCAACTTGTAAGATATAATTTTCATAACTCATATGCTTTATTACTACCGTTGACAAAATTGTTTCATGTTTTCAAAATAAAAGCTCTAGCACAAATACAGCAATCGATGCTTTCCTCATTGAAGGACCATTCTTTTACTTTTATTGTTGAGTCAGTTTACCTATCTCCTTCCACCTAAGAAGCAAACACTTGTGTGAACTGTGCATTGATTCTTACATATTTGCATATTGCATTTGTTATATTGCTTTGCATTGACAATATCCATGAGATATACATGTTACAAGTTGAAAGCAACCGCTGAAACTTAATCTTCCATTGTGTTGCTTCAATGTCTATACTTTAAATTATTGCTTTATGAGTTAACTTTTATGCAAGACTTATTGATGCCTGTCTTGAAAGTGTTATTCATGAAAAGTCATTGCTTTATGATTCATTTGTTTACTCATGTCATTTACCATTGTTTTGATCGCTGCATTCATTACATGTGTTTATAGTATGATCAAGGTTATGATGGCATGTCACTTAAGAAATTATCTTTGTTATCGTTTTACCTGCGGGACGAGCAGAACTAAGCTTGGGGATGCTGATACGTCTCCAACGTATCGATAATTTCTTATGTTCCATGCCACTTTATTGATGATACCTACATGTTTTATGCACATTTTATGTCGTATTTACGCATTTTATGGAACTAACCTATTAACAAGATGCCGAAGTGCCAGTTCCTGTTGCTGTTTTTGGTTTCAGAAATCCTAGTAACGAAATATTCTCGGAATTGGACGAAATCAACGCCCGGTTCCTATTTTGCCCGGAAGCATCCAACACCCGAGAGCGCGGAGGGCCTGGTGGGCCCAGATGACATGGTGGCGCGGCCAGGCCCTGGCCGCGCCACCCTATGGTGTCGTCGCCTCGTCGCCTCCTGCGCCGCCTCTTCGCCTATATGCCCCCGCATCGAAACCCTTACGAGGAAGCCACGATACGAGAAAAGTTCCAGCCGCCGCATCGCGAAGCCAAGATCCTGGGGACAGAGTCTCTGTTCCCGGCACCCGCCGGAGCGGGGAAGTGCCCCGGAAGGCTTCTCCATCGACACCGCTGCCATCTCCACCGCCATCTTCATCACCGCTGCTCCCATGAGGAGGGAGTAGTTCTCCATTGAGGCTCGGGGCTGTACCGGTAGCTATGTGGTTCATCTCTCTCCTATGTAGTTCAATACAATAATCTCATGAGCTGCCTTACATGATTGAGATTCATATGATGATGCTTGTAATCTAGATGTCATTATGCTAGTCAAGTGGGTTTTACTTATGTGATCTCCGGAGACTCCTTGTCCCACGTGTGTAAAGGTGACAGTGTGTGCACCGTGTGGGTCTCTTAGGCTATATTTCACGAAGTACTTATTCACTGTTGAAGAGCGTAGTGAAGTGCTTATTTATATCTCTTTATGATTGCAATGTGCATCGTATCACAATTTATCTATGTGCTACTCTAGCAAAGTTATTAAAGTAGTTTTATTCCTCCTGCATGTGTGCAAAGGTGACAGTGTGTGCACCGTGTTAGTACTTGGTTTATGCTATGATCATGATCTCTTGTAGATTGCGAAGTTAACTATTGCTATGATAATATTGATGTGATCTATTCCTCCTACATATGCATGAAGGTGACAGTGTGCATGCTATGCTAGTACTTGGTTTAGTCGTTTTGATCTATCTTACACTTAAGGTTACTTAAACATGAGCATTATTGTGGAGCTTGTTAACTCCGGCATTGAGGGTTCGTGTAATCCTACGCAATGTGTTCATCATCCAACAAAAGTGTAGAGTATGCATTTATCTATTCTGTCATGTGATCAATGTTGAGAGTGTCCACTAGTGAAAGTCTAATCCCTAGGCCTTGTTCCTAAATACTGCTGAGTTACTACTGCTTGTTTATTTTTTGTGTTACTACTGCTGCAATACTACCACCATCAACTACACGCCAGCAAGCTACGCACCGTTGCTACTGCTCATATATATTCATACCACCTGTATTTCACTATCTCTTCGCCGAACTAGTGCACCTATTTGGTGTGTTGGGGACACAAGAGACTTCTTGCTTTGTGGTTGCATTGCATGAGAGGGACTTTGACCTCTTCCTCCGAGTTCGATAAACCTCGGGTGATCCACCGGGGAAGCTTTCTAAGTCCTACCCGCACTTGAGGCCCCTCCCAAGAGGAAAAGGACATCCCCCCCGTCCTTGGGATCTTACTGTCGAGCAAAATGCGGCCGCTGTTGCGAAACACAACTATGATCATTTCCATAAGCCAAAACCTCCAGCGCCAGAGCCATTCACCGAGAAGCAAATAGCATATGCTACTTCTTTTCTGAACACACCATCGCAATATGACTTGCACGAGAAAAAGGATGACTATACACGCCACCTTGCGAAGGTAATTGATGACAAGGCTAAAAAGAAGAAGGAAGATGACGAGGCTAAGAAGAAGAAGGAGGATGACGAGGCTAAGAAGAAGGAGGATGGCAAGGCTAAGGAGAAGGATAGTGCTAGCATGAGCAAATCATCAGCCGGGAAGAAGACAAGTGCACCCCTCAAGGCGCCCAAGCAAACGACAAAAGGAAAAAAAAGAAAGGAAGTTTCCCAGCTCGGAGAACAGGCCAAACAATCGATCCCAGCACTCAAAGTGTTTGATGTTCCCAAGCTGTACCGGGAACATGGTGAAGGTTTCAATCTGGAAGAAGCTGAGGCGCTAGCGGCTTCGATGTCCTGTACCGTGGAGGAATTGCTGAGTGCCGCAGATGTTGCACTACCCTTTGCTGACATAGCTCCTACATTTGTCTACGGGGCCGACTTGGTCAGTAGAGAGCGGCTGGATAAAATGCCAACGCATATGCGGAATTTGCATCAGTGGTACCTTGATGCATGCAAGGAGAACCAAAAGTACATCGTGGCGAAGATCCCACGTGAATATTACTACCGAAAGGAGGAGATCCATATTGAGATGAATGAACTCTGGCAGTTATTCAATTTAGAAGCCCTCGACAAATCTCTCATGAGCTGCTATTGCTTGTAAGTTGTTAACTACATCTAAATTCATTTTCATTCAGTTCATGTTCGTTTTCATTGCATATACTCATTATATGTTATGTGTTCTCTTATGCAGACTGAAGATCAGTGAATGCAAAAGTAATAATATTATCAATATTGGGTTTGTTGACCCCGATAAAGTACATGTTCAAACGGTAAAGCATAGCGCGTTAGATACGGGGGGAAACCTACTAAGGTTTTTGGGGGAGCAAAATTTCTGTGATTCAATACTGTTTCCTTACAACTACGAGTGAGAGTCTTAATGATCTTTTATGCACATTCAGTTTTGCTTACTCGATGTTAAGTGTAATTCCTGACGTATATACATAAACATGTGCAGCTTCCACTGGATTCTACTAGACATTCAACTTGATAAGGGAATAGTTGAAGTAAGGGACCCAATGAGTAGAGGCCTGGACGGGTTCCGCGACCTGCAGAAGTTGCTCCAAGTGTAATTTCCTTCATCGCCGCGCTATATCTTTCGTGAGACATCAATTAATTATCCACTCATTCAATCATTCTTTTGCCTGGCAGGACTTGGAAAGCTTTCAAGAAAAACATTAAGGGTACCTGGGCAGAGAAGCTAACATTTACTACTGTACCGTGCGCCCAGCAGCCACAAGGGACGAATCTATGTGGATACTACGTTTGCGAGTTCATTCGCATGTTAACCACTGAGAAGCAGAACAATAATAAATTCAACGTAAGCAATAACATTCACAACTTTATTTATTTTCGTCAATATTTCGTTATCACATTGATATAGTCATACTCATCATCTCATTTTCCTATATAGGTCGACTACATGCGGGACACACTCGAACCAAAGGAACACCTACTAGGAATTGCGGAGGAAGTGGCGGGAGTTTTGCTTAGAGAAGTAATAGACAACAACGGCTTGTTTAGTCCTAATAGGCGCTCTCCCTCTCCCAAAGTTTAATTAGTCCCGGTAGTCGTGAGCTCATGTATATATATATGTAAGGGGAATCGACTTTTGTTTCCAATATTTGGTTGATCAATCTATATATAAATGAACGTGTGTACAACTTCTAGTAGCGTATAAATATATGCAACTTTTATTTCGAATAAAAGGGGGCGGTGGCGGCGGGGGCGGGGTGGGGCTGCATCCCTCAAACCCTAAAGCAGCAGGTTTCTGGGAGCGCCACGTCGAGGACCTTTTGCCGCGGGTGGTAATACCGCCCGCGACAAAAGGGTCTGTCCACTGCGCGCCCCGCGTCTGCCACGTGGTCGACCATATGTCGCGGGTGGTAAGTGACCCGCGACAAAAGGTGGACCTTTTATCGCGCCTCCGTTGTCGCGGCTGGCCGCCCGCGACAAAAGGGGCTTACCACCCGCGGCAAAAGGCCTCTTCTCCACTAGTGAGCATCCAACAGATGGGGGAAATGGCTTTCTCCACTGACGAAGTCACCATGGTGATCTCCGATGACCATTTTTTTCGATAAAGGGAATATATTAATATCAAAAAGATATCAATTACACCCAGCCTCTGCAACAACGCACCACCCTAATGGCACTACGGATGCACACAGCCAAAAAAGGAAAAGAAAACTAAGAAATAAAAGTCCCGCTACAGTATCTCGGGCCTAACAACAACAATACATCCACCGCCAAGACAACACCTGAAGTACAGACTCTCCAAAAACGACGCCTCCAAGAAGGGAACAGTGCTCTAACACCGTCGTCGCCCGATCAACGATCTTAGGTTTTCACCCTGAAGATAGTCCCCACTCTCAAAACAATGCCTCCAACAAGGTCATTGCCAGGCACAACCAGTTAAGGCCAGACCTTGGGATTTCACCCTGAAAGGTAGGACTCTGAACTTCACATATGTTGTCGCCCCCACTATCATACCGCTGTTGTGAGGCCCGGAACACCAAGCAAGTCCCTCAACAGCGCGAAGACTTGAACCTCCCTTAGCTAGTCCTCCCCTCCGGCCTTCATGTACTTCTCTTCTTCCGACTTTCATCATGGATCCATAGTCACTTGATGTCAACACAGAAAAAGAGCTTCGCCGCTCCCTCCAGACCAAACGGTCGGAATAAAAGCATGGGTGCGCACGACCGAATACCACCGATCCAGCAAACTCCAGGCACAAAGCACTGTTACATTCGCCGGCGGAGCCTTCCGGAACTCAACACTCCGGCTAGATCACGAGTCCAGGCCTCCGGTAGGTCTTCCTCTTCACGCAAGAGAGACCCTAGGACCACGCCCGCCACCTGCCACCAGGTCGACGGCGCCACCGCCATCCAGGGCCGCCGCCCTTGGTGCCGTGGTCCCGAACCATGAGGAGGAGCAGTGCGAGATCCGTCTCCATCACCGCTGGCCCGGCGATGCCGAGGCTAGGACGGAAGGAGAGGATCGCGCCGCCAGGTTCCGGGTTTGCTACGCCGCCCCCATCACCGCCCGCCCGAAGGTCGCGACGAGGAAGAGGAGAGCTGCGCCCCCAGATCAAGGCCATGCCGCCGCCACCATCACCGGCCTCCCGGCGAGGGGCCGCGCCGCCACCACCCTCCACGGTCCGGGGCCATCCCCCCGTGCGGAGGCTAGCCTCCTTCCGCCGCACGGAGGGATCATGCGAGGAGCCCCGCCGCCCCCATCACCGGCCGCGCCCGGCTTCGCCGGCGACGACCTCCGGGGACGACGAGGAGGGCGGGAGGAGGAGGGGAGGACGGCGGCGGCGGCTAGGGTTTCCGCCCTAGGTCGCCCAGGAGGGGGACGACCCGAGCCTCCTCCTCTGAAACCTTGCTAAATATAGTTGCATATGATAATACCATGCCTTATAGATGTATACTACAGAGAGCACGGGGAAACACACGAAATACTCTGTTCCCCTCACAATATTTCCCGCAGCACAAAAATTGCTTACATTTCCACGCATTGACCACTCCTCCGTGGAAGCGTACCCCCATAAGAACACATGCATGAAACATCGTAACTCCTCGCAGAGCAAAGTTTAGTAAAACCCACTGAATCCACCAAAGATAAATATCCAACATTGAAATAAAAAGAAGTTGCAATGAGCATTATGGATTCTTTCTTTGTGACAACCACAACCTATCATAGTTGTATGAAATTTCACCATCATTGATACAAATAAACAAACCCCCTTTTGACCCAAAGGTGCTAGGTGACCTTCATGTCGTCATGAACATATGTTGTTCAGGTGCCAAAGTATCTTCCACACAAACCTGGTCTCCTCGAGAAGCTAACAAAAAAAAGACATGTATACATATGCTGACTAAAAATGTTACGTGAGCAGTGTATAGCGTATAAAGTTGAGCGCGTCATTTTAGCACATGATCTTCCTGGAGCTCTTTTTTTCAAACTTCAAAATTTTTAAATTTGAAGCTTCCAAAAGTTTCAACAAAAAAATCAGAGTTTAGTCAATGATTTATTCTACTATTGTATGAATTTTTAATACAAAACACCTTGTATTCTATCCTCGGCAAAATGACAAAATACCTTGTACCTCTTTCCCGTCTTCTAAAAATGGCCCAATTTGTCTTTTTTCCTGAGCCTACAATACAAGGTAGAAGATGTGAAGCGTAGGACAATCCGAATTGGGATACGACTTGGTGGCAACCCATGGGATTATCAAAAAGTTCGGCGTGTGACAATCAGACTTCGATTCGGATTCGGCCGGCCGGCCGGCCGGCCGGAATCCCTCTCGTCAAATAGCAGTCCCTCCCAAGCCTTGGATCAGTCGTTGGTCGTTGTGTGCGCGAGTGCAATGGACGACGACGCCATGGCCGCGAGGCCGAGCAAACGGACGCGCACCTCCACGGCGGCGCGGGGCTGGTCGAACCTCTCGTCGGAGATCGGCGGCGTCATCCTAAGCCGCATGCAGTCCTTGGCCGACCGCGCCCGCTTCGGCTGCGTGTGCCGGCAGTGGCGCCACGCCGCCAAGCAGCAGCGGCGGATCCTCCCGCCGGCGCTGCCGTGGCTCACCACCTCCCACAAGTGCGTCTTCGTCGGCTTCCCCGACGGCGCCCGCCTCAGCCTCCCCGTCCACATACACGCGCGCTCCTGGGAAGCCTTCGACCGGTGGATCCTCTGCCGCGCCCGCGCCGGCCACCTCCTCCTTAGGAACCCACTGTTGTCGGAGGAGACCAGCATGGTGCTCCCGCCCGCTCGGATAGGCAGGATCGTCGTGTGCCCGGGCGGCGAGCTCGTCGCCGCCATGGGCTCCTTCGACGGCCACCACACCGTCGCCTTCTGCCGGCCGGGCGCGCGCTCGTGGTCGCCAGCGCCGCCGCCTCCCGAAGGCGCGGACTATCTTCTGGAGATCGCGCTTCACCGCGGGAAGCTGTACGCGCTGTACGACCGCGGCACGCTGTGCGCCTACGACCTGGCGGCCGCCGGCGAACCCGGAGCCAGTGTCCGGCTCTGCATCGTCGGCGCCGACGGGCCCAAGTCCGAAGCCGAGGCGCGCTTCCTGATGATGTTCGACGAGAGGGAGAGGTACTACCTCGTGCCTTCGCCTTCCCGCGGCGGCAGGCTGCTGCTGGTCCGCAGCAAATGGGGCGAGGCCTTCGACGTGTTCGAGGCGGACGAGGCCTCTGGGCAGTGGTCGGAGGTGACGAGCCTGGAGGACGACGAGGCGCTGTTCGTCGGCGCGCACGGCTCGAGGGGCCTGCGGACGGCGTCATCAAACCACAGCGGCGGCGGCGGCGTGCGAGGGAACCGCATCTACTTCGCGGACGAGACGTATCGACGGCGAATCGTATTCGCCGGCGACAACCCGGCCAGCTTGGGCGTCTATGACATGGACACAAAGACCACCTCCGGGATTGGTCTGCCGCGCGGTTCATTCTTCGATGACTGCAAACCCACGGGGTCATGGCTCTTCCCCTCCACTGCTGATTACTGAGCATGGATTTAGTATTGATTGTCTTTGGAAATTAGCACAAATTTTATCCGCAGGCACTGGCTAGGTTGATGTGGAATCAAATAACCTCAAAAACATAACTGGGATCCACTTAGCAGATTTATGGCAAAGAAAATTCACCACTATGTTTTTTGCAAAAGCATAACTTAAGCTAGGTTCTACATGTTAGAAAAAGTAGTCAAAAAAATAAACCTTGTAGCTTGTAGCTAATAGTGGGTAGTGCAGCCCAAAATTTATTGTGCTAGACTACAAGTTTGTAGGTTGTCCATAAACTTTTAAGCTTGTGAAGTGCTTGTGGAGTCTCCACTATAACACTATGTATGTACTCTTCGATGTACACTTTTCATTTGTGAACATTCTTATAGACAACATAGTGAATGCCCTTATCCGCAGGCACGTGCTAGGTTGATTTAGAATCAAATAACCTCAAAAACAGCAACAAAATAATAAAGCCTAAACTCTAAACCAACGTCACTGCGCAACTACGGTAACAATTTCATTGAAATTGCTAGCACCTTCACATTACATCAAGAAGAATAGTGCATCCTTCTCAAATTACGACTACAAAGACTCAAAATTCATGTGGAAAGACAACAACCTCTTTCTACCGCTGGATTATGCTGCCTTCTACATCAGCATATTAAACCATAAGAAATGGATTGGCTCCAATTATTTATGGTTGGAATCAAAGACTTAATCTGTAGTTCCAACAATTCAATGTTTGATAATTAGGCAATATTTTCACGATTAATTTTAGAATATTAAACATGACTCCATCAGCTATTAACATGTGAAACTCGAACATACTAGATATATTAATCAACATGAACAACAACACACATACTTGATTTGTGAGCATGAATTGTACGGTAGTACATTTAATATTGATTGTCTTCGGAAATTAGCACGTAATTTATCCGCAAGCATTAGCTAGTGGGATTAGTTTGGAATCAAATAACCTCAAAAGCAACCACAGAATAACAGTCTAAACCCTAAACCAACATCAATGAACAACTTGAAATTGTTAGCACCTAGACATTACATTGAGAAGATAGTGCATCCTCCTGAAACTACGAGTATAAAACTCAAAATTCAAACGGAAAGGCATCAACCTCTTTTCACCACTGGGTTATGCCTTATTCTACACTAGCATAAACCATAAGAGATTGTTGGCCTCCTATTATCTGGTGATGAAAATCAAATAATTTATTTATGATTCCAAGAATCAACTTGTTTGGCTGCCACCAAATTGATATTAGAATTCAATTAATAATTAATAATTATTTATGATTTCATGGATTTACCAAATAAAATGATATCACCAATTTCGTTTAATTCTTGCCAAATGAAATGAAATGAGGTGTGCCAAACGAGCTCGAAGTAATTCTAGGTTGTGGAAGGCAGATAGGGGAGCTACAACTTGAGGTTCACATTACATGCAAAAGAATGCCAATGCTCTTTTTGCAAACATCCCAAAAGCATTGCTAATCCTAGGGCTAAACGATGAAGTGTTTTTGCCATCCCAGTTTATCCAGAGCTATTTGTATCAAACATCGTCTTAAATAGTTTCATCCCTTGATCTCCTCCATGCACATCCTATCCATTTAATAAATACAGTTACTTTGGTCACTTCTTTAAAACTAATAGTACTAGATAGGCTGAATATCCACCTAGAAAAGCAATTTAGTACTTTGTTTCATTTCTTAGGACTAGCAAAAATCAACTATATGTCCTCTCATCCAAATAGTATTTCATTTAGTTCCATGTACACTGCACATGTTTGCGCAAATATGGTTTATTTTCTTTTTGTTGCAAAATATTAAAGAGATATGCAAAATAGTAAAGAGATATGCAACATAACATAACTTAGCAAGAAAAACAAAATAATACTTGCTCCTTTCGTAAAAGGACGTCTCAACTTTTTCAAAATATGCATGTATCTAGACGTGTTTTAATGTGTAGATACACATAAATTTAGACATACTTTGATGGACCGAGGGAGTATTAGTATTGCATACTCAATCCATATCCTTCGGCATATAACAATAATCAAGATTTAACATGAATTATGTGCCTTATGGTTTTTATTGTGGGGAAAATGCCTTAAATTTATTAGGAGAAAGACATTTACGGATCAGTTACCTAAAACATCACCCGTAGAGATTCAAGTTATATAACAGTTGTAACAAAGACTATATATATTCTTATATTTTACTAGACTAGCCAAATGCGGGTGTTTTTTTTTTGCATAGTTTTTTGAAGTTTAAACCTCTTGTGACATGGTTGTCATTAACTCTATGCAAAATAAAAAGAATCTATATTCCTGTATATTAATGTTAACAATATTTACAATTAGTTAAAATATACATATGCCCCAAGAAAAAATACATGGTAAGTAAAATCCTGACAACTCTTTATAAACTTGATTTCTACGATATATTGTGGTACTTCCTCAGATCTATATTATTTTTACTGATTTACATGTATCTAGACACATTTAGTTCGTCTCTTCATTCATTTCAGCGCGAGTAATTAAATCTAGATCAAAGTGATGTTTAGTCCGTCTCTTCACTCATTTCAATCCAAATAATATGGATCGAAGCGAGTAATTAAATTTAGATCAGAGTGACTAGACGGGCACCAACTTAAATCTTTAAAAATTGTGTTTTTCAATATTTGACTTTCAATAAGTCAGCTAGAACATAGTAAAATAATCATCTTAAAATCACACTGCAGCTACACAAAGATATCGGATGAATCATCAAGGAAGTGAAGCCTTCAAAAAACCGTTGGCGGCTGGAACTGCTAACAAACCCCGCGAGTTAACCCGGATTAAACCCTAGTGGTCTTTCCCCATGCCGCTACCTTCCTCCTTCGCCGCCGCCGCCGCCGTCGCAGCCAGGCCGGCGGCAACGCCGGTCGCCGCACACAGCCGGGGCGGCCTCCACCGTCCACGCTCAGGCCCCATCGCGGTGGTGAGCTCCGTCGACCTGACTCCGTTCACGCAACAAATGTGAAAGTGTCGATCCGATTTTGTTTCCGCACACTTTTTCTTACTCGAGGTCGTGGCATCTGGACCTCACCCCGACTACAGATTACTTCTGCTTAGATTTATTTGTAAAGGCTTCTGTGTACTTCAAGTGGATGAGCTTGATTGTTAGTACACCGTGTCTATATAGCTCGTTAGAACAGATTGCTCCGGGTAATCATGTCAAATCAGTGCGCCAAACAGATGTGCTGCTGTGTACTTGAGCGAAATACTATCTTTGTAAATGCAGAAGTGCCAAAAGATTGATCCTCTGAGACTGAGGGCAGTTAATGTAGCAGCTTGATTGTTAGTACTGTGTGTATGTATCTCGGTAGAACGAATTTCTCATTGTAATCATGTCAAATCAGTGCGCTAAACAGGTGTGCTGCTGTGTAGCTGACCGAAATTTATCTTGTAAATGCAGAAGTGCCAAAGGATTGATCCTCTGAAACTGAGGGCAGTTAATGGAACCAGCCCCTACGTTCCGTTGTCTGACAAATCACTATGGACACCTATGACGATGCCAGTTATTGGGGACACGAACATTAGGAAGGATGACACGAGGTTGCGTATCTTCTCAGGAACGGCCAATCCTTCTCTCGCCCAGGTCAGTTTGATCTTCAGAGAGGAAATTCACCTTTTTCATACTTTAGCAGTTCCATGTAGTATTGTTTCTTCCTGGTTCTCAGGAACATATTCCTGTTTTGCAATGGAAATGACAAGTGGGTTATTTGTAGACATTAATATATGGAAATGTGAAGTATCACTAAGCTTGAAAAGACATGAACCATGGACACTGGAGAGCTATTCTTAAAATGGAGCATATCAATTATCTGTAATGATTTCTTTGAATGCCACTCGAATACACATGCTTCTCTTGGTGTCATCAACAGGAAATAGCGAGCTACATGGGTCTGGAGCTTGGGAAGATCAACATAAAAAGATTTGCTGATGGAGAAATATATGTTCAGTTACAAGAAAGTGTAAGGGGATGCGATGTGTTCCTGGTGCAACCTTCATGTCCTCCAGCAAACGAGAATCTCATGGAGCTACTCATCATGATTGATGCCTGTAGAAGAGCATCTGCTAAGAATATTACTGCAGTTATCCCTTATTTCGGTTATGCCAGGGCTGACAGGAAGGTAATGTTTCTTAAATATCGAATCCCCAAATATTATGTTAATGATGTTGACATTTATGGCTATTTCTTTTTTTTAATAGTAAAATTTTAAACCTACATTATATTACTTCTCAGTCATCATGGCTTGTATCACTGTGCTTTTACCAGTGTTGTGTAACCAAACACTCTGATGTCCAAGTTAAATCATTGCTGTATGTGGAGACTTTAATATCCATACCACAAGGAGCATCTTGTTCTTGCAGGAAATTAATTACCAGAAGTTCTATCTTGCAGTAGATTTCTGGCACAGACCAGTCTAATATGTGCCAAAACAAAATTCGACGTAACTTTCAATGAAACTATGAAAACATGTTTTTTACTTTACTTTTTTTTCAGTCTCAAGGTCGTGAATCTATAGCTGCAAAACTTGTAGCTAATATGATCACAGAAGCTGGTGCAAACCGTGTCCTTGTCTGTGATCTTCATTCAAGTCAGGCTATGGGATACTTTGACATCCCTGTAGATCATGTTTATGGCCAGGTACTCACCGATGCATGTTCCTTCAGTTGACCAGTTATATTAAAACTGACATATGATATTCATCATTTCACAACTGTTACTTTACCTCTTTGATCTGTCAAGCCGGTGATTCTTGATTACCTCGCCAGCAAGACAATATGTTCAAATGACTTGGTGGTGGTGTCGCCCGATGTTGGAGGTGTTGCCAGGGCGCGCGCTTTTGCCAAAAAGCTATCAGATGCACCTCTAGCAATTGTAGATAAAAGAAGGCATGGACACAACGTTGCTGAGGCAAGTAGTATATTCTTTACAAAGTATAGCTGGATGACTGGACATCAATAGAAGAACGGCTTAACATGTCCTATATTCCTGTCTACAGCAGGAATATGAGCAGCTGACTAGGATGTATAGTAAGAAAATAGTACTCATCCGTGCTTTTTATAGTTGTTTACACAGTACTGTGGTTAGATTCTGTTCTAGTCAATCTGGAGGAATTGTGTAATGTGGTTGGAGATGTGCTGTTTCACTTGGTGCATGCTAGTTTTTTTTTGCGCGCTTTCATCTCAGTTCTGTCAGATTAAACAGGCCTAACTTATTATGTCCATTTATCACAGGTAATGAATCTTATTGGTGATGTTAGAGGAAAAGTGGCAGTTATGATGGATGATATGATTGATACAGCAGGTAAGCTATCCCATTTAAGTTATAGCAACAAAATTCTTAAGTTGTCCATTTCGTACCAAGGGGCAGTTGAGCCATTAGCCCATTACTTGATGAGGCTAACTCAGTAGTAGGCATGTTGTTACTAGTCACTATGTTGTGCCATCCTATTAAAAGCATAAACCATATACATATAGCTAGGATTGATTTTTATAATAATGAGTGAATACAAATCATATGACTTACAATATAGTTCATACAGGAAGCCCGCTAAAATGTTCCACATTCATGCCTGACAACTGAAGTAAATTATAACATCTTGTTGCACATGAAAACTAACTACCACGTTTTGAGACATTTGCTTTTGAATATGAATATCCTACTGAAAACTATTACAATTAAATTAGGAACTATTGCCAAAGGAGCTGAGCTGCTTCATCAAGAAGGAGCAAGAGAAGTCTATGCATGCTGTACACATGCTGTTTTTAGGTACGCCCATTCCATATTTTTCTAGTACGAAGTATTGTAGATGAACTATGGAACTTGCTTTGGTATGGGGGAAAGGCCCATCCCCGCGCTGTATACATAGTAACAGACTTCTATTCCATGGAGCTGAGAGTTTGATGGAACTAGAGTCTGCACTAATGTGTACGAGCAATTCAGAAAGTGTGCACTGTGCTCGTATAATTTAACACTGTATGTCAGATCTAAACTCTGCAAATCTGCATGGATAAGCTAACTTAGCAACCCGCAGAGAAATACCATCAAAAGCTCCTGAATTCTCGGTGAAAAGTGAACCCAAAGTGTAGCATCAAAAGCTCCTGGATTTTGTGTAAACATTTAATAGTTAGCATCGTTATCCTGTCATCTTGCACATTCTGCTGACTAGAAAAGTTGAGAGTGGAGATGCAGTGTTATAGCTATTGAACTTGAATCTGCATCATGTTTTATTTTGTTATTCCGTGGCAATACATTTAGCTCTGATTTTCTTACAAGTATAATTCCCATCACCTTTCCAGCCCACCTGCCATTGAAAGATTGTCAAGTGGGTTGTTTCAAGAAGTAATCATCACAAATACGATCCCTTTGAAGGAGGAGAAGAACTTCCCGCAGCTGACCATCCTCTCGGTTGCTAACCTTTTGGGCGAAACGATCTGGCGTGTTCATGATGATTGCTCGGTAAGTACTAAGTAGCAAGATCCTATCAGATATCATCAGAGTTCTACACCCCAGTATTTGCTAAACAAAGAGGCCACATTCAAATCTTGATGCAGGTCGGTCACGCGCCATACTCCACCTTGGATATAGACTGATGCTTGCATTACACTTGGTGGTGCTTCCATCTGTGTGGACCCTTGTTTGATGCCTAGGTGAGAATGTACCACGGATGGGTCGACCTACCAAGGTGTCGAAGACAGCAACTACAGATACCTATCTAAGAGATAATAATCAGTGTGTACTTTTTCTTATGCAGGAATAGTTGTCCAAGATGGCTTTTCTTTTTTTAATCTTCTCCACTTTCTTTTCGTGGAATAAGCTCTCGGTGTGATCTGAGATCCTGTTGGATGAAAAAACCCTGATCATGTGCTTGAACGTCAGTATACATTAGGCCTTGTTTGGTTAATACACTTAAGATGGGAGAATTTTGCTTAGATGGGATTTTAATCCCCCTCAAACCATGCCAATCCCCTCTGTAATCTGTGAAACCGAACAAGGCCTTAGATGAAAGTTTGAGTCTGTAATTTACGCCATATGTGTATATGTATGCCCGCTTAAACCCTGTCATGTTGTTTTTAGATGATAGCTAGTTGACTTGAAATGTAATGTGTGCTTGTTCACAATGGCATAAGAGTTGACGATCTATGTTTCCTTTTGCGGAATAATTCTGCCATGAACATCACAGATGGGCATTGTATGTCTACTGCAGTTAGCTTACTACTAGTAAGTGAGTATGGCAAGATAATTCTGTATATGCAGCTCCATTTTCAGGCTCCTGTTTCCAAGAATGACGGCAGCATCTGTAGAGTTCTCTTGTTACTTCGAAAATATTAGAAAACCATGTTTAGAAGTTTCAATCATATGTTTTCTTTCTCACCTGTACAAATGGGCCTAGCCTGTTCTAACACGAAAATTTGCATGCAAGATATAGCATTATAGCGACATACTCATGCTTGGTAGCCGTGCTGCTGTACTTTGAACTGTATAGTGCAATTTTCTTTCAGGTCCGCTTTGTGCTGCAGGAGATAGCTGAGCGCACACAGTGCGTACAATTCCGACGTGATTTAGATTGAGCCTGTCCACCTCAGAGAAAATTAGGCAACCAGTGCAGAGTAAATCTTCTACGGGAGATGTTTCAAAAAAAAAAAAACTTCTACGGGAGATTAATGGTGTTCTCTTGAATTCAACCAGGAATGGAACAAAAATCCAGGAAAGAAACAAAAATTCACATGAAGTCAACCTTGAAAATATTTCCATGAAAATGGTAATCTTAGAAATAAATAGGATCTATAAATGAAGAATACATATCAATCATATTTCTTATATCTCCTTGCAGAAAAAAAAATGAGATCAAACTTCTACAGGATACTTTCAAGTCCATTCTCGCCTCAACAATTTTGCGCTATAAATAGATCAAACTTCCCTGTTGGAACTGATAATGGATCCTCGAAGCAGAAACATCGTGTGCATAATGTGGACCAACCGCCTTCAATCTATTTAGAAAATGCTATGCTAAACTTTTAGATGATGATGCCATGAAAATGAATCTCCATTGCCCCATAATTTACTGATTCAGTGGGAACTACTGAATTATTATTGTTACAGCAGGTGAACAGCCCAAAACTGTAATAGGACTAGTAGAATACATCATGGACACGGAAAAAAAGAATCAATGTTACAGGTAAATTGATACCCTAGCTACATCTTCGACGCTACGTTGTGCCAGGTGAGATGTGGTTCAGGATGCAATAATGTTAAGTTTACAAGTATTCTCCACATGGATGTATGTCTGATCCTCAAAAAGAGTGCCTGCAAAATGCTCAAATTGGGAGGGAAAAATGTAAGCCATTGTACTAATTTATTGTGTACGTGGCTATAGTATAACATTAAGAGATGAACTGTCTTAAAATTTGATCTGCTAGACATTTGCATAACCCAATCCGCTACAACGACTTTAATGTACATCACACGATCAGTTCCATCAACGTAGAAAATCGCACAGACACCATATGAAAATAGAACAGAACATGTCATGTCTCCTTGTAACTATGAAAGCCATGTGGGATTGCCACGAAAATGGTCGACCAACATACTGTCATGTCTGAGAAACTAATATCCAGTAGGCTAATGTGACAAGTCTAAAATATGGTGCAACAGATTTATCCCATGTGTCATAAGGAAACACCAGCAAAAATTACTCAATATCTCAGATCTCCGGCAAACCTCTCAAACAACAAAACCTCACATGAAGTAGAAAATCAATCAAAGAGCAAGGATTGATAATACATTACCTGTTTCAGCAAAGTCATAGTATTAAATCGACCAGCAGACGGATGTGAGGCAAAGATAGGTAATTGCTTATACAAATTGAATGACTTTCTGATCATGTACTCGCAAGGATGTATTGTTGTATAACCTCATAGTGTACCAAGTAGGATAGAACCCATTTCGGTGCATTGCCTCCATCCACCTTTCAGCCTCACTTCGAATGCCATGCTTGCAGAAGCCATGTATCATTATATCAAAAGTAAATCGGTTTGGTTGATACCCCTTTCTGCACAGCCTTTCGAACATGTTACATGCAGTATCCATCCTCCCTGCCATGCTCAATCCTCGTAGCAGCATGTTATAAGTAAAAATGTCGACAGGAAAGAACTGTTCTAAACCTTCTTCTAAAACCTCCAAGTCACTCCTGTTTCGAATACCACTTGCAAACAACTCAATAAGTTGTCCAATCAAGATTCTTCCTGCCCCACGACCTTTGATCTCTTCAGCACTTGCTACAATAGATGCTGATCTATCTTCTGAACGTGTCCAAGCCTTCAGAAGATCGCTGCCCCGCAGTGTGTGCAACAGAAGTACATTACACAAGAAGGCTGAAACAGGGCGACCTGTTTCCCTGAAGTCATCAATAATCTTGACAACACTGTCATAGTCGTTAACTGAGCTCAAAAGAAGCACAAGCTGTTCATAGCAGCTGATGCTCGGAATCAATCCTTTATCCCTCGCTTCCCTCCAAAATACCATTGCCTGCTCCGGCTTCCGAGCTTCACATAGACCAGATATAAATATGTTATACATCTTGGTCCCAGGTGCCTTCTTCTCATGTATGCAGTTGAAAAAATTTAGTGCGTCACCAATACGCTTGCTCCTCAGATAACTCATGAGAAGAAGGATATTGCTTTCTACAGATGGTACAATCCCTGCAGACTCCATCCGGCTATATACCTCCCTGGCAACATCAGCCTTCTTAGCATGTCCAGCCCCAGAGATGAAGTAGTTATAGCACACACGGGGTTGTAGTTCATTTCTCCCCAACTGGTTCTCCAGTAGCTCAAGAACCTCACCATACCTACTCTCCTCACACAATGCACAGACGACTGACTGGTAGAGGCTTCGGGTTGGAATGTGTCCCATATCTTGCATTTCCAGTATGAGCTTTGGCAGCACATCCACCCTCTTAATCAATATTAATGCCCTAATCAAGCTCTTGTAAGTTGACTCATAACGATATAGGCCCGCAGGGTTCTTGCTGCTCGCTATCTGGGGCACGGTACATGCCTCGTCCGCATTCCCACTCTTGCACAAGGCCACAAGGTACTTGGCCAAGATACTGTCCATTGGCCACGCCTCCTGCTTGAGCGCCCTGTCAAGAAGCTCCCTCACCTTATCAAGCTTCCCTTCCTGGCACAGCACATTTGCAAACATGGCAAACGTCTGACGGCCAGGAAAGTAGCCGTCTGCCATCGACTGCTCCAATACCAGACATGCCTCTTCCGTGGCCCCACCGCGGCACAGCGCCCTGATAAGATTATTATAGACATCCTTGTTAGGGTTAATCCCAAGCTCCACTCTTGACCTATACAAGTGCATGGCAACTTCCACAAGGCCGGCTTTACAAAAGAAGCAAAGTGCGGCATTCATGGTCGAACGTCCTGGAGCAATGCCCTCCTCCATCATTTCCACAAGCAAATCATACACTTCACCAAGCCTGTTCTTGCTGAGAAGGCGGTACACAAGCTTATCATAGCGCTTACCATCAGGGATATATCCCTCAGCCTCCTTCTTATCAGAAAGGAACTGCAGCGTAGTATCAAGCATCCCAGCCTCAATGAGGCCATGCATCCATGCGCCGTAAACATCACACGACGAGAATTTATCAACAATCTGGGATGCCTCATCAAAGCGGCCACGCCGGCAGAACTCGGTGACGATGGAGCCAGCCGCGGGGCCTTTGGATGCTTCGGCGAAAGGGAGAGTGTCAAGCAGCGCTACGGCATCGCCGAGGCGGGCTCGACGGCAGAGGCTCTTGATACGGATGGAGTTTGAAACGGGGCTGGCAGCAAGGTTGCGGGCGAAGGAGTCGGCGTAGTCGTGGAGCGAGGCGTCGACGAGCGAGTTGAGGAGGATGCGAGAGGAGACGGGATCCAGGTCGATGCCGCGGAAGCGCATGCGGCCGAGGACGCCGAGGCCGCGCTGGGGGTCGCCGGCGACGGCGTAGCCGACGACGAGCGTGTCGTGGAAGCGCGGCTGGTTGGCGGAGGGGGAGGTGGAGGAGAAGAGGCGGAGCCAGTCGAGCAGCACGGAGGCGCGGCGCGCGCGCGAGAGCAGGCGGAAGACGGCGTGGTAGACGGCGCGCGTGTGGCGGTAGCGCGGGCGGCGGCCGGACCAGTCGAAGAACTTGAGGCGGAGCAGCAGCAGCGCGTCGCCGTCGGGGAGCCTCCGCGGGCGGTGGCGGATGAACGCGAGGACGAGCTCCTCCGTGAGCGGGAGCGCCTCGAGCGCCGCCGCGTCCTCGGCGGCGAGGGCCTCGTAGATCGCGTCGAGGGCGGAGAGCGGCTCGGCGGCGCGGGGCACGAGGAACCAGTCGCGGAAGGAGACGGCGATGTCGGCGGCCGCGGCGGAGACGGAGGAGTAGGAATCCTCGGTCCGGGGAAGCAGCGGGGAGAGCTGCGGCAGCGGCGGCGGCGGCGGCGGGCGGTGTGGTGGGGCGGTGGACGTCGAGAAGGTGTTCGACAGAATGGCGAGGAGGCGGCGGCGGCGCGAGCGGGAGGGGAGCGGGGCGAGGAGGCGGGGCATGGCGGGGGAGGGGGGCGGTGGTCAGCAGCGGCTAGGAGTTGGCCGCCGGCAGCAGTGGCGGCCGGCGGCGGCGGGTGGCATTGGTTGCCGGTGGCGGCTGCGTGCGTGATCTGAGTTCTGACGGGGTCGCGGGTGGGAAATTTTGCGCGAGATTGGGTTTGGGTCAGGGGTGGGCCGAGCCGAGCATGCGTTTTGGGTCACACCCAGCCGTGCACGTGGGACGCCAAAACCTAAGCCGCCGCCGCGAGCGAACCACCTTTGCCCTTTGGCTACTCTGCCAAACTACACTCCACTAGATTTAAATGTGCGCCTTGGCGCACGGTCCCGTGGAACTCGCACCGATTTGCAATTTATATTACAACAATGAAAATTAGTTTGAAATGGTCCTTTGGTTTTACAAAACGAAATCGATACGATGAAATCAGGATAAAACTTTCAGCTTTATTTTACAGAAGAATCAACAGAACACTTACCGCCTATTTTACATAAGAAATAACAACACATATGATAATGA
This sequence comes from Lolium multiflorum, assembly GCA_030979885.1. Taxonomy (NCBI): domain Eukaryota; kingdom Viridiplantae; phylum Streptophyta; class Magnoliopsida; order Poales; family Poaceae; genus Lolium; species Lolium multiflorum. Next base: position 24,625,318 of record CM061752.1, on the reverse strand, counting down.
AATCAAAAGAAATGCTCTATGTTTCATAAACTATATGCAGGAAAGTGAATTGATCTTTAGAGCTTTCTCATGTTGTTCCCAGTTCTACACCTGTAGATAAGATCTTTGATTATGTGACCACACACCCTGTTAGCTGAATATGCAGCCTGATGCTCGCCGGTTAAGTGGTTAACCAACAACCTGCATTTCAAGCATGGAACATGTCAAGTATTGTAATGAATACGACGTTTTTCAAAGATGATATACTGTCCATTTCTTATTCCTATTCTGAAGCTAATAGATACAATGTATGAATGGAAAACGCACAGAGTTGAACCAAAGCCAATAAATCCTTGTTCTATGCATACATGGCCATAACAAAAGGGAGGAACATGGTCCTCAGATCCAATGTTAATAGCAAAACCGATATCTCTTGAGGCTTGCGCAAGGGAAGAACTGAACAAAACATCATCACCAAGAGGCAACACTGCTGACAAAAAAAGATGAATTAATCAACATAACCAGGAGCTAAATGAAAGAGATGCCAAAAGAAAACAAGGAAACTCAAGTGGAACGCTTGGTGAAAACCAGATATATACTCGTCATCGATTTCTGATTCGATTCAAGTTGAAGCATACGAAAGCGAAAGTTGACAACCAGCAGGCATCGATGCTTCCAGAGCATACAATCTCTATTAAAAATAAATAGCAATGGTCTAAAAAGAAGCATTGCTTCTCGGAAATTCAACCAAGGTCCTTTTATCTCACTCATACATTAATCATACAAATGACAAAAGAACAGAAATAGTTAATGTTCAATATAGTGAATTTCCACTTACGTACCGCTGTAAACAAAAAAAGTAAATCAAGTAACAACCAATCGATAAGATACCGCCGTGTCCTGTGCAGCTTCCGACGGCCGCTGATGCCACCTGCTGCACCTGGCAAGAAACCACCAGCCGCACCTTGCAAGAAACCACCAACCTGCCGTCCAAGCCTTCAAGGACACATGGCCAGAAAAGCCTCACGTGGAACGTGAAGGAAGAGCGGTGACGCTTGGCCGCATGCAAACTCTGGACATCGAGCCAGCGAGCTCTGTGCCAACCAAGCCACCAGACGACGCCTCCTCCACCCAGCACACTGGTACTGCCTTCCCTCCTCTCGATCACTGCGGCCCAGCTTTGCGCCTCGGTGACGATTTCGGCGGCGGCGGTGGATGGAGAGACTGGCACGCAGGAGGACGGTGTGCTGTTTCCCAAGGAAGGGGCGAGGCGGCTGCAGGGGGATGGAGAGTAGCATAGCGTGAAGGACCGGTCGGTAGTACCAAGCAGTGGCAGGAAGAGCAGCAGAACGCCAAGAATCACCATCGTTGGTAGGAGGCAGCAGGCAGATGGAGAGAAGCAGAAGACGAAATAGGGGGAAACGATTGAAGTGACCGGTCCGAGCAATGCAAGCAGATCCATCAGCTCACTGGTATGTGTTATCTACAGCCTTATCTGTTGCCCTGCAACGCTAGAAACATCAAAATCTGAAAAGCGGGCTATAACTTGTGTCAATTTGAGCATCATACTATTTTCCTATGAACAGTTGAACTATTGTGCTCACATATTAGTAAATAGCATCAAAATAAAGGAAACAAAGGAGAAAAAGTTTCAGGAGAAAGTGACCGTAGTCTACTGAATTTTATTTTCTAGTTGCATAACCGATTGATTCGTGTTTTAGACAGTACATAAAAATACTGAATCTAGAAAAGCAAGGCAAAAGCCAATTATATATAATAAAAGATATCTCATTACCAAAGGAACCAAGCAGAACAATAATAGATAATATTGAAACAAAAGAAGCATAGTTGTTCTCCAATAGATACTGATTAAAACAGCTCCATAGCATCTATACAGACAGGACATAATCTCAAAAGGTCCCAGTACAAACAACTGGCTGCACTTGTACTCCAGAGGCAGCTATCTTAAGCCTATTTCCATGAGAAACTCCAACGCTAGAATGAGCAGGAAACACGATGTCCTTAGTAGAGAGTGAATTCTGTTAAAAAAAAGAACATTAAAAACAACGTTAATTAACTGATTGTGCAAAATACATATACTTATAATATAAGAATATTAAAGGATAGTGTTCGGTAAGGTGTAGGAAAAAAATCAATATCATTTTAAAAGCTTAACTCGCACACAACTTAGGGTCAGACCAATTGAAGTTACTTTGGCATCATCTGGAGGTCAGTAGGATAAGCATACCTGCACCACAGACCCATCGTTGAGGCAGCATGTCCTGATGTGTGTGTCACGCCACGCTCCGTATCAGTCAACATCACTTGAGCCGCTGCCGGCTTGCTCCTGTCTCGACAGGTGTGCCACGCTTGCAGACGCGGTGCCTCCAAGAATAGGTAGTACTCCAACTAAAAAGAAAGGATGGGTATGCCTCTTAATTCCAATTCAGAACGACATCACACAGCAACATGCTACCAATGAAGAGAAATCAAGGCTTAATGGGATGATTTCAGAAAAGTAGTAGGAGTAATGGAATATTTTCATAAAAGTAGTAGGCAAGCTGGAAAACGCTTCAGCCAAAAGACAGACCCACTCTACAGTTACCGAGTTTGTGTTAAGTTTTTGTGTGCAAAATATCAATAAGCATAAAATTTACAAGTCTTTTAGAAAAGGAACTTTTTAGGCAATTGTTGTGCATAAGGATGAGGTAGTTTCAGAAAAGTTTTAGTAGCTTTAGGCAATTTTATCCATGGATTGAACGATGACCTTCTATGAGCACTATATGTTCACAGGCTGCACAACTTTCGTAGGGGCGTTAAGACCGGAGCTTTTTGTAGAGCACTATATGTTCAACTGACATTCAGATCCTACTTTAACAAATAATAGAGGATAGTCCATCGGGAAAGCTATATTCTATCCTTCTAAAAGCACTGGCCCTTCTCTAAACAATAATTATAAAGAACTCTCTTGAGTAAAAGTACACATAAGAAACCAAAGCAAGTAACCCGAATGGTTACAGGTTGTGTCAACCAGTAACATTCACCCAATGTCGCAACACCCCGAAGCTTGTGAAAATGAATCTAAAAGGAGGCTGGAAAAGGAAATAGAAGCAATGATATATATGTGGTCCTGTTTGCACACAGGAAATAATATCTCACCAGGAAAACTAAAGAGCCCAAACAAAAAGATGCCTTTATCTAGCATCATTTTGACAAATGTTCAAGAATATATTCCAGGGTATGAGCATGCAAAGAGGGAAGCAAATTGTAAACAATATAACTATACAGCTGTATGTAGTTTGCAGATATACCGACAGATCGTGCATAACGAGCATAATTTCTACAATTTTTTGTGAAACATCAAACTCCAATGGTGGAACTATGTAGGCATTAGCAAGAACAAGAATTAGTGGTAAACTGGTAATGAGTTCAGAATCCCTCAAGTAGATGAAATAATAGACCAAGATTTGAAAAGTCCAAGATGGCATCACAACTTTCCTTATGACTATTAGTAAGACCATAGAAATATATCTAATAAACCATTTCTTGCTTTTTCAATTTAAATCCAATGATCAACTAAGATTTGGGCACCTCGAAGGAAACAAATAAAAATGGAAAACAAAGCAGTTTACGTGGATATAAAAAATGACCTGATCTGAATCCATTTTCCGATGAGAAACACCTGACATGTTATTTTCAGATGGTAAACACGTGACAGGTCATTTAACTCTGCACTATAATCTTTGTCGAAAAAACTATGTGCTGTAATCACCAATGTGAGAAGATCTCCTGTAATCTACTCCTTCCTCTCACAATTTGCTAAACATAACTTTGGAAGAAATTGTACATAACTGGACATTGTTCAGTATAATTTCGTGTAATCATGCTCCACAATATTCGTGTGTTAGATTGCAGAAATCTAGTGAAACACGGACAATAAAAATTCTAACAAATACAAGAAATTAACAAACCAAAATAACACAAGTCTCAGCTAATGAAGCAAGCAAGCCCACTGAATCTAGGCAAACCCTTATTAGGGATTAGGGAAGTTGCAAGACCTGAAATATCCTCTAAACAAGAAGCAGTCAGAGGAAAACTCTCCAGGTATAGCTGAGTTAACTTGGACAAGCCTACATAAAAGTAAAGCAGATGATAAATATAAACCATGAGAAGCTTTGGATCACATATAGGTTAGACCATAAAACACCAAAATGCATGACTGGTCCTTGGATCATTCAACCCCCTCAAAATAAAAGCACCAAAGAAAGAGGCATGTTAGTCATTGTTTACCTCTTAGGTAAGAAACACCCAGATCTGTAATTCTACAAGAAAACAATTGCAGATCCTTCAAATTTGTTAGATCTACAGAATGAGAAGTGCTGTTCAGATTTTAGTAAAATGATCGGTTTTATAGGTTCCGTATATCTGCTGTTCAACATTCTTCCGATTCAGATTTAAATTAATGTGCCCCCAGTGTGCCGCCAGTTTAAGGCAGGAAAAGAAACACCCACTACTAAAACTTATCAACTCGCTCAACCTATGATCACAAAAGATGGATAACATACCTGGAGCTAGCAGTAGAATGTTCCTATGATATAAATCAAGGCAGTAGCAAGTTAGGCAAATGTTTGTTGCTTGAAAACATTGGAAGAGCGATGGATCCAGAGATGTGAGAACAATTGGTCCCATCCAGTGCTGAAAAATGAAACAATCATTATAGTAACTGACATTCGATGAAAATAGTACTATAGGTTCTAAGGAAGGAACAACAAAATAAACATCTACAAAAGTTGTCTATGGACCTTGTTAGCATTTCTGCCGAATAGCCATGGGGCGTCAACCGGAATCCCGAGTCAGGCACGTCCTAGCCTTGTAAATGGCCTGTAAACCACTATATTAAGTATTTATATAAATTGATAATAAGTAAGCAACATCAAGCATGGCTTAAACAATCCAATAGAAAATGGTTGACATCGGTTGGAAATGATGCAAACGGTGATGTTCTAATCTTTAGAAAGACCAATGTATGGTGAATTCTAAGAAATTGTACATAATCAAAGAAATTAACATGTGATAGTCCCAATAAAACACTTAGAATTCACCAAATAGCCCAAAATGAATATGAAAAGCATTCCTTTTCCACATAGTGTGGTTGAGAACCAACAGTAACTGGGAACTGATCATCTTCTTGGAGTCAGACTCCAATTTGTATGGATATATACTGACCAAATGGATCTCCTTAGCTGCTTGAACGGTGAACTGCCACATGTGAGAGTTAGCGTTGTCAGCTCAATAAGCACGACCTGATATTGCGTTTCAGACCGGCCTCTCATATAGGGTATCTTGAATAATCTTCCGAATCCAATCAACATGCTTGCATACATTCTGTATGAAAGTATTCCTGGTCTTGCTAAGTCGGTTTATCTGCTTGTCTTCAAGAAAAGCACGCATGTTGTGTTATCTTGCTTGTTTAATAAACAAATGATGAGCTTACTGACATGCATTTCAGATAGTAAATATGTGAATCATGAACATTCTTGCATATTGTTAATCCAAAGTGCAACAAAAAGACATAAAAAACTAAATGGTTGGTCTGGCCTACCTTTAGGCTTTAGATATAACTGAACAGAGCAAATTCGCTAAGAACCAAATTATTAAACATCAGCAGGTCCATCCAGCCGGCGCTGTCGACGTCCAACGAAGTGCTACTGAAACCTTCTCCTACAAACCTGAAGCAAGCTGAAAAGATTAAAAGCATGTGTAGCTCCTTTTGAATGCCTAAATGCTTCAGTGCATACGTACATCTCAGCTCAGTCAATATTGTTTTGGGGCAGAAAGGGAAGACCCTAAGGAGATCTCAACGATCTCTTTAAACATAGCTTGTTATTGCCAAATATAATAATCTTTAGCTAAATTTAAAACCCAATGACTCATTTCCAAGACATCACCAAATCAAGCTATTCAAGATACTCTGGGCAAATACAAATAGGTGAGTAAATTTATGAAACCACGTATCTTAGGAGTAGGATCCTGTATATTTTTATCTTGCAAGTAGCATACATTTGATGGGCGAGCAGCCACTATTTCTTTCCGCTGCAATATCAAAAATATATGCATTAACAAACGACCATCTGAGGAATTAACTTCAAACGGCTAGCCATCACACGGTGACCTTGGATTTAATTATTAACACATAACACTACTTGAACTTGGATATAGCTCCTTCGTTAAGAAACAAAACTCTATACTACAATGTCATTTTTGTTTTACAACCATGATTTCCGTGTCAAACCCGAAGATGACATTACATTACCTGCCTAGCCAATGCTTCCATAGCCTCCTCCCTGAGTGGCCAGTTCTCACTCCTTTGGCTCTCGAGAGGCATGTACTGCTTCCGAATACATGTACCACTACAATAGATTTAATATACAACCAAGAAAGATTTATTTCTTTCTTGCCATTGGAATCCAATGGAAGTATAATCTATTTGAGATGCAGGAGGCAGTGTGGTTACGCTTTTTACCTCAACATGTACTTGTAGAAGACAAATCTGGGGCCAACCAGGAATCCATCAGAATACATGTCACCATCCACCCGAACGCCGATGTTTTCTTCCCTGCACTCCACCACCAACATCCATCAAGAAAAACACAAAACGGAGATGGGTGTACACATTAAATGACGTAGGACGAATGATGTCGCTAGAGCAAAGCCAACACTTGTTGGCTGCAGAACATCAAAAATCAAACGCCTACAGTTCAAGAAATTAAAGGCATCAACTGATTGCAAAACCAAAAGGCTCCAAAAACGATATCTAGAGCGTTTGGGAACCCCTCAGCTCCGAACTCTACACCTGGCACGGTGTTCTTAAGCTCACCTGGTGTGGCCTCCACACGCCGAACCAGCCAGCGGGATAACGCCTGGTGGTGGTGTTGGCGGCTCCTTCCGACAAAGTTGTTGAGGTAAAGGTGATTAAAAGCCATTCTGGTCGGTTCTAGTGACAGTAGACAGGCTGCAAAAATAATTGTACTGGAATTATATGAATGCATAGGAGTACTTATAGTATGACTGGGTATAGATATTTGGGTCAATGTATATGTTGATAGTAAGTCATAGGTTATTCATGCTTCTCTATTTCTCTGGGTACATTCATCAATAGACATAATTCTCTGTCTGCCTTCCTTTTGAGTATCTGCATAAGACAATTGATCAAACACATAAATTAAAAAATAGAAAAGTACCATGCAGCAAACAGAGAGTATCTGAGTGGAGCAAAAGAAACATGAGAAACATGACCAAGCAATCTAAATCAAGGGGCTCGACTCATACCAAAAATAAAATAATGGACATAGCCTGCAACAAGTCACAGCCATGTCACACATCAAACATGAAGCCAAATCAAAAGGGAAATGTTGGGAAACATGACCAAATCGACAACTATAACTACAAAACCAATTGGATCAGATGCTCACCACAACCGCATCAAATGTCGAAGCATCCATCTTGTGTTCCTCTCAGTTTGTGGCACGGTGCAATTTCTTGGGGCATTTTTTATAAGCCGCTAATCTGTAAAATATAGAATTCGAGGAGTGTCCCATGAAAACAAAAGTATTACTGCAGTTTTCAAGACTTAAATTGTGGGCTTATCATTTGGACAAGATGGAATTTTCTGAAGATTAGTTAAATCAAAGTTGTTTGTACTGTGTTTCTCAGAAAAAAATATAGGTTTCATTCAAATTTATATTGATTGAAAGGAAAAGGGTATACCATCCAGCTCAACAACAACATTCAGATGTAAAATCGCTTGAATTTTATGATTACTTACTTCAAGCTTGGTACACAGGTTGTGATATAACATTTGCATCCTGATTACCTGCATGTAAACAGAGCAAAAAATGATAAATCTTAATTGTGTAGGTACCCTATCAAATAAAGAGTTGCAATTTGGATGTAAAAAGAAGGAGCTACAATCTCCCTATTAGGACTTATGCACGAAAACGTTGCCCAAATAAAAACAACAGTGTGACCTACAAATAATCTCCTTGCCCATAGTATCAAAGAAGACCATCCTGTAGCAGACCCAGCACCTAACAAAATCGGTTAGATCCACATAGTTTAAGATATAGATCGGAGATTCAAGGTTGGTTGAGGATTCTAGGTAGAGAGATAGAGAAAGAGAGAAGGAGGAGATGTTTACCTATCAGCAGGCAAAATGTACGCCCAGACCTCTCAGCTTACACCACCAGCGACGGAAACAACTGTGCTTCCGGCAGGATGACGACGCAAGGTCGAGGTGGAGCTCAAGGCGGATCTCAGGAGCTCGAGGAGGAGCAGGTGAGATGGAGCTCCGGCCGCCGCTCCTCCGGCCGCCGCCCTCCACCTCCGGCCGCCGCCCCTCCGGCGCTGCTCCCCGCCGCCGGTCGCCGCCCTCCATCTCCCGGCCGCCGTCCCCGTGCGCCCGCCCGCCCCCGTGCGCCTCCCTGCCGCCGGCGCTCTCCCGCCCGCCCCAGCCATCTCCGCCGTCCGACGACACGCGGTTGTGGGGTGAGCGGCGGCCGAAGGCGAGCTCCCGGCCGCGGCCAAGGGCGGCGCCCCCATTCGTGCCGACACGGCGCTCGCATCCTAGGCGGCCCAGCGCCATCAAAGAGAGACGAGGGAGAGGGAAGAACGGGAGGAGAGAGGTGGGAGGCGGAGGTGCATCGAGGAGGAGGCGCAGCAGCCGCCGCCTCTCGCGAGGAAGAGGGAGAACGAAGGGGCGCGGGCGTGGGTGTGGCTGGGGCGCTCGTTTTGTCTCCTCGCACGACCGGGCCAGGCGGGCTTTACACGACCCATGGATAAAACGTGGGTTCGCGCGAGGGCGTCGCGCCCTGGACGGAACGGCCGGCCGAGATTGCGCCACGTTAGCTCGATCGGACGGCCGAAAATCCAAAGCGCTGTGAGAGCCCCATGGGTGTGCAACAATTATACCTTTAGATTTCAGTTTTGGTGAAATTCACAAAATTCCTAAACTTTGGTCAAGGTTTATAGCGAAACCTAACACACAGATATTGTTACAAGTGGCAGACAAATACAATATATTTTTGAATCGTCTGTATTTGGTATCATGGAATGTTGATCTTTTTTTTTTCTGTATACTTACTCAAATATTACGAAATTTGGCTTTGATAAAAAAGCAAATGTGCACTACAATCTACATTTAGGTATAAATAGACTACCCTTTTAACAACATGAGTACAAAACATTTTACTGGACTTATATACACGCACTCACACACTGACGTCGCATGGTTTGATTGTGGGTTGGAGGTACAAACTATAGCTGGGCATGGGCAGCCCGGCCCGGAAATTCCGGGCCGGGTCAGGCTTGCACTTCGGGCCAGGCTCGGGCTTGATTTTTGAGCTTGAATGTCAGGCCGGACCGGGCTCGGGCTTGCAGTTTTTGCGATTTAGGCAAGGTTCAGGCCGGGCTTGTCGGGCCGGGCTGGGTTTGGGCTCGATTTATAGGCCCGACGGTCGGGCCGGGCCGGGTTTTAGCTTCGGGCTTGGCCTGAAACCCGGCCCGGGCAGAGTTCTACCCAGGTGTAGAACAAACTTCCTCTAACTATCGAAATAGTGATTGGTTCTCTTTTACCACTATTGATTTCAATGAAAATGTTTCTCTATAAAAACCACGTGAGTTAGTTGTGCATTTATCTACCTGTTGACCCCCAAACATAATCGACAAGGAAATCCCGCAAAATCCGAGACGGTATTAGGAAAGGGTGGGGGCATAAGAGAGAGATGGAGAGAGGGAGTTTGAGGGGGAGGGGGTGGGGGGAGGAGGGACAAGAGAGCTTGGGCAAGGTTCAACCCTTGACCCATTTTATAATTGTTTTTTTTTGTTTAACCAATTGGAATATTTAAATAAAAATTGAATGACATCTAAAATACAAGGATTATTGTGACTATGTGTTGCATGGGAAATCCAATAATGCTTTCATGAAATTAATACCAATGTAGGATTTTTTTTAATAATTTAAGCACTCTTTTATGCAAAACCATCCATATTATATAGGCGGTTGTAAAAATAATATTAGTGTCTATTTGAACTTGTGTAGCATATTTTGTATTTTGCAATGAAGAACAATATACCTATGGTAGTTGGAAGATGGCAATGCAAGAATGATTTTTGCAAGATTAATGACCCTCCCTCCGATTCATATTACTTGCAGTTAGTACGGATCTATCTAGAACTAAAATATATTTAGGTACATCTATACTAGAGTCAACTAATATAGATCGGAGGGAGTAGCTTTTTCTTATCTAATCTTTCAGTATAGTTATGTTGATACTATCAAAAGGGAAATTCAATGATGGCTAGGGTAAGATATTTTTTAAGTGCTCGGAGTTATCCCAAAAGATTCCAGAAGCCTATCTATTGACTTCTGAGCCACGGAAAGTGTTGATGGAATTTACACCAATGTGTTTGAGTGTAGGTGTCTGACTCTTTTGAGTCGGTAGTTGGATGCTATAGAGAGTCGATTCACTGCGTTTGGTTATAGAGAGTCAGCAGTGGGCTTCTTATGTATGGTTCGGTTCTTCGGAGTGATTCTATCCGTACAAGACTAACTATCCATGAATTGCATCCTAGAATTGTTGACCATATAGTTTGGTGGTGGTGGTTGGTATCTCCGAGTTGTCTAGTTGGTACTTTTATTCGAGAGCCCGCAAGAAAGTGCGCGTCATTGTATTAAGCTGACAAGAAACGCCAAAGAATGGCTACAACATCACACATGCCTTTCGGCTTACAATGCACTCCTACAACAACGACAAGCTCCCCTTACCCAACCTCAACCCAAGAATGGCGAGAAGGCGGGGCACAGACTCTCCAGACCACGTCACAGCCAACGCCGCCCAACAATCAGCACAACACGACCAACAACCAAAAAGTTGCCCAGACCAACGAACCACTACATGCGTCTAGAAGATGAAGCGAGCGAGTGGCTGGGTGTGACTGAACTTGGGAATGAGCCGACTAGAGAGTGTTGGCGATGACGTACATATTGCGGCCCGGAGACTCACACCTTGAGCAGTAGCCAACACCTGCAAGACCACCACCTCCGAGTGCCACATTGGGACACCCCTCGCAGCCAAAGCAGCGCCTTCAAGAAGGAAAGTTACATGGCAGGGCCACCGCTGCCTGGTTTGACAGGCAGACCTAGGGTTTCCCCCAGCGTCGAGGGGAAGAACAACCAGGCCCAAGAACACACCTCCAAGGAGGAAAATGGCGCATGCAGGCGTCACTGTGGTCAGCATCAGACGCACCGCACCGGGGCCAAACACCGCCCCCCAGTGAGACGGAGACGAGCCAGAAGATGTCGGCATGAACCACTACCACGGGAAGCATCTACTAGCCGACGAAGGAGAACGAAGCCCACCAAAACCCACGGCGGCAGCCACCCAACATGAACCAGGAACGAGATCGAGATGGTCTGATCTAGGGAGTTAGGTCGCTGCCACCACCGGAGAAACTCCGGCCACCACCACCGCCGGAGGAGGACCACCCTAAGGCCGACCCTCCGCAGCGCCGGCACAGCAAGCCGCCTCACCCAAGTGTCACCACGCCTCCTCTGCTCCGCATCGCCGATCGTACCACCTCCGGTCCCCAACAGGGAGGCCTCCCTCCAAGCCGCCGCACTAAGAGACGAGAGGGCCTAGGTCCCCGCCGCCCCTTCAACCGGCGTTGCACGGCTTTGCCCGTCGGCCGCCTTGGGGGCTGACGAGGAGAGGGAGGAGGGGTGGCGTCGGTGATACGTCTCAAACGTATCTATAATTTCTTATGTTCCATGCTACTTTTATGACAATACTTGAATGTTTTATACATACTTTACAGCATTATTATACATTTTCCGGCACTAACCTATTAACAAGATGCCGAAGCGCCGTTGTTTTCTGCTGTTTTTGGTTTCAGAAATCCTAGTAAGGAAATATTCTCGAAATTGGACGAAATCAACGCCCAGGGTCCTATTTTTACACGAAGCTTCCAAGACCAAAAGGGAACGGGGGGCCACGAGGTGGCCCCACACCAGGGCGGCGCGGCCCAAGCCCTGGCCGCGCCGGCCTAGTGTGTGGGCCCTCGCGTCGCCCCTGACCTACCCTTCCGCCTACAAATAGCCTTCGTCGCGAAACCCCCTATACCGAGAGCCACGATACGGAAAACCTTCCGAGACGCCGCCGCCGAATCCCATCTCGGGGATTCAGGAGATCGCCTCCAGCACCCTGCCGGAAGGGGAATCATCACCGGAGGGGCTCTACATCATCATGCCCGCCTCCGGATTGATGCGTGAGTAGTTCATCCTTGGACTATGGGTCCATAGCAGTAGCTAGATGGTTGTCTTCTCCGCTTGTGCTATCATTGTTTAGATCTTGTGAGCTGCCTAACATGATCAAGATCATCTATTTGTAATGCTACATGTTGTGTTTGGCGGGATCCGATGAATATAGAATATTATGTTAAGTTGATTATCAATCTATCATATATGTGTTGTTTATGTTCTTGCATGCTCTCCGTTGCTAGTAGAGGCTCTGACCAAGTTGATACTTGTAACTCCAAGAGGGGGTAATTATGCTCGATAGTGGGTTCATGCCTCCATTTAATCTGGGTGACAGAAAGTTCTAAGGTTGTGGATGTGCTGTTGCTACTAGGGATAAAACATCGATGCTTTGTCTAAGGATATTTGTGTTGATTACATTACGCGCCATACTTAATGCAATTATCTATTGTTTACAACTTAATACCGGAAGGGGTTCGGATGATAACCTGAAGGTGGATTATTTAGGCATAGATGCATGCTGGATAGCGGTCTATGTACTTTGTCGTAATGCCCTGATTAAATCACATAGTAATCATCATTGATATGTATTGTATCTTTATTTGTCAATTGCCCGCCTGTAATTTGTTCACCCAGCATGTTAGTTATATGGCGAGTGCTTCCATAGACCCCCAACGTGAACGGTTATCTCGAGAAGAACACAAGGACGACCCAGATTACTCCGCGGCGAGGGGCGGGATCGTCTTTTCAAATTCGATTCGGGTATAGAAATGCCCGCTCCAAAACCCGCAGGACCCGTTAGCCGAGGGGGTACGCGTATCACCGCGAGAATACGTACGCGCCCGTACCTCTTCCGCGTACACGTACGCCCGTACCTCTTCCGCGTACACTACCGTCCGTTTCTCTTCCGCGTACACACGGGTCCACACAAGGGTCCACGCCCACGCGCACAGTCCAAAAGAGTCGCCTATTTTAACCCCACTCGGCCTCATCCCCTCCCCACCATCCCCATTTCTGGCAAAAAGCAGAGGAGAGCAAACCCTAACCCTAGTTCGACCAAAGCCTCTCTTTCCACTCCCATTTCTTAGTCCAAGCACAGATCCGGCCATGGACATGAACTTGGCCGCGGCTGCTGCTGGTTTGGACGGCGGAGAGGGAGCGGTTGCGGCTGCGGGGGCGGCTGCCGGAGCGGGAGCCGGAGCGGCAGCGGGAGCGGCAGCGGGAGCGGATGCGGGAGCGGCTGCGGGAGCGGTTGCGGGAGCGGGAGCGGCTGCGCCTGCTGGTGCGGTGGTGGATGGCGGAGCGGGACCGGCTGGTGCTGATCTGGGCGGCGGCGCTGATGCGGTGGCTGCTGCGGTGGCTGCTGCGGAGAGGGAGGCGGCGTACAAGGAAATCGACGCCTTGTACGAAGCCTGCCAGTACGTCCAGCCCTGCGAGGTAAAGCTCTGTCTCCCCTCTCAGATCTGGTAACCGCTGCTATGTCGATGTATTAGATGCGAGTGGATGCTATGTCGATCTGGTAACCGCTGCTGTGTCCGCGAGTTCGTCGAGCCCTGCGAGGTAGATCTACTCCCTCCGTCCACAAATAAGCGGATGCGCGTGGTTTTGAAGAGACCTTGATCTTTTTGTAAAAAAAAACCCTCATTCGTTCAATCATTTAGCTCTCCGGAGATTGCAGAAGCTTTGGCTGTTCGACAATCTCTGCTGATAACTAGACATAGGGGTTTTTCAAATGCGTGTTCGTCACTGATTGCTTGTCCTTGATCCAGCGACTAAACTCCACTGTGCATGATCGGTCTCAGGTGGGAATGTTGGTAATGGGCATCAACCTAATGCTGCAGACTATTCTGTTGCATCTTTTAGCATGTTAAACGCTCCAATTATGAATTAATCGGCACACATTTTAGCTAGATCCTGTAATCTAGCGTCTTTAGGTTTTATTTCCAATTATATGCTCCGACTTGCATCCGGAAGACCCTTTCTATTGATATGAGTTATTAATCAATAAAGTGTCGTATTCTGTCAAAAAAATTGCTCATTAATCAAGAAGATGCTTTAATTTAGGTGCTTATAAATGTTGTGCATGCTAGTAACCAATAAACAACATTAAGAAACCACATAACAAATAAGGCTACTTATTCTGGGCTTCAGTGAAGAACTATTTGTTCCAAAACACATAACAAATAAGGCATGCTTTCATTCAATTTGCTAATTAATCACATCCTATAATCACATAACAAACAAGCTGCTGATTGGTTAAAGCGGTTCAAAAGTGAAAGGTTTCTTTTTCTAACAATGTTTTGTAGAAATTGTCACGGCATGAAATGTATGTATAAATGAACTTTGGGAAAACAAAATTTACAAACAACGAATCATGGGGAAAAATTGGAATCTATGGGCAGAGCCAATTCGGTGCTGTGACCCTGATCCTGCAAAGCTAATAAGGAACACACATTTGTCTGTAGTACTATGATGGGAATTTTTACCTACCTCTCATATTATTGTTAGCTACCTCTCATTATTGGCGACCAATTGTAATAGTTCTATGTTCCACATGAAGTATGTTCCAGGTGAGGCATATCCAATGTCTCATCGGTTCTAATTTTCTTGTACGATTATTCCTCATGTGTTGTCTGTTTTGTTCAATGAAATGAATACTGTCCTTGTATTGGTTTACTGTCCTTCCATGTATATATGAAGCACATGACTAACTAATTTTATTTGCAGTACAACACAGATGATGACGTCGACGAGGACAACTTTGAGTCCTACGTGCAGAGGCAGGTCAAGGGTTTCGAGTCTCGGATTCTGAAGACAGTGCGTAGGGGAAGGCATGCTTGCCCCTTCTGTCCCTGCAAGGTGAAGGACGGCTTGCTGAATTCCCTTGAGATGCATGCTATGGACACTCGCCACAGCGCCCCCGAGTGGCAGGGCAAGGCAGACCACGAGGCACTTGCAAGGTTTCTGCTGGGTCCGCGCCTTCCCCGTTCCGGCAGGATCCTCAAGAGGCGTCGCAACATGTGAACCTACCATGCATGCCTCAGCCCGATGCCTCGCCGCCGTATATATGTTATGTCCCTTTGAGCTTATGTCTGTCTGGTTGTAATGGATAACTAAGAACTTTTAGGTTTAATGTGTGTATGTAGAACCTTAAGTTCTACTTATGGAATGTCTTAGTAGTAAGAACTTATTATATCTCCAGTGTTATGCATGAATGCCTTGTTTACATAAATGCTAGTTTTAACTGTTACGCATGAATGCCTTGTTTACATAAATGCTAATTATAACTGTTATGCATTAATGCCTTGTTTAGATAAATGCTAGTTATAACTGTTATGCATGAATGCCTTGTTTGTTATTCTTTTATCTAGATAAATGCTAGTTATAACTGTTATGCATGAATGCCTTGTTTGGTATTCTCATGCATAGATTGTTTTTCACATAGACTGCTCAGTCCCCGTAGCCAATCTTGTTCAATCCCTCGATAACAAAGTCATTGCCACGTAGAGATGTTAGCTAAAATCAACAAGTTTTATTAACATAGAAGCTACGGGTAAGAAAGCAGTAAAAAATAGTCACATATTGGTAGAATTGTGAACCCTTAACAAATAGTCACATATAAGCTTGAGGTAAAAAATAGTCACATATTTGTGTACTTGTGATTATTTCGACGTTGACTAAATAGACCATATCCCATTCTGTGTTAAGTCTCCTAGGGTTCTCACATGAAATAACCATGCACTCAGTTGGACTCACCCTGGCAACCCCATCCACATCCACATCCATCCACTTGATTTGGCATCCCCATCCACTTGATTTGCCCCAAAAGTGCATGGTTTTGGCCTAAAACCCTATATTTGGGGTGTCTGGGTGCAACTCACCATGGTCTACCCCATATTATTCATGTAGATGCAAAGGGTAGGAGTGTGGGGCATGCAATGGTGCATCCATGTGCCAAATGTGGCCTCACCCTGCCATCCCCAGCCACTTGATTTGCCCCAAAAATGCATGTTTTGGCCTAAAACCCTATACTTGGGGTGTTTGGGTGTAACTCACCATGGTCTATACCCCAGATTATTCATGTAGATTTCAACATTGTTTTGGCATTCTTATTTCAATTTCCACAAAGTAATACATAATTGGGAACGTGGTTTACACGAAGACATAATTAGGAACATGGTTTTCCCCAAACTAATACATAGTTTGAACCATGGTTGACACAAACAAAAAATATTGCAAAAAAACTAAACCTAACTAGGCCGTGCATCGAAGGTTTCATGTGTTCGCTGCCAAGAAAGAACACTCGAGGGCACACCTAGTCACCGAAACTGGAAAATCCAGCTGGTGACGGTGCCCCTGTTGGTTCTTGCGAGGAAGAACAGACAGAAACCTCGATGCACGTATTCGCTGCGAAGAAACAACACTCTTCATCAGTCGTCCTCCTCGTCGGTGTTGTCGCCGTGGTTGTCGTGCTTGTCCCGGCGGCAGCGCGTCTCGTCGAAGACCTTGACGCTCATGTCCCTGTCGCCAAAATAGGAGAACAGGAGGATGAAGCCGGGCGGTCGTCGCCGGCGACGTAGACGGCGAAGGAGTCAGGCAGCCTCTGGATGCCGCGTGGGTCGCCCTTGAGGACGAGGAGGAACTCGAACAGCACGGGCCCCTCAACGTCCATCTCCGGCGATGAAGCCGACGGTGTGGCAGGCGACGGCGAGCGTGCAGCTCTGCCGCGGCCACGACCACGACCGCGAGCTCGGCCTCCGCCTCTCCCACCCATGGCGTCGACTCTTGTTGAGATGGTGGCGGCTAGGGTTGGGCTAGGGTTTGTGTGTGAGAGGGACGATGACAGGCGGCCCTTTTTATAGGCCGGAGTGAGCCGCGGGAGCGGTGGCGCTCATTAACGCCGGCACGCAGTGCTAGGCGCGATAGTTGGATAATATTCCGAACATTTAATAAGCCTGTTTGTACTAAGCCCATTAACGTGGAGCACGGACGCGGGGAAGGAACACTCATGGCCCATCCAGCAGGGTTCTCTAGTTTTCTTTTGTTTTCTTTTTCAACTCGAATTTAACTGAAATTTAATTGCTTATTTTCACAGAAATTCAAAAATTGAAAAAACCTTCACACTTCGTCTTAGAATGGATACGAGAGTGTGTGCAAAAATTTCTGGAGCGTTTCTCGAAGGTCGAAAAATCCACATTCTTAAAAACGGAATCGTTTGGGTTACATCAAACCACTTTTTCTAAGCTAGTCGATTTTTCGACCTTCGAAAAAAAGTCCAGTTTTTTTTACCCAATATGTCACACGTTTTTGTGAACATAATCCGTTGGTTAAAACTTTTTTTGAATTTTTTGAATTTAACCAGGTTTGCTGCAGATTTATTGAAATCAAAACTAAAAAACTTATCAGTTAGGCCGAAAGACATGTAACGCGGTTTGTACTAAGCCCATTAACGTGGAGCATGGACGCGGGTAAGGAACACTCATGGCCCATCCATCAGGGTTCTCTAGTTTTCTTCTGTTTTTTTTGAACTCGAATTTAACTGAAATTTAATAGTTTATTTTCACGGAAATTCAAAAATTGAAAAAACCTTCACACTTCGTCTTACAATGGATACGAGAGTGTGTGCAAAAATTTCTGGAGCGTTTCTCGAAGGTCGAAAAATCCACATTCTTAGAAACGGAGTCGTTTGGGTTACATCAAACCACTTTTTCTAAGCTAGTCAATTTTTCGACCTACGAAATAAAATCCAGTTTTTTTTACCCAATATCTCACACGTTTTTGTGAATATAATCCGTTGGTTAAAACTTTTTTTGAATTTTTTGAATTTAACCAGATAATGTGCTGCAGACTTAAAAAAAATTAAAAAACTTTCAGTTAGGCCGTCAGACAGGGCCAATGCACGCGGGGAACACTTCGGGCTGGTAATAGGCCGATTTGTACTAGGCCCAATAACGTGCGACGTTGTGGATATTGGTCGCGGGAGGGAACTCATGGGCCATGGCTTTATCTGTCAACTTTTTTCGCCTGAATTTAACAGAAATTTAAAAGTTTATTATTACAAAAATTCAAATAAATAAAAAACTTCGCAAACGAATAACTTTTACCTAATTTTTTTTCTCTTTTTCATTTAAACACAGATGTGAACATTACACAAACGATTACATAGTTTAAAACAAGATTAGAACATTGCAAAATGAGAAAACCTAACTAGTGTTGTCCTCGGGTGTTGCCTGTGTTCGCTGCCAAGAAAGAACACTCCCAGGCACCCAGGCTGGAAACGTACACTAGTGGTTTTATTGGCTTGTGCCCATTTTCGCTGCAAAGAAAGAACACTCGAAAGTCTCTAACTGTCGGCGCTCGAGCTTGACTCACTGATGTGGTAGTGTCTGCGGCAGGATGTGCCGTCGAACACCTTGACGACCATGTCGCCATTCCCCTCGTACAAGAAGGTGAGCAGGCAGCCTGGCTCGAGATCGAGGTAGCGGGCGAACTTGTCCCAGCCGGTGTGCAGGTACATCTTGCCCTGCCCGTCGAACAATACCTCGACACGCCATCGACAAAAGTTGCAGCAGGCCTCCCGTAGCTGCAACTCGGCCGGCTCGACGCCATCGACGAACTCGGCGAACTTGTCCGGAAGCCGCTTGATGCCGAGAGGGTCATCGTCGATGCGTAGGGTGAAGCTGCCGGGGCTAGTTGTTGAGGATGGTCATGTTTTAGTTTCCATTAGTTTTAACATGTGTTTGTTATGTTTCCCACTATTTCCTATGTCATGTCGTGTGCTACTCGTTTGAATGTGCGAAAGGTTGAATTACTTTTCTATGTCATGTCGTGTGCTACTCGTTTGAATGTGCGAAAGGTTGAAAGTACATGAATAAACAAAGTACTTATCTCACTGTGCCACAAATAACCACAACCCCAAATAAGTTTACCCCCCAAAGTAAAAAAGTTCTACAGGTCTATGAGACCTTCTTCCGGACACAAATCCACCCTTGCATTACAAATAGTGGAAATAATATTTGATACTAAATGTTTTTCACGCACGAGCTTTCGCCGCGATATCTAGGACAGCCTTCTTCGTGTTCTCGAGCAGGTTTGATTGTGCCATTATAATTTCGGCAGCAGTCCTATTCCTGTTCTTGTTTATCGTTTCCTGCAACAATTATTATGTAGTTTAGAATTGCGGGAGATAAACATGTTTGTAACAAATATACTACAGATCAGAGGTAACCTGCGAAAATTCGGCCGTCAGTTCATCTCCATCCCAGTGCTCCATACATGCTAACAGGAAGAGTCCACATGAGTTCCTGCATATAGATCAGAGGAAAACTATCAGCAATAGGCATCAATAGTAATGGCATAAGATTAACGGTGTACTCACGTATCTCTTTGCTTTGGTATTGGATAGCTTTTAATTTCCCATTTCGAAACGTCTGGATACTTGTTGCTCATAAACTCATTGTTCGCAAACTCGATGTCCTTATAGATTTCTTCTCTCTGTGAAGCATAAAATTTAAGTACAGTGCACTGAGTACCAAGGTGGTCTTACATTCCGTGATCAAAAGTCATACCAGCAATTCCACAAATCGCTTGCTCTGATCAAGGCTCCATAACGAGTCTAGCACCTGAAATTCCTCCTTGTCACTATGCATGACGACGGTGACCCAGTGGCAACCGGAGATGTTAACCGAGAAATAAGCCTACCAAAAATACAGAGTTAGTAATTAATGCATTAATAGTTAATTTTGAAACCTCTCAGTTAATAATGTACAAGACATCATTACCTTGTTTGTGGCAAAATATTCCAGCTCGCATTTTGCGTAGCAACCTGACATCTCTGTAATATCCGTCGTGTCAAGTTTCTTACTTTTTTTCCAGTTCTTCCTATTAGGTTTACGTTCGACCATAGAATTTGCCCTCCATACAGGGCAAATTGTTCTATCCTTCAATTTTAATCTAAGATCACCCAAGTAACACTCAATGACCTGCATATAATTCAAACAGTTGATCACTCTGGAGCACATATGTATTCAAGCCTAGGTGAAATAAAAGAATGACATCGGTTGTTGGACTTACAGCACCGCACAGCCATCCACTGTCAAGGATAGGTTTAAGAAATTCAGCACTCGCCCTAGCCCCGTCTGCATTCTCGTACACAGTCTTACCAGATCGGCCCTTTTTTGTACTTTTCATTGTTATCCGAATATACTCGACAGCTGCGTCAATTATCTCCGGTGTCAGCTGATTTGATCCATCCGTGGCATATTCGTTGTTGAACAAAGCTTCAGGACCTATAGACAACCATAGTTAATTATGTGAACATGAATACTTGATATAGTGCAAAATATTTCACAAAATATACCTTTTCTGACTGCACGTCGAAGCCGTTTAGGACATTTGGAGGTCATCACAATGCTTGGGGAACTTAATTTGCGAGGAGGTTTGCGTCTGCGCTTCCCACAGACATCATCCTTTTTCTCCTCTTTTTTCCCATATACATCATCCTTTCTCTCCTCTTTTTTCGCACATACATCATCCTTTCTCTCCTCCTTCTTCCCACTTTGTATCGCTTTGCGGCAGATCGTGTTCAAGCTTTCAAATTCTTCTGAAGCATCTGGAAGAGTTAAATCAATAGGTCCCGAGCAGGACGATTCAGGAGTAGCCTTGTCGTCGATGATTATGGGCACTTCAGGAGTATCTCCGTGCTTAGGCGCCGGGGTCGTGTACCCAGCACTAGCAGTCTTCTTCTTGTCGGTGGGTGTCACGAAGTTCGAATCCTCCACCGGCTCACTCTTCTTACTTGCATCTTCCAATTCATCGTCATGTTGATCCTTAACGGAATTCAACCATGATGCACTGCCGTCTGACTTGGTAACGTCCATGTCCATGAAATCTTTAGGCGGAAGGCCGCCATGGCTAGGTGTGGAGGCCACTCCTTCCTTTTTGGCTTCCTCCTCCTGATCTTCGTCATCAGACATGTCAGCCTTGCCTGCTCTGTATGCAACTCCCTTCGAGTTAAGCATTTTTAGGAGTTTCTGCAAAACAAAATTCAGAAGGTAATTAATGACACGTTGTGTAGACATGCATTTCAGCAGATAGAAGCATACAAAAAATAGTCCATGTCACCTGAGCAGATGCGTCTGCACATTTCTCCATATTTTTTTCTATTGTTGTGTCTATGTGTTTGGTCAGTTTAGTCAGAACCTGCTCAAACATGACCTCCATTATTGAATCATCCACTGGACCTGGCGTGTTCATGCTAGAAGCTGCAGCTTTAGCTCTTTTACTTTGCTTCCTCTTTGATTTTGGAACAACGTCAGGTGTGTGGATCACCTCCCTTCTGTGCTTAGCAGATATGTCGTCGTCAATCTAGAAGGCATGCACATGAAATGATGATGTAAGTCCACATGAAATGATGAACATAATAGTACATGAGTAAGAGAAAACTTACCAAGCCTACTCCTCGTCCATCATTGTAATCCACGTTGTCTCTCTTTTTCGCTTCTTCTTCTGTCCAGTTCCTCATCAACGGCCTTGATGACGTTAATGGTGAACCAATTGGGCGCACTTTTTCATAGTAAATATACTGCAAATGTTGGCACAACAGTTATACACCTTTATAAATTGCTGGATTTTTTTAAGACAATGGACGTGGTGAGGAGAAATATACCTGCAGCAGGGCTAGGTTGCCGCATGGCCATCGCACCTTCTCATATTCACCTCCCAGTTTCTTTATATTGGTAATCAAAAAATCACGTGTGAAACGATTGAAGTTTAATTTTTTCAACCGCGACACGTACTTAACGATTGCCCAATACTCCAACGGAACTGTTTCCGTGGACGTTGGTGCAAGAACTGTACCAAGGGCCACAAGAGCAGCTCTGCGAAGGAAGTCATCGTCGGCTAATCCGCTCTTGATGGCGTCCGAGATCAATCCATCAATGCTGAGACTGCCGGTTAACTTGTTCAGAAAATGAGGTGGAATCTGATTTTCTGCAAATCTCCCATCCTCAAAAAGGATGGTGTCAATATCAAGCCCATCTGCAGATTTGTCCTTTAAACCAAAAATCTCCTCCACATCGACTCCTTTTATACTAATCGAGGGTTGATCTAATTGCAAGTTGAACTTCTCTGACTCTGGGTCAAATGCCTTAAACATGAGCCTAAGTATAGACGATCGTGGACTTATAGTCTTCATGTGAATCAAGCTTTGTAAATCTGCCTCGGCGAGTTTACATAGCTGAGCTGGTGTCATTCTTGTGACAAACCCCACCCAACGACCCACATCGCACACACCAATGTTCAACGTACTGTTCATAAAAACGAGTAGATAAATGTCAAAATTTGTGTGCAAGCATAATGCCATGCAACATAATTTTTAAAGTCATATGTATGTTACATATGAAAGGGATCTTTTCTTAGATGATTTGCGTTCAACAAAAAATTTGCACTAACAAGTGTTAAGATCTAAAATTCAAAGAACAATTGACATGGATTACTGCCTATGATCTCACCATAACCACAAAAGCTATGAGGGCATCATACGTAAGAAACATCCCAAACAAAGAACACGTACTGCATACAAGCAATAAGGCAATACCTCGATGTGTGCATGTCTTCTGAGCAGCTAGAGGAGGCTTCCTCGCCGATAAGGGATGGGGAGGGAGGCGGCGGTAGTCAGATCTCACGGCTGGCGGCGGCGTTGGGCGAGAGTGCTCGCGCCTAAAAAATGTGGAATATGAGCTTACCCTGCCAATCTTCGTGATTATCGTGCGTAAGTTATGGTAGTTTCCTTCATCGCACGAAGGACGTGGGGTAATTGCGCGCTCGGTGCGTTGACCATTAACGGATGGGCCATTAGGTTGGATTGCTTAGCCTTTTCTGAACTAATTATGTGCGGCCCAAGCCCACAAGATCAGGACGCTTTATTAGGAACGAACAAAGTAGAAACCCTACAGTTCCCCTTCAACGCCTCCATCTTGCAGAACGTCGTGCCGCCGGCAAAGTCATGTCTTCCTCGAGCTCGGCCACTATAATCCGCCACCCAAGTTATGGTCCCCTCCCAATGATCAAGTGCACGAGCTGCCGGTGGCGCGTCGTGGAGAGGAAAACAGCCTCCACAACGTCCAACGCCGGCGATTTCGTCAGGTGCAATAATCACAATGTAAGATGTTTTTAATGTTGTTCAATACCCGTCTATTGTCAACAGGATTAATGCCAAAATTATACGTATCTTTAATGTTCGTTATTTCTAGCCGGTTAGAGGAGGATGCAACTTCTGGTATTGGATTGAAAAGTACGCAGATCTACTCGTGAAGAAGGGTATTGTTCCAGCAAACTCACCTATGCTGATTCCCCTAGAAGGAGAAGTGGTTGAAGAAAACGGAGGAGATGGAGAACTACAGAAGCAAGTAGCACTAAACAAGGACATGAAGCACCTGAAGAAAACAATAGTAATAAAGCTGAACGAAATTGTGTCAATGCTTCAGATTATAGCGATACTTTTGGGTATTGTAATTGTACTCTTGGGTTTTAAGAACTAATAAAGGCTTTAGAAGTTGTGTACTCTTAGCAAGATATATTGCTACAAATTTTCTACTATGTTGTTTGTTTTTTTACTTAGTTTGTGGATCACATGATTAACCATGCATGTTTTCTGCGATTAACTGGCCAACACACTTCATCATTACTTAACAGGACCATGCATGTTTAAAAAAACACATCCACAACCACGACAGGGACACGATAGCTGCCTTACAAGACTTAGATAATAAAACACACATAAAAACTAGATAAACCCGAGTGACAACGCCGTCATATCATCCTCCTTGCCTCCTCCTTGGAAGGCTCACTCGTCGTCCTCCGGCATGATGTAGGGGAGGCAGTGCATGTTGCCCGCTGTGGGGAAGATGGCGTAGAAGTTGGTGAAGATGTTGTAGTTGGTGAATGCGATGAACTCGCACCCGCACCAAAACACCCGCCCGAGCAGATGGTGAGCGTCCAACCTGTTTGCGAAAGTTACGAAGAGGCCGATGACGTGTCCGGAGTTGCCGTCGTAGTACTTCTCAAGCTCGAACATGCTTGGCGAGCCAGGAGGGAGGTGGCGGTAGCCGGAAGAGAGGAAGAATGAAGCTAGCTCCGTTGGGCCCCTCCACCTCGATATGGCCCACACGCGCAGCTGGTTCTCGCAGACGACTCCGGCCGGGTACTGTCTCTCCGGCATGGTTGCGGGGCGGCGGAACGTAGGGCCGTTGAACTGCATTGTGGCGATCCCCTTGAGATGTGGCGTGTCTTGGATTTGGAGACGGTGAGATGGGAAGGGAGCTGGCTTGGATGAGTGTGAGACAGAGTGAGCACAATGGTGGCGTTAAATAGGCGTGGATGGGTGAGGTGCGGGGGCTTGTGAGCTGCTTTCGTGTTAACCACTAACTGCACACTGAAACGCAGGACGACATCCGAAGCGGCGCACGGTTTTAAGTGTGTCAATTAATTCGGCGCGTGGATATAGAACTGCGCGTGTGAACCCAAACCTTTTTCAGCGTGACGGAAAAATCGGACCAACCGACACGCCCGCGTGGAGCTGTTACCACTGCCATGCGACACATCTGCACGCCGCGTTTCAGCGTTTCTGCAGCAGCGCATGCATGGCAGGCCTAGACGGGCTCGTTCGACGATGGCTAGACAGGCCTACACGCGCGAGCCAGCCCATCGGGTATTTCACCGTGTCCTGCCAAACCGCGAGACGCTGAAAGAAAAAAAACGCCAGCCAATCACGTCGCCAAATCGTCGCTTTCGCGGATAGCCCGCGGATTCCTTCTAGAAGACCGATCCAACGGATGCAATTCAGCACCGTATCGTTAGATGGACGGTCGAAGTTTTTCAGACCTCTCTCATGTTTTAGCAGAGGACTGTGCTAATCAACTAAATGTTTTGTTTTGGTTCAAAAAAAAACTAATCACCATGGTCTACCCCATATTATTCATGTAGATTCCAAGGGTAGGAGTGTGGGGCATGCAATGGTGCACCCATGTGCCAAGTGTGGCCTCACACTGGCATCCCCACCCACTTGGTTTGCCCCAAAAGTGCATGTTATGGCCTAAAATCTGGGTTAACCCTGTATTTGGGGTGTCCGTGTGCCATTCAGAGTAATTTATCATCATATCATCAAGAAGTTTTGTAGCCGCCCCCAAAGTAATGGACATAAAGGTACCTCCAGCAGCTGAATCCAATAAATTCCGCGAAGAAAAATTTAGTCCTGCATAGAAGGTTTGGATGATCATCCAAGTAGTCAGTCCATGGGTTGGGCAATTCTTTACCAAAGTTTTCATTCTCTCCCATGCTTGAGCAACATGTTCAGTATCTAATTGCTTAAAATTCATTATGCTACTTCTCAAAGATATAATTTTAGCGGGAGGATAATATCTACCAATAAAAGCATCCTTGCATTTAGTCCATGAATCAATACTATTCTTAGGCAAAGATAGCAACCAATCTTTAGCTCTTCCTCTTAATGAGAAAGGAAACACTTTCAATTTAATAATATCACCATCTACATCCTTATACTTTTGCATTTCACAAAGTTCAACAAAATTATTGAGATGGGCAGCAGCATCATCAGAACTAGCACCAGAAAATTGATCTCTCATGACAAGATTTAGTAAAGCAGGTTTAATTTCAAAGAATTCTGCTGTAGTAGCAGGTGGAGCAATAGGTGTGCATAGGAAATCATTATTATTTGCATTTGTGAAGTCGCACAACTTAGTATTTTCAGGAGTATTCATTTTAGCAAAGGTAAATAAAACAAACTAGATAAAGTAAATGCAAGTAACTAATTTTTTGTGTTTTTGATATAGTGAGCAAGACAGTAAATAAAGTAAAACTAGCAACTAATTTTTTTGTATTTTGATTTAGTGCAGCAAACAAAGTAGTAAATAAAATAAAGCAAGACAAAAACAAAGTAAAGAGATTGAGAAGTGGAGACTCCCCTTGCAGCGTGTCTTGATCTCCCCGGCAACGGCGCGAAATTTATGCTTGATGCGCGTAGATGTACACGTCCGTTGGGAACCCCAAGAGGAAGGTATGATGCGTATAGAAGCAAGTTTCCCTCAGTATGAAACCAAGGTTTAATCGAACCAGTAGGAGCCAAGAAGCACTTTGAAGGTTGATGGTCGCGAAATGTGATGCGGCGCAACACCAGGGATTTCGGCGCCAACGCGGAACCTGCACAACACAACCCAAGTACTTTGTCCCAACGAAACAGTGAGGTTGTCAATCTCACCGGCTTGCTGTAACAAAGGATTAAACGTATCGAGTGGAAGATGTTTGCAAAGAAAACAGTAAAAGTATTGCAGTAGATTGTATGCTATGTAAAGAATAGGACCGGGGTCCACAGTTCACTAGAGGTGTCTCTCCCATAAGATAAAAGCATGTTGGGTGAACAAATTACAGTCGGGCAATTGACAAATAGAGAAAGGCATAACAATGCATATACATGATATGATAAATATAGTGAGATTTAATTGGGCATTACGACAAAGTACATAGACCGCCATCCAACTGCATCTATGCCTAAAAAGTCCACCTTCAGGTTATCATCCGAACCCCATTCAGTATTAAGTTGCTAACAGACAATTGCATTAAGTATGGTGCGTAATGTAATCGACAACTACATCCTTAGACATAGAATCAATGTTTTATCCCTAGTGGCAACAGCACATCACAACCTTAGAACTTTCTGTCACTGTCCCAGGTGTCAATGAAGGCATGAACCCACTATCGAGCATAAATACTCCCTCTTGGAGTTAAGAGTAAAAACTTGGCCAGAGCCTCTACTAATAACGGAGAGCATGCAAGATCATAAACAACACATAAACAATAGATTGATAATCACCATAATCATAGTACTCTCTATCCCGGATCCCGACAAACACAACATATAGAATTACAGATAGATGATCTTGATCATGTTAGGCAGCTCACAAGATCCAACAATGAAGCACAACAAGGAGAAGACGACCATCTAGCTACTGCTATGGACCCATGGTCCAGGGGTGAACTACTCACTCATCACTCCGGAGGCGACCATGGCGGTGTAGAGTCCTCCGGGAGATGAATCCCCTCTCCGGTGCCGGAGGCGATCTCCTGAATCCCGAGATGGGATTCGCGGCGGCGGCGTCTCTAGAAGGTTTTCCGTATCGTGGCTCTCGGTACTGGGGGTTTCGCGACGGAGACTTTAAGTAGGCGGAAGGGCAACGCGGGGGCCACACGAGGTGCCCAGGGGGTAGGGCCGCGGCCCCCTGGGCCGCGCCGCCTGTCCCTGGCTGCCTCGTGGCCCCACTTCGTTATCTCTTCGGTCTTCTGGAAGCTTCGTGCAAAAATAGGACCCTGGGCGAAAGTTTCGTCCAATTCCGAGAATATTTCCTTACTAGGATTTCTGAAACCAAAAACAGCAGAAAACAAGAATGGCTCTTCGGCATCTTGTTAATAGGTTAGTTCCAGAAAATGCATAAATATGACATATAATATGCATAAAACATGTAGGTATCATCAATAAAGTAGCATGGAACATAAGAAATTATCGATACGTTGGAGACGTATCAGCATCCCCAAGCTTAGTTCTGCTCGTCCCGAGCAGGTAAAACGATAACAAAGATAATTTCTGAAGTGACATGCCATCATAATCTTGATCATACTATTTGTAAACATATGTAATGAATGCAGCGATCAAAACAAAAGTAATGACATGAGTAAACAAGTGAATCATATGACAAATACTTTTCATGAATAGTACTTCAAGACAAGCATCAATAAGTCTTGCATAAGAGTTAACTCATAAAGCAATAAATCAAAGTAAAGGTGTTGAAGCAACACAAAGGAAGATTAAGTTTCAGCGGTTGCTTTCAACTTATAACATGTATATCTCATGGATATTGTCAACATAAAGTAATATAACGAGTGCAATATGCAAGTATGTAGGAATCAATGCACAGTTCACACAAGTGTTTGCTTCTTAAGGTGGAAGGAGATAGGTAAACTGACTCAACAATAAAGTAAAAAGAATGGTCCTTCAAAGAGGAAAGCATCGATTGCTGTATTTGTGCTAGAGCTTTTATTTTGAAAACATGAAACAATTTTGTCAACGGTAGTAATAAAGCATATGAGTTATGTAAATTATATCTTACAAGTTGCAAGCCTCATGCATAGTATACTAATAGTGTCCGCACCTCGTCCTACTTAACTTGGACTACCGGATCTTTGCATGCCATGTTTCAACCAAGTGTCACAAAGGGGTACCTCCATGCCGCATGTACAAAGGTCTAAGGAGAATGCTCGCATTTTGGATTTCTCGCTTTTGATTATTCTCAACTTAGACATCCATACCGGGACAACATGGACAACAGATAATGGACTCCTCTTAAATGCATAAGCATGTAGCAATGATTATTATTATCATATGAGATTGAGGATATATGTCCAAAACTGAAACTTCCACCATGATTCATGGCTTTAGTTAGCGGCCCAATGTTCTTCTCTAACAATTTGTATGCTCCAACCACTAAAATGATAGATCCTTCAGACAAGACGGACATGCATAGCAACTCACATGATATTCAACAATAGTTGATGGCGTTCCCCAGAAGCATGGTTATTGCACAACAAGCAACTTAATAAAATATAAAGTGCATAAGTACATATACAATACTACGATAGTTTTTAAGGCTATTTTGTCCCATGAGCTATATATTGCAAAGTTAAATGATGGAATTTTAAAGGTAGCACTCAAGCAATTTACTTTGGAATGGCGGAGAAATACCATGTAGTAGGTAGGTATGGTGGACACAAATGGCATAGTAGTTGGCTCAAGGATTTTGGATGCATGAGAAGTATTCCCTCTCGATACAAGGTTTAGGCTAGCAAGGTTATTTGAAGCAAACTCAAGGATGAACAAGTGCAGCAAAACTCACATAAAAGACACATTGTAAACATTATAAGACTCTACACCGTCTTCCTTGTTGTTCAAAACTCAATACTAGATATTATCTAGACCTTAGAGAGACCAAATATGCAAATCAAATTTTAGCAAGCTCTATGTATTTCTTCATTAATGGGTGCAAAGCATATGATGCAAGAGCTTAAACATGAGCACAACAATTGCAAAGTATCACATTATCCAAGACATTTTAGAATTACTACATGTAGCATTTTCCAATTCCAACCATATAACAATTTAACGAAGAAGAAACTTCGCCATGAACATTATGAGTAAAGCCTAAGGACACATGTGTCCATATGCAACAGCGGAGCGTGTCTCTCTCCCACAAAGTGAATGCTAGGATCCATCTTATTCAAACAAAAACAAAAACAAAAACAAACCGATGCTCCAAGTAAAGAACACAAGATGTGATTGAATAAAAATATAGTTTCAGGGGAGGAACCTGATGATGTTGTCGATGAAGAAGGGGATGCCTTGGGCATCCCCAAGCTTAGACGCTTGAGTCTTCTTAAAATATGCAGGGGTGAACCACGGGGTCATCCCCAAGCTTAGAGCTTTCACTCCTCTTGATCATAGTATATCATTCTCCTCTCTTGACCCTTGAAAACTTCCTTCACACCAAACTTCAAGCAAACTCATTAGAGGGTTAGTGCACAATTAATAATTCACACATTCAGAGGTGACACAATCATTCTTTTCACTTCTGGACATTGCATAATGCTACTGGACATTAGTGGATCAAAGAAATAAATCCAACATAGCAAAAGAGGCAATGCGAAATAAAAGGCAGAATCTGTCAAAAACAGAACAGTCCGTAAAGACGAATTTAAAGCTGGCACCAGACTTGCTCAAATGGAAAAACTCAAAACTAATGAAAGTTGCGTACATATCTGAGGATCACGCTCGTAAATTGGCAGATTTTTTCGAATTTTCTACAGAGAACTGTGACCAGATTCGTGACAGACAGCAATGCTGTTTCTGCGCAGCGATCCCAAATATAACATCAACTTTGACATAGAAACTTTACTTGGCACAAAAACATGATAAGGAGAGGTTGCTACAGTAGTAAACAACTTCCAAGACTCAACAAAACAAAAATTGCTGTAGGTAAAATCATGGGTTGTCTCCCATAAGCGCTTTTCTTTAACGCCTTTCAGCTAGGCGCAGAAAGTGCAAATCAAGTAACATCGAGAGTAGAAGCATCAACATCATAATTTGTTCTAATAATAGAATCAAAAGGCAACTTCATTCTCTTTCTAGGGAAGTGTTCCATACCTTTCTTGAGAGGAAATTGATATTTAATATTACCTTCCCTCATATCAATAACAGCACCAACAGTTCGAAGAAAAGGTCTTCCCAACACAATAGGACAAGATGCATTGCATTCGATATCCAAGACAACAAAATCAACGGGGACAAGGTTATTGTTAACCGTAATGTGCACATTATCAATCCTCCCCAAAGGTTTCTTTTTAACATTATCGGCAAGATTAACATCCAAGTAACAATTCTTCAATGGTGGCAAGTCAAGCATATCATAAATCTTTTTAGGCATAACAGAAATACTTGCACCAAGATCACATAAAGCATTACATTCAAAGTCATTGAATTTCATTTTAATGATGGGCTCCCAACCATCTTCTAACTTTCTAGGAATAGAAGTTTCAAGTTTTAGTTTCTCTTCTCTAGCTTTTATGAGAGCATTTGTAATATGTTTCGTAAAGGCTAAATTTATAGCACTAGCATTAGAACTTTTAGCAAGTTTTTGTAAGAACTTTATAACTTCAGAGATGTGGCAATCATCAAAATCTAAATCATTATGAGCTACAGCAATGGGATCATTGTTCCCAAGGTTGGAAAAAATTTCAGCAGTTTTATCACAAGCAGTTTCAGCAGTTTTAGCAATTTCAGGCAGTTTTGTACGCTTTGCACTAGGAGTAGAAACATTGCCAACACCAATTATTTTACCATTGATAGTAGGAGGTGCAGCAACATGTGAAGAATTAGCATTACTAGTGGTGGTAATAGTCCAAACTTTAGCTACATTATTCTCTTTAGCTAGTTTTTCATTTTCTTCTCTATCCCACCTAGCACGCAATTCAGCCATTAATCTTATATTCTCATTAATTCTAACTTGGATGGCATTTGCTGTAGTAGTAATCTTATTATCAATATCATTATTAGGCATAACTTTCAATTTTAAAAGATTAACATCAGAGGCAAGTCTATCAACTCTAGAAGCAATAATATCAATTTTATCAAGCTTTTCCTCAACAGATTTGTTAAAAGCAGTTTGTGTACTAATAAATTCTTTAAGCATAGCTTCAAGACCAGAGGGTACACTCCTATTATTGTTGTAAGAATTCCCATAAGAATTACCATAACCATTACCATTAGCAGAAGGATATGGCCTATAGTTATTACCAGAGTTGTTCCTATAAGCATTGTTGTTGAAATTATTATTTTTAATGAAATTCACATCAACATTTTCTTCTTGAGCAACCAATGAAGCTAAAGGAACATTATTTGGATCAACATTAGATCTACCATTCACAAGCATAGACATAATCACATCAATCTTATCACTCAAGGAAGAGGTTTCTTCAACAGAATTTACCTTCTTACCTTGTGGAGCTCTTTCCGTGTGCCATTCAGAGTAATTTATCATCATATCATCAAGAAGTTTTGTAGCCGCCCCCAAAGTAATGGACATAAAGGTACCTCCAGCAGCTGAATCCAATAAATTCCGCGAAGAAAAATTTAGTCCTGCATAGAAGGTTTGGATGATCATCCAAGTAGTCAGTCCATGGGTTGGGCAATTCTTTACCAAAGTTTTCATTCTCTCCCATGCTTGAGCAACATGTTCAGTATCTAATTGCTTAAAATTCATTATGCTACTTCTCAAAGATATAATTTTAGCGGGAGGATAATATCTACCAATAAAAGCATCCTTGCATTTAGTCCATGAATCAATACTATTCTTAGGCAAAGATAGCAACCAATCTTTAGCTCTTCCTCTTAATGAGAAAGGAAACACTTTCAATTTAATAATATCACCATCTACATCCTTATACTTTTGCATTTCACAAAGTTCAACAAAATTATTGAGATGGGCAGCAGCATCATCAGAACTAGCACCAGAAAATTGATCTCTCATGACAAGATTTAGTAAAGCAGGTTTAATTTCAAAGAATTCTGCTGTAGTAGCAGGTGGAGCAATAGGTGTGCATAGGAAATCATTATTATTTGCATTTGTGAAGTCACACAACTTAGTATTTTCAGGAGTATTCATTTTAGCAAAGGTAAATAAAACAAACTAGATAAAGTAAATGCAAGTAACTAATTTTTTGTGTTTTTGATATAGTGAGCAAGACAGTAAATAAAGTAAAACTAGCAACTAATTTTTTTGTATTTTGATTTAGTGCAACAAACAAAGTAGTAAATAAAATAAAGCAAGACAAAAACAAAGTAAAGAGATTGAGAAGTGGAGACTCCCCTTGCAGCGTGTCTTGATCTCCCGGCAACGGCGCCAGAAATTTATGCTTGATGCGCGTAGATGTACACGTCCGTTGGGAACCCCAAGAGGAAGGTATGATGCGTATAGAAGCAAGTTTCCCTCAGTATGAAACCAAGGTTTAATCGAACCAGGAGCCAAGAAGCACGTTGAAGATTGATGGTCGCGAAATGTGATGCGGCGCAACACCAGGGATTCCGGCGCCAACGCGGAACTGCACAACACAACCCAAGTACTTTGTCCCAACGAAACAGTGAGGTTGTCAATCTCACCGGCTTGCTGTAACAAAGGATTAAACGTATCGAGTGGAATATGTTTGCAAAGAAAACAGTAAACAAGTATTGCAGTAGATTGTATGCTATGTAAAGAATAGGACCGGGGTCCACAGTTCACTAGAGGTGTCTCTCCCATAAGATAAAAGCATGTTGGGTGAACAAATTACAGTCGGGCAATTGACAAATAGAGAAAGGCATAACAATGCATATACATGATATGATAAATATAGTGAGATTTAATTGGGCATTACGACAAAGTACATAGACCGCCATCCAACTGCATCTATGCCTAAAAAGTCCACCTTCAGGTTATCATCCGAACCCCATTCAGTATTAAGTTGCTAAGCAACAGACAATTGCATTAAGTATGGTGCGTAATGTAATCGACAACTACATCCTTAGACATAGAATCAATGTTTTATCCCTAGTGGCAACAGCACATCACAACCTTAGAACTTTCTGTCACTGTCCCAGGTGTCAATGAAGGCATGAACCCACTATCGAGCATAAATACTCCCTCTTGGAGTTAAGAGTAAAAACTTGGCCAGAGCCTCTACTAATAACGGAGAGCATGCAATATCATAAACAACACATAAACAATAGATTGATAATCACCATAATCATAGTACTCTCTATCCATCGGATCCCGACAAACACAACATATAGTATTACAGATAGATGATCTTGATCATGTTAGGCAGCTCACAAGATCCAACAATGAAGCACAACAAGGAGAAGACGACCATCTAGCTACTGCTATGGACCCATGGTCCAGGGGTGAACTACTCACTCATCACTCCGGAGGCGACCATGGCGGTGTAGAGTCCTCCCGGAGATGAATCCCCTCTCCGGCAGGGTGCCGGAGGCGATCTCTGAATCCCCCGAGATGGGATTCGCGGCGGCGGCGTCTCTGGAAGGTTTTCCGTATCGTGGCTCTCGGTGGGGGTTTCGCGACGGAGACTTTAAGTAGGCGGAAGGGCAACGCGGGGGCCACACGAGGTGCCCAGGGCGCGCGGCCAGGGCCTGGGCCGCGCCGCCCGTCCCCGGCTGCCTCGTGGCCCCACTTCGTTATCTCTTCGGTCTTCTGGAAGCTTCGTGCAAAAATAGGACCCTGGGCGAAAGTTTCGTCCAATTCCGAGAATATTTCCTTACTAGGATTTCTGAAACCAAAAACAGAGAAAACAGAACTGGCTCTTCGGCATCTTGTTAATAGGTTAGTTCCAGAAAATGCATAAATATGACATATAATATGCATAAAACATGTAGGTATCATCAATAAAGTAGCATGGAACATAAGAAATTATTGATACGTTGGAGACGTATCACTCACCATGGTCTACCCCATATTATTCATGTAGATTCCAAGGGTAGCAGTGTGGGGCATGCAATGGTGCACCCATGTGCCAAGTGTGGCCTCACCCTGGCATCCCCACCCACCTGGTTTGCCCCAAAAGTGCATGATTTGGCCTAAAACCCTATATTTGGGGTGTCTGGGTGCAACTCACCATGGTCTATGATACGTCTCCAACGTATCGATAATTTCTTATGTTCCATGCTACTTTATTGATGATACCTACATGTTTTATGCACACTTTATGTCATATTCGTGCATTTTCTGGAACTAACCTATTAACAAGATCTTCTGCTGTTTTTGGTTTCAGAAATCCTAGTAACGAAATATTCTCGGAATCGGACGAAATCACCGCCAGGTTCCTATTTTTCCCGGAAGCTTCCAGATCACCGAAGAGGGGCCAGAGATGGGCCAGGGGGGCCCCACACCACACCTGGGCGTAGGCCAGGGCCTGGCCGCGCCACCTGGTGGTGAGGGCACCCTGGTGCCCCTCCTAGGCTCCCCTTTCGCCTATTTAAAGGTCCTGACCTAAAAACCCCGACGGAGGAAGCCACGGTACGCGAAACCTTCCAGAGCCGCCGCCATCGCGAAGCCAAGATCTGGGGGACAGGAGTCTCTGTTCCGGCACGGACGGGGAAGTGCCCCCGGAAGGCTTCTCCATCGACACCGCTGCCATCTCCACCGCCATCTTCATCAACGCTGCTGCTCCCATGAGGAGGGAGTAGTTCTCCATCGAGGGCTGTACCGGTAGCTATGTGGTTCATCTCTCTCCTATGTACTTCAATACAATAATCTCATGAGCTGCCTTAC
Source organism: Lolium multiflorum (assembly GCA_030979885.1). NCBI lineage: Eukaryota > Viridiplantae > Streptophyta > Magnoliopsida > Poales > Poaceae > Lolium > Lolium multiflorum. The sequence continues at coordinate 24,590,089 of CM061752.1, read as the reverse complement.
ATGATTGAGATTCATATGAGTTTTGTATCACTATTCATCTATGTGCTACTCTAGTGATGTTATTAAAGTACTCTATTCCTCCTCCACGTGTGTAAAGGTGACAGTGTGTGCACCGTGTGAGTACTTGGCGTAGGCTATGATTGTGATCTCTTGTAGATTGCGAAGTTAACTATTGCTATGATAGTATTGATGTGTATTATTCCTCCTACATAAGCGTGAAGGTGACAGTGTGCATGCTATGTTAGTACTTGGTTTAGTCGTATCGATCTTTCTTGCACTCTAAGGTTATTTAAATATGAACATCTAATTGTGGAGCTTGTTAACTCCGGCATTGAGGGTTCGTGTAATCCTACGCAATGTGTTCATCATCCAACAAGAGAGTGTAGAGTATGCATTTATCTATTCTGTTATGTGATCAATGTTGAGAGTGTCCACTAGTGAAAGTCTAATCCCTAGGCCTTGTTCCTAAATACTGCTATCACTGCTTGTTACTGTTTTATCGTTACTACTGCGTTACTACTGCATGTTTACTTCCCGCAATATTACTACCATCAACTGCACGCCAGCAAGCTATTTTCTGGCGCCGTACTACTGCTCATATTCATTCATACCACTTTTATTTCACTATCTCTTCGCCGAACTAGTGCACCTATTAGGTGTGTTGGGGACACAAGAGACTTCTTGCTTTGTGGTTGCAGGGTTGCATGAGAGGGATATCTTTGACCTCTTCCTCCCTGAGTTCGATAAACCTTGGGTAATCCACTTAAGGGAAACTTGCTGCTGTTCTACAAACCTCTGCTCTTGGAGGCCCAACACTGTCTACAAGAATAGAAGCACCCGTAGACATCAAGCACTTTTCTGGCGCCGTTGCCGGGGAGGAAAGGTAAAAGGCACTCATACTTCGGTTCCAGGTAACAGTACTTTTCTGGCACCATTGTGTGTGTGCTCGAAGCTATTTCCTTTAGACTCTGCAATTACGACATTTGGTTTCTTGTTTACACTAGTTAGGCATAATGGACAACAAAGAGCTTTTTATTCTATTTCCTGATTTAAGACATGGATGGTTTGATGCGAAAATTAAAAAACCCATGGAACATATTAATATGAATGCTTTGAACACTATTGTTGCTAATGATATGGAAAATTCTAAGCTTGGGGAAGCTGGTTTTGATGAGCATGATATTTTTAGTCCCCCAAGCATTGAGGAGAAAATTTACTTTGATGATACTTTGCCTCCCATTTATGATGATTATAATGATAGTAGTCTTTTGTTACCACCTGTTATGGAGGATAAATTTGATTATGATTACAATATACCTCCTATATTTGATAGCTACTTTGTTGAATTTGCTCCCACTACAATTAATAAGAATGACTATGCTTATGTTGGGAGTAGTAATTATTTTATGCATGAGACTCATGATAAGAATGCTTTATGTGATAGTTATATTGTTGAGTTTGCTCATGATGCTACTGAAAGTTATTATGAGAGAGGAAAATATGGTTGTAGAAATTTTCATGTTACTAAAATGCCTCTCTATGTGCTGAAATTTTTGAAGCTACACTTGTTTTATCTTCCTATGCTTGTTACTTTGCTCTTCATGAACTTGTTTATTTACAAGATTCCTATGCATAGGAAGCATGTTAGACTTAAATGTGTTTTGAATTTGCCTCTTGATGCTCTCTTTTGCTTCAACTTCTATTTCTTGCGAGTGCATCATTAAAACTGCTGAGCCCATCTTAATGGCTATAAAGAAAGAACTTCTTGGGAGATAACCCATGTGTTTTTTTACTACAGTACTTTGTTTTATATTTGTGTCTTGGAAGTTGTTTACTACTGTAGCAACCTCTCCTTATCATGTTTTTGTGCCAAGTAAAGTTTCTATGTCAAAGTTGATGTTATATTTGGGATCGCTGCGCAGAAACAGCATTGCTGTCTGTCACGAATCTGGGCACAGCCTCTGTAGAAAATTCGAAAACATCTGCCAATTTACGAGCGTGATCCTCAGATATGTACGCAACTTTTATTAGTTTTGAGTTTTTCCGTTTGAGCAAGTCTGGTGCCAGCTTTAAATTCGTCTTTACGGACTGTTCTGTTTTTGACAGATTCTGCCTTTTATTTCGCATTGCCTCTTTTGCTATGTTGGATTTATTTCTTTGATCCATTAATGTCCAGTAGCTTTATGCAATGTCCAGAAGTGTAAAGAATGTTTGTGTCACCTCTGAACATGTGAATTATTAATTGTGCACTAACCCTCTAATGAGTTTGCTTCAAATAACCTTTCTAGCCTAAACCTTGTATCGAGAGGGAATACTTCTCATGCATCCAAAATCCTTGAGCCAACTACTATGCCATTTGTGTCCACCATACCTACCTACTACATGGTATTTCTCCGCCATTCCAAAGTAAATTTCTTGAGTGCTACCTTTAAAATTCCATCATTCACCTTTGCAATATATAGCTCATGGGACAAAATAGCCTTAAAAACTATCGTAGTATTGAATATGTACTTATGCACTTTATCTTTTATTAAGTTGCTTGTTGTGCGATAACCATGCTTCTGGGGAACGCCATCAACTATTGTTGAATATCATGTGAGTTGCTATGCATGTCCGTCTTGTCTGAAGGATCTATCATTTTAGTGGTTGGAGCATGCAAAATTGTTAGAGAAGAACATTGGGCCGCTAACTAAAGCCATGAACCATGGTGGAAGTTTCAGTTTGGACATATATCCTCAATCTCATATGAGAATAATAATCATTGCTACATGCTTATGCATTTAAGAGGAGTCCATTATCTGTTGTCCATGTTGTCCCGGTATGGATGTCTAAGTTGAGAATAATCAAAAGCGAGAAATCCAAAATGCGAGCATTCTCCTTAGACCTTTGTACAGGCGGCATGGAGGTACCCCTTTGTGACACTTGGTTGAAACATGGCATGCAAAGATCCGGTAGTCCAAGCTAAGTAGGACGAGGTGCGGACACTATTAGTATACTATGCATGAGGCTTGCAACTTGTAAGATATAATTTACATAACTCATATGCTTTATTACTACCGTTGACAAAATTGTTTCATGTTTTCAAAATAAAAGCTCTAGCACAAATACAGCAATCGATGCTTTCCTCTTTGAAGGACCTTTCTTTTACTTTTATTGTTGAGTCAGTTTACCTATCTCCCTCCACCTTAAGAAGCAAACACTTGTGTGAACTGTGCATTGATTCCTACATACTTGCATATTGCACTTGTTATATTACTTTATGTTGACAATATCCATGAGATATACATGTTATAAGTTGAAAGCAACCGCTGAAACTTAATCTTCCTTTGTGTTGCTTCAACACCTTTACTTTGATTTATTGCTTTATGAGTTAACTCTTATGCAAGACTTATTGATGCTTGTCTTGAAGTACTATTCATGAAAAGTCTTTGCTATATGATTCACTTGTTTACTCATGTCATTACATTTGTTTTGATTGCTGCATTCATTACATATGTTTACAAATAGTATGATCAAGATTATGACGGCATGTCACTTCAGAAATTATCTTTCACTACAAGAAAAGTTCTGATAGACAACGTCCCAAAATCGTCAACTAAGGGGCATTTTTCGTCGCCTATGGGCCTAACCCGACGATATGGGTTCTGTTGTCGAAACTGCGTCAGGCAAAGTCCAACGACGATTTTTTCGGTCCGTCGCGCTTGGGCGCCCTTCCGCCACGGAAAATCGGACCGTTGCGGAAGTGTTTTCGGGAGCCCGTTGACTGCTGACGTCATGCAAACTGACACGTGGCAGACGCCGTTAACTGCCGTTAACGGCGTTAACCGGCTGAAACCCCGTGGTAGATGGTAGGCCCACACGAGGCCTGCCACGTCTTAAGCGGGCCGGGCCAGATGACATAGTTTGACCGGTCAACTATATAGCTGGGCTGGTCCATTAGTTACGTGGGCCGGGCCTAACCTCTAAGGTTGACTGGTCAAAACTTAAATGGGCCGGCCCATTTAACATGTGGGGTCCACCTTACAGCAACTGGGCCGGCCCAAGAAGCAAGTGGGGCCAAAAACAGGTGGGTCCCACTTTCCGTTAAAAGGCCGGCCCATAGTGTGTGGGGTCCACCGTATAGCAAGTGGGCCGGCCCAACAAGCTAGTGGGCCGTGCCAAAAACACAGTGGGTCCCACTTTCCAGCATGTGGTCGGCCCATTTAGTATGTGGGGTCCTCCATATAGCAAGTGGGCCGGCCCAACAAGATAGTGGGCCGGCCAAAAACACAGTGGGTCCCACCTTCCTGTTAAAGGGCCGGCCCATTTAGTATGTGGGGTCCATCATATAGCAAGTGGGCTGGCCCACCAAGATAGTGGGCCGGGCCAAAACACAGGTGGGTCCCACATTCCTGTTAATGGGCCGGCCCATTTGATATGTGGGGTCCACCATATAGCAAGTGGGCTGGCCCGACAAGATAGTGGGCCGGGCCAAAAGCAAAGGTGGGCCCCACTTTCCTGTTAAAGGGCCGGCCCAATGAGTATGTGGGGTCCACCATATAGCAAGTGGGCCGGCCCAACAAGATAGTGGGCCGGTCCAAAAACACATGTGGGTCCCACTTTCATTTTAAAGGGCCGGCCCATTTAGTATGTGGGGTCCACCACAAAAGCAAATGGGCGGCCCAACTAATTAGTGGGCCGGCCCAGTTGTGGGTGGGGTCCTTGATGGCGTGTAACTCACACGTTCGTTGGGAACCCCAAGAGGAAGGTATGATGCACACAGTAGCAAGTTTTCCCTCAGAAAGAAACCAAGGTTTAATCGAACCAGTAGGAGCCAAGAAGCACGTTGAAGGTTGATGGTAGCGAAATGTGATGCGGCGCAACACCAGGTATTCCGGCGCCAACGCGGAACCTGCACAACACAACCCAAGTACTTTGTCCCAACGAAACAGTGAGGTTGTCAATCTCACCGGCTTGCTGTAACAAAGGATTAAGCGTATCGAGTGGAAGATGTTTGCAAAGAAAATAGTAAAACACAATTGCAGTAGATTGTATGCTATGTAAAGAATAGGACCGGGGTCCACAGTTCACTAGAGGTGTCTCTCCCATAAGATAAAAGCATGTTGGGTGAACAAATTACAGTCGGGCAATTGACAAATAGAGAAAGGCATAACAATGCATATACATGATATGATAAATATAGTGAGATTTAATTGGGCATTACGACAAAGTACATAGACCGCCATCCAACTGCATCTATGCCTAAAAAGTCCACCTTCAGGTTATCATCCGAACCCCATTCAGTATTAAGTTGCTAAGCAACAGACAATTGCATTAAGTATGGTGCGTAATGTAATCAACAACTACATCCTTAGACATAGCATCAATGTTTTATCCCTAGTGGCAACAGCACATCCACAACCTTAGAACTTTCTGTCACTGTCCCAGATTTAATGGAGGCATGAACCCACTATCGAGCATAAATACTCCCTCTTGGAGTTAAGAGTAAAAACTTGGCCAGAGCCTCTACTAATAACGGAGAGCATGCAAGATCATAAACAACACATAAACAATAGATTGATAATCACCATAATCATAGTACTCTCTATCCATCGGATCCCGACAAACACAACATATAGAATTACAGATAGATGATCTTGATCATGTTAGGCAGCTCACAAGATCCAACAATGAAGCACAACAAGGAGAAGACGACCATCTAGCTACTGCTATGGACCCATGGTCCAGGGGTGAACTACTCACTCATCACTCCGGAGGCGACCATGGCGGTGTAGAGTCCTCCGGGAGATGAATCCCCTCTCCGGCAGGGTGCCGGAGGCGATCTCCTGAATCCCCCGAGATGGGATTCGCGGCGGCGGCGTCTCGAAGGTTTTCCGTATCGTGGCTCTCGGACTGGGGGTTTCGCGACGGAGGCTTTAAGTAGGCGGAGGGTCAACGCGGGGGCCACACGAGGGGCCCAGGGGGTAGGTCGGCGCGGCCAAGGTGGGCCGCGCCGCCTAGCCTCTGGCTGCCTCGTGGCCCCACTTCGTTATCTCTTCGGTCTTCTGGAAGCTTCGTGCAAAAATAGGACCCTGGGCGAAAGTTTCGTCCAATTCCGAGAATATTTCTTTACTAGGATTTCTGAAACCAAAAACAGCAGAAAACAGCAACTGGCTCTTCGGCATCTTGTTAATAGGTTAGTTCCAAAATGCATAAATATGACATATAATGTGCATAAAACATGTAGGTATCATCAATAAAGTAGCATGGAACATAAGAAATTATCGATACGTTGGAGACGTATCAGTCCTCCTTAAAGTAAGTGGGCCAGCCCAATTATAGTGTGGGGTCCACCGTAAATCAAATGGGCTGGCCCAATAAGTAAGTGGGCCAGCCCGTTTAGTTGCTGTTTATATGCCGGCATAATATGCGCTTTGGGATTTTGCGGGCAGGCACATATGTGATTTAGCTTAATTGGGCCGTTTAAGGGATGGGAATTCGTGATTTAGATACTGAGAATATTTACGCAGCATTGATTTCTGTCGGATAGCCTCACTTACCACAAGCACCAAAGAAAAAATGCGCGAAAGAACTATAAAAACTAACTAAATATTACATCAGCTGCAAGGCATTGAAAAAATATTACAGAACCCAGAGAAATTGAATGGTAATTAAACCTAGCAATACAATGAAGCGATCCGGCAATCTTTTAAGTTGTCCATGCAGCACCTATATCTGAAACAAAGACATTACAAGTTAAGACAGCAACAATGGAAAGGCAAAGACACTACAATATTGTTTGCCAAAGAATTTGGAACTCATCATTTCGTCGTTATAACAAGATCATTGTAATGCGCACAATAAGCAAACAAAGAGTGCATGCCGCATACCAACAGCCAATATAACAGAGCATGTTAGAATGAAACAGCAGACTTACTACTGTCGAGTCCCATGCAAACCAACATGTTCAGGGAGTACAAAATTGGCATGAACAACATAGTAGCAGGCTATAAATTTTGTAACAACGACTGAGCAAGATGAAGTTATGATGGCTACATCTACAGAGCAGGGAATGTAAACCAAAAATAGAAGTTACGATGGCAAAAGCTAAAGAGGAGGGAATGTGAACCAACATGTGCCAAGTGCAATTACTTCATTTTGGCCGTGAACTAAATAATACTCCTGAACTTATAGTGAAGGGGATGCAAATCAAGATGTTTCGGGATATAAACTTGTAATGAGCAACACATAGAGGATAGTTAATGCTGGAGCTTAGGATGGACCAGATACAGAATATAGTGGGATCACCTGTGAACTTGTATAAGAGGGAATGCAAACCAATATGTTCAGCTTTCCATATGTGAGCGTCATGCCAAGTCAGAGAAACAAGTCAATAATGCAGCTTTTGAAGAACAAGATGGCACGCAAAATTATTATCTAGTAGTATGACAAGTTTATTTGTACTACAGGCTAGATAGCAGAGTGATAGCATGCCAAACTAAGTCCTTACTTTGTTAGCTTACAATGAACTAGATACAAAACAATGGCATCACCTGTAGTACAGGGAATGCAAGCCAACATGTTCATGGAGTAAAAAATTGGCACAAACAACATAGTAGCAGGCCATAATTTTTGTAACAACGACTGAGCAAGATAAAGTTATGATGGCTAGATCTACAGAGCAGGGAATGTAAACCAAATATAGAAGTTACGATGCCAAAAGCTATAGAGCAGGGAATGCGAACCAACATGTGCAATTACTTAAAATTGGCCATGAACTAAATAATAGCAGGATGTTACTATAATACCTATAATTTTTGTAACAACGACTGAGCAAGATAGAAGTTATGATGGCTACATCTACAGAGCAGGGAATGCAAACCAAAATGTTCAATCGCTTAAAGTTAGCAATGAAGTAGAAAATAGCAACGTGTTACGGTCATAGCTAGGAATGAACTAAAAGAGCTTCAGACAAACAAGAATCTGAACCCAGAACATGGCGCTAAAACAAGGGACTTACATTAGGAGAAGCACTCTGTGGGAGTCACAGCAGATCTTCCTGGGGTTGATAGATCCGGTGATGAAGTACGCTACATGTGCTACTTGGGGTTGGAGAGACGGCCATTACACTTCATGGTTACTCATCTCATCTGCAAAAACGTAACGGCGCGTCGTTAGCACAAACAGGTTCCCCCAAGATTAAACAAGAACTTGCAGGCAAGCAATAGAAAAGCGACAGTAGAAGAGTTTAGATCATGCACTGCGCCGGTGAAGCAGATCCGGTTCATGCACAGCGGTGTCGGTGAGCAAGATCCGATGCGGTGGACGACGGATCCGGCGAAGCGGCTCCGGCGGGGTGGACGATACCGCAGCTGAAGCGACTGCGGTAGACTGCTGGATGAGCATATGGTTTCGAGGTTCGGCGGGGATGATCCGGTCCGGTTGATGACGGCGTCGATGAAGCGGCTCCGGCAGGCAGCCGGATGACGAGGATCGCGAGGCCTCGGGTAGGCCAGGGAAGTCCGGCGGGGATGTTCCGGTGCGGTGGTCGTGGAGGTGGGAGAGAGGGACTTGGGAAGTTCCGGTGGGTGGTCTGAGGGAAATGAATTTTTTTGGGAGGGTTTCCGGGCTAGGGAGGTGGTGATCCAAAAAATGACGGGCAGACCCCCCCACCAACCGACTTTGCTGCCATCTCCACAGGGGTAGAATGGGAATTTGGAAGCGTGTGAAATTTTTGTATTTTGTGGGCGGGAAGTTTTGCCGCTATGAGATTTTGAATTTGGCCACCGTCCAAGTATAATGATAAAAAATTGTGAGACCGTACTAGTACCTCTGTTCAAGGCCGAGTGCAAAATCAAATCATCATCACGTTGAAAATTTGTTACCAACTTACCATGATCATGATCTACCTCTGAAAATGGGCGCATCCACTAAAACTTGCAAAGTATAATGATACAAATTTGTGAGACCGTACTAGTACTTATGTTCAAGGTCGAGTGCAACATCAAATCATCATTACATTGAAAAGTGTGTTACCATGATCACGATCTATCTCTGAATTTGGCGCATCCGCTAAATCTCGCAAAGTATAATGATAAAAAAATTGTGAGACTGTACTAGTACTTCTGTTCAAGTTCGAGTGCAACATCAAATCATCATCACGTTGAAAATTTGTTACCATGATCATGATCTATCTCTGAATTTGGCGCATCTGCTAAATCTTGCAAAGTATAATGATAAAGAAATTGTAAGACAGTAGTAGTACTTCTGTTCAAGGTCGAATGCAACATCAAATCATCATCACGTTGAAAATTTGTTACCATGATCCTCTGAAAATGGGCGCATCCGCTAAAAGTTGCAAAGTATAATGATACAAAATTGTGAGACCGTACTAGTACTTATGTTCAAGGTCTAGTGCAACATCAAATCATCATTACATTGAAAATTGTGTTACCATGATCATGATCTATCTCTGAATTTGGCGCATCCGCTAAATCTCGCAAAGTATAATGATAAAAAAATTGTGAGACTGTACTAGTACTTATGTTCAAGGCCGAGTGCATGATCAAATCATCATCATGTTGAAATTTGTTACAACGATCATGACATATCTCTAAAATTGGCGCATCCGCTAAATCTTGCACGTGGCGCATCTCGGTGCGGAGCAACAAGCCGGTGCTATCAAGGTTGAGGCGTCGGTAGCGTCATCGGGCTCTCCTCTTTTGATAGATCTTCTACATGGCGTGGCGCACCGCCCACCGAGAAGCAGTCACATGTGAGATCGAGGTGGAGACGTCGCCGGCATCCTCGAGGCGCGACCGCCCTTCTACGAGCCAGAGTCGACTCAAGGTATGAATCCATGCGCTGTCGCGTCCCTTCTGCATATGAAGTGGGATGCCTTAGATTTATTGTTCTTCTCTTACGATTATTTCTAGCCGGACATGTGTGCTCTTTCTCTGAATATATTGCTTGAAAAGCTAACCAAGTTACTTAAATTCACTTCGTTCTTAATCTTGCGTGCTAATTTTGTTATTTTTGCTGACAGTGGTGCGCGCAAGGAAATTTATTTCTGGGTGTGCTGAGCTGTTAGGCCTAAGTCGAAATCCTCAGCTAAACAAGGCCTCAGCTTAACACATAAAAAGGTGTTCAATCTCGCCCACAATGTCCTCTTCTTTCCTCTTCCTTTATTGGAACTTGTTTTGCAGACAAGGAAAGTGGCACGTGTAATGTGAGTAAAACCCTCTTAGCCAAAATCAGCTACGAGCAAGATTTTATGTATTGTAGATTCCCCAATTGACTCTCATCCCCAATGTAGTCTTTTTTATGTCAGTATAGACTTCTTTACTGGATGTATATACTATCGTACATGGCATGCATTTGCCTAATGAGGAGCATTGTATTGCCATTCTAGCCAACCTGATCGATCTGTCAAGCTTCATGCACGAGATGCCATGTTTAATTTACTCCCTCGCTCCGATCCATATTTCTTGGTGTAAAATGAATGTGAATCGGAGGGAGTACTCTTCTTAGATAGTACTATACCAGTTCAAAAAAAAGTACTGTACTACTACATCACAAATGCATCAAAAGAGTACTACATCACAAGACCACCACGGTTGTACTAGTAGAGTTTAATGCTTAACTTCCAAAGGGAATAAGATTACACATATGAACTTTAAACAGGCGCTGTCCGATGTCTGCTTGTTTGGGAGCACAACATAAATAATACTACCCCCGTCCATACATAAGTGACTAAACTTTGTCTGAAGATGGTTTCATCTATATATGTTTTTAGTGTGTAGATACATCCGTATCTTGAAGGAAAAAGGTGAGCCGCTAACTTTTTGAATAGAGTGAGTAATACAATTCGGATAAACAATGGTGTAGTAAAACAAATACTCCTGCCCATCATAAAACAAAACACAGACTGACTCAAATATATGTACAGATCACAAAAAAGGTTTCATCAGAACCCGAACATATACATGCAGAGATGACCGTTTGATCACATAAAACAAAGGTTTCGTGGCATATTTATGCCCCCAAAACAAGCAGACGTAGGACAGCGCCAACGTACTAGCAGCTAGCACTATGGAGCTGCAGTACAAACAAATGGTGCAGCGACATTTCCACCAGAACGAAAACTAAAAGACATCAGACCAAACAAAAGCTGGGCTATCACTTCTTGCCCAAACAAGCCTTGCTCCTTCATATGCGACTTCCTTTTCTCTTATGGATGTTGAACTTTGAATTAGATGGGTTCCTGACAGCGCGTTCTTTTTCGTGTCCTTGATGTTGCACTCTGGATCAGGTCGGTTACTGTCAGGAAATGAACAAATTGATCAGCAAAAGTCATATGTAAATGAATGCAAAGGTTACATATGAATGACTAACCCGGTCTAACTGAGTAGGGATGTAAAGTGCACCAACGTCTAGCAGAATTGTACTTTCTCCACTGCCAGTTGCTCATATCTAATTGGAATACTCCCTCCTTTGCCCGTACAACCAGCTCATTTTTGTCCTCAAATACGCAGAGTAACCTTACTGCATGTTTCCAATTGTATGGAAATGATGTGTCAAGGCCAAAAAAAGTATCCAATTCAAAATTTATATGACATGTCCATGACTCGTGATCGCCTGTTGATGATCTTGTACTGGCCCATGTTTGTAGGGTGAAGTCTCTTATAACAGCAAGGGCAACATCTCCATTATGTCCCTTGAAGATGTGAATGTTAAGCATGAATATATCATGCGTCTCATGAGGGCACTGAATATATTTCAGAGCCTTCTTTGCATGGTCAAGCTCAATGATATATCTAGACTTCGTTGGCCAGTACAAAATACCCCCTATGAGAGTTGCCGGTCTACGGTCAATCTCTGACAGCATCGGAGTTGATCGAGCTAGAAACTCCCATTCTTTTGAATCTGGTGAGTAGATATGAGCCTGTGCATCGTAACGTTTAGTTGTTATCCAAACAACCGAGAACTTGCCACAATGTGTAAACGGTTCAGAGTTGTTTCTCGAACAGAGAATTGAGCCGCTGCTTTCAATTGTGTGATTGCGCCACAATGGTGGTTCTGGTATCGCTGTGAGAACTTGCCTAATTGGATCCCAGACTGATATATACGCACTGGATACATTAGAATGGAGTAGCACCATACCATCGCGGCATCCCAGGACATAGATTTTGGGACCGTTCACTTGAGACGGGATTGCCAGCATCTTCAAGATGGCCGGGTGAAGATCATGCTCTGTGATGAATCGATTGTCCTCGGAGTTGTTGGTGAAAAACCCTAGCAACGGGTTTCCTCCGTTGTGTGACACAGTTAGCTTTCTGAAATAATTGCTTCCCATACATTGCCTCCATGCTTTCTTGGTGCCTGATGCAGCTAGTAAGCAGGTTGGATGGGGAGGAAGCCTGACAAGAATCTGAGAGACTACATCTCCAGGCAGATCGTTGATTGTTGTGGGTGTCCTTCGACTGAAGCTGGTAGGATTATGCAAATCGCACGATGCATCGTCAAAATTATGTAAACAGCACACTGCATCATCTATTTTTTAAAACAAAATGCAACATCTAATTTGACTAAGCAGCAAAATGCATCATCTAATTCATCATCAAAGTTTCCTAAACTGCATGGTGCATCAGCAAAATCAAAATAGTGTAAACAGCACAATGCATCAGCAAAATCAAAATAATGTAAACAGGACAATGCATCAGCAAAATCAAAATAATGTGAACAGCACAATGCATCAGCAAAATCAAAATATTGTAAACAGGACAATGCAATTGTAATCCTGTTGCATAATCAATGAAGCCCTTAATTTGCAAAAAAAAAACACCACAAAAATAGGACGCACCAACGGAAGGCAATCTCGCATATACAGTAATAATTGCTAACGTGTCAACACGATTGGAGGAAAAAGAGACCTCTACAGGACCCAAAACGCTGTGGTAACATCAGATGGGGTTAGCTTTGATATAGGTAATAAAATGTAAACAGCACAATACATCATCTAAGTTGACAGCAAAATTCTTCATCGAAATTTCCCACACTGTTCAAGGAATCAGAAAAATTACCTAAAAGGCTAAAAGAGCAAAATGCATCATCAGAGTAAAATATATGTAAACGGTACAATGCATCATCCAACTTTTGGCTAAACAGCAGAGAGCATTAGCTAGGTTGACAGAAAAAAAAAAAAAAAAAACCATGAAAAATTCCTGAAGAGGTGAGTGCATCAGAAAAATTACTACCTAAAAAGCATAATGAATCACCCAAATTACAAAAGAAGCAGAATGCATCATCAAAAATACAAAAACATCTCAATGCATCATCACGTCTGGTTTGGGCAAAAAACCCAATCCACCAGATCTAACCTCATTGCAGTTGGGGAAGGTAGAACTTACAAAGGGGTTGACGAGTCACGATCAAATGCAACAAGCGCCGCCTTAGATGAAGTCACCATCCAAGCTCTCGACGCGTTCAAAGCAGCCAGCTTCGAAGCCTCCGACGGTTCTCCCGGCTGCGCCGCCAAAACTCTCGAAGCACGCGCCAAGACTTTCCAACAAAATGCAGCTTCGATACGAGCATTTGCCAGCGCCACAGCGCCCGGGCCCGTCCTAGCCACCGCCTTCGCCTTTGCCTCCGCATCCGCATCCGCATCCGCTTTACATGTCTCCGCCGATGCATGCAGAGCATCCGTCTCCGCTTTCCATGTATCCGCCGACGCAGTGTAGGCATCGAGCGACGCCGTTTTCATTTCCTAGAAAACCCAGTAAGTTACTCACATTGCAATCCCCAAATTAAGGTTATATCGAACACAATGACCGATGAACCTCTGTACTCGCCGGAGGTTGGAGATGTACATACCTGCGAAGATCGGTCCGGTGGTGCTTGACGGTGGTGCGTCGGGGACGGGGGAGAACTCGGCGGGGAGAATGGTGGCGCGGCCCAAGACGGCGGCGCGGAGAGGGGCGACGGTGCGGTCATCGAACCTCGGCAGACAGTATTTTGTATATATATATATGAGAAGAAGAATAAAGTCTGGTCGAATGAGGCAGCGCGACCGGCAGAGTACAACCGAAGGCTACTAGTGCTACCTTGGAGTATTGTAGTAATACTATAACATAATAAAAATAATGGCCTTGTTTAAACCACTCTTGTCAGTGTGGCATCGCGTCCAAATTTAATGCATTCTGTGGAAATCGGAATAATGCTGTAAAAACTCTCATACTAGTGTGGTATATAGCATGCACCGACACTTTTCAACAAAATGTCGTCTCCATTTCATAGGAGACTGCTTGCACACTGGGATACGATGCTGACATGACGAAGGGCGCAGAAGTATTTTGGAGTATTTCATTCGAGCAGATCGGGGCGACGGTGCGTCTTTGGAGGGAATACCGTGTGGTGTGTCTTTGGAGGGAATACCGTACGTACTTAGGAGTATTTCATTCGAGCAGACTGCTTGCACACTGGGATACGATGCTGACATGACGAAGGGCGCAGAAGTTTGCGAAAATGGTTGTACTACCATCCGACCATTAGTATAATCATTGCGCGATAGCTTACACGAGAAGGAAAAGAGCCGAACAGCTGTGGATAATAAAAGCATTTGGCTCTTCGAGGATCCTTCTTCTACTACCTTCTCAAAGGAGTACTACTATTGTAATCTTTTTTTTGTTTTTCTGGGACCTTCGGGTCCCTTCCCCGTTGAAAAGTGAAGTGTTTCGAATACATTCATATGCCTATGTTTCTATTTTTACAAGCAAATAAATAACAAAGGATGACTCAATGCACAAGTTGATCTCATTTTGAAATTTTTTAAAACTTCTTCTATTGTATTCAAATTTGATTAGAAGGAGTCGATCGATTGTACATGCCAATCGTATAGCTTGGTGGGTGGATTGGCATTTGAAGTTTGGTCATTGTGTTCTTGTTTGTTACCACCCTCGCAAGGCACGTCCAAGTATTTCCTGTCAGAATTTATGGCATGTATGTAGTTAAATAACCTACATTATTTCAATTATGAGTTTAATTACTAGGCAAAAGCTTAAAAATCCATATATAGTTGCAGATTAAGATGAACAAATCCTTGAACCTATATCTACAAAATTGATGGCACTAACACATCCTACCAAGCGGAAAGCATGTCTACCCTACTGCTTCCAAAAGGTGGAATTATGACAATAATGTGCAACTGTTAAAATTTGGTAGCCCTCCTTCACAATTAACACACATCTAGCCATTTTTGTACAGTAATAAAAAAGGGAAATCATTCTTTCATGCATGCATATAATTGTTAGAATCTCTTGTTTGTGAAGTTGCTTAAAATACGATCTCTTCCAAACTTGAGGTCATATGATAACTAAAAAGTTTTGTATGGCGGGATTTTGCATCAAAGTACATGCGCACAATACTCACTTGTGGGCAGAAAGCCAAACAAACTCATATTACTAGGTTTGTATTAATTTGTTCAAGAAATTTCACCATCACACATGATTTTGTGCTTGCGTTAATTTTACTTTAAAAACTTCTTCCAAATTCAAATTTTCTTCAAACATGCCAACGGTACATGTCTACCAATTAATAATTAAGGGTACACCACACGTACTGCCTCGTAGGGTACATAAAAATTTACTATATTTTATGGCATGTACTAATTTCACATAATCTACAACTCAATGTTGAGTTTAATGATCAGCCCAGAACTAGAAAACAAATATACATATAGTTGCAAATTAACCTAGAAAAGCTCTAGTATCCTTTAAAACCCTAGAAAATGGACATGCATGCATGCATCCTACTCATAATAATTAATTAAGGTCTCGATCTCTATACTGCTCACGAAGTTTGGAATTCTGGCAAATATGCAACTTGTTTCATTAATTTACCATGGCGAGATAGATGCATGCACATCGATCACTTAAAAAATATAAAGTTTGTAAAGGATTTGGCATCCATATATGCTCACCGGATATATAGATAAGGCCAAGCAAACACATCGAATATTTCTGAAGAAATGTTTTTGCTAGAACCTTCAAATTTTTAGATTTACATCACACACAAAGAACACACCTTTAATTTCGCCAGGTTTGTGCACTAATAAAGTACTCCTACAGTACTAGAAATTGGATTGTTCTACTCCGGAGTGATATGCTCACCGGAGTATTTTTGGATCTTAGCTGGAGCGGCGTTTGGCGGTTGCTGATACGTCTCCAACGTATCGATAATTTCTTATGTTCCATGCTACTTTATTGATGATACCTACATGTTTTATGCACATTATATGTCATATTTATGCATTTTCTGGAACTAACCTATTAACAAGATGCCGAAGAGCCAGTTGCTGTTTTCTGCTGTTTTTGGTTTCAGAAATCCTAGTAAAGAAATATTCTCGGAATTGGACGAAACTTTCGCCCAGGGTCCTATTTTTGCACGAAGCTTCCGAAGACCGAAGACCTAACGAAGTGGGGCCACGAGAGGCCAGGCCGGCGCGGCCCAGGCCCTGGCCGCGCCGACCTATCCCTGGGCCCCTCGTGTGGCCCCTCGCGTTGACCTTCCGCCTACTTAAAGCTCCCGTCGCGAAACCCCCAGACCGAGAGCCACGATACGGAAAACCTTAGAGCCGCCGCCGCGAATCCCATCTCGGGGGATTCTGGAGATCGCCTCCGGCACCCTGCCGGAGAGGGGATTCATCTCCCGGAGGACTCTTCATCGCCATGATCGCCTCCGGAGTGATGAGTGAGTAGTTCACCCCTGGACCATGGGTCCATAGCAGTAGCTAGATGGTCGTCTTCTCCTTGTTGTGCTTCATTGTTGGATCTTGTGAGCTGCCTAACATGATCAAGATCATCTATATGTAATTCTATATGTTGTGTTTGTCGGGATCCGATGGATAGAGAGTACTATGATTATGGTGATTATCAATCTATTGTTCATGTGTTGTTTATGATCTTGCATGCTCTCCGTTATTAGTAGAGGCTCTGGCCAAGTTTTTACTCTTAACTCCAAGAGGGAGTAATTATGCTCGATAGTGGGTTCATGCCTTCATTGATACCTGGGACAGTGACAGAAAGTTCTAAGGTTGTGATGTGCTGTTGCCACTAGGGATAAAACATTGATGCTATGTCTAAGGATGTAGTTATTGATTACATTACGCACAATACTTAATGCAATTGTCTGTTGCTTTGCAACTTAATACTGGAGGGGGTTCGGACGATAACCTGAAGGTGGACTTTTTAGGCATAGATGCAGTTGGATGGCGGTCTATGTACTTTGTCGTAATGCCCAATTAAATCTCACTATATTTACCATGTCATGTATATGCATTGTTATGCCTTTCTCTATTTGTCAATTGCCCGACTGTAATTTGTTCACCCAACATGCTTTTATCTTATGGGAGAGACACCTCTAGTGAACTGTGGACCCCGGTCCTATTCTTTACATAGCATACAATCTACTTGTTTTACTGTTTTCTTTGCAAACATCTTCCACTCGATACGTTTAATCCTTTGTTACAGCAAGCCGGTGAGATTGACAACCTCACTGTTTCGTTGGGGCAAAGTACTTTGGTTGTGTTGTGCAGGTTCCGCGTTGGCGCCGGAATCCCTGGTGTTGCGCCGCATCACATTTCGCGACCATCAACCTTCAACGTGCTTCTTGGCTCCTACTGGTTCGATTAAACCTTGGTTTCATACTGAGGGAAACTTGCTTCTATACGCATCATACCTTCCACTTGGGGTTCCCAACGGACGTGTGCATCTACGCGTATCAAGCTAAATTTCTGGCGCCGTTGCCGGGGAGATCAAGACACGCTGCAAGGGGAGTCTCCACTTCTCAATCTCTTTACTTTGTTTTTGTCTTGCTTTATTTTATTTACTACTTTGTTTGCTGCACTAAATCAAAACACAAAAAAATTAGTTGCTAGTTTTACTTTATTTACTGTCTTGCTCTCTATATCAAAAACACAAAAAAATTAGTTACTTGTCTTTACTTTATTTGCCTAGTTTACTTTATTGCTGTTATCATGAGTAATCCTGAAGTTGAAGTTCGTTCTTTTAAGCAAGGTGGAGAAAGTTTTAAAGATGCTTGGTATAGAATTAGTAATGCTCATCAAAGGTGCATTAAGAAACACTCCACCACTATCCTTCTTAGGAACTTTTATGTTGGTTTATCTAGTTGGAATAGATATGTTCTTGATACTCTTTCGGGAGGTAATTTCCTAGGTACTCCTGCTTTAGAAGCTAGTTGCATCATTGAGAGTCTAGTTGGAATACCACCTGTTAATGAAGTTAAAATTGAAATCTCTCTTGAAGATGTTATGAAAAAATTGGAAACCATAGAGAAAAATTTTCCAAGTGTTGAAGCTAAATTGGGAATGTTATTTGACAAAACTTATGAACTTGATAAATCCTTAGGAGGAATTGATGAAAGAATTAGTATCCTAGGAACTTGTGTTGTCCATGATAATCAAACCAATAGGATTGATGAACTTGAAAAAGCTATGGGAACCTTGGGTTCAACCTTTTCTTCTCTCAAGTATAATGAGAAAGCTTATGTGGGTAAAGAGCAAAAATTCATGTATGCCTCTAAAGTGCCTAAACAAAAGAATTATTATAGGCCTAAAATTGCCAAAACCCCCAGCACTACCATAGAAAATCTAGATAATGGAACACCTAAAGTACCCCCTGCAACAAGTTGTGTTTGCATGAAGAATAATAATGTTGATGCTTCTACTCTCGATGTTACTTGATTTGCACTTTCTGCGCCTAGCTGAAAGGCGTTAAAGAAAAGCGCTTATGGGAGACAACCCATGTTTTTACCTACAGCAATTTTTTGTTTTATTGAGTCTTGGAAGTTGTTTACTACTGTAGCAACCTCTCCTTATCATGTTTTTGTGCTAAGTAAAGTTTCTATGTCAAAGTTGATGTTATATTTGGGATCGCTGCGCAGAAACAGCATTGCTGTCTGTCACGAATCTGGGCATAATTCTCTGTAGAAAATTCGAAAAAATCTGCCAATTTACGAGCGTGATCCTCAGATATATACGCAACTTTCATTAGTTTTGAGTTTTTCCATTTGAGCAAGTCTGGTGCCATTTATAAATTCGTCTTTACGGACTGTTCTGTTTTTGACAGATTCTGCCTTTTATTTCGCATTGCCTCTTTTGCTATGTTGGATTTATTTCTTTGATCCATTAATGTCCAGTAGCATTATGCAATGTCCAGAAGTGAAAAGAATGATTGTGTCACCTCTGAATGAGTGAATTATTAATGATGCACTAACCCTCTAATGAGTTTGCTTGAAGTTTGGTGTGAAGGAAGTTTTCAAGGGTCAAGAGAGGAGAATGATATACTAAGATCAAGAGTGAAAGCTCTAAGCTTGGGGATGCCCCCGTGGTTCATCCCTGCATATTTTAAGAAGACTCAAGCGTCTAAGCTTGGGGATGCCCAAGGCATCCCCTTCTTCATCGACAACATCATCAGGTTCCTCCCCTGAAACTATATTTTTATTCAGTCACATCTGGTGTTCTTTACTTGGAGCGTCGGTTTGTTTTCGTTTTTGTTTTTGTTTGAATAAGATGGATCCTAGCATTCACTTTGTGGGAGAGAGACACGCTCCGCTGTTGCATATGGACACATGTGTCCTTAGGCTTTACTCATAATGTTCAAGGCGAAGTTTCTTCTTCGTTAATTTGTTATATGGTTGGAATTGGAAAATGCTACATGTAGTAATTCTAAAAATGTCTTGGATAATGTGATACTTGGCAATTGTTGTGCTCATGTTTAAGCTCTTGCATCATATGCTTTGCACCCACTAATGAAGAAATACATAGAGCTTGCTAAAATTTGATTTGCATATTTGGTTTCTCTAAGGTCTAGATAATATCTAGTATTGAGTTTTGAACAACAAGGAAGACAGTGTAGAGTCTTATAATGTTTACAATATGTCTTTTATGTGAGTCTTGCTGCACTTGTTCATCCTTGAGTTTGCTTCAAATAACCTTGCTAGCCTAAAACCTTGTATCGAGAGGGAATACTTCTCATGCATCCAAAATCCTTGAGCCAACCACTATGCCATTTGTGTCCACCATACCTACCTACTACATGGTATTTACCCGCCATTCCAAAGTAAATTGCTTGAGTGCTACCTTTAAAATTCCATCATTCACCTTTGCAATATATAGCTCATGGGACAAAATAGCCTTAAAAACTATCGTAGTATTGAATATGTACTTATGCACTTTATATTTTATTAAGTTGCTTGTTGTGCGATAACCATGTTTCTGGGGAACGCCATCAACTATTGTTGAATATCATGTGAGTTGCTATGCATGTCCGTCTTGTCTGAAGGTCTATCATTTTAGTGGTTGGAGCATGCAAAATTGTTAGAGAAGAACATTGGGCCGCTAACTAAAGCCATGAATCATGGTGGAAGTTTCAGTTTTGGACATATATCCTCAATCTCATATGAGAATAATAACTTTGCTACATGCTTATGCATTAAAGAGGAGTCCATTATCTGTTGTCCATGTTGTCCCGGTATGGATGTCTAAGTTGAGAATAATCAAAAGCGAGAAATCCGAAATGCGAGCATTCTCCTTGGACCTTTGTACAGGCGGCATGGAAGTACCCCTTTGTGACACTTGGTTGAAACATGGCATGCAAAGATCCGGTAGTCCAAGTTAAGTAGGACGAGGTGCGGGCACTATTAGTATACTATGCGTGAGGCTTGCAACTTGTAAGATATAATTTACATAACTCATATGCTTTATTACTACCGTTGACAAAATTGTTTCATATTTTCAAAATAAAAGCTCTAGCACAAATACAGCAATCGATGCTTTCCTCATTGAAGGACCTTTCTTTTACTTTTATTGTTGAGTCAGTTTACCTATCTCCTTCCACCTTAAGAAGCAAACACTTGTGTGAACTGTGCATTGATTCCTACATACTTGCATATTGCACTTGTTATATTACTTTATGTTGACAATATCCATGAGATATACATGTTACAAGTTGAAAGCAACTGCTGAAACTTAATCTTCTTATGTGTTGCTTCAACACCTTTACTTTGATTTATTGCTTTATGAGTTAACTCTTATGCAAGACTTATTGATGCTTGTCTTGAAGTACTATTCATGAAAAGTCTTTGCTATATGATTCAGTTGTTTACTCATGTCATTACCATTGCTTTGATCGCTGCATTCATTACATATGTTTACAAATAGTATGATCAAGATTATGATGGCATGTCACTTCAGAAATTATCTTTGTTATCGTTTTACCTGCTCGGGACGAGCAGAACTAAGCTTGGGGATGCTGATACGTCTCCAACGTATCGATAATTTCTTATGTTCCATGCTACTTTATTGATGATACCTACATGTTTTATGCACATTATATGTCATATTTATGCATTTTCTGGAACTAACCTATTAACAAGATGCCGAAGAGCCAGTTGCTGTTTTCTGCTGTTTTTGGTTTCAGAAATCCTAGTAAAGAAATATTCTCGGAATTGGACGAAACTTTCGCCCAGGGTCCTATTTTGCACGAAGCTTCCAGAAGACCGAAGACCTAACGAAGTGGGGCCACGAGGAGGCCGGGGGTGGCCGGCGCGGCCCAGCCCTGGCCGCGCCGACCTCCCCCTGGGCCCCTCGTGTGGCCCCTCGCGTTGACCTTCCGCCTACTTAAAGCTCCCGTCGCGAAACCCCGCACCGAGAGCCACGATACGGAAAACCTTACAGAGACGCGCCGCCGAATCCCATCTCGGGGGATTCGGAGATCGCCTCCGGCACCCTGCCGGAGAGGGGATTCATCTCCCGGAGGACTCTTCATCGCCATGATCGCCTCCGGAGTGATGAGTGAGTAGTTCACCCCTGGACCATGGGTCCATAGCAGTAGCTAGATGGTCGTCTTCTCCTTGTTGTGCTTCATTGTTGGATCTTGTGAGCTGCCTAACATGATCAAGATCATCTATATGTAATTCTATATGTTGTGTTTGTCGGGATCCGATGGATAGAGAGTACTATGATTATGGTGATTATCAATCTATTGTTCATGTGTTGTTTATGATCTTGCATGCTCTCCGTTATTAGTAGAGGCTCTGGCCAAGTTTTTACTCTTAACTCCAAGAGGGAGTAATTATGCTCGATAGTGGGTTCATGCCTTCATTGATACCTGGGACAGTGACAGAAAGTTCTAAGGTTGTGATGTGCTGTTGCCACTAGGGATAAAACATTGATGCTATGTCTAAGGATGTAGTTATTGATTACATTACGCACAATACTTAATGCAATTGTCTGTTGCTTTGCAACTTAATACTGGAGGGGGTTCGGACGATAACCTGAAGGTGGACTTTTTAGGCATAGATGCAGTTGGATGGCGGTCTATGTACTTTGTCGTAATGCCCAATTAAATCTCACTATATTTACCATGTCATGTATATGCATTGTTATGCCTTTCTCTATTTGTCAATTGCCCGACTGTAATTTGTTCACCCAACATGCTTTTATCTTATGGGAGAGACACCTCTAGTGAACTGTGGACCCCGGTCCTATTCTTTACATAGCATACAATCTACTTGTTTTACTGTTTTCTTTGCAAACATCTTCCACTCGATACGTTTAATCCTTTGTTACAGCAAGCCGGTGAGATTGACAACCTCACTGTTTCGTTGGGGCAAAGTACTTGGGTTGTGTTGTGCAGGTTCCGCGTTGGCGCCGGAATCCCTGGTGTTGCGCCGCATCACATTTCGCGACCATCAACCTTCAACGTGCTTCTTGGCTCCTACTGGTTCGATTAAACCTTGGTTTCATACTGAGGGAAACTTGCTTCTATACGCAT
This sequence comes from Lolium multiflorum, assembly GCA_030979885.1. Lineage (NCBI taxonomy): Eukaryota > Viridiplantae > Streptophyta > Magnoliopsida > Poales > Poaceae > Lolium > Lolium multiflorum. The sequence continues at coordinate 24,567,260 of CM061752.1, read as the reverse complement.
CATACCTTTTTGGTTCCCAACGGACGCGTGCATTTGGCGGTTGCACGAAGCCGTGCTGGATGTTAAGCCTGTCGAGGCACGCCTGGTGGAAAGCGTGCGCCACCTTAGCCTCATCGGCGCGCCGCTGCAATGCTGCGTCCCTGGGATTTGCAGCCGCCGCATTCTTAGCCTGCACGAAAGCTTGCAGAGCATCCCGGCATCTATAGAGTGCCGGGAACATCACGTTATATACGAGCTCCTTGGCGGTGTTGCTCCTGCAAAGGGCGTCGCCGTGATGCGCTTCGAAAGAACGGCCTGGCTCCACGGCCGGCACCGCCTGAAGTGCGGTCGGATTAGGCGGCTGGCCACGGGAGCTCCCTGCCTCCGCATCGTTCGCGCCGGCCGGGAAGGGGATCTCACCTGCTGGCAAAGAAAACCATGCGGCATGCGCGGGCGGAAAAGCCGGCCAGGGCCGAGCGGGCGTCGCATGCGGGGTTGCGTGGGAGATCCCTGCCTCTGCATCCATCGGCCCGCACGGGAAGCGGCTGGCGAGGGGCTCCACGGCCAGCGCCGCCGCCGCGGGCTGAACAACCGGCCAGTGCAGAGCGGGCGGGTTATGCCTTGGTGCGCGATGGACGAAGCGAAGGCGGCGCTGATGCTCCGCTTCCTCGTCGGTGGTAGGACTACGCGCGCGGCGACCAGAGCCAAGTCGGAAGGCCATAGATATGTCGATTGGTCACTTAAGCTGGAGAGGTTCTCTTACCATTTCGGAGAAGCGGAGTAAGAGGAAGTTGTTGCTTATACGGGTTCACTGCCACGTTGGGTTAAGAGGGGCAAAGTTGGTCAATGCCTAGGAAGTTGGAATCGTTTTGGCCCCAATTTTTTAATTACCTTGCGGTTCATCTCTCGGTCTCTCCCACCTCTTCACTATCCCTCCCCTTGCCTCCTTTCATGCTTCATCGTAGTGCATCTTGTTTTTCTAGCACCTTCACAAAAATCATACACATTTGGCCGATTCTGTCATTGTGTGCACTAATAAAGTAAAAAATCCATTATATGTGAATAAACGTTTAATACACTAGCTCGCAAAGATGTTTCTCAAGGCGATATGCACAATGCCTGCCAAAAATGGGTCATGATAACTAAATTTCGTGTTAATTTTTGCATGACATGTACTCACTTGTGTATGAAGCCAAGCAAACTCATAATCTATACCAAAAAAATGTGAAAGAGTTCTTTTTAGTATCCTTCATACATGGGGTTCCTATTTTTACTTTCTATTTTTACTAGTTACAAGTACTCATGCATGAAAACTTTTGAAAATATGTGCATTTTGGGCTGTGTGGAGACATGGTACAATAATATATTCAAGTTGATATACAAAGTCTAGACATATTCAAACTAGACAAATAATGTATCTAACCCCCTAACCCTAAACTCTGTCTTATGAAGTCAAGCATGCATGAAGAGAATTGGTTTTGGGTTTCAAACATGGAAATTTCAAAATCATCCCAAAAGCTTCATTTTAGAGCGACTAAGAAGGATCCAGGCTTACCTTTCCATTTTCATGTTTTAAACTTGTTTAAATCTTGGTCAAATCCTAGATTTGACCAAGATTCAAATGGGCATAAAATAAAAAAATGAAAAAATGAAAAACCAAAGCGCACATAGTCTTCTTATATGTCATATAGTAAGCATTAAAGTTGGTAAACAAGGTCTAGACATATTCAAACTAGACAAATCATGTATCTACCCCCTAACCCCTAAACTCTATCTTATGACGAAGTCAAGCATGAAGATTAAGTGGTTTTGGGTTTCAAACATGGAAATTTTGAAAACCTCCCAAAAACTTCATTTTAGGGTGACTAAGAAGGATACAGGCTTCCCTTTTCATTTTCATGTTCTATACTTGTTTAAATCTTGGTCAAACCTAGGATTTGACCAAGATTCAAATGTGCATCAAAATTACAAAAAAATCAGAAAAATGAAAAACCAAAGCACATAGTTTTCTTATGTCATATAGTAAGCATTAAAGTTGATTGATACGCGTAGATGCACACGTCCGTTGGGAACCCCAAGTGGAAGGTATGATGCGTATAGAAGCAAGTTTCCCTCAGTATGAAACCAAGGTTTAATCGAACCAGTAGGAGCCAAGAAGCACGTTGAAGGTTGATGGTCGCGAAATGTGATGCGGCGCAACACCAGGGATTCCGGCGCCAACGCGGAACCTGCACAACACAACCCAAGTACTTTGTCCCAACGAAACAGTGAGGTTGTCAATCTCACCGGCTTGCTGTAACAAAGGATTAAACGTATCGAGTGGAAGATGTTTGCAAAGAAAACAGTAAAACAAGTAGATTGTATGCTATGTAAAGAATAGGACCGGGGTCCACAGTTCACTAGAGGTGTCTCTCCCATAAGATAAAAGCATGTTGGGTGAACAAATTACAGTCGGGCAATTGACAAATAGAGAAAGGCATAACAATGCATATACATGACATGGTAAATATAGTGAGATTTAATTGGGCATTACGACAAAGTACATAGACCGCCATCCAACTGCATCTATGCCTAAAAAGTCCACCTTCAGGTTATCGTCCGAACCCCCTCCAGTATTAAGTTGCAAAGCAACAGACAATTGCATTAAGTATTGTGCGTAATGTAATCAATAACTACATCCTTAGACATAGCATCAATGTTTTATCCCTAGTGGCAACAGCACATCACAACCTTAGAACTTTCTGTCACTGTCCCAGGTATCAATGAAGGCATGAACCCACTATCGAGCATAATTACTCCCTCTTGGAGTTAAGAGTAAAAACTTGGCCAGAGCCTCTACTAATAACGGAGAGCATGCAAGATCATAAACAACACATGAACAATAGATTGATAATCACCATAATCATAGTACTCTCTATCCATCGGATCCCGACAAACACAACATATAGAATTACATATAGATGATCTTGATCATGTTAGGCAGCTCACAAGATCCAACAATGAAGCACAACAAGGAGAAGACGACCATCTAGCTACTGCTATGGACCCATGGTCCAGGGGTGAACTACTCACTCATCACTCCGGAGGCGATCATGGCGATGAAGAGTCCTCCGGGAGATGAATCCCCTCTCCGGCAGGGTGCCGGAGGCGATCTCCGAATCCCCGAGATGGGAGCGGCGGCGGCATCTCTAAGGTTTTCCGTATCGTGGCTCTCGGACTGGGGGCGCGGGAGCTTTAAGTAGGCGGAAGGTCAACGCGAGGGGCCACACGAGGGGCCCAGGGGGCAGGTCGGCGCGGCCAGGGCTTGGGCCGCGCCGGCCACCCTGGCCTCCTCGTGGCCCCACTTCGTTAGGTCTTCGGTCTTCTGGAAGCTTTGCAAAAATAGGACCCTGGGCGAAAGTTTCGTCCAATTCCGAGAATATTTCTTTACTAGGATTTCTGAAACCAAAAACAGCAGAAAACAGCAACTGGCTCTTCGGCATCTTGTTAATAGGTTAGTTCCAGAAAATGCATAAATATGACATATAATGTGCATAAAACATGTAGGTATCATCAATAAAGTAGCATGGAACATAAGAAATTATCGATACGTTGGAGACGTATCAGCATCCCAAGCTTAGTTCTGCTCGTCCCGAGCAGGTAAAACGATAACAAAGATAATTTCTGAAGTGACATGCCATCAAAATCTTGATCATACTATTTGTAAACATATGTAATGAATGCAGCGATCAAAGCAAAGGTAATGACATGAGTAAACAACTGAATCATATAGCAAAGACTTTTCATGAATAGTACTTCAAGACAAGCATCAATAAGTCTTGCATAAGAGTTAACTCATAAAGCAATAAATCAAAGTAAAGGTGTTGAAGCAACACATAAGAAGATTAAGTTTCAGCGGTTGCTTTCAACTTGTAACATGTATATCTCATGGATATTGTCAACATAAAGTAATATAACAAGTGCAATATGCAAGTATGTAGGAATCAATGCACAGTTCACACAAGTGTTTGCTTCTTAAGGTGGAAGGAGATAGGTAAACTGACTCAACAATAAAAGTAAAAGAATGGTCCTTCGCAGAGGAAAGCATCGATTGCTGTATTTGTGCTAGAGCTTTTATTTTGAAAACATGAAACAATTTTGTCAACGGTAGTAATAAAGCATATGAGTTATGTAAATTATATCTTACAAGTTGCAAGCCTCATGCATAGTATACTAATAGTGTCCGCACCTCGTCCTACTTAGCTTGGACTACCGGATCTTCGCATGCCATGTTTCAACCAAGTGTCACAAAGGGGTACCTCCATGCCGCCTGTACAAAGGTCCAAGGAGAATGCTCGCATTTCGGATTTCTCGCTTTTGATTATTCTCAACTTAGACATCCATACCGGGACAACATGGACAACAGATAATGGACTCCTCTTAAATGCATAAGCATGTAGCAAAGTTATTGTTCTCATATGAGATTGAGGATATATGTCCAAAACTGAAACTTCCACCATGGTTCATGGCTTTAGTTAGCGGCCCAATGTTCTTCTCTAACAATTTTGCATGCTCCAACCACTAAAATGATAGACCTTCAGACAAGACGGACATGCATAGCAACTCACATGATATTCAACAATAGTTGATGGCGTTCCCCAGAACATGGTTATCGCACAACAAGCAACTTAATAAAATATAAAGTGCATAAGTACATATTCAATACTACGATAGTTTTTAAGGCTATTTTGTCCCATGAGCTATATATTGCAAAGGTGAATGATGGAATTTTAAAGGTAGCACTCAAGCAATTTACTTTGGAATGGCGGGTAAATACCATGTAGTAGGTAGGTATGGTGGACACAAATGGCATAGTAGTTGGCTCAAGTATTTTGGATGCATGAGAAGTATTCCTCTCTACAAGGTTTAGGCTAGCAAGGTTATTTGAAGCAAACTCAAGGATGAACAAGTGCAGCAAAACTCACATAAAAGACATATTGTAAACATTATAAGACTCTACACTGTCTTCCTTGTTGTTCAAAACTCAATACTAGATATTATCTAGACCTTAGAGAAACCAAATATGCAAATCAAATTTTAGCAAGCTCTATGTATTTCTTCATTAATGGGTGCAAAGCATATGATGCAAGAGCTTAAACATGAGCACAACAATTGCCAAGTATCACATTATCCAAGACATTTTTAGAATTACTACATGTAGCATTTTCCAATTCCAACCATATAACAAATTAACGAAGAAGAAACTTCGCCTTGAACATTATGAGTAAAGCCTAAGGACACATGTGTCCATATGCAACAGCGGAGCGTGTCTCTCTCCCACAAAGTGAATGCTAGGATCCATCTTATTCAAACAAAAACAAAAACAAAAACAAACCGACGCTCCAAGTAAAGAACACAAGATGTGATGAATAAAAATATAGTTTCAGGGGAGGAACCTGATGATGTTGTCGATGAAGAAGGGGATGCCTTGGGCATCCCCAAGCTTAGACGCTTGAGTCTTCTTAAAATATGCAGGGATGAACCACGGGGGCATCCCCAAGCTTAGAGCTTTCACTCCTCTTGATCTTAGTATATCATTCTCCTCTCTTGACCCTTGAAAACTTCCTTCACACCAAACTTCAAGCAAACTCATTAGAGGGTTAGTGCATCATTAATAATTCACTCATTCAGAGGTGACACAATCATTCTTTTCACTTCTGGACATTGCATAATGCTACTGGACATTAATGGATCAAAGAAATAAATCCAACATAGCAAAAGAGGCAATGCGAAATAAAAGGCAGAATCTGTCAAAAACAGAACAGTCCGTAAAGACGAATTTATAAATGGCACCAGACTTGCTCAAATGGAAAAACTCAAAACTAATGAAAGTTGCGTACATATCTGAGGATCACGCTCGTAAATTGGCAGATTTTTTCGAATTTTCTACAGAGAATTATGCCCAGATTCGTGACAGACAGCAATGCTGTTTCTGCGCAGCGATCCCAAATATAACATCAACTTTGACATAGAAACTTTACTTGGCACAAAAACATGATAAGGAGAGGTTGCTACAGTAGTAAACAACTTCCAAGACTCAATAAAACAAAAAATTGCTGTAGGTAAAAACATGGGTTGTCTCCCATAAGCGCTTTTCTTTAACGCCTTTCAGCTAGGCGCAGAAAGTGCAAATCAAGTAACATCGAGAGTAGAAGCATCAACATCATAGCTTGTTCTAATAATAGAATCAAAAGGCAACTTCATTCTCTTTCTAGGGAAGTGTTCCATACCTTTCTTGAGAGGAAATTGATATTTAATATTACCTTCCCTCATATCAATAACAGCACCAACAGTTCGAAGAAAAGGTCTTCCCAACACAATTGGACAAGATGCATTGCATTCGATATCCAAGACAACAAAATCAACGGGGACAAGGTTATTGTTAACCGTAATATGCACATTATCAATCCTCCCCAAAGGTTTCTTTTTAACATTATCGGCGAGATTAACATCCAAATAACAATTCTTTAATGGTGGCAAGTCAAGCATATCATAAATCTTTTTAGGCATAACAGAAATACTTGCACCAAGATCACATAAGGCATTACATTCAAAGTCATTGAATTTCATTTTAATGATGGGCTCCCAACCATCTTCTAACTTTCTAGGAATAGAAGTTTCAAGTTTTAGTTTCTCTTCTCTAGCTTTTATGAGAGCATTTGTAATATGTTTTGTAAAGGCTAAATTTATAGCACTAGCATTAGGACTTTTAGCAAGTTTTTGCAAGAACTTTATAACTTCAGAGATGTGGCAATCATCAAAATCTAAATCATTATGAGCTACAGCAATGGGATCATTATTCCCAAGGTTGGAAAAAATTTCAGCAGTTTTATCACAAGCAGTTTCAGCAGTTTTAGCAATTTCAGGCAGTTTTGTACGCTTTGCACTAGGAGTAGAAACATTGCCAACACCAATTATATTACCATTGATAGTAGGAGGTGTAGCAACATGTGAGGAATTAGCATTACTAGTGGTGGTAATAGTCCAAACTTTAGCTACATTATTCTCTTTAGCTAGTTTTTCATTTTCTTCTCTATCCCACCTAGCACGCAACTCAGCCATTAATCTTATATTCTCATTAATTCTAACTTGGATGGCATTTGCTGTAGTAGTAATCTTATTATCAAGATCATTATTAGGCATAACTTTCAACTTTAAAAGATTAACATCAGAGGCAAGCCTATCAACTCTAGAAGCGATAGTATCAATTTTATCAAGCTTTTCCTCAACAGATTTGTTAAAAGCAGTTTGTGTACTAATAAATTCTTTAAGCATGGCTTCAAGACCAGAGGGTACACTTCTATTATTGTTGTAAGAATTCCCATAAGAATTACCATAACCATTACCATTAGTAGAAGGATATGGCCTATAGTTATTACCAGAGTTGTTCCTATAAGCATTGTTGTTGAAATTATTATTTTTAATGAAATTCACATCAACATTTTCTTCTTGAGCAACCAATGAAGCTAAAGGAACATTATTTGGATCAACATTAGATCTACCATTCACAAGCATAGACATAATCACATCAATCTTATCACTCAAGGAAGAGGTTTCTTCAACAGAATTTACCTTCTTACCTTGTGGAGCTCTTTCCGTGTGCCATTCAGAGTAATTTATCATCATATCATCAAGAAGTTTTGTAGCCGCCCCCAATGTGATGGACATAAAGGTACCTCCAGCAGCTGAATCCAATAAATTCCGCGAAGAAAAATTTAGTCCTGCATAGAAGGTTTGGATGATCATCCAAGTAGTCAGTCCATGGGTTGGGCAATTCTTTACCAAAGTTTTCATTCTCTCCCAAGCTTGAGCAACATGTTCAGTATCTAATTGTTTAAAATTCATTATGCTACTTCTCAAAGATATAATTTTAGCGGGAGGATAATATCTACCAATAAAAGCATCCTTGCATTTAGTCCATGAATCAATACTATTCTTAGGCAAAGATAGCAACCAATCTTTAGCTCTTCCTCTTAATGAGAAAGGAAACACTTTTAATTTAATAATATCACCATCTACATCTTTATACTTTTGCATTTCACAAAGTTCAACAAAATTATTGAGATGGGCAGCAGCATCATCAGAACTAGCACCAGAAAATTGTTCTCTCATGACTAGATTTAGTAAAGCAGGTTTAATTTCAAAGAATTCTGCTGTAGTAGCAGGTGGAGCAATAGGTGTGCATAGGAAATCATTATTATTTGCATTTGTGAAGTCACACAACTTAGTATTTTCAGGGTTGGCCATTTTAGCAACAGTAAATAAAGCAAACTAGATAAAGTAAATGCGAGTAACTAATTTTTTTGTATTTTGATTTAGTGCAGCAAACAAAGTAGTAAATAAAATAAAGCAAGACAAAAACAAAGTAAAGAGATTGAGAAGTGGAGACTCCCCTTGCAGCGTGTCTTGATCTCCCCGGCAACGGCGCCAGAAATTTAGCTTGATACGCGTAGATGCACACGTCCGTTGGGAACCCCAAGTGGAAGGTATGATGCGTATAGAAGCAAGTTTCCCTCAGTATGAAACCAAGGTTTAATCGAACCAGTAGGAGCCAAGAAGCACGTTGAAGGTTGATGGTCGCGAAATGTGATGCGGCGCAACACCAGGGATTCCGGCGCCAACGCGGAACCTGCACAACACAACCCAAGTACTTTGTCCCAACGAAACAGTGAGGTTGTCAATCTCACCGGCTTGCTGTAACAAAGGATTAAACGTATCGAGTGGAAGATGTTTGCAAAGAAAACAGTAAAACAAGTAGATTGTATGCTATGTAAAGAATAGGACCGGGGTCCACAGTTCACTAGAGGTGTCTCTCCCATAAGATAAAAGCATGTTGGGTGAACAAATTACAGTCGGGCAATTGACAAATAGAGAAAGGCATAACAATGCATATACATGACATGGTAAATATAGTGAGATTTAATTGGGCATTACGACAAAGTACATAGACCGCCATCCAACTGCATCTATGCCTAAAAAGTCCACCTTCAGGTTATCATCCGAACCCCCTCCAGTATTAAGTTGCAAAGCAACAGACAATTGCATTAAGTATTGTGCGTAATGTAATCAATAACTACATCCTTAGACATAGCATCAATGTTTTATCCCTAGTGGCAACAGCACATCACAACCTTAGAACTTTCTGTCACTGTCCCAGGTATCAATGAAGGCATGAACCCACTATCGAGCATAATTACTCCCTCTTGGAGTTAAGAGTAAAAACTTGGCCAGAGCCTCTACTAATAACGGAGAGCATGCAAGATCATAAACAACACATGAACAATAGATTGATAATCACCATAATCATAGTACTCTCTATCCATCGGATCCCGACAAACACAACATATAGAATTACATATAGATGATCTTGATCATGTTAGGCAGCTCACAAGATCCAACAATGAAGCACAACAAGGAGAAGACGACCATCTAGCTACTGCTATGGACCCATGGTCCAGGGGTGAACTACTCACTCATCACTCCGGAGGCGATCATGGCGATGAAGAGTCCTCCGGGAGATGAATCCCCTCTCCGGCAGGGTGCCGGAGGCGATCTCCGAATCCCCGAGATGGGATTCGCGGCGGCGGCGTCTCTGTAAGGTTTTCCGTATCGTGGCTCTCGGTGATGGGGGTTTCGCGACGGAGCTTTAAGTAGGCGGAAGGTCAACGCGAGGGGCCACACGAGGGCCCAGGGGGCAGGTCGGCGCGGCCAGGGCTTGGGCGCGCCGGCCACCCCCCTGGCCTCCTCGTGGCCCCACTTCGTTAGGTCTTCGGTCTTCGAAGCTTCGTGCAAAAATAGGACCCTGGGCGAAAGTTTCGTCCAATTCCGAGAATATTTCTTACTAGGATTTCTGAAACCAAAAACAGCAAAAAACAGCAACTGGCTCTTCGGCATCTTGTTAATAGGTTAGTTCCAGAAAATGCATAAATATGACATATAATGTGCATAAAACATGTAGGTATCATCAATAAAGTAGCATGGAACATAAGAAATTATCGATACGTTGGAGACGTATCATTGATAAACAAGGGTCTAGACATATTCAAACAAGAAAAATCATGTATCTACCCCCTAACCCTAAACTTTGTCTTATGTAGTCAAGCATGAAGAGAAGTGGTTTTGGGTTTCAAATATGGAAATTTCAAAAACCTATCAAAAGCTTCATTTTAGAGTGACTAAGAAGGATCCATGCTTGCCTTTTCATTTTCATATTTGAAACTTGTTTAAATCATTGTCAAACCTAGGATTTGACCAAGATTTAAATGGGCATAAAATTAAAAAATCGGAAAAATGAAAAACAAAAGCACATAGTCTTCTTATGTCACATATATATATAGTAAGCATTCAAAAGTTGATAAACAAGGTCTAGCTAGACATATTCAAATAAGACAAATCATGTATCTACCCCTCTAACCCTAAACTCTGTCTTATGAAGTCAAGCATGAAGAGAAGTGGTTTTAGGTTTCAAACATGGAAATTTCAAAAACCTCCCAAAAACTTCATTTTAGAGTGACTAAGAAGGATACATGTTTCCCTTTTCATTTTCATGTTTTAAACTTGTTTAAATCTTGGTCAAACCTAGGATTTGACCAAGATACAAATAGGCACAAAAAATGAAAAACAAAAAGCACATAGTGTTCTTATGTCATATCGTAAGCATTCAAGTTGATAAACAAGGTCTAGATATATCCAAACCAGACAAATCATGTATATATGTACCCCGTGTCGATCTTATGAAGTCTAGCATGAAGAAAAGTCGTTTTGGCCGGGTTTCAAACATGGAAATTTCAAGAACATCCCAAAAGCTTCATTTTAGAGCGACTAAGAAGGATCCAGGCTTACCTTTCCATTTTCATGATTTAAACTTGTTTAAATCTTGGTCAAATCTTGCTCAAGCATGAAGATAAGTGGTTTTGGGTTTCAAACATGGAAATTTCAAAAACCTCCCAAAAACTTCATTTTAGGGTGACTAAGAAGGATACAGGCTTCCCTTTTCATTTTCATGTTCTATATATACTTGTTTAAATCTTGGTCAAACCTAGGATTTGACCAAGATTCAAATGTGCATCAAAATTCTAAAAAAAATCAGAAAAATGAAAAACCAAAGCACATAGTCTTCTTATGTCATATAGTAAGCATTAAAGTTGATAAACATGGTCTAGACATATTCAAACCATACAAATCATGTATCTACCCCCTAACCCCTAAACTATGTCTTATGAAGTCAAGCATGAAGAGAAGTGGTTTTGGGTTTCAAACATGGAAATTTCAAAAACCGCCCAAAAACTTCATTTTAGAGTGACTAAGAAGGACACATGCTTCCCTTTTCATTTTCATGTTTTAAACTTGTTTAAATCTTGGTCAAACCTAGGATTTGATAAACATGGTCTAGACATATTCAAACCAGACAAATCATGTATCTACCCCCTATCGACCCTAAACTTCGTCTTATGAAGTCAAGCATGAAGAGAAGTGGTTTTGGGTTTCAAACATGGAAATTTCAAAAACCTCCCAAAATTAAAGCTTCATTTTAGAGTGACTAGTTAAGAAGGATCCAGGCTTACCTTTTCATTTTCATGTTTTAAACTTGTTTAAATCTTGTTCAAACCTAGGATTTAACCAATATTCAAATGGGCATAAAATAAAAAATAAATAAAATAAAAAACCAAAGCACATAGTCTTCTTATGTCATATAGTAAGCATTCAAGTTCATAAACAAGGTCTAGACATATTCAAACCAGACAAATCATGTACCCCTAACCCTAAACTTTGTCTTAATTATATATGAAGTCAAGCATGAAGCAGAGAAGTGTGGTTTTGGGTTTCAAACATGGAAATTTCAAAAACCTCCCAAAAAGCTTCATTTTAATTAGACTGGCTGGTTAATTAAGAAGGATCCATGATTAATTACCTTTTCATTGTCATGTTTTAAACTTGTTTAAATCTTGGTCGAACCTAGGATTTGACCAAGATTCAAATGGGCATAAAAATTCAGAAAAAATCGAAAGAATGAAAAACCAAAGCACATAGCCTTCTTATGTCATATAGTAAGCATTCAAGTTGATAAACATGGTCTAGACATATTCAAACCAGAAAAATCATGTATCTACCCCTAACCCTAAACTCTGTCTTATGAAGTCAAGCATGAAAAGAAGTACGGTGGTTTTGGGTTTCAAACATGGTAAATTCAAGAACCTCCCAAAAGCTTCATTTTAGAGTTACTAAGAGAAAGATCCAGACTTAATTACCTTATCATTTTCACATGTTAAACTTGTTTAAATCTTGCTCAACAAACCTAGGATCTTACCAAGATTCTCAAATGGGCATAAAAATCAAAAAATGAAATACCAATGCACATAGTCCTCTTATGTCATATAGCTAGTAAGCATTCAAGTTGATAAACAAGGTCTAGACATATTCAAACAAGACAAATCATGTATCTACCCCCTATCGACCCTAAACTTCGTCTTATGAAGTCAAGCATGAAGAGAAGTGGTTTTGGGTTTCAAACATGGAAATTTCAAAAACCTCCCAAAATTCAGCTTCATTTTAGAGCGACTAAGAAGGATCGATGCTTACCTTTTCATTTCCATGTTTTAAACTTGTTTAAATCTTGGTCAAATCTAGGATTTGACCAAGATTCAAATGGGCATAAAATAAAAAAACCGAAAAATGAAAAACCAAAGCGCACATAGTCTTCTTATATGTCATATAGTAAGCATTAAAGTTGATAAACAAGGTCTAGACATATTCAAACTAGCTAGACAAATCATGTATCTACCCCCTAAAACCCCTAAACTCTGTCTTATGACGAAGTCAAGCATGAAGATAAGTGGTTTTAGGTTTCAAACATGGAAATTTCAAGTACGTCCCAAAAGCTTCATATATTTTAGAGTGACTAATTAAGAAGGATCTTGGATTACGTTTTCATTTTCATGCTTGAAACTTGTTTAAATCTTGGTTGAACCTAGGATTTGACCAGAATCAAATGTGCATAAAATTCTTAAAAAAATAGAAAAATGAAAAACAAAAGCACATGGTCTTCTTATGTCATATAGTAAGCATTCAAGTTGATAAACAAGGTTTAGACATATTCAAACCAAACAAATCATGTATCTACCCCCTAACCCTAAACTCGGTCTTATGAAGTCTAGCATGAGGAGAAGTCGTTTTGGGTTTCAAACGTTTAAGCCAAAAGCCCCATTTCAAATATTTCAAACTTATTCAAATTTGGTTCAAATTTGAAAGACACACAAGTTATAGCACACATAGTGCATACATTCTCACACATACTGCACTAGATGCTAACCCGGCCTATAGTTTGAGGCCATTGGATGAGGTCGAAAAAAATCTTGGATTAGAAATGGGGTTGTTCGAACCCCGTAGTTGGATTTTTTGAACCTTGATCTGTAGTACTGGGCAAAACCCTAGTTTAACCTATTTAATTATAGATTCGTAGGTCGATTTTTCTACCTTTTTATTATTACTATGCAGCACATGTGTGTTTGCCCGTCGAGTGAAACTCGGAGGAAGAGGGATCACTCGGAAGGAGAGAAGAAGGGAGAGAATTATGGTGTCTCCCCTTTTTCGGGTGATGATGTTGACTTTTGTGCAGGGTTTGTCAGTGAGCAGGAGGTGCGAGCGAGCGAGCGAGTCGAGCGAGGCCGAGAATGAGAGAGATTTTTTTTTGAGAGGGACGACCGAAGGATCCAGAAGGACCCACAGACTTCCAATACGCATCCTGATGCGTCTTCTCTTGACAAAGAAAATGGCTGGGAGTTTGCGTACCTATTGCACGTGACTTGTGCTCACTGAAGTGTGGGACCTCACGCATGGGCACCACACGTAAGTGACAGACCTGTTGGTGTAAAAACTCGGTTGATTATTATAGTGCATTAGAACAAAGTTTCCTATGGATTCAAGGGTAGGAAATCCAAGTTAACTCATTTACATGACATTATTTTTTCCATGAAGCAAAGTTAACGCACCTATCAATTGGTACATTTTGGAGTGACTAAGAAGGATCCAGGCTTACTTATTCGTTTTCACGTGTAAAACTTGTCTAAATCTTGGTCAAACAAAATTGGCAGAAAATTCAAAAAAAAACAGAAAAATGAAAAACCAAAGCACATAGTCTTCTTATGTCATGTAGTAAGCATTAAAGTTGATAAACAAGGTCTAGACATATTCAAACCATACTAATCATGTATCTACCCGCTAACCCCTAAACTATGTCTTAAGAAGTCAAGAATGAAGAGAAGTGGTTTTGGGTTTCAAACATGGACATTTCAAAAACCTCCCAAAACTTCATTTTAGGGTGAGTAAGAAGGATACAGGCTTCCCTTTTCATTTTCATGTTCTATACTTGTTTAAATCTTGGTCAAACCTAGGATTTGACCAAGATTCAAATGGGCACAAAAAAATAAAAAAAGCACATAGTGTTCTTATGTCATATCGTAAGCATTCAAGTTGATAAACAAGGTCTAGATATATCCAAATTAACCAGACAAATCATGTATCTACCCCCTATCGACCCTAAACTTCGTCTTATGAAGTCAAGCATGAAGAGAAGTGGTTTTGGGTTTCAAACATGGAAATTTCAAAAACCTCCCAAAATTCAGCTTCATTTTAGAGCGACTAAGAAGGATCGATGCTTTACCTTTTCATTTCCATGTTTTAAACTTATTTAAATCTTGGTCAAACCTAGGATTTGACCAAGATTCAAATGGGCATAAAATTAAATTCAGACAAAAAATCTAAAGAATGAAAAACCAAAGCACATAGCCTTCTTAATTATGTCATATAGTAAACACTCAAGTTGATAAACAAGGTCTAGACATATTCAAACCAGAAAAATCATGTGTATATCTACCCCTAACCCTAAACTCTGTATTATGAAGTCAATCTCTAGGATTTGACCAAGATTCAAATGGGCATAAAATAAAAAAACAGAAAAATGAAAAACCAAAGCGCACATAGTCTTCTTATATGTCATATAGTAAGCATTAAAGTTGATAAACAAGGTCTGGACATATTCAAACTAGCTAGACAAATCATGTATCTACCCCCTAACCCCTAAACTCTGTCTTATGACGAAGTCAAGCATGAAGATAAGTGGTTTTGGGTTTCAAACATGGAAATTTCAAAAACCTCCCAAAAACTTCATTTTAGGGTGACTAAGAAGGATACATGCTTCCATTTTCATTTCCATGTTCTATACTTGTTTAAATCTTGGTCAAACCTAGGATTTGACCAAGATTCAAATGTGCATCAAAATTCCAAAAAAATCAGAAAAATGAAAAACCAAAGCACATAGTTTTCTTATGTCACATACATATATATAGTAAGCATTCAAAAGTTCATAAACAAGGTCTAGACATATTCAAACCAGACAAATCATGTACCCCTAACCCTAAACTTTGTCTTAATTATATATGAAGTCAAGCATGAAGCAGAGAAGTGTGGTTTTGGGTTTCAAACATGGAAATTTCAAAAACCTCCCAAAAAGCTTCATTTTAATTAGACTGGCTGGTTAATTAAGAAGGATCCATGATTAATTACCTTTTCATTGTCATGTTTTAAACTTGTTTAAATCTTGGTCGAACCTAGGATTTGACCAAGATTCAAATGGGCATAAAAATTCAGAAAAAAATCGAAAGAATGAAAAACCAAAGCACATAGCCTTCTTATGTCATATAGTAAGCATTCAAGTTGATAAACAAGGTCTGGACATATTCAAACTAGCTAGACAAATCATGTATCTACCCCCTAACCCCTAAACTCTGTCTTATGACGAAGTCAAGCATGAAGATAAGTGGTTTTGGGTTTCAAACATGGAAATTTCAAAAACCTCCCAAAAACTTCATTTTAGGGTGACTAAGAAGGATACATGCTTCCATTTTCATTTCCATGTTCTATACTTGTTTAAATCTTGGTCAAACCTAGGATTTGACCAAGATTCAAATGTGCATCAAAATTCCAAAAAAATCAGAAAAATGAAAAACCAAAGCACATAGTTTTCTTATGTCACATACATATATATAGTAAGCATTCAAAAGTTCATAAACAAGGTCTAGACATATTCAAACCAGACAAATCATGTACCCCCTAACCCTAAACTTTGTCTTAATTATATATGAAGTCAAGCATGAAGCAGAGAAGTGTGGTTTTGGGTTTCAAACATGGAAATTTCAAAAACCTCCCAAAAAGCTTCATTTTAATTAGACTGGCTGGTTAATTAAGAAGGATCCATGATTAATTACCTTTTCATTGTCATGTTTTAAACTTGTTTAAATCTTGGTCGAACCTAGGATTTGACCAAGATTCAAATGGGCATAAAAATTCAGAAAAAAATCGAAAGAATGAAAAACCAAAGCACATAGCCTTCTTATGTCATATAGTAAGCATTCAAGTTGATAAACAAGGTCTAGACATATTCAAACTAGCTAGACAAATCATGTATCTACCCCCTAACCCCTAAACTCTGTCTTATGACGAAGTCAAGCATGAAGATAAGTGGTTTTGGGTTTCAAACATGGAAATTTCAAAACCTCCCAAAAACTTCATTTTAGGGTGACTAAGAAGGATACATGCTTCCATTTTCATTTCCATGTTCTATACTTGTTTAAATCTTGGTCAAACCTAGGATTTGACCAAGATTCAAATGTGCATCAAAATTCCAAAAAAATCAGAAAAATGAAAAACCAAAGCACATAGTTTTCTTATGTCACATACATATATATAGTAAGCATTCAAAAGTTCATAAACAAGGTCTAGACATATTCAAACCAGACAAATCATGTACCCCCTAACCCTAAACTTTGTCTTAATTATATATGAAGTCAAGCATGAAGCAGAGAAGTGTGGTTTTGGGTTTCAAACATGGAAATTTCAAAAACCTCCCAAAAAGCTTCATTTTAATTAGACTGGCTGGTTAATTAAGAAGGATCCATGATTAATTACCTTTTCATTGTCATGTTTTAAACTTGTTTAAATCTTGGTCGAACCTAGGATTTGACCAAGATTCAAATGGGCATAAAAATTCAGAAAAAATCGAAAGAATGAAAAACCAAAGCACATAGCCTTCTTATGTCATATAGTAAGCATTCAAGTTGATAAACAAGGTCTGGACATATTCAAACTAGCTAGACAAATCATGTATCTACCCCCTAACCCCTAAACTCTGTCTTATGACGAAGTCAAGCATGAAGATAAGTGGTTTTGGGTTTCAAACATGGAAATTTCAAAAACCTCCCAAAAACTTCATTTTAGGGTGACTAAGAAGGATACATGCTTCCATTTTCATTTCCATGTTCTATACTTGTTTAAATCTTGGTCAAACCTAGGATTTGACCAAGATTCAAATGTGCATCAAAATTCCAAAAAAATCAGAAAAATGAAAAACCAAAGCACATAGTTTTCTTATGTCACATACATATATATAGTAAG
This sequence comes from Lolium multiflorum, assembly GCA_030979885.1. Lineage (NCBI taxonomy): Eukaryota > Viridiplantae > Streptophyta > Magnoliopsida > Poales > Poaceae > Lolium > Lolium multiflorum. Next base: position 24,549,794 of record CM061752.1, on the reverse strand, counting down.
CATTCAAAAGTTCATAAACAAGGTCTAGACATATTCAAACCAGACAAATCATGTACCCCTAACCCTAAACTTTGTCTTAATTATATATGAAGTCAAGCATGAAGCAGAGAAGTGTGGTTTTGGGTTTCAAACATGGAAATTTCAAAAACCTCCCAAAAAGCTTCATTTTAATTAGACCGGCTGGTTAATTAAGAAGGATCCATGATTAATTACCTTTTCATTGTCATGTTTTAAACTTGTTTAAATCTTGGTCGAACCTAGGATTTGACCAAGATTCAAATGGGCATAAAAATTCAGAAAAAATCGAAAGAATGAAAAACCAAAGCACATAGCCTTCTTATGTCATATAGTAAGCATTCAAGTTGATAAACAAGGTCTGGACATATTCAAACTAGCTAGACAAATCATGTATCTACCCCTAACCCCTAAACTCTGTCTTATGACGAAGTCAAGCATGAAGATAAGTGGTTTTGGGTTTCAAACATGGAAATTTCAAAACCTCCCAAAAACTTCATTTTAGGGTGACTAAGAAGGATACATGCTTCCATTTTCATTTCCATGTTCTATACTTGTTTAAATCTTGGTCAAACCTAGGATTTGACCAAGATTCAAATGTGCATCAAAATTCCAAAAAAATCAGAAAAATGAAAAACCAAAGCACATAGTTTTCTTATGTCACATACATATATATAGTAAGCATTCAAAAGTTCATAAACAAGGTCTAGACATATTCAAACCAGACAAATCATGTACCCCTAACCCTAAACTTTGTCTTAATTATATATGAAGTCAAGCATGAAGCAGAGAAGTGTGGTTTTGGGTTTCAAACATGGAAATTTCAAAAACCTCCCAAAAAGCTTCATTTTAATTAGACTGGCTGGTTAATTAAGAAGGATCCATGATTAATTACCTTTTCATTGTCATGTTTTAAACTTGTTTAAATCTTGGTCGAACCTAGGATTTGACCAAGATTCAAATGGGCATAAAAATTCAGAAAAAAATCGAAAGAATGAAAAACCAAAGCACATAGCCTTCTTATGTCATATAGTAAGCATTCAAGTTGATAAACATGGTCTAGACATATTCAAACCAGAAAAATCATGTATCTACCCCTAACCCTAAACTCTGTCTTATGAAGTCAAGCATGAAAAGAAGTACGGTGGTTTTGGGTTTCAAACATGGTAAATTCAAGAACCTCCCAAAAGCTTCATTTTAGAGTTACTAAGAGAAAGATCCAGACTTAATTACCTTATCATTTTCACATGTTAAACTTGTTTAAATCTTGCTCAACAAACCTAGGATTTTACCAAGATTCTCAAATGGGCATAAAAATCAAAAAATGAAATACCAATGCACATAGTCCTCTTATGTCATATAGCTAGTAAGCATTCAAGTTGATAAACAAGGTCTAGACATATTCAAACAAGACAAATCATGTATCTACCCCCTATCGACCCTAAACTTCGTCTTATGAAGTCAAGAATGAAGAGAAGTGGTTTTGGGTTTCAAACATGGAAATTTCAAAAACCTCCCAAAATTCAGCTTCATTTTAGAGCGACTAAGAAGGATCGATGCTTACCTTTTCATTTCCATGTTTTAAACTTATTTAAATCTTGGTCAAATCTAGGATTTGACCAAGATTCAAATGGGCATAAAATAAAAAAACCGAAAAATGAAAAACCAAAGCGCACATAGTCTTCTTATATGTCATATAGTAAGCATTAAAGTTGATAAACAAGGTCTAGACATATTCAAACTAGCTAGACAAATCATGTATCTACCCCCTAAAACCCCTAAACTCTGTCTTATGACGAAGTCAAGCATGAAGATAAGTGGTTTTAGGTTTCAAACATGGAAATTTCAAAAACCTCCCAAAATTCAGCTTCATTTTAGAGCGACTAAGAAGGATCGATGCTTTTACCTTTTCATTTCCATGTTTTAAACTTATTTAAATCTTGGTCAAACCTAGGATTTGACCAAGATTCAAATGGGCATAAAAATTCAGACAAAAAATCTAAAGAATGAAAAACCAAAGCACATAGCCTTCTTAATTATGTCATATAGTAAACACTCAAGTTGATAAACAAGGTCTAGACATATTCAAACCAGAAAAATCATGTGTATATCTACCCCTACCCCTAAACTCTGTCTTATGAAGTCAATCATGAAGAGAATTGGTTTTGGGTTTCAAACATGGAAATTTCAAGTACGTCCCAAAAGCTTCATATATTTTAGAGTGACTAATTAAGAAGGATCTTGGATTACGTTTTCATTTTCATGCTTGAAACTTGTTTAAATCTTGGTTGAACCTAGGATTTGACCAGAATCAAATGTGCATAAAATTCTTAAAAAAATAGAAAAATGAAAAACAAAAGCACATGGTCTTCTTATGTCATATAGTAAGCATTCAAGTTGATAAACAAGGTTTAGACATATTCAAACCAGACAAATCATGTATCTACCCCCTAACCCTAAACTCGGTCTTATGAAGTCTAGCATGAGGAGAAGTCGTTTTGGGTTTCAAACGTTTAAGCCAAAAGCCCCATTTCAAATATTTCAAACTTATTCAAATTTGGTTCAAATTTGAAAGACACACAAGTTATAGCACACATAGTGCATACATTCTCACACATACTGCACTAGATGCTAACCCGGCCTATAGTTTGAGGCCATTGGATGAGGTCGAAAAAAATCTTGGATTAGAAATGGGGTTGTTCGAACCCCGTAGTTGGATTTTTTGAACCTTGATCTGTAGTACTGGGCAAAACCCTAGTTTAACCTATTTAATTATAGATTCATAGGTCGATTTTTCTACCTTTTTATTATTACTATGCAGCACATGTGTGTTTGCCCGTCGAGTGAAACTCGGAGGAAGAGGGATCACTCGGAAGGAGAGAAGAAGTGAGAGAATTATGGTGTCTCCCCTTTTTCGGGTGATGATGTTGACTTTTGTGCAGGGTTTGTCAGTGAGCAGGAGGTGCGAGCGAGCGAGCGAGTCGAGCGAGGCCGAGAATGAGAGAGATTTGTTTTTTTTTGAGAGGGACAACCGAAGGATCCAGAAGGACCCACAGACTTCCAATACGCATCCTGATGCGTCTTCTCTTGACAAAGAAAATGGCTGGGAGTTTGCGTACCTATTGCACGTGACTTGTGCTCACTGAAGTGTGGGACCTCACGCATGGGCACCACACGTAAGTGACAGACCTGTTGGTGTAAAAACTCGGTTGATTATTATAGTGCATTAGAACAAAGTTTCCTATGGATTCAAGGGTAGGAAATCCAAGTTAACTCATTTACATGACATTATTTTTTCCATGAAGCAAAGTTAACGCACCTATCAATTGGTACATTTTGGAGTGACTAAGAAGGATCCAGGCTTACTTATTCGTTTTCACGTGTAAAACTTGTCTAAATCTTGGTCAAACAAAATTGGCAGAAAATTCAAAAAAAAACAGAAAAATGAAAAACCAAAGCACATAGTCTTCTTATGTCATGTAGTAAGCATTAAAGTTGATAAACAAGGTCTAGACATATTCAAACCATACTAATCATGTATCTACCCGCTAACCCCTAAACTATGTCTTAAGAAGTCAAGAATGAAGAGAAGTGGTTTTGGGTTTCAAACATGGACATTTCAAAAACCTCCCAAAACTTCATTTTAGGGTGAGTAAGAAGGATACAGGCTTCCCTTTTCATTTTCATGTTCTATACTTGTTTAAATCTTGGTCAAACCTAGGATTTGACCAAGATTCAAATGGGCACAAAAAAATAAAAAAAGCACATAGTGTTCTTATGTCATATCATAAGCATTCAAGTTGATAAACAAGGTCTAGATATATCCAAATTAACCAGACAAATCATGTATCTACCCCCTATCGACCCTAAACTTCGTCTTATGAAGTCAAGCATGAAGAGAAGTGGTTTTGGGTTTCAAACATGGAAATTTCAAAAACCTCCCAAAATTCAGCTTCATTTTAGAGCGACTAAGAAGGATCGATGCTTTTACCTTTTCATTTCCATGTTTTAAACTTATTTAAATCTTGGTCAAACCTAGGATTTGACCAAGATTCAAATGGGCATAAAAATTCAGACAAAAAATCTAAAGAATGAAAAACCAAAGCACATAGCCTTCTTAATTATGTCATATAGTAAACACTCAAGTTGATAAACAAGGTCTAGACATATTCAAACCAGAAAAATCATGTGTATATCTACCCCTAACCCTAAACTCTGTATTATGAAGTCAATCTCTAGGATTTGACCAAGATTCAAATGGGCATAAAATAAAAAAACAGAAAAATGAAAAACCAAAGCGCACATAGTCTTCTTATATGTCATATAGTAAGCATTAAAGTTGATAAACAAGGTCTGGACATATTCAAACTAGCTAGACAAATCATGTATCTACCCCCTAACCCCTAAACTCTGTCTTATGACGAAGTCAAGCATGAAGATAAGTGGTTTTGGGTTTCAAACATGGAAATTTCAAAAACCTCCCAAAAACTTCATTAATTTTAGGGTGACTAAGAAGGATACAGGCTTCCATTTTCATTTCCATGTTCTATACTTGTTTAAATCTTGGTCAAACCTAGGATTTGACCAAGATTCAAATGTGCATCAAAATTCCAAAAAAATCAGAAAAATGAAAAACCAAAGCACATAGTTTTCTTATGTCACATACATATATATAGTAAGCATTCAAAAGTTCATAAACAAGGTCTAGACATATTCAAACCAGACAAATCATGTACCTCCTAACCCTAAACTTTGTCTTAATTATATATGAAGTCAAGCATGAAGCAGAGAAGTGTGGTTTTGGGTTTCAAACATGGAAATTTCAAAAACCTCCCAAAAAGCTTCATTTTAATTAGACTGGCTGGTTAATTAAGAAGGATCCATGATTAATTACCTTTTCATTGTCATGTTTTAAACTTGTTTAAATCTTGGTCGAACCTAGGATTTGACCAAGATTCAAATGGGCATAAAAATTCAGAAAAAAATCGAAAGAATGAAAAACCAAAGCACATAGCCTTCTTATGTCATATAGTAAGCATTCAAGTTGATAAACATGGTCTAGACATATTCAAACCAGAAAAATCATGTATCTACCCCTAACCCTAAACTCTGTCTTATGAAGTCAAGCATGAAAAGAAGTACGGTGGTTTTGGGTTTCAAACATGGTAAATTCAAGAACCTCCCAAAAGCTTCATTTTAGAGTTACTAAGAGAAAGATCCAGACTTAATTACCTTATCATTTTCACATGTTAAACTTGTTTAAATCTTGCTCAACAAACCTAGGATTTTACCAAGATTCTCAAATGGGCATAAAAATCAAAAAATGAAATACCAATGCACATAGTCCTCTTATGTCATATAGCTAGTAAGCATTCAAGTTGATAAACAAGGTCTAGACATATTCAAACAAGACAAATCATGTATCTACCCCCTATCGACCCTAAACTTCGTCTTATGAAGTCAAGCATGAAGAGAAGTGGTTTTGGGTTTCAAACATGGAAATTTCAAAAACCTCCCAAAATTCAGCTTCATTTTAGAGCGACTAAGAAGGATCGATGCTTACCTTTTCATTTCCATGTTTTAAACTTGTTTAAATCTTGGTCAAATCTAGGATTTGACCAAGATTCAAATGGGCATAAAATAAAAAACCGAAAAATGAAAAACCAAAGCGCACATAGTCTTCTTATATGTCATATAGTAAGCATTAAAGTTGATAAACAAGGTCTAGACATATTCAAACTAGCTAGAGACAAATCATGTATCTACCCCCTAAAACCCCTAAACTCTGTCTTATGACGAAGTCAAGCATGAAGATAAGTGGTTTTAGGTTTCAAACATGGAAATTTCAAAAACCTCCCAAAATTCAGCTTCATTTTAGAGCGACTAAGAAGGATCGATGCTTTTACCTTTTCATTTCCATGTTTTAAACTTATTTAAATCTTGGTCAAACCTAGGATTTGACCAAGATTCAAATGGGCATAAAAATTCAGACAAAAAATCTAAAGAATGAAAAACCAAAGCACATAGCCTTCTTAATTATGTCATATAGTAAACACTCAAGTTGATAAACAAGGTCTAGACATATTCAAACCAGAAAAATCATGTGTATATCTACCCCTACCCCTAAACTCTGTCTTATGAAGTCAATCATGAAGAGAATTGGTTTTGGGTTTCAAACATGGAAATTTCAAGTACGTCCCAAAAGCTTCATATATTTTAGAGTGACTAATTAAGAAGGATCTTGGATTACGTTTTCATTTTCATGCTTGAAACTTGTTTAAATCTTGGTTGAACCTAGGATTTGACCAGAATCAAATGTGCATAAAATTCTTAAAAAATAGAAAAATGAAAAACAAAAGCACATGGTCTTCTTATGTCATATAGTAAGCATTCAAGTTGATAAACAAGGTTTAGACATATTCAAACCAGACAAATCATGTATCTACCCCCTAACCCTAAACTCGGTCTTATGAAGTCTAGCATGAGGAGAAGTCGTTTTGGGTTTCAAACGTTTAAGCCAAAAGCCCCATTTCAAATATTTCAAACTTATTCAAATTTGGTTCAAATTTGAAAGACACACAAGTTATAGCACACATAGTGCATACATTCTCACACATACTGCACTAGATGCTAACCCGGCCTATAGTTTGAGGCCATTGGATGAGGTCGAAAAAAATCTTGGATTAGAAATGGGGTTGTTCGAACCCCGTAGTTGGATTTTTTGAACCTTGATCTGTAGTACTGGGCAAAACCCTAGTTTAACCTATTTAATTATAGATTCGTAGGTCGATTTTTCTACCTTTTTATTATTACTATGCAGCACATGTGTGTTTGCCCGTCGAGTGAAACTCGGAGGAAGAGGGATCACTCGGAAGGAGAGAAGAAGGGAGAGAATTATGGTGTCTCCCCTTTTTCGGGTGATGATGTTGACTTTTGTGCAGGGTTTGTCAGTGAGCAGGAGATGCGAGCGAGCGAGCGAGTCGAGCGAGGCCGAGAATGAGAGAGATTTGTTTTTTTTGAGAGGGACGACCGAAGGATCCAGAAGGACCCACAGACTTCCAATACGCATCCTGATGCGTCTTCTCTTGACAAAGAAAATGGCTGGGAGTTTGCGTACCTATTGCACGTGACTTGTGCTCACTGAAGTGTGGGACCTCACGCATGGGCACCACACGTAAGTGACAGACCTGTTGGTGTAAAAACTCGGTTGATTATTATAGTGCATTAGAACAAAGTTTCCTATGGATTCAAGGGTAGGAAATCCAAGTTAACTCATTTACATGACATTATTTTTTCCATGAAGCAAAGTTAACGCACCTATCAATTGGTACATTTTGGAGTGACTAAGAAGGATCCAGGCTTACTTATTCGTTTTCACGTGTAAAACTTGTCTAAATCTTGGTCAAACAAAATTGGCAGAAAATTCAAAAAAAAACAGAAAAATGAAAAACCAAAGCACATAGTCTTCTTATGTCATGTAGTAAGCATTAAAGTTGATAAACAAGGTCTAGACATATTCAAACCATACTAATCATGTATCTACCCGCTAACCCCTAAACTATGTCTTAAGAAGTCAAGAATGAAGAGAAGTGGTTTTGGGTTTCAAACATGGACATTTCAAAAACCTCCCAAAACTTCATTTTAGGGTGAGTAAGAAGGATACAGGCTTCCCTTTTCATTTTCATGTTCTATACTTGTTTAAATCTTGGTCAAACCTAGGATTTGACCAAGATTCAAATGGGCACAAAAAAATAAAAAAAGCACATAGTGTTCTTATGTCATATCATAAGCATTCAAGTTGATAAACAAGGTCTAGATATATCCAAATTAACCAGACAAATCATGTATCTACCCCCTATCGACCCTAAACTTCGTCTTATGAAGTCAAGCATGAAGAGAAGTGGTTTTGGGTTTCAAACATGGAAATTTCAAAAACCTCCCAAAATTCAGCTTCATTTTAGAGCGACTAAGAAGGATCGATGCTTTTACCTTTTCATTTCCATGTTTTAAACTTATTTAAATCTTGGTCAAACCTAGGATTTGACCAAGATTCAAATGGGCATAAAAATTCAGACAAAAAATCTAAAGAATGAAAAACCAAAGCACATAGCCTTCTTAATTATGTCATATAGTAAACACTCAAGTTGATAAACAAGGTCTAGACATATTCAAACCAGAAAAATCATGTGTATATCTACCCCTAACCCTAAACTCTGTATTATGAAGTCAATCTCTAGGATTTGACCAAGATTCAAATGGGCATAAAATAAAAAAACAGAAAAATGAAAAACCAAAGCGCACATAGTCTTCTTATATGTCATATATAGTAAGCATTAAAGTTGATAAACAAGGTCTGGACATATTCAAACTAGCTAGACAAATCATGTATCTACCCCTAACCCCTAAACTCTGTCTTATGACGAAGTCAAGCATGAAGATAAGTGGTTTTGGGTTTCAAACATGGAAATTTCAAAAACCTCCCAAAAACTTCATTAATTTTAGGGTGACTAAGAAGGATACAGGCTTCCATTTTCATTTCCATGTTCTATACTTGTTTAAATCTTGGTCAAACCTAGGATTTGACCAAGATTCAAATGTGCATCAAAATTCCAAAAAAATCAGAAAAATGAAAAACCAAAGCACATAGTTTTCTTATGTCACATACATATATATAGTAAGCATTCAAAAGTTCATAAACAAGGTCTAGACATATTCAAACCAGACAAATCATGTACCTCCTAACCCTAAACTTTGTCTTAATTATATATGAAGTCAAGCATGAAGCAGAGAAGTGTGGTTTTGGGTTTCAAACATGGAAATTTCAAAAACCTCCCAAAAAGCTTCATTTTAATTAGACTGGCTGGTTAATTAAGAAGGATCCATGATTAATTACCTTTTCATTGTCATGTTTTAAACTTGTTTAAATCTTGGTCGAACCTAGGATTTGACCAAGATTCAAATGGGCATAAAAATTCAGAAAAAAATCGAAAGAATGAAAAACCAAAGCACATAGCCTTCTTATGTCATATAGTAAGCATTCAAGTTGATAAACATGGTCTAGACATATTCAAACCAGAAAAATCATGTATCTACCCCTAACCCTAAACTCTGTCTTATGAAGTCAAGCATGAAAAGAAGTACGGTGGTTTTGGGTTTCAAACATGGTAAATTCAAGAACCTCCCAAAAGCTTCATTTTAGAGTTACTAAGAGAAAGATCCAGACTTAATTACCTTATCATTTTCACATGTTAAACTTGTTTAAATCTTGCTCAACAAACCTAGGATCTTACCAAGATTCTCAAATGGGCATAAAAATCAAAAAATGAAATACCAATGCACATAGTCCTCTTATGTCATATAGCTAGTAAGCATTCAAGTTGATAAACAAGGTCTAGACATATTCAAACAAGACAAATCATGTATCTACCCCCTATCGACCCTAAACTTCGTCTTATGAAGTCAAGCATGAAGAGAAGTGGTTTTGGGTTTCAAACATGGAAATTTCAAAAACCTCCCAAAATTCAGCTTCATTTTAGAGCGACTAAGAAGGATCGATGCTTACCTTTTCATTTCCATGTTTTAAACTTGTTTAAATCTTGGTCAAATCTAGGATTTGACCAAGACTCAAATGGGCATAAAATAAAAAAACCGAAAAATGAAAAACCAAAGCGCACATAGTCTTCTTATATGTCATATAGTAAGCATTAAAGTTGATAAACAAGGTCTAGACATATTCAAACTAGCTAGACAAATCATGTATCTACCCCCTAAAACCCCTAAACTCTGTCTTATGACGAAGTCAAGCATGAAGATAAGTGGTTTTAGGTTTCAAACATGGAAATTTCAAGTACGTCCCAAAAGCTTCATATATTTTAGAGTGACTAATTAAGAAGGATCTTGGATTACGTTTTCATTTTCATGCTTGAAACTTGTTTAAATCTTGGTTGAACCTAGGATTTGACCAGAATCAAATGTGCATAAAATTCTTAAAAAAATAGAAAAATGAAAAACAAAAGCACATGGTCTTCTTATGTCATATAGTAAGCATTCAAGTTGATAAACAAGGTTTAGACATATTCAAACCAGACAAATCATGTATCTACCCCCTAACCCTAAACTCGGTCTTATGAAGTCTAGCATGAGGAGAAGTCGTTTTGGGTTTCAAACGTTTAAGCCAAAAGCCCCATTTCAAATATTTCAAACTTATTCAAATTTGGTTCAAATTTGAAAGACACACAAGTTATAGCACACATAGTGCATACATTCTCACACATACTGCACTAGATGCTAACCCGGCCTATAGTTTGAGGCCATTGGATGAGGTCGAAAAAATCTTGGATTAGAAATGGGGTTGTTCGAACCCCGTAGTTGGATTTTTTGAACCTTGATCTGTAGTACTGGGCAAAACCCTAGTTTAACCTATTTAATTATAGATTCGTAGGTCGATTTTTCTACCTTTTTATTATTACTATGCAGCACATGTGTGTTTGCCCGTCGAGTGAAACTCGGAGGAAGAGGGATCACTCGGAAGGAGAGAAGAAGGGAGAGAATTATGGTGTCTCCCCTTTTTCGGGTGATGATGTTGACTTTTGTGCAGGGTTTGTCAGTGAGCAGGAGGTGCGAGCGAGCGAGCGAGCGAGCGAGTCGAGCGAGGCCGAGAATGAGAGAGATTTGTTTTTTTTTGAGAGGGACGACCGAAGGATCCAGAAGGACCCACAGACTTCCAATACGCATCCTGATGCGTCTTCTCTTGACAAAGAAAATGGCTGGGAGTTTGCGTACCTATTGCACGTGACTTGTGCTCACTGAAGTGTGGGACCTCACGCATGGGCACCACACGTAAGTGACAGACCTGTTGGTGTAAAAACTCGGTTGATTATTATAGTGCATTAGAACAAAGTTTCCTATGGATTCAAGGGTAGGAAATCCAAGTTAACTCATTTACATGACATTATTTTTTCCATGAAGCAAAGTTAACGCACCTATCAATTGGTACATTTTGGAGTGACTAAGAAGGATCCAGGCTTACTTATTCGTTTTCACGTGTAAAACTTGTCTAAATCTTGGTCAAACAAAATTGGCAGAAAATTCAAAAAAAAAAAAAAATGAAAAACCAAAGCACATAGTCTTCTTATGTCATGTAGTAAGCATTAAAGTTGATAAACAAGGTCTAGACATATTCAAACCATACTAATCATGTATCTACCCGCTAACCCCTAAACTATGTCTTAAGAAGTCAAGAATGAAGAGAAGTGGTTTTGGGTTTCAAACATGGACATTTCAAAAACCTCCCAAAACTTCATTTTAGGGTGAGTAAGAAGGATACAGGCTTCCCTTTTCATTTTCATGTTCTATACTTGTTTAAATCTTGGTCAAACCTAGGATTTGACCAAGATTCAAATGGGCACAAAAAAATAAAAAAAGCACATAGTGTTCTTATGTCATATCGTAAGCATTCAAGTTGATAAACAAGGTCTAGATATATCCAAATTAACCAGACAAATCATGTATCTACCCCCTATCGACCCTAAACTTCGTCTTATGAAGTCAAGCATGAAGAGAAGTGGTTTTGGGTTTCAAACATGGAAATTTCAAAAACCTCCCAAAATTCAGCTTCATTTTAGAGCGACTAAGAAGGATCGATGCTTTTACCTTTTCATTTCCATGTTTTAAACTTATTTAAATCTTGGTCAAACCTAGGATTTGACCAATATTCAAATGGGCATAAAAATTCAGACAAAAAATCTAAAGAATGAAAAACCAAAGCACATAGCCTTCTTAATTATGTCATATAGTAAACACTCAAGTTGATAAACAAGGTCTAGACATATTCAAACCAGAAAAATCATGTGTATATCTACCCCTAACCCTAAACTCTGTATTATGAAGTCAATCTCTAGGATTTGACCAAGATTCAAATGGGCATAAAATAAAAAAAACAGAAAAATGAAAAACCAAAGCGCACATAGTCTTCTTATATGTCATATAGTAAGCATTAAAGTTGATAAACAAGGTCTGGACATATTCAAACTAGCTAGACAAATCATGTATCTACCCCTAACCCCTAAACTCTGTCTTATGACGAAGTCAAGCATGAAGATAAGTGGTTTTGGGTTTCAAACATGGAAATTTCAAAAACCTCCCAAAAACTTCATTTTAGGGTGACTAAGAAGGATACAGGCTTCCATTTTCATTTCCATGTTCTATACTTGTTTAAATCTTGGTCAAACCTAGGATTTGACCAAGATTCAAATGTGCATCAAAATTCCAAAAAAAATCAGAAAAATGAAAAACCAAAGCACATAGTTTTCTTATGTCACATACATATATATAGTAAGCATTCAAAAGTTCATAAACAAGGTCTAGACATATTCAAACCAGACAAATCATGTACCTCCTAACCCTAAACTTTGTCTTAATTATATATGAAGTCAAGCATGAAGCAGAGAAGTGTGGTTTTGGGTTTCAAACATGGAAATTTCAAAAACCTCCCAAAAAGCTTCATTTTAATTAGACTGGCTGGTTAATTAAGAAGGATCCATGATTAATTACCTTTTCATTGTCATGTTTTAAACTTGTTTAAATCTTGGTCGAACCTAGGATTTGACCAAGATTCAAATGGGCATAAAAATTCAGAAAAAAATCGAAAGAATGAAAAACCAAAGCACATAGCCTTCTTATGTCATATAGTAAGCATTCAAGTTGATAAACATGGTCTAGACATATTCAAACCAGAAAAATCATGTATCTACCCCTAACCCTAAACTCTGTCTTATGAAGTCAAGCATGAAAAGAAGTACGGTGGTTTTGGGTTTCAAACATGGTAAATTCAAGAACCTCCCAAAAGCTTCATTTTAGAGTTACTAAGAGAAAGATCCAGACTTAATTACCTTATCATTTTCACATGTTAAACTTGTTTAAATCTTGCTCAACAAACCTAGGATTTTACCAAGATTCTCAAATGGGCATAAAAATCAAAAAATGAAATACCAATGCACATAGTCCTCTTATGTCATATAGCTAGTAAGCATTCAAGTTGATAAACAAGGTCTAGACATATTCAAACAAGACAAATCATGTATCTACCCCTATCGACCCTAAACTTCGTCTTATGAAGTCAAGCATGAAGAGAAGTGGTTTTGGGTTTCAAAAAAGATCCAGACTTAATTACCTTATCATTTTCACATGTTAAACTTGTTTAAATCTTGCTCAACAAACCTAGGATTTTACCAAGATTCTCAAATGGGCATAAAAATCAAAAAATGAAATACCAATGCACATAGTCCTCTTATGTCATATAGCTAGTAAGCATTCAAGTTGATAAACAAGGTCTAGACATATTCAAACAAGACAAATCATGTATCTACCCCCTATCGACCCTAAACTTCGTCTTATGAAGTCAAGCATGAAGAGAAGTGGTTTTGGGTTTCAAACATGGAAATTTCAAAAACCTCCCAAAATTCAGCTTCATTTTAGAGCGACTAAGAAGGATCGATGCTTACCTTTTCATTTCCATGTTTTAAACTTGTTTAAATCTTGGTCAAATCTAGGATTTGACCAAGATTCAAATGGGCATAAAATAAAAAAACCGAAAAATGAAAAACCAAAGCGCACATAGTCTTCTTATATGTCATATAGTAAGCATTAAAGTTGATAAACAAGGTCTAGACATATTCAAACTAGCTAGACAAATCATGTATCTACCCCCTAAAACCCCTAAACTCTGTCTTATGACGAAGTCAAGCATGAAGATAAGTGGTTTTAGGTTTCAAACATGCATGGAAATTTCAAAAACCTTCCAAAAACTTCATTTTAGGGTGACTAATTAAGAAGGATACATGCTTCCCTTTTCATTTTCATGTTCTATATATACTTGTTTAAATCTTGGTCAAACCTAGCTAGGATTTGACCAAGATTCAAATGTGCATCAAAATTCCAAAAAATATCAGAAAAATGAAAAACCAAAGCACATAGTTTTCTTATGTCATATAGTAGCATTAAAGTTGATAAACAAGGTCTAGACATATTCAAACAAGAAAAATCATGTATCTACTCCCTAACCCTAAACTTTGTCTTATGTAGTCAAGCATGAAGAGAAGTGGTTTTGGGTTTCAAATATGGAAATTTCAAAAACCTACCAAAAGCTTCATTTTAGAGTGACTAAGAATGATCAATGCTTACCTTTTCATTTTCATATTTTAAACTTGTTAAAATCATTGTCAAACCAGGATTTGACCAAGATTTAAATGGGCATAAAATTAAAAAAATCAGAAAAATGAAAAACAAAAGCACATAGTCTTCTTATGTCACATATATATATAGTAAGAGCATTCAAAAGTTGACAAACAAGGTCTATACATATTCAAATAAGACAAATCATGTATCTACCCCTAACCCTAAACTCTGTCGTATGAAGTCAAGCATGAAGAGAAGTGGTTTTTGGTTTCAAACATGTAAATTTCAAAAACCTCCCAAAAGCTTCATTTTAGAGTGACTAAGAAGAATCCAGGCTTACCTTTTCATTTTCATGTTTTAAACTTGTTTAAATCTTGGTCAAACCTAGGATTTGACCAATATTAAAATGGGCATAAAATAAAAAAATAAAAAAACCAAAGCACATAGTCTTCTTATGTCATATAGTAAGCATTCAAGTTCATAAACAAGGTCTAGACATATTCAAACATGACAAATCATGTATCTACCCCTATCGACCCTAAACTCGTCTTATGAAGTCAAGCATGAAGAGAAGTGGTTTTGGGTTTCAAACATGGAAATTTCAAAAAACCAAAAGCTTCATTTTAGAGCGAGTAAGAAGGATCGATGCTTATCTTTTCATTTTCATGTTTTAAACTTATTTAAATCTTGGTCAAACCTAGGATTTGACCAAGATTCAAATGGGCATAAAAATTCAGACAAAAATCTAATTAAAGAATGAAAAACCAAAGCACGTACATAGCCTTCTTAATTATGTCATATAGTAAACATTCAAGTTGATAAACAAGGTCTAGACATATTCAAACCAGAAAAATCGTGTATCTACCCCTAACCCTAATTAAACTCTGTCTTATGAAGTCAAGCATGAAGAAAAGTGGTTTTGAGTTTCAAGCATGCATGGAAATTTCGAGAACCTCCCAAAATAAAGCTTCATTTTAGAGTGACTACGAAGGATCCATGCTTACACCTTTTCATTTTCAAGTTTTAAACTTGTTTAAAACCTCGTCAAACCTGGGATTTGACCAAGATTCAAATGGGCATAAAATTCAAAAAAATAGATAAATGAAAAACCATAGCACATAGTCTTCTTATGTCATATAGTAAGCATTCAAGTGGATAAACAAGCTCTAGACATACTGAAACCAGACAAATCATGTATCTACCCCTATCCCTAAACTATGTCTTATGAAGTCTAGCATGAAAAGAAGTGGTTTTGGGTTTCAAACATGGAAATTTCAAAAACCTCCCAAAAGCTTCATTTTGGATTGACTAAGGAGGATCCAGGCTTACTTTTTCATTTTCATATTTTAAACTTGTTTAAATCTAGGTCAAACCTAGGATTTGACCAAGATTCAAATGGACATAAAAAATCAACAGTTTACAACAGCACACAAAATAAACATGAAATTACATCTAAATCCCTAACTTTTACATGGAGGACCCCAGGCTGAAAGCAAGAAATGCGATCGGGTCTTGAATCTTGATGCGTCTTCTCTTGACAAAGAAGATTGCTGGGAGTTTGCGTACGTACATCACGTCACTTGTGCTCACTGAAGTGTGGGACATGACGCATGCATGGGCAACACACGTAAGTGACATGGATTCAAGGGTAGGGAAGCCAAGAGAAAAAAACGAGAATTTGGACAAAAATAACCCAATCTTGCTAGTATGTCGAAAGTTTGTTTTTCCCAATCTTTTCGACTTTGGGTTATTTCTGTCTATTTTGCCGAAAAAACGAGGACAGAGACTGGAAACGGTGATGCATCTAGCTTCAGAGTACGTCAGATTAAGACTTCATGAGCAACACTAGTCTGACGTAAGTACAGTGTATACAGACAAGACAGGGACTAGACATTGCTACCCACGTCCCTCTGCGCCCCTTCAAAGAAATCATACTCCGTACTAGAATCTCGAAACGTAGGAATTAGTCTGACACGATTTCTGATTGTTTAATTCATAGGATTGCAATTTTCAGAATTCATTGACAATACATTTTTATACAAAAACAAAAAATCCTTCATTGTGTAACCGTATGTTACTACTAGTATTTCTTTTGGTTTTCACACGCAATCAAATGTTATTGGATCCAAATACCGTTGTTTCTCAATCCTATATATTTGGAGATGATCATCACTCTCTAATCATACAATTTTCATATTCCCGCACTTTGAAAATCTTGCGAATAATCAAAGCAGCCAAAATCTATGGTGTGTATTGTATATGTTTATGCCATGCTTAGTTTCATCGAATATTGTTTGGTTGCATCGCGGGGAAACCGCGTGAATTTAGATTAATTGTTGCATGTTTGTTTGTGGTGTGACCAACTGCTTTTGCAACGAAACAACCCCCCCACCATGTGACCCAGCGTACCACTGCATGGTGTAGTACACAAGTCGTTGACATAACACAAGTGAAACACCGTTCCACTCATATTACATCCCTCAGAGTGGTACAACAGAAACATATGCGAGTCCAAGGTATGTCTATAGAAGGATACACAAGCTGTTTACAGAAGATCAACACAGCCTCCTACTTTACAGTGAGGTAAAACTTCAAATAAAGCTCCAGAAGAACGACTCGTAATCTAACTTATTGCTAACACTATCTCCAGAGATACTGGGCTTGCTATAGAATTCTAGCTACTTAGGTGCTAAGATTAGGGAAAGGCTCCCTTCTATTACTAGTCTAAGTTTCCACTTAAGTTGCTGCAGCAGTTGACTTCATTGACTTCTTTGCTTGGATTCTCCATCTTGTTGCAGTTGACTCCTTTGTCTTCGAGTTCCACGGTAGTTCATCCTCCGGTGCCTCCATAGCTAAGCAGGGGATTTAAGAGTGGGATGAGTACGAGCGTACTCAGCAAGTTCATATTAGGGAATAGGTGTATCATGCACTAGCTACAGCCACAGACCAGAAAGTCATAGGCGAATGCAAGTTTTCATAATCATTTCTTCAAAAGGTTTATTTTATTCTGAAAACTATGCCCGTCAGTCTTCACAGGTTGACTAGAACTTCATGGAGTTCCTTTCCTGCCGCGTTCGCAGTTCCCTTCCCGGAACAGGGAGTGACAGTCACAATTCTTGATACCCTCTGCAGAGGTGCGTTACTTTTCCCATAAGAGAACTTAACCTTGTTGCCAACCGGGCAGCAGGCTCCGTCCACACTTCCTTGGTGTGAGGCCAGGTATAAGAACCAAGCCAATCACTGCCTTCTCCGCGACCTCGCAGACCCACCCTTTTGTAAGTCTGTCCTCTCCTATATCTATGGGTAGACTAACACAGGCACTTGTTCTCTCCTATATCTAATGGTAGACTGTGCAGGACCACATGTCCCCACCTTTACCAAAGATAGACTGATCCGAACAACTTATGTGCCCTGTTCTATACACCATAGATAGACTGATCCGGACAACCCTTACAATCCTTCATAGACCGATAATAAGTCTACCCTCTCCTATATCTAATGGTAGACTGTGCAGGACCACATGTCCCCACCTTTACCAAAGATAGACTGATACGGGCAACCCTTATTACCAGTCCGTTGGCATGCGAGAGGGAAAAGATACAGCTGACTTCCCCAGAGCCATTATAGATCTTATGGTCAACGCGATATGTACGGCGCTAGAATCACTGGACGGCATTGGTACTTAGTCCTAGATGAATAGTACCCGTGCAATGGAACCTCCACCAATCAACACATACCATGGTTCCATTGCCCACCACATAGTCATATTCATAATTGTAAAATAATATTTGCTTTTCAATGCAGGAGTGATAAGTATAGTACTTTGCATATAATTTGATAAAAATAATCAAATGACATGAGCAAGCGATGAACTTGCCTTTCTTGACTGCAAGATTATGCAGGCAAAAGCTTCGATACGTGAGAACTCCAAATTCTGAAATACCATCATTGTCCGGTAAGGACAATGTTTAAAGAACTGGCAAAGATGCTATAATGCATAGTATGAGATGCAATCGTCCCGAGCGTAACCTAATCTCGATGATTTAGGATGGATGAGTTGTAAAGATTTCTTTAGGGTTTGTTGCACTTTTAGAATGGTTCTCAAACAAGATTCTTATTAAGGTTGGTGATATTAAGATCATAAGCAAGTAATATAATGCAACATAACAAGCATATACACAAAGGATAGTAGTGGGATAAAATGTAAAGAACAGTTGTCAATTTTAAGTTTTACAGGACATGGTTGATAATTACTTATTTAAACTTCAAAAGAATAACTTTTGAAGAACATGTTGATTAAGATTTAATAAGTATTTAAAATAAGAACTATGGCTTCTATGGTTTACTATTGGATTCATTTAGTTTATTATTAGGGACTAGTTGGATTCTTAAGTTGGAATGGGTCTATATGCAGCAAGTATTGGCAGGTTTATTACTATGGTTGATTATGGTATCATATCAAAGGATGATGGTCAAGGTGGTGCTATGAGTTAGGGTTTACTATATCTTCCTATTTGATTCACTAAGTAATCACTAAGGTTTCTAAGCTAAGTGGCTTAAGATTCCTTAAGTAGGGTTTAGTTGAATAGGAGCATGTGATGTGCATTACTACACAAGATTGGTATTAGGGTTTATCACTATGGTTCTACTAGGATATGATAGTTGAGATTGAATTCCATGGTTCTACATGTAAAATAAATCTCACATGATCACATGTGATATTCAACTAGGGTTTTTGTTAGGGTTAAAACAATTTAGAATGATTACATAAAATAATGGGATCCAGATTCTAACTTATAATAAAACTAGGGTTTCTAAATTGTGATACAACTCCTAAAATGTTAATTGGCAATATAGTTGTGGTCACTAATTACTTTGTAACAAAATAATGAGGGTATTAGCACTTTAGTTATTTTTAAGTGATTTAATAATTAAGAGAAACACTACTTAGGGTTTAATCTAGAAATCAGGTTTTCCTAATTATTGTTAGGTTTTAAAATAATAACTTTCTAATTAAAAATGTTTGAGTTCACAATATTTAAGCTACCAAATTAATATTGGTTTTTAATATTTTCTTGATTTATTATTATAGAAATTTAGAATTTTCAAATTAGGGTTTATGAATTACCACTAATAATTAAGTTAATGCAAATATGATAAATAAAATTAATCTTAACATTTTACTTAGTTACTGAATAGTTAAAATTTAATTTTTAAACTTAACTATTTATTGAATTCAAATTGTATTTTAAATATTTGAAATGGCATAATTAATAAAGAAGTTAAAAATAAATGAATTTTTATTTTGACACACATTTTTGTTTTATATTTTATTTGAATAGAGTTTATTTTTGTGAGCATTTTGATATATTATTTATATTTTTCTGAGTTGAAATGAATTTTCTATGATTTTGCAAAGTTTCAGCAATTTACTGGTTTTTAAATTAAACAACAAATACTAAACATACCGATTCAGATCTAGCCCTAGACACTGACTGGTGGGGCTTGTGTCCACGTCGGCTGCCACGCAAGCAAGGACCGGTCAACCTTGACCGCGTGTTTGACCTCACCGGCGTTTAACCGCCGGCGGTCTGCTGAGGACGGCGCCGCCGTTTTATGACCTCCCGGGACGCGCGATTTACACTAAACGAATCCCCTCGACTCACTGGTCATGATGGTGGTGTTGGTTTCACGAGGGGATCATCGGAGCGTCGCCGACGACGAGCTCTGCGGCGGTGCTATACCGGCGAGAATCGAATCAGAGGCTACAGGAGGTTCTAGGATGCGAGATCTAGCTCTACAGATGCGTATGCTTACCCTAAAGCTCAAGGTATGGTCGGCTCCGGCGATGGTCGACGGAGACGACGGCGATTGATGATTTCCCGCGAACTGCTGCGGAAGGGAACGTCGAGATTGTGTCGATTCCTTGCTCCCCTTGATGCTCTGCTCCTCCAGTGCCCAGGCCTCCTCGACCGCTCAATCGAGCTCGGGGTGGCCTCTCCGACGGCTAGCCGGAGAACTGGCCGGCCATGGCGGTGGTTCTAGTGAGAGATGGAGAGGGCTAGAGAGAGAATGGAAGGGCGGCGAAGAACAAGGAGATCACGGCGATGCTACGGAGGTATTTATAGAGCCAGAGGAGGTCAAATTAGGAAGTTCACCGCCGGCGACGGCCGAGATGTGGCGGTGACATTGGTACTGCAAACGAGCACGAATCGAGATGCTTTTAGATAGGTTCGGACGCGAGAGGAGTTGGGCGCGGTTCTGAGATGTCTGACAACGTCCAGGGCGTCCCTATCCATCACGGTGAGGTGGCCGGGGTGCCCCTGTGCGCTGTCGTCGTTGAGGAAGACGACGATGCTCCTTTTCTTCCTCGACGAATCGGTAAGGTGGGTTGGGTCGTTTTCTTTGGTGGGCTGGGCTGGTGCTGGGCTTCGTCGACGTGGTGGTGATGGGCTGCACGGCCAGGTAAGCCAGGTGAGCTTTCCCTCTCTCTTCTCTTTTCTATTTTCTCTTTTTATTTTCTGTTTTGAATTTGTTAGTTGAATTCAAATTTGAATTCTGTTTATTTTTGCAGGTTCTAAAATATTTTAATATCAAAACAATTTGATAATGCTACCTACTGTATTGTTTTGTTTATAAACAACCATTTTATAAATGATTAATTTGGGGTTCTTATGAGGCACAAGTTAAAATTAAAAATAGATAAATTTTAGGGTTCAACCCAATTGCTTTTAATTTTAGAATCAAATCTGTTTAAATGATTTGAAATTTAGAACATGTGCATGGTGAACATATTATACTTTTCTATTTCTTAACCATAGTGATTACTCACATATAGTTAAATTATGGCTAGGGTTTAACAAATGGAAAAGGGTATGAAATTGGTTCATGATTTTATGTGTATGATAGTTCTTAGGGTTTAAGAAGATAGTTTGATAAACTCTATCTTTAATAATCTTGCTTAGCAAATTCTAGCTTGGATTACTTAAGATAAATCCCAAGCTCATCATGGTTTATTCACTTGCTAAGGTTATGGTCCAAACTATAATATATTATTTCTATTGGTCAACTAAATAAATTACTTGGAAGACAAAATAGAATTGGATATTGGTTTCATTCTAATCACTTAAATATCATTTAAGCTTAATTATAACTTGCTTGGTTTATACTTGTGATCCATGATGCACAAGTTAGGGCTTAATATTGTATGTGGAGTGAATCCTATGTGAAAGGTTTAGGGTTTTGCATAAGCTTCACTAAATTGAAGTATAAATAGGCATGAGGCATGGCAAGGTTCTACTTATGATCCAAAGTGATACTTGGATTGGAATTCAGATATGGCATATGGTTTTAGTTATGTTTCACTAATAGAATATGGCTCTTACCTCCAAGATTAAAGGTTGGTTTGAACAAGTAGGATCTAATACTACTCTAGTATTCTCTAGGATGGACATGGATATGATTAGCATCTATATTCTCTCTCACTTCTAAATGTCTTTTAATAGCCTAAGGTCCTACTCAAGAGATGATGATATGATCCTATAAATATATGGTTTGCCTAGGAATTCTACCTTGGTATCTTATGTAGCTTGTTCTTCTGGAAATCTGATAAACCTGCATCTTGTGGCATGCCTCCACCTCCTAGCTTCTTCATCTTGATCCTAGCTAATTCATATGGAAGGTATCAAGTGTTTGGTTTCCTTGTATCATGCTACAAGGTGATCATATGGATGAAGGGTGTGGCTCCTTTTATAGGCTTGGGCAAGCTCTAGTATCATGACACATAGGTGGTGACTCTTGTGTTGGTTTGATGAGTAAGGTGCTTGGGTGTCATGCCCTCATCCATAGCAATCCTTTGAGCATGAGGTGGCATAGCTTGGAAAGCAAGTCATGAAGATATTTTCATCCTATGTGGCAAGATCATTATCTTCTCATATGAATTATATTTAGATAGCCAAGTGGAATTTGTTACTAAATATCTTGTGGATGGTTTTATTATTGTGGATGAGTCACTATATCATATTTGATTGGATTTATATTATAATATTGGTCAAAAAGTCAAGGTTGAAGGTTATTCCTCAATTTTGAATAGTTGGTGTTTGATTGCACCAAGGCATGATCATATGAGTTTCAAAATACTCATGAGTAGTTTTATTCAAATAGTTTGAACTATAAATCGTAATGTAAATGGATTTAGTTTTATGATATTCCATATACTTAATAAGTTATGATTTAAATAAGAATGTGTGGCTTTTATGCACTTTAGACCCTGTGGTTTACCTTATTTGGTAATAAGTTTAGAAGTGAATTAATTTACACACAAAGGTAGTTGCTAACTTTTAAGTGTTAATAAGTTAGGGTTTGATTCTTAAAGAATGTGTTGTTGTAAATATAATTCCATTTGATCTAATCCATAGATCAAATCATCTCTACCCAAAACAAGGTTTTAACAAAGATCACAGTGAAGTTTATAGCGCTTGACTTGATGATCTACTTCAATTCCAGCAAGTCAAGTGAAACTTCAGTTACTGTGGTAAGTTTTATTTGAAAGCGCGAAAATTCCCCGGATTTTCTATGCATGAATGCAATGCACACTTTGGTGTTCTCTCATTTTATTGCCTCTAAACCTGGGATATTACAGCCTCTCCCCCTTAAACTGAACTTCGTCCCGAAGTTCGAACGCTCTCATGTTTCGGAACGTGGAACTGACTTGAACAGATCACAATCCTTTCAAACGCCATGGTGATCTCATTAGATATAATTGGATATATCCCTTGTCCAGATCCTTCCTGAAGTCTTCTGATGTCTGGCACTGATACTTTCTTATATTCTATGATTTCTTCCAACACTCTAAGCTTATAGTCTTACTCTCCAAAGATTCTTGGATTAGGACATTTTCTTATGCTAATGGACTTTACTAATGGTTGTGGTGACATCTTCCTATTTGGGTACTCAAAGCTTGGTTCTACCAGCTGCGGTAATCCAGCTGCGGTGCCCAAACCTTAAGTCTAAAGGATTGGTTTAAAGTAAGGTATTGTTTTTCCCTTACTACCATAACGAATGTAATGGTACTTCGTAAGGTATTTATAATAGGCATGGTCCTGGTTGTTTAGTCCTACGAATGGATTAGACTCATTTAGTCCATCCAATCATGGCTTCTAGTTCATACTAGTTATCTTCCTTTTGGTTTCTTTAGGTTCCATGAAAGGAATCTTTCTAATAATCATTAGTTTTGGTATGGTCAAACCCTTCGGTCTTTTGTTTTCTTAGACTTTGATTGTCCTCCGACATCTTCTTCATCCAACTTCATTAGCTTAGACTTACTTGAGCTCTTCTGCTTCTGAGTAATTATCAATTACCCACTCAAGTTAAGGTCTAACCCTTACTTCCTCGAGATATGAACCTCGGCTTCTGGTCTGACAACCTCCTGAGAGTACTATTATATGGATACTTCCCAACAACCTTATACAAATAAGATTGAACTTCCTCTCAGTTCAGACTTTCTTCTTCATCTTTCATACTCAAAATCATATCATAATACTTCTCCTTCAGCCTTCCTCTCCCCCTTGGAGTTTACTAATGATCTTTAAGCTCCTATTCTTCTAATCATTAAACTCCAAGGTAGAAGATTGGTTTAAGTCTGGTTTATATTTTGTACCTTTCTAAAGTCTCACGAAGAATTCTTTGCGGTGTATCCACACAGTTGTGGGTATCCGATGTGAATCCTCCGACTAAATATTTATTAGCTACGGAATACCAGCTACGGAATCCCTCTTTCCTTTAGAGTGAAAGAACGATTAAGCTGTGGACTATTTGTTACCAGCTGCAGACTATCTAACACAAGATGTGGCTTATTGGATACCAGCTGTGGCTATGTTATGGTTCTAGTCAACATCTACCTACCAGTTGTGGCTACTTTTATAGTTTTAGTTAAGATATACCTCACTTCACATACTTTCTCTTCATGATTATCCTATATCAGCTGCGGTCTTATTATACCAGCTGCGACTTCACTTGTCTATTTTCCTTCTTCCAGGGTTTGTTTTGCAAGAAAACCACTTGTTGACACTATGAAAATAGTATCTTAAGTGACTTCACTTGCATTCCCTTCTTCCATAATGAATATGGCTCCACTTCTACTGCTCCATATTCACTATTTTTCTCACTTCCATGGTACTTCCATGTTGAAGTACTCCTCAATTGAGGATAAAAGTGAGTTTTGATTAGTCCTTCCTTTCAAGTATTGTGGTTGCTTCCCACAATTTTACTTCCTTCTTCTAGTGAACCTTCATCTTGTCTTCAAAATCTTCAGAATTCGTCACTTCCTTACACGAATACCTTTACCCTCTAGACCTATAACATCAAGTAAGAGCTTGATATTGCAACATGCATTTGCATATCAAAGTCAAACTTCATGTATGGATCTAGTCAAACAATAAAAATCCAATAATATCCAAGAAAATCCAGCTTTGTGCTTATAATACACACCCTTATATGCCTGAATATAAAAGTTGGGTAAGACATCCCTAAACATCAGGCTCAGATGTGTAGTATATAACACCACATAAGATAGGTTTAGGTTGTGATACTTAGCACATATATATATGGATTTCTACTATTTGCCTCAATATTTACCTCGATTGCTCACTTGCAATCAAATAAAATTGAGCAAATTGGTCCAGAATAGTTGTGGTTGACCTAATTTCCTTGGAAAGTGCTAACTTACCTTCTATTTAATTGAAAACTAACCTCACATGATATCTCGAGGCTATTATACTACCTATGACTCCAGGATTTCTCTATGTGGTATGCTCTAAATAAGCCTTCTTTAAACTAAGGACTATGGTTCTAGCATACTTAGTACCGTTATTAGGATTTTAAGGCCTAAGCTTTCGAACTATTCCTTAAATCCTACTCCTTATCATACTTCTGTTATCGTACTTATGATGTTCTACTCCATCACATCATGACTCTCAAGTGAATCATATATGATTACCAACTCTACCATGAAAAGTAGACTTGTATAACTCCTATCACTCTTCCTTACCTCCTATGATTGACTCATCATAGGTATATACTACCTCATATTACTTATCTACATTACTTAACATCAGTCATTTGACATTTTAAATGACTCTTACTTAACCATAACTTGCATTGGTATACTTCTTCCAATAGGATATCTTCCTTATGGTTGTATCCTCTCTTTGGACTACCATGTGTTGTATACCAACTGTGGTCTACTACCACCCATTATCTTAAGCTCCAATGGTGTTCTAGTTATTTGGAATGAAGCAAGATAACTAACTAACTTAACTTAAGAAAGATAGATAAGAAAGATTGACTCAAGTGTGTCAGGATTATTCTCAAGTGAATACCCATCTCAAGTCATAAGAATAGTTGGTTTAGCATAGTTGACTTAGCTAAGAGTTCTTCCTATAGACACTACCAAACCTATAGGTCTCCTTTAAAGGGTTTTAATCCTAGGGTCAAAGCATTTGCTCTGATACCAGCTGTGGTGACCCAGCGTACCACTGCATGGTGTAGTACACAAGTCGTTGACATAACACAAGTGAAACACCGTTCCACTCATATTACATCCCTCAGAGTGGTACAACAGAAACATATGCGAGTCCAAGGTATGTCTATAGAAGGATACACAAGCTGTTTACAGAAGATCAACACAGCCTCCTACTTTACAGTGAGGTAAAACTTCAAATAAAGCTCCAGAAGAACGACTCGTAATCTAACTTATTGCTAACACTATCTCCAGAGATACTGGGCTTGCTATAGAATTCTAGCTACTTAGGTGCTAAGATTAGGGAAAGGCTCCCTTCTATTACTAGTCTAAGTTTCCACTAAGTTGCTGCAGCAGTTGACTTCATTGACTTCTTTGCTTGGATTCTCCATCTTGTTGCAGTTGACTCCTTTGTCTTCGAGTTCCACGGTAGTTCATCCTCCGGTGCCTCCATAGCTAAGCAGGGGATTTAAGAGTGGGATGAGTACGAGCGTACTCAGCAAGTTCATATTAGGGAATAGGTGTATCATGCACTAGCTACAGCCACAGACCAGAAAGTCATAGGCGAATGCAAGTTTTCATAATCATTTCTTCAAAAGGTTTATTTTATTCTGAAAACTATGCCCGTCAGTCTTCACAGGTTGACTAGAACTTCATGGAGTTCCTTTCCTGCCGCGTTCGCAGTTCCCTTCCCGGAACAGGGAGTGACAGTCACAATTCTTGATACCCTCTGCAGAGGTGCGTTACTTTTCCCATAAGAGAACTTAACCTTGTTGCCAACCGGGCTGCAGGCTCCGTCCACACTTCCTTGGTGTGAGGCCAGGTATAAGAACCAAGCCAATCACTGCCTTCTCCGCGACCTCGCAGACCCACCCTTTTGTAAGTCTGTCCTCTCCTATATCTATGGGTAGACTAACACAGGCACTTGTTCTCTCCTATATCTAATGGTAGACTGTGCAGGACCACATGTCCCCACCTTTACCAAAGATAGACTGATCCGAACAACTTATGTGCCCTGTTCTATACACCATAGATAGACTGATCCGGACAACCCTTACAATCCTTCATAGACCGATAATAAGTCTACCCTCTCCTATATCTAATGGTAGACTGTGCAGGACCACATGTCCCCACCTTTACCAAAGATAGACTGATACGGGCAACCCTTATTACCAGTCCGTTGGCATGCGAGAGGGAAAAGATACAGCTGACTTCCCCAGAGCCATTATAGATCTTATGGTCAACGCGGTATGTACGGCGCTAGAATCACTGGACGGCATTGGTACTTAGTCCTAGATGAATAGTACCCGTGCAATGGAACCTCCACCAATCAACACATACCATGGTTCCATTGCCCACCACATAGTCATATTCATAATTGTAAAATAATATTTGCTTTTCAATGCAAGAGTGATAAGTATAGTACTTTGCATATAATTTGATAAAAATAATCAAATGACATGAGCAAGCGATGAACTTGCCTTTCTTGACTGCAAGATTATGCAGGCAAAAGCTTCGATACGTGAGAACTCCAAATTCTGAAATACCATCATTGTCCGGTAAGGACAATGTTTAAAGAACTGGCAAAGATGCTATAATGCATAGTATGAGATGCAATCGTCCCGAGCGTAACCTAACCTCGATGATTTAGGATGGATGAGTTGTAAAGATTTCTTTGGGGTTTGTTACACTTTTAGAATGGTTCTCAAACAAGATTCTTATTAAGGTTGGTGATATTAAGATCATAAGCAAGTAATATAATGCAACATAACAAGCATATACACAAAGGATAGTAGTGGGATAAAATGTAAAGAACAGTTGTCAATTTTAAGTTTTACAGGACATGGTTGATAATTACTTATTTAAACTTCAAAAGAATAACTTTTGAAGAACATGTTGATTAAGATTTAATAAGTATTTAAAATAAGAACTATGGTTTCTATGGTTTACTATTGGATTCATTTAGTTTATTATTAGGGACTAGTTGGATTCTTAAGTTGGAATGGGTCTATATGCAGCAAGTATTGGCAGGTTTATTACTATGGTTGATTATGGTATCATATCAAAGGATGATGGTCAAGGTGGTGCTATGAGTTAGGGTTTACTATATCTTCCTATTTGATTCACTAAGTAATCACTAAGGTTTCTAAGCTAAGTGGCTTAAGATTCCTTAAGTAGGGTTTAGTTGAATAGGAGCATGTGATGTGCATTACTACACAAGATTGGTATTAGGGTTTATCACTATGGTTCTACTAGGATATGATAGTTGAGATTGAATTCCATGGTTCTACATGTAAAATAAATCTCACATGATCACATGTGATATTCAACTAGGGTTTTTGTTAGGGTTAAAACAATTTAGAATGATTACATAAAATAATGGGATCCAGATTCTAACTTATAATAAAACTAGGGTTTCTAAATTGTGATACAACTCCTAAAATGTTAATTGGCAATATAGTTGTGGTCACTAATTACTTTGTAACAAAATAATGAGGGTATTAGCACTTTAGTTATTTTTAAGTGATTTAATAATTAAGAGAAACACTACTTAGGGTTTAATCTAGAAATCAGGTTTTCCTAATTATTGTTAGGTTTTAAAATAATAACTTTCTAATTAAAAATGTTTGAGTTCACAATATTTAAGCTACCAAATTAATATTGGTTTTTAATATTTTCTTGATTTATTATTATAGAAATTTAGAATTTTCAAATTAGGGTTTATGAATTACCACTAATAATTAAGTTAATGCAAATATGATAAATAAAATTAATCTTAACATTTTACTTAGTTACTGAATAGTTAAAATTTAATTTTTAAACTTAACTATTTATTGAATTCAAATTGTATTTTAAATATTTGAAATGGCATAATTAATAAAGAAGTTAAAAATAAATGAATTTTTATTTTGACACACATTTTTGTTTTATATTTTATTTGAATAGAGTTTATTTTTGTGAGCATTTTGATATATTATTTATATTTTTCTGAGTTGAAATGAATTTTCTATGATTTTGCAAAGTTTCAGCAATTTACTGGTTTTTAAATTAAACAACAAATACTAAACATACCGATTCAGATCTAGCCCTAGACACTGACTGGTGGGGCTTGTGTCCACGTCGGCTGCCACGCAAGCAAGGACCGGTCAACCTTGACCGCGTGTTTGACCTCACCGGCGTTTAACCGCCGGCGGTCTGCTGAGGACGGCGCCGCCGTTTTATGACCTCCCGGGACGCGCGATACACTAAACGAATCCCCTCGACTCACTGGTCATGATGGTGGTGTTGGTTTCACGAGGGGATCATCGGAGCGTCGCCGACGACGAGCTCTGCGGCGGTGCTATACCGGCGAGAATCGAATCGAGGCTACAGGAGGTTCTAGGATGCGAGATCTAGCTCTGATGCGTATGCTTACCCTAAAGCTCAAGGTATGGTCGGCTCCGGCGATGGTCGACGGAGACGACGGCGATTGATGATTTCCCGGCGAACTGCTGCGGAAGGGAACGTCGAGATTGTGTCGATTCCTTGCTCCCCTTGATGCTCTGCTCCTCCAGTGTGCTCCTGAGGTCCAGGCGCTCCTCCTGGACCGCTCAATCGAGCTCGGGGTGGCCTCTGTCGACGGCTAGCCGGAGAACTGGCCGGCCATGGCGGTGGTTCTAGTGAGAGATGGAGAGGGCTAGAGAGAGAATGGAAGGGCGGCGAAGAACAAGGAGATCACGGCGATGCTACGGAGGTATTTATAGGGCCAGAGGAGGTCAAATTAGGAAGTTCACCGCCGGCGACGGCCGAGATGTGGCGGTGACATTGGTACTGCAAACGAGCACGAATCGAGATGCTTTTAGATAGGTTCGGACGCGAGAGGAGTTGGGCGCGGTTCTGAGATGTCTGACAACGTCCAGGGCGTCCCTATCCATCACGGTGAGGTGGCCGGGGTGCCCCTGTGCGCTGTCGTCGTTGAGGAAGACGACGATGCTCCTTTTCTTCCTCGACGAATCGGTAAGGTGGGTTGGGTCGTTTTCTTTGGTGGGCTGGGCTGGTGCTGGGCTTCGTCGACGTGGTGGTGATGGGCTGCACGGCCAGGTAAGCCAGGTGAGCTTTCCCTCTCTCTTCTCTTTTCTATTTTCTCTTTTTATTTTCTGTTTTGAATTTGTTAGTTGAATTCAAATTTGAATTCTGTTTATTTTTGCAGGTTCTAAAATATTTTAATATCAAAACAATTTGATAATGCTACCTACTGTATTGTTTTGTTTATAAACAACCATTTTATAAATGATTAATTTGGGGTTCTTATGAGGCACAAGTTAAAATTAAAAATAGATAAATTTTAGGGTTCAACCCAATTGCTTTTAATTTTAGAATCAAATCTGTTTAAATGATTTGAAATTTAGAACATGTGCATGGTGAACATATTATACTTTTCTATTTCTTAACCATAGTGATTACTCACATATAGTTAAATTATGGCTAGGGTTTAACAAATGGAAAAGGGTATGAAATTGGTTCATGATTTTATGTGTATGATAGTTCTTAGGGTTTAAGAAGATAGTTTGATAAACTCTATCTTTAATAATCTTGCTTAGCAAATTCTAGCTTGGATTACTTAAGATAAATCCCAAGCTCATCATGGTTTATTCACTTGCTAAGGTTATGGTCCAAACTATAATATATTATTTCTATTGGTCAACTAAATAAATTACTTGGAAGACAAAATAGAATTGGATATTGGTTTCATTCTAATCACTTAAATATCATTTAAGCTTAATTATAACTTGCTTGGTTTATACTTGTGATCCATGATGCACAAGTTAGGGCTTAATATTGTATGTGGAGTGAATCCTATGTGAAAGGTTTAGGGTTTTGCATAAGCTTCACTAAATTGAAGTATAAATAGGCATGAGGCATGGCAAGGTTCTACTTATGATCCAAAGTGATACTTGGATTGGAATTCAGATATGGCATATGGTTTTAGTTATGTTTCACTAATAGAATATGGCTCTCACCTCCAAGATTAAAGGTTGGTTTGAACAAGTAGGATTTAATACTACTCTAGTATTCTCTAGGATGGACATGGATATGATTAGCATCTATATTCTCTCTCACTTCTAAATGTCTTTTAATAGCCTAAGGTCCTACTCAAGAGATGATGATATGATCCTATAAATATATGGTTTGCCTAGGAATTCTACCTTGGTATCTTATGTAGCTTGTTCTTCTGGAAATCTGATAAACCTGCATCTTGTGGCATGCCTCCACCTCCTAGCTTCTTCATCTTGATCCTAGCTAATTCATATGGAAGGTATCAAGTGTTTGGTTTCCTTGTATCATGCTACAAGGTGATCATATGGATGAAGGGTGTGGCTCCTTTTATAGGCTTGGGCAAGCTCTAGTATCATGACACATAGGTGGTGACTCTTGTGTTGGTTTGATGAGTAAGGTGCTTGGGTGTCATGCCCTCATCCATAGCAATCCTTTGAGCATGAGGTGGCATAGCTTGGAAAGCAAGTCATGAAGATATTTTCATCCTATGTGGCAAGATCATTATCTTCTCATATGAATTATATTTAGATAGCCAAGTGGCATTTGTTACTAAATATCTTGTGGATGGTTTTATTATTGTGGATGAGTCACTATATCATATTTGATTGGATTTATATTATAATATTGGTCAAAAAGTCAAGGTTGAAGGTTATTCCTCAATTTTGAATAGTTGGTGTTTGATTGCACCAAGGCATGATCATATGAGTTTCAAAATACTCATGAGTAGTTTTATTCAAATAGTTTGAACTATAAATCGTAATGTAAATGGATTTAGTTTTATGATATTCCATATACTTAATAAGTTATGATTTAAATAAGAATGTGTGGCTTTTATGCACTTTAGACCCTGTGGTTTACCTTATTTGGTAATAAGTTTAGAAGTGAATTAATTTACACACAAAGGTAGTTGCTAACTTTTAAGTGTTAATAAGTTAGGGTTTGATTCTTAAAGAATGTGTTGTTGTAAATATAATTCCATTTGATCTAATCCATAGATCAAATCATCTCTACCCAAAACAAGGTTTTAACAAAGATCACAGTGAAGTTTATAGCGCTTGACTTGATGATCTACTTCAATTCCAGCAAGTCAAGTGAAACTTCAGTTACTGTGGTAAGTTTTATTTGAAAGCGCGAAAATTCCCCGGATTTTCTATGCATGAATGCAATGCACACTTTGGTGTTCTCTCATTTTATTGCCTCTAAACCTGGGATACACCCCCCCCACCATGTACGCATTGTTTGGGTCGCATGCATGATGTGTACAAAATGTTAAAATAGAAATAATGTAGGAATTGAATATGATTGCATGTTGAATTAATCCTATATGAGAGAAATCACACAAATTTGAATTGCATGTTCTTTGGTTGTAGTGCTACACAAAAAACACGTGAATTAGTATGAATTATCATGTATTCAAGAATCAAAGGAGCCACTGAGATTTGAATCCCACAAAATTTCTATGAATTTTCTTCGAACCAAACAAGCCCAACAAGATTCCAAAGGAATATAATACAACGAATCAAACAACTTCCGTTGTTGGAATATTTCCTTAGGACATCAATCCAATAGAAACTATATGATCCAGTTTCAGCGACAATCTGGTCGGTGTAGGCTCGAGGAGGCCAATTGTATATATATGTTTGGACCCGGTTGGTTGAGTGATCATGCTCGTGACATCCAGCCTGAAAGGTAAAATTCGGGCAAGGCCAGCGTGACGCCACAATACTTTTGAAATATTCAAAAGCGCGTAATATTTGTGAAATTTTAATAATAGCTACTACTTATGTGAATTTTTTTCGTTCATACGCTTATTGGGGGGTAGGCTAACCCTAATGGCCTCCTCAAGATCCCTACCTCTACCAAGGTTTCCCGAGTTCATCCACCTCGATGGGTTCCTTGCCACTTTCGACCATGTTGTGGGCATCATTTCGGGTTCCCGTACCACGGCCAGTCCTTTTCAGGAGTCCCGAACCCGATGCCATAATATTTGTTTGAAAAAAATTCAAGACCGCACAATATTTGTTGAAATAAATGAATAAGCATTTTTAAATAGCTAAATAAAAGAAGTATGAATTTTGAAAAATTTATTTTTTCTAAAACATTAATTGGAGCATTGACATGTTGAACCCACTTGTCGATTTTGCTATCAACATGACTAACTAGCTGATTAGATAACCAAGTGGTGAAATTTGCAACATATTAGACCACCACATGGTGGAAACTGCAAAAAAAATGTCCAAGTGGTGGTTTGTGCAACATATAGAGCAGTACAGTATATGGTAGTACAAGATGAAGAGGCCTCCAAGATGAATGTGCACTGCCGTGGGCCCGTGGTAATATATCATGATGATGGCAAAGGATCTTTTCTCTGCTGAAACTGTCCAGAGCTGATTTGATGAGACAAAATACAGCTCCACGGCGTGCAAGGACAGTATACAGTACATTAGCTTCTTCTCGGGTCACACGCCTTCACGACAGGTGCAGTAGTGCAGCAGAGACCAGAGAGAGAAGGCACGCCCGTAGTACTCGTATTATTGATTTCAATTCAAATTGTTTTTTTTTGCCTGCTTCTCCGTCTTCTTCATCTCCATCTTCTCTGGCGACCCCGCCTACACCAGCAGCCCCTGCACCACCGCCGCCATGCCTTTTTCGGATCATCTCGAGCCACCTGTTTGATGGTACTAGTAGGAGTTGTGGACTTTTATCCATATCGCTCTACCAGCTGCCGCTCGCACTGTCCTCCAATACCTCATACCCAAACGCCAGCGTCCCACTCCCACACCCCCACACCCACTTGACCGCATCCTTCCAATGGCGAGATCGATCAATGAGAGTGGCAGTTCTTGGGTGTTTCCTGATGGCCCCCTTGAAGAAATCGCATCCCGATGCGATGTCATCACCGCCGCGAGCCTCGTCGGTTCATGCAAGTTTTATCATGATTCAGCAACACAAAGTGTAGCTCTGCCTGCATCTCAGCCGTTTGGCATGCCCTGTGTTCTTCATACTCACCAAACTGAGGTACCGCCCGCGCACAATCCCTTCTACCGCGTCCACAAGTTCAAGCAGGAGGGTGCGCAGAAGGACAAGCAGCATGATGCAAAAGATCGCAAGGGTACCTTGTGCCAACTGACGCCGCTGGACAGGATCTCTTCCGATGCCGTGATTCCAGATGGTGGTACGGGCATGTGGGCAGGCGCGAATGGAGATTGGATCGCCCTTCTTGGCTTCCCCTGGAATTGGGAGCTTGTCAATGTGTACACTGGTCGCCGGATTCCTCTACCACCAATAAGTGAGTTTAAATCCACCCCGGATAAACTTGTGTTCGAGTCTAATGATCAACATCTTCAACTGCTGAAGATAGCTATTTGCCGAGTTCCAACAGCTGCTTCAAATTATACTAGTTTCTCTGTTCTTGCCATCTTCAACGCGGCAATTGCAGTCCTTCACTGTGCTTCTAGCAGATGGACAGTTCTTGACAACCAGTTCTTAGCGTACGGCTACTCCGATGCAATCATCCACAAGGGTATTGTATTTGCTGTAACTCAGACAGGCGAAGTTTATGCATGGAATCAACTTTCTTGGGGTAATTTTTCTCATCTCATATGATGTGTTTTCGCTATTACCTGC
Source organism: Lolium multiflorum (assembly GCA_030979885.1). NCBI lineage: Eukaryota > Viridiplantae > Streptophyta > Magnoliopsida > Poales > Poaceae > Lolium > Lolium multiflorum. Next base: position 24,515,422 of record CM061752.1, on the reverse strand, counting down.
TAGTTTCAGATTTAGCTTTAGCCTTTTTCTTTTTGTTGTGCAGTTTTCGTGTCATGCCTGTACCTTTCCCCCTCTATATTCAATCAAAATCAGCAGCGATATGCCTTTGAGTCAAAATAAAGTACTCCCTCCGATCCAAATCAAATTGACTCAGCTTTGTCTAGCCAGTGCATCTAGCTAGACAAACTTGAGTCAATTAATTTGTGCATATCTAGCTAGACACATCCAGTTGAGTCAATTAATTTGGATCGGAGGCAGTATTTTAGCTACATCATTATTCATGTATGTAATGAACTAATCAAGTTTTGCTGAACTGACTTCAAGCTGTGCTTTCCTTTGCAAGGTCCTTTGTTGATCAGCACGGCACCTATTCCGCCAGAACTTGATGAACAAGGTCGGTACAATCTTGGCTCCTGGTGGTTAGCACGATCTCCTGATGGTTCTAGACTTTTTCTGGTCCATACCTGGGGCGTTACTGACGGGCGGGATTATACTGGACTGGTTCGGATTTTACCTGCTGCTGCTACCTCTGAGGGTCGTCATGGTCGCACTATTCGCGGGTATGGTAAGGGTTTACTTGGCTGCGAGGTGTACAGCATGGACACCAGTCAGTTGATGCCACCGAGGCCATGGAGGAGGATTATTTCCCTTGGATCATATTCTCTCTTCCTTGGAGTGAACTATCCGATTATCATTCCAGTAGAAGACGGGGCAGAACATGACCGTCCAAATATGGCGAGAAGCAACTCTGTTTACACATCGCACCATGCAGTAGGCCTTGCATATCCTCCTTCTCCAGAAATTTGCCGCTTCAGTTTGAATTCTGAAGACTGTACTGTTGGTTTCCAAACCAACATTAGATGGACATGGCGGCAGGTTCCGTTGTGGCTCATCCCAAGCTTCGCCAACGCCCGGCAATGGAACCTGCCTTCGCGTCACAGGTCCAGAAAGAAGGGCTGATGTACTTTATGTAATACTCGTGTTGTAATGCAAGATTTGTATCTGTTGAACTATTTCATTTGCATGTTTATCTCTACCTAGGCTACTCCCTTTCCGTAGTTGTGTTGTACTATCTGTTGAACTATTTCCTTTGCATGTTATCTCTACCTAGGCTACTCCTCCGTAGTTGTTAAATTGATGTAATGCTCCTACAATGCACGCTACACTGGGCGTGTGGCCTGTAATGTTATCAAACACCTTTTGTACTCGTTCTAGTAAGCATTTCACACTATAGCTCACATAATTAAAGTACTCCTACAACGTATTAGTTGAAAGATATCTCTCATAAGTAAGTACCCCTCTTTGAGCTTATGCGAAACATAAATGACTATTTTAGAAATATATACTCTCGACACAAGATTATATTAAAAACAATGGTACATAGTTCTATTAGAAAAAGAAAGTGTGAATAGTAGAATGATGGAGAAGTGTTTTTTGAGGTCTGTGCATAGCTAGTGTTCATGGTGCAAAAGCACTTAGACTAGTCACAATGGGAAGTATACTAGTCTATGATACAACACCTTCAATGCATAGTATCATGAATTAGTATCATGCAATGTTGCGAAAAACCAATTATTCATTTCTTTCCAAATAGACTAGCTTTGCGAGGATGACAAAACATTTCTTTATTGCCCTCTCGTATGAATCTCCTCCATACATCACCTCTCATACCGATTGAAAGCCATTCCAAATCGTTGGTTCAAGACCATGAATACCAAGCCAATTTTGTTAGCTAGTTGGACCACCCTCGGATTGAGAACCAACGGTTGAAAGAAAGGTGGGCGCCAACTCATATTTTTTTCTCGAGAGTCCGACACTTGATGTTGATTGCAAAGTTCACAAAGGCCAAAATTTTGACATCCTCTTTGTGCAAGTCTTGCCACCATCCAAACTCGGTTTTGAAGTACCAACCAAGAAAAAAAAAGCTTGCACTTTGGAGGACCCCATGGACCATGAAAATTTTGAAAAACTTCCAGTAAATCATGCATATTTCGATTTATATTTTGGTGAAGTTTCATTCGATTTGAATCATAGGTTTGTGAGCAAATATATATTTAGTTTAAACTAGTGCTCGAGTACGTAAGAATCTATTTAATCACAAGCTAGTCATCCGAATGGGATGAAATATTCATAGATTTTAAAACAAGGAATCTACATATTACTGGATTTTTTTTCAAAATTTTCTGAATAGTTTTTCTTTTTTAGCTTCGAAATAAGAGATAGTTTGGAACGTTGGATCTCAAATGGATGGTAGATGGTGGGACACAGTCACAATGTATCTTGGAAGCATCAAGTCACTGAAGCTCTGTCCGGTTTCCAAACCAAGCTAGGAAAGGCATTGAAAATGAAGTTCTGCTCTAAAACATTTCTCATTCCATTTTGGTGCTCGCGCGGTTGCATGCTGCCCACGTGTTAAGGTACGTGTCTCTGGCATGTAGAGAACTACGATTATTGGCGAAAAATATATCGAAATGGAAACTGTAAAAAAAAGCCCTCTCTGGTCAACCTGATGTGACGAGACATCACTGCACCAAACGTCGTCGCAAATTTATAGATGGGTGGCGTGCTAGTCTACCAACAGTCAAATCGGCGCCCAGTCGCAGCAGCAGCCTAGAGTACTACCTAGTTTTTGCCCCTTGCATGTCTATCATCTTCTTCTTCACCCCGTTACAAAAAAAAATCTTCTTCTTCACCCTCCCAGAATCACGCGCACGCGCAGGATCTCGATCCCCACCACGCCGGATCACTAGTACTACTCCGTATACCTTTCTCTCCTTACCCCGGCCGGCCGCGCGCCGCATCGTTCCTTCCATAGCGCTCGCCCTCTCCTCCGAAAACCCCAAGCGCAGTTGCATCCGCCATCCACCTAAATCCATCTTCACGTGATGGATTATTCTAGGCTTTGCCGGGGCGGCGGGGACGGCCACTTGGAGGCTCTCACCGGCGACAACATCGACCTCATCGCTGCGCATCTGGACGTTACCTACACCGTCCGACTTGCTGCATGTTCCAGGGAGCTCTACGACATGATCAGCAAGGATGAAGGTAAGATGCACCATTGGGATGAACCCTGCCTGCTGATGCCTCCGCCTGCTTATTGGTTCGATGAACACTGGGACGTGGCGAGAGCATCTCGTCTGCATGATACCGTGTACGACCTGGTGCCCCTCGACCATCCTCGCCGTTCTGTCGCCCTGCCGTTCATGCACGACAGAAAATGGCTTGGCGCGAACGGCGACTGGATCGCCGCCGCCGATCATCATGAGTGGTGCCTCGTGAACGTCTACACCGAGCGACATATCCCCCTTCCATCCCTACCTGATTCGAAGATTCGTCATAGTATTGTTTCATCTCGACCTGCATACTCTTTTAACTGGCGTCCAGAAATTTATTTGTTGAAGATTGTAATCTGCCAAGTGCCCACAAAAGGTGGGAGGTACGCAGATTACAAGCTCATCGCCTTGTTCGACAAAACGATTTTCTACCTTGAAGGGGGTGGCGACTGGAGAATGCTGGAGGCCCTTACACCTGCACCTGATTATCCAAATTACTGTGATGCCATTGAACTCCGTGGCCACGTTTTTGCGGTGGACGAAACTGACGGCTCCACGTACTTCTGGGACACCGCAAATGGTATTTTTTCAGTCCTTATGTTGCATTGCATGATACACTGCCTTAACCAATGAAGTTATTCATGAACTACCTTGTTTATATTTTACCTTTCTTATATGACTTAATGATCACACCCCCTTTTGCTGAATATGAATGAACCGTTGCTTGCAATGAATTAGTAGTACTAATTAGTCACCAACAAACATAGTATGCTCAGTATGTGATTGCATTCCTGAATTAGTAACTCTACGCCACTGCAGAATATGGGTGTAATTAACCAGTATCTCAAAAGATAACGTGGCACTATGAAGGCACCCTTTTTGATAACCTTTTACACCCATTGTTTCATATATAACTAATTGATTTTGCCTCCAAAAGGAGGACGGGAGACCCCCGCCATCTGCATCAGAGAGATGCATAAGGACTTTCATAAGTATATGACTTAACGATCACATCCTTTATCTGAATATGAATGAACCGTTGCTTGCAATGAATTAGTACTAGTCAGTCATCAGCAAACATAGTATACTCCGTATGTGAATGCATTCCTGAATTAGTAACTCTATGCAACTGCAGAATATGGATGTAATTAACAAGTATCTCAAATGTTAACGTAGAAACAGAAAAATAGAAGAAAATCGTTTGTAATTACATGCGTAGCTTATATTTTCTAGAGATCGGGGAAAAAGCCTTGATTGGATGTACCTACATGCAGATCAAACAGTTCTTTGTTTATATCGGTGAACAATCTGCAGAATGGTATAATTAATTTTGTTTTTGATACATTTTTTCTCCCATTTTCTTGAATAGATTTCAGTTTCCCACAATTATCTTTCATTAGTGATTGTGACGTCCCCTCATTCAAAATAACTCAGGTTATCTTTTTCCTAATTCAGTGATATTTAAGTTTGAGTAAGTTTACGATTAATATCTACAACCTCATATATATATAAGATTTAGCACCTGCAGGCCTAACAAAGTTAGCTGCCTCTAGTCCCCTGTATAGTTCTTTCTTTTTGCTTTCTCAGTTTTTCGTAGCCTTGCTACAACCCTGTATGCTCTAATATATAATGATGCACGACTAGGCATGTGTTCGAGAAAAGAAAATCTAAATATCTTTTGTAATATATGAACCTATATTGATGTTTTAGATGTTGGTAGTATAATTTTCGATAAACTTGAACAGACTTAAATCAGTTTAACTTAGCACAACCATATAGCGTACCTTTTTTAGAACGCGAAAATGAGGTAAACAAATACCATGTGTACCCTTTACTATCAATAGTAGAGAAGAGATTATGAACCTTCAACTCTAAAATGCAAATTCTTCTACTGAATGGATAGCTGCATCTGATACCTATTTTGCAAATGTTACCAGACTTGGGGTTAGCTATAAAGAGCATTTCTTTCTTGTCAAGCTTCATGCACTACCAACACAACCAAAAGTCCGAACTGATCGCAAGGGCGGCAATCCACTTATACAATTCAACACCCCCCGTCACGTGTGATGGGAGACAAGTCAACATGTGGAAAGACTCAGAGGTATAGCTCAAGAGGCATATAAGTGGACTCCGAGGGGGCAACAACAATTTTAGGATAAATTGCGAAAGCCAGGACTCGAACTCGAGACCCTGGCTCTGACACCATGTCAAGCTTCATGGACTAGCCAACGCAACCAAAAGTCCGAACTGATGGAAAGGTCTAGGCAATCCACTTATACAGTTAAACATTTCTTACCCTTCGGGTGGTCACAGGGAAGCTCTCTAATAGATCACTTAAGACAAAGGGAATTAACTACAACACAGGACTTAAACTTAAGATGATATATATTTGTCAAAATTTGAATGTATCTATATGCTTTCACTGTCTAGATACATCTGAATTTGGACAAATCTCAGACACTTTCGGTGGGACAGAGGTAGTATATAACTGTGTATACACTAACTAGTGTCTAGTTTTGGCGAAGTTTAGACTAGTTTCGTGGGATGGATGCAGTATAACTGATATATTGGACACTTGATTTGAACACATGAATGACCAATGTCCTTAGCTTACATAGTCGTATTTATACTGTGAGCATGAACGATGAACAATGCTGCTGTTTGAATATGGTTGCCAGTAACACCCTATTCGTCTCCATTTCTAATATTGCAGAAAACCTGATGCTCCCGTTTGTAATCCCGCCACCGGTGGTGGATGATCAGCAGTACGCGTGGTTCCTCGCTCCATCTGCTGATGGCAAGCGATTGATGATCATCCTTACAGTAAACAAGATTGGGATTGCCAATGCTGAAGTACCTCCTGACATTCCCTATGCTGCTAATGGGCTTCAGCTACGGCAGTATCCTCCTGTTGCCACCTACGTCTTTGAGCTGGATCCCTTATCTACTGCACGTGCAGGGGACTTTCTTTGGAGGCAGGTTAACAGCCTCAGCGACCACTCTCTGTTCCTCGGACTCAATTACCCAATCATTGCCAACCTGAAGAAGCGTGAATCCAAAGCTCCTGATGGCACATTGGTTCCATTCATGAGGAAAAACTGCGTCTACACAGCATACCGGAATATTCGTTATAATCAATACCCTAAAATTTTGCGCTGCAACCTCCAGCCAGATGAAGGTGAGACTGTGGGAGTTATCAGCCTTCCCAAGGATGGTTGGGATAGTGTCCGACAAGCGGCTATGTGGTTTAAGCCTGCTTTAAACATTGCCCGTTCGGTGTTACCTTTAAAAAAACAGTGACACTTTTTTATTATGCTTGAAGTGTTGAGAAGTAGTACACTGTTTTTAGTATGTACTAGTTTGAATCAGTTTATTTGAACACTGCCCTGCTTTTGTATTTCGTGTTGCCTTCATATTATAACCCATGCATGGCTGTTTTAGGATTGACTTTATTTCAGCACTATAATTACAATGTGTGTACGTCCTTTATAATATAGCCACCTCTTGTTGATCATAGTCATGAGAGGACCATTCCTATTTTTTCGCCGCTAAAGGGTAAAGTACATCCACTGGCACGGGGGTGTGTTCGGTTCCACCCCATCCCCAAACCGAACATGCATCAACTACGAGCAAGGAAGTAGATGTGCGACCTAGGTGACTGTGCGGACCCCACATGTGAACCAAAGAAAAAAACATGTCAATACGGAACTGATGTACATACGACAACTCCTATATGATATGCGTATGTACGATTGAGCATCTGGAGGTGTGCTGCCACCTGCTTCCTCACACGAAGGGTTGGATCTTGTGTTTCGTACACGGATCGGACTGAAATTGTCGTGTGCATAGCAAGGTTCATGTCAATAAGGCTGAGTTTGGCATCTAAGTCTAGGCAACAAATACTTTTGGGTTCCAACGGCCATCTACAAGGTATTTGCTATAGGCCTACTTGCTCCGGCTGTCGAAGCCCAATAACTACAAATGGGCCTTTCTGCTCATGCAATGTTGGCCCTTTTCTAAAGAACCACAGATCCTATGATTGGCAAAAAACAAAAACACGGAGATTCTACATAAAAGTTGTTTGTATTTATTTTGAATTATTGGGTTGCAATTTTTGAAACTGCTCATGGCCAATATGAAAATCCTTGATCGCTCCATACCCACATAGATCACGGTATTTTCAAAAATTCATAAAGTGGATTTGAAATTTAAAACATATCCTAATAATTCCATGATTTATTCTATTAACTTGCAAGATCTTGGAGCGAAAGAGCTTGTATTAGTCTGCGAAAATAATACTGATAAACCTGTCGTTAACAAGAAATGAAGGTTTATCGTTCAGAGAGGATGCCATGTGGGACCCATGAGACAGTAGCGTCCTCAACGTTTCAAAGAAAAAGGCAAGTAGCCCGAAAATAGGGGTAAAAAATAAATCCTACAAAGGAAACATTTATAGTTCATAGAGGCTGACATGTGGGACCGATCTGCCAGCTGCATCCTCATCATTTCGAAGTCGGCAGGGATCAGAAGAAAAAGGCAAATAGCCAGAAATTAGGGGTAAAAAATAAATCCAAAAAGGAAACTTTTATTCTTAATAGAGGATGACATGTGGGACCGACCTGCCAGCAGCGTCCTCATCGTTTCAAAGGCCGCAGGGGATCAAAAGAAAAAGGCAAATAGCCAGAAATTAGGGGTAAAAAATAAATCCAACAAAGGAAAGGTTTATTGTTCATAGAGGCTGACATGTGGGACCCATGAGCCAGCGGCGACCTCAATTTCAAAGGCGGCATATGATCGAAAAGAAAAAGGCAAGTTAGCAAAAATCAGTGGGTAAAAAAATCTAAGAAATGAAACTTTATTGTACAGTCCCAGTGTGTAAAAAAAGGCAAATAGCCAGAAATTAGGGGTAAAAAATAAATCCAACAAAGGAAAGGTTTGTTGTCCATAGAGGCTGACATGTGGGACCCATGAGCCAGCGGCGACCTCAATTTCAAAGGCGGCATATGATCGAAAAGAAAAAGGCAAGTTAGCAAAAATCAGGGGGTAAAAAAATCTAAGAAAAGAAACTTTATTGTACATAGAGGATGACATGCGGGTCCCATGAGCCAGCACCTTACTCAACGTTTCAGAGGCGGCATGAGATCAAAAGAAAAAGGAAACTGACCAAATATCAGGAGCAAAAAATAATCCAAGAAAAGTAACTTTTATTGTACATAGAGGATGACATATGGGTCCCACTTATACAAGCTCTTTCGCTCCAAGATCTTGCAAGTTGATTGTACATAGAGGATGACATGCGGGCCCCATGTGTCAGCAGCTTAATCAATGTTTCCAAGGCGGCAGGGGATCAAAAGAAAAAGGAAATAGCCAAAAATAAGAGGGTGAAAAAAATCCAAGAAAAGAAACTTTTATAGTATAGAGGATGACATGTGGGTCCCATGAGCCAGCTGCTTCCTCAACGTTTCAGAGGCTGCATGAGATCGAAAGAAAAAGGCAAGTGACCAAAAATAAGAGGGAAAAAAATCCAAGAAAAGAGACTTGATTGTACATAGAGGATGACATGCGGGTCCCATCAGTCAGCAGCTTACTCAACGTTTCCAAGGCGGCAGGGGATCAAAAGAAAATGGAAATAGCTAAAGATCAGAGGGTGAAAAAAATCCAAGAAAAGAAACTTTTATAGTACATAGAGGATGACATGCGGGTCCCATGAGCCAGCAGGTTCCGCAACATTTTCAAAGGCGGCATGAGATCGAAAGAAAAAGGCAAGTGACCAAAAATCAGAGGGTGAAAAATAATCGAAGAAAAGAAACTTTTATTGTACATAGAGGATGACATGCTGTCCCATTTTGCAGCAGAGGTCCCAACGTTTCAAATGCGGCTTGAGATCAAAAGAAAAAGAAAGTAGCCAGAAATTAGGGGATAAAAAAAACTCGAAGAAAAGAAAGTTGATTGTACATAGAGGATGACATGCGGGACCCACGAGTTAGCAGCTTACTCAACGTTTTCAAGCGGCAGGGGATCAAAAGAAAAAGGAAATAGCCAAAAATCAGAGAGTGAAAAAAACCCTAGAAAATAAACTTTTGTAGTACATAGAGGATGACATGCGGGTCCCATGAGCCAGCAGGTTCCTCAACGTTTCAAACGTGGCATGGGATCGAAAGAAAAAGGCAAGTGACCAAATATCAGGAGCCAAAAATAATCCAAGAAAAGAAACTTGATTGTACATAGAGGATGACGTGCGGGTCCCATTTTGCAGCAGCGGTCCCAACGTTTCAATTGCGGCTTGAGATCAAAAGAAAAAGAAAGTAGCCAGAAATTAGGGGGTCAAAAAAACTCCAAGAAAGGAAAGCTTTATCGTTCATACAGGCTGACATGTGGGACCTATGAGCCAGCAGCTTACTCAACGTTTCAAAGGTGGCAGGGGATCAAAAGAAAAAGGAAATAGCCAAAAATCAGAGGGTGAAAAAAATCCAAGAAATCAAACTTTTATTGTACATAGAGGATGACATGAGGGTCCCATGAGCCAGCAGATTCCTCAACGTTTCAAACGTGGCATGAGATCGAAAGAAAAAGGAAAGTGACCAAATATCAGGAGCCAAAAATAATCCAAGAAAGGAAACTTTATTGTACATAGAGGATGACATACGGGTCCCATTTGCAGCAGCGGTCTCAACGTTTCCAAGGTGGCACAGGACCAAAAGAAAAATGAAGTAGCCAGAAATCAGGGGGTGAAAAAAATCCAAGAAAAGAAAGATTTCAATTGGGCTGCATCTGGACATCTGGGCCTTCGAACTATCCTTCTGGGCCTTTTGATTCGTACAATTTCAGCCCACTCCAGAACATGGAAGTTCGGATTTTTCTCAAAAAAAACAGGAATGTCCTATGCTTCGCAAAAACAAAAAACAAGGAGATTCAAGATATAAGTTGTAAAAATAAAGATTTAATTTATCCGTTTGCAATAGCTCAGAGCGAAATACACTGTTTATTGTCTGCAAAATAATCAAGATATCACATGTTTCTTGTACGGGGAGGCTGACATCGGGGACCCATGAGCCAGCAGCGTCGTTAACGTTTCAAAGGCAGTGGGTCGAAAATAAAAAAATAAAAAGTCAGTTGGTAAAAAAATCCAAGAAAAGAAAACATTTATCGTTCTGAGAGGATGACATGCGGGACCGATGAGGCAGCAGCATCCTCAACGTTTCCAAGGCGGCAGGGGATCAAAAGAAAAAAAAGGAAATAGCCAGAAATTACTTAGGGGTCAAAAATAAATCCACCAAAGGAAACTTTTATTGTTCATAGAGGATGACATGTGGGACCGACCTGCCAACAGCGTCCTCATCGTTTCAAAGGGGGCAGGGGATCAAAAGAAAAAGGCAAATAGCCAGAAATTAGGGGTCAAAAATAACTCCAATAAAGGAAACTTTTATTGTTCGTAGAGGATGACATGCGGGACCCATGAGCCAGCAGCTTACTCAACGTTTCAAAGGCGGCATGAGATCGAAAGAAAAAGGCAAGTGACCAAATATCAGGAGCCAAAAATAATCCAAGATTTATTGTACATAGAGGATGACATGTGGGTCCCATTTTGTAGCAGCGGTCTCAATGTTTGTAATGCGGCTTGAGATCAAAAGAAAAAGAAAGTAGCTAGTAATTAGGGGGTGAAAAAAATCCAAGAAAAGAAAGTTGATGGACATAGAGGATGACATGCGGGTCCCTTGAACCAACAGCTTACTCAACGTTTCAAAGGGGGCAGGGGATCAAAAGAAAAAGGAAAGCCAAAAATCAGAGGGTGAAAAAAATCCAACAAAGGAAACTTTTATAGCACACAGAGGATGACATGCGGGTCCCATGAGCCAGCAGGTACCTCAACGTTTCAAACGTGGCATGCGATCGAAAGAAAAAGGCAAGTGACCAAATATGAGGTGCCAAAAAAACTCCAAGAAAAGAAAGTTGATTGCTCATAGAGGATGACATGCGGGTCCCATTTAGCAGCAGCGGTCTCACCGTTTGAGGCGGCAGGGGATCGAAAGAAAAAGTCAAGTGACCAAATATGAGGTGCCAAAAATAATCCAAAAAAAGAAAGTTTTATAGTACATAGAGGATGACATGCGGGTCCCATTAGCAGCAGCGGTATCACGTTTGAGAGGCAGCAGGGGATCGAAAGAAAAAGTCAAGTTACCAAATATGAGGTGCCAAAAAATCCAAGAAAAGAAAGTTTTATAGTACATAGAGGATGACATGCAGGTCCCATTTAGCAGCAGCGTATCACCTGTTTGAGAGGCAGCAGGGGATCGAAAGAAAAAGTCAAGTGACCAAATATGAGGTGCCAAAAAATCCAAGAAAAGAAAGTTTTATAGTACATAGAGGATGACATGCGGGTCCCATTTAGCAGCAGCGGTATCACCGTTTGAGAGGCGGCAGGGGATCGAAAGAAAAAGGTAAGTGACCAAATATGAGGTGCCAAAAAAAATCCAAGAAAAGAAAGTTTTATAGTACATAGAGGATGACATGCGGGTCCCATTTAGCAGCAGCGGTATCACCGTTTGAGAGGCGAGGGGATCGAAAGAAAAAGGTAAGTGACCAAATATGAGGTGCCAAAAATAATTCAAGAAAAGAAAGTTTTATAGTACATAGAGGATGACATGCGGGTCCCATTTAGCAGCAGCGGTATCACCGTTTGAGAGGCGGCAGGGGATCGAAAGAAAAAGGCAAGTGACCAAATTTGAGGTGCCAAAAAAACTCCAAGAAAAGAAAGTTGATTGCACATAGAGGATGACATGCGGGTCCCATTTAGCAGCAGCGGTCTCAACGTTTCCAAGGCGGCAAGGGATCAAAAGAAAAAGGAAGTAGCCAGAAATCAGGGGGTCAAAAAAATCCAAGAATAGAAAGAATTTTGGTTCATAGAGGATGACATGCGGGACCCATGATCCTGCATCGTAAACGGCTCGATCGGAGAACGTTGAACGAGATGGCGCGATCTAGAAAAAAACAATGCCAGAGAGGCTGCCATCTGGGCCCTACATCCCTCGGCGGTGCGGATTTGCGTTGACTCGGCCGGCGAACCCGAGATTTCGAGATGCACCACGTCCCGGGCCACCATACGCGACGTTTTGGCCGCTTTCGTCGGGCTAGGTGGCCTCAAAAACGAGAAAAAAAAGTTTTGACATGCACCACGGAGGGACCAAAATCGTCGGCCATGGTACACCAGCAACCACGGCGCGACTTCAACTTCGTCGGCCATGGCAACTTTTCTTGTAGTGTTTGTTATCGTTTTTCCTGCTCGGGACGAGCAGAACTAAGCTTGGGGATGCTGATACGTCTCCAACGTATCGATAATTTCTTATGTTCCATGCTACTTTATTGATGATACCTACATGTTTTATGCACACTTTATGTCATATTCGTGCATTTTCTGGAACTAACCTATTAACAAGATGCCGAAGTGCCGTTCCTGTTTCTGCTGTTTTTGGTTTCAGAAATCCTAGTAACGAAATATTCTCGGAATCGGATGAAATCACCGCCCAGGTTCCTATTTTTCCCGGAAGCTTCCAGATCACCGAAGAGGGGCCAGAGATGGGCCAGGGGGCCCCACACCACACCTGGGCGCGGGCCAGGGCCTGGCCGCGCCACCTGGTGGTGAGGGCACCCTGGTGCCCCTCCGAGGCTCCCCTTTCGCCTATTTAAAGGTCCTGACCTAAAAACCCCGACGAGGAAGCCACGGTACGCGAAACCTTCCGAGCCGCCGCCATCGCGAAGCCAAGATCTGGGGGACAGGAGTCTCTGTTCCGGCACCCGCCGGACGGGGAAGTGCCCCGGAAGGCTTCTCCATCGACACCGCTGCCATCTCCACCGCCATCTTCATCAACGCTGCTGCTCCCATGAGGAGGGAGTAGTTCTCCATCGAGGCTCGGGGCTGTACCGGTAGCTATGTGGTTCATCTCTCTCCTATGTACTTCAATACAATAATCTCATGAGCTGCCTTACATGATTGAGATTCATATGAGTTTTGTATCACTATTCATCTATGTGCTACTCTAGTGATGTTATTAAAGTACTCTATTCCTCCTCCACGTGTGTAAAGGTGACAGTGTGTGCACCGTGTGAGTACTTGGCGTAGGCTATGATTGTGATCTCTTGTAGATTGCGAAGTTAACTATTGCTATGATAGTATTGATGTGTATTATTCCTCCTACATAAGCGTGAAGGTGACAGTGTGCATGCTATGTTAGTACTTGGTTTAGTCGTATCGATCTTTCTTGCACTCTAAGGTTATTTAAATATGAACATCTAATTGTGGAGCTTGTTAACTCCGGCATTGAGGGTTCGTGTAATCCTACGCAATGTGTTCATCATCCAACGAGAGAGTGTAGAGTATGCATTTATCTATTCTGTTATGTGATCAATGTTGAGAGTGTCCACTAGTGAAAGTCTAATCCCTAGGCCTTGTTCCTAAATACTGCTATCGCTTGTTACTGTTTTTTGCGTTACTCTTTGTTACTACTGCATGTTTACTTCCTGCAATATTACTACCATCAACTGCACGCCAGCGAGCTATTTTCGCGCCGTACTACTGCTCATATTCATTCATACCACTTTTATTTCACTATCTCTTCGCCGAACTAGTGCACCTATTAGGTGTGTTGGGGACACAAGAGACTTCTTGCTTTGTGGTTGCAGGGTTGCATGAGAGGGATATCTTTGACCTCTTCCTCCCTGAGTTCGATAAACCTTGGGTAATCCACTTAAGGGAAACTTGCTGCTGTTCTACAAACCTCTGCTCTTGGAGGCCCAACACTGTCTACAAGAATAGAAGCTGTAGACATGGTCTACCCCATATTATTCATGTAGATTCCAAGGGTAGCAGTGTGGGGCATGCAATGGTGCACCCATGTGCCAAGTGTGGCCTCACCCTTGCATCCCCACCCACCTGGTTTGCCCCAAAAGTGCATGATTTGGCCTAAAACCCTGTATTTGGGGTGTATGGGTGCAACTCACCATGGTCTACCCCATATTATTCATGTAGATTCCAAGGGTAGGAGTGTGGGGCATGCAATGGTGCACCCATGTGCCAAGTGTGGCCTCACACTGGCATCCCCACCCACCTGGTTTGCCCCAAAAGTGCATGTTTTGGCCTAAAACCCTATATTTGGGGTGTCTGTGTGCAACTCACCATGGTCTACCCCATATAATTCATGTAGATTCCAAGGGTAGCAGTGTGGGGCATGCAATGGTGCACCCATGTGCCAAGTGTGGCCTCACCCTGGCATCCCCACCCACCTGGTTTGCCCCAAAAGTGCATGTTTAGGCCTAAAACCCTATATTTGGGGTGTGTGGGTGCAACTCACCATGGTCTACCCCATATTATTCATGTAGATTCCAAGGGTAGCAGTGTGGGGCATGCAATGGTGCACCCATGTGCCAAGTGTGGCCTCACCCTGGCATCCCCACCCACCTGGTTTGCCCCAAAAGTGCATGATTTGGCCTAAAACCCTATATTTGGGGTGTCTGTGTGCAACTCACCATGGTCTACCCCATATTATTCATGTAGATTCCAAGGGTAGCAGTGTGGGGCATGCAATGGTGCACCCATGTGCCAAGTGTGGCCTCACCCTGGCATCCCCACCCACCTGGTTTGCCCCAAAAGTGCATGTTTTGGCCTAAAACCCTATATTTGGGGTGTCTAGGTGCAACTCACCATGGTCTACCCCATATTATTCATGTAGATTCCAAGGGTAGCAGTGTGGGCCATGCAATGGTGCACCCATGTTCCAAGTGTGGCCTCACCCTGGCATCCCCACCCACCTGGTTTGCCCCAAAAGTGCATGTTTAGGCCTAAAACCCTGTATTTGGGGTGTCTGGGTGCAACTCACCATGGTCTACCCCATATTATTCATGTAGATTCCAAGGGTAGCAGTGTGGGGCATGCAATGGTGCACCCATGTGCCAAGTGTGGCCTCACACTGGCATCCCCACCCACCTGGTTTGCCCCAAAAGTGCATGATTTGGCCTAAAACCCTATATTTGGGGTGTCTGGGTGCAACTCACCATGGTCTACCCCATATTATTCATGTAGATTACAAGGGTAGGAGTGTGGGGCATGCAATGGTGCACCCATGTGCCAAGTGTGGCCTCACCCTGGCATCCCCACCCACCTGGTTTGCCCCAAAAGTGCATGTTTTGGCCTAAAACCCTATATTTGGGGTGTCTAGGTGCAACTCACCATGGTCTACCCCATATTATTCATGTAGATTACAAGGGTAGCAGTGTGGGGCATGCAATGGTGCACCCATGTGCCAAGTGTGGCCTCACCCTGGCATCCCCACCCACCTGATTTGCCCCAAAAGTGCATGATTTGGCCTAAAACCCTGTATTTGGGGTGTCTAGGTGCAACTCACCATGGTCTACCCCATATTATTCATGTAGATTCCAAGGGTAGGAGTGTGGGGCATGCAATGGTGCACCCATGTGCCAAGTGTGGCCTCACCCTGGCATCCCCACCCACCTGGTTTGCCCCAAAAGTGCATGTTTTGGCCTAAAACCCTATATTTGGGGTGTCTGGGTGCAACTCACCATGGTCTACCCCATATTATTCATGTAGATTCCAAGGGTAGGAGTGTGGGGCATGCAATGGTTCACCCATGTGCCAAGTGTGGCCTCACCCTGGCATCCCCACCCACCTGGTTTGCCCCAAAAGTGCATGTTTAGGCCTAAAACCCTATATTTGGGGTGTCTGTGTGCAACTCACCATGGTCTACCCCATATAATTCATGTAGATTCCAAGGGTAGCAGTGTGGGGCATGCAATGGTTCACCCATGTGCCAAGTGTGGCCTCACCCTGGCATCCCCACCCACCTGGTTTGCCCCAAAAGTGCATGATTTGGCCTAAAACCCTATATTTGGGGTGTATGGGTGCAACTCACCATGGTCTACCCCATATTATTCATGTAGATTCCAAGGGTAGCAGTGTGGGCCATGCAATGGTGCACCCATGTGCCAAGTGTGGCCTCACCCTGGCATCCCCACCCACCTGGTTTGCCCCAAAAGTGCATGATTTGGCCTAAAACCCTATATTTGGGGTGTCTGGGTGCAACTCACCATGGTCTACCCCATATAATTCATGTAGATTCCAAGGGTAGGAGTGTGGGGCATGCAATGGTGCACCCATGTGCCAAGTGTGGCCTCACCCTGGCATCCCCACCCACCTGGTTTGCCCCAAAAGTGCATGTTTAGGCCTAAAACCCTATATTTGGGGTGTCTAGGTGCAACTCACCATGGTCTACCCCATATTATTCATGTAGATTCCAAGGGTAGCAGTGTGGGGCATGCAATGGTGCACCCATGTTCCAAGTGTGGCCTCACCCTGGCATCCCCACCCACCTGGTTTGCCCCAAAAGTGCATGTTTTGGCCTAAAACCCTATATTTGGGGTGTCTTGGTGCAACTCACCATGGTCTACCCCATATAATTCATGTAGATTCCAAGGGTAGGAGTGTGGGGCATGCAATGGTGCACCCATGTGCCAAGTGTGGCCTCACCCTGGCATCCCCACCCACCTGGTTTGCCCCAAAAGTGCATGTTTAGGCCTAAAACCCTATATTTGGGGTGTCTAGGTGCAACTCACCATGGTCTACCCCATATTATTCATTCTTGTAGACAGTGTTGGGCCTCCAAGAGTAGAGGTTTGTAGAACAGCAGCAAGTTTCCCTTAAGTGGATCACCCAAGGTTTATCGAACTCGGGGAGGAAGAGGTCAAAGATATCCCTCTCAAGCAACCCTGTAATCACAAAGCAAGAAGTCTCTTGTGTCCCCAACACACCAAATACACTTGTCAGGTGTATAGGTGCACTAGTTCGGCGAAGAGATAGTGAAATACAAGTAATATGGATGTATATGAGTGGTAATAGCAATCTGAATAAAATATGGCAGCGAGTAAACATGCAACAAAACAGTAAACAAACGGAGATTCGATGTTTGGAAGCAAGGCCTAGGGATCCTGCTTTCACTAGTGGACACTCTCAACAATGATCACATAATAGGACTACTCTACACTCTTTTGTTGGATGATGAACGCATTGCGTAGGATTACACGAACCCTCAATGCCGGAGTTAACAAGCTCCACAATGCAATGTTCATATTTAAATAACCTTAGAGTGCAAGATAGATCAACATAATTACACCAAGAACTAACATAGCATGCACACTATCACCATCATGCATATGTAGGAGGAATAATACACATCAATACCATCATAGCAATAATTAACTTCATAATCTACAAGAGATCATAATCATAGCCTACGCCAAGTACTCACACGGTGCACACACTATCACCATTACACACGTGGAGGAGGAATAGAGTACTTTAATAACATCACTAGAGTAGCACATAGACGATATTCAACTAGATCACATAAAGAGAGAGATGAACCACATAGCTACAGCGGAGCCCTCAGCCCCGGGGGTGAATTACTCCCTCCTCATCATGGAGGCAGCGATGGCGGTGAAGATGGCGGTGGAGACGGTGGTGGAGACGACTCCGGGGGCAATTCCCCGTCCGGCGGGTGCCGGAACAGAGAGTTCTGTCCCCCGAATCTTGATTTCGCGATGGCGGCGGCTCTGGAAGGTTTTTCCGTATCGTGGGTCTCCGTCGGGTTTTTAGGTCAGAGAGGCCTAAATAGGCGAAGAGAGGGAGTCGGAGGGGCCACGGGGTGCCCACACCCTAGGGGCGCGCCCCCGGCCCGCGCCGGGGTGTGGTTTGGGGCCCCCGGCTCCCCTCTCATCCCCCTCCGGTGCCCTGGACGCTTCCGGGAAAAATAGGAACTTTGGCGGTGATTTCGTCCGATTCGAGAATATTTCGTTACTAGGATTTCTGAAACCAACAGCAGAAAACAGCAACTGGCCTCTCGGCATCTCGTCAATAGGTTAGTTCCGGAAAACGCATAATAATGACATATAATGTGTATAAAACATGTAGATATCATCAATAAAGTGGCATGGAACATAAGAAATTATCGATACGTTGGAGACGTATCAGCATCCCCAAGCTTAGTTCTGCTCGTCCCGAGCAGGTAAAACGATAACAAAGATAATTTCTGAAGTGACATGCCATCATAACCTTGATCATACTATTGTAAGCATATGAGATAAATGCAGAGATTCGAAGCAATGATGAAGATAATGAGTAAACAAATGAATCACATAACAAAGACTTTTCATGAATAATACTTTCAAGACAAGCATCAATGAGTCTTGCATAAGAGTTAACTCATAAGCAATAAATTCTTAGTAGAAAGCTTTGAAACAACACAAAGGAAGATATAAGTTTCAGCGGTTGCTTTCAACTTTAACATGTATATCTCATGGATAATTGTCAACACAAAGTAATATAACAAGTGCAATAGGTAAATATGTAAGAATCAATGCACACAGTTCACACAAGTGTTTGCTTCTAAGATAGAAAGAATTGGTAAACTGACTCAACAATAAAGTAAAAGAATGGTCCTTCAAAGAGGAAAGCATCGATTGCTATATTTGTGCTAGAGCTTGGATTTTGAAAACATATAGAGAGCATAAAAGTAAAGTTTTGAGGAGTGTTTGTTGTTGTCAACGAATGGTAGCGGGTACTCTAACCCCCTTGCCAAACAAACCTTCAAAGAGCGGCTCCCATTTTATTTTGTTTTTGGGTGGCACTCCTTCCAACCTTTCTTTCACAAACCATGGCTAACCGAATCCTCGGGTGCCTGCCAACAATCTCATACCATGAAGGAGTGCCTTTTTATTTTAGTTTTATTATGATGACACTCCTCCCCACCTTTGCTTTCTCAAGCCATGGCTAACCGAATCCTTCGGGTGCCGTCCAACAATCACATACCATGGAGGAGTGTCTATTTTTGTTAATTAATTTGGGACTGGGAATCCCATTGCCAGCTCTTTTTGCAAAATTATTGGATAAGCGGATGAAGCCACTAGTCCATTGGTGAAAGTTGCCCAACAAGATTGAAAGATAAACACCACATACTTCCTCATGAGCTATAAAACATTGACACAAATCAGAGGTGATAAATTTTGAATGGTTTAAAGGTAGCACTCAAGCAATTTACTTTGGAATGGCGGAGAAATACCATGTAGTAGGTAGGTATGGTGGACACAAATGGCATGAATATTGGCTCAAGTATTTGGATGCATGAGAAGTATTCCCTCTCGATACAAGGTTTAGGCTAGCAAGGTTATTTGAAGCAAACTCAAGTATAAAATGGTGCAGCAAGACTCACATATAAACATATTGTAAGCATTATAAGACTTTACATTGTCTCCTTGTTGTTCAAACACCTCAACCAGAAAATATCTAGACTTAGAGAGACCAATCATGCAAACCAAATTTTAACAAGCTCTATGTAATTATTCATTAATGGGTACAAGGTACATGATGCAAGAGCTTAAACAAGATCTATATGAGCACAACAATTGCCAAGTTTCACATTATTCAAGACATTATACCAATTACTACATGTAGCATTTCCCGTTTCCAACCATATAACAATTAACGAAGCAGTTTCAACCTTCGCCATGAAAATTAAAAGCTAAGAACACATGTGTTCATACGAACCAGCGGAGCGTGTCTCTCTCCCAAACAATCATTTATTCAAACAACAACAAAAACAAAAACATACAGACGCTCCAAGTAAAGAACACAAGATGTGACTGAATAAAAATATAGTTTCAAGAGAAGGAACCTGATACTTTGTCGATGAAGAAGGGGATGCCTTGGGCATCCCCAAGCTTAGATGCTTGAGTCTTCTTAAAATATGCAGGGATGAACCACCGGGGCATCCCCAAGCTTAGACCTTTCACTCTTCTCGATCTCATTATATCACCCTCTTCTATTGACCCTTGAAAACTTCCTTCACACCAAACTTCAAGCAAACTCATTAGAGGGTTAGTGCATAATCAAAAATTCACATGTTCAGAGGTGACACAAACATTCTTTTCACTTCTGGACATTGCATAAAGCTGCTGGACATTAATGGATCAAAGAAATGAATCCAACATAGCAAAAGAGGCAATGCGAAATAAAAGGCAGAATCTGTCAAAAACAGAACAGTCCGTAAAGACGAATTTAAAGATGGCACCAGACTTGCTCAAATGGAAAAACTCAAAACTAATGAAAGTTGCGTACATATCTGAGGATCACGCTCGTAAATTGGCAGATTTTTTCGAATTTTCTACAGAGAACTGTGCCCAGATTCGTGACAGACAGCAATGCTGTTTCTGCGCAGCGATCCCAAATATAACATCAACTTTGACATAGAAACTTTACTTGGCACTAAAACATGATAAGGAGAGGTTGCTACAGTAGTAAACAACTTCCAAGACACAAATATAAAACAAAGTACTGTAGCAAAATAACACATGGGTTATCTCCCAAGAAGTTCTTTCTTTATAGCCATTAAGATGGGCTCAGCAATTTTGGTGATGCACCCGCAAGAAATAGTATTTGAAGCAAAAGAGAGCTTCAAGAGGAAATTCAAAACACATTTAAGCCTAACATGCTTCCTATGCAGAAGAATCTTATACACAAATGAATTCATGAAGAGCAAAGTGACAAGCATAAGAGGATAAAACACGAGTAACTTAAAGATTCTCAACATAAAGAGGGGAAACTTAATATTATTAAGATGCATATAAACATATTTCCCTCTCTCATAATAACTTTCAGTAGCATCATTGATGAAATCCACAATATACCCGTCACTTAAAACATTCTTATCATGGTTCATATGCATAGAAGTATCATTAAATTTGGCATAAGAAGAGTTATTCTCATTAATAGTAATTGGAGCAAGATTATTATCAAGAATTTGAACATGGTAAACAAGTTGCATACTAAGGGAATGGTTTTTAGCAAGCCCATCATAACTATGACAAGTTTCATAAGGATAATTGTAACATGTGTCATATACATCTCTATAGCAATTATCTAAACCAGAATATGTAATATCATCATTTTCACTAAAAGTAGAAGTCTCAAATATAGGATCTTCAAGCACAACATCCCCAAGCTTAGGGCTTTCAATATCATCGTTTAAGGGGACATGAATAATGCTATCATCATTACTTTCATAATCAGTACCAAAGAGATTTTCAATATCAAAGGCAGTGTGTTCATCCAAATCATGATCACTAATATGGGTAAAGGGTATAGGAAGATCATCGTACTCAGATTCATTATCATAATAATCATTAGGCGCAACATACTTACGGTTACCTATTGTTACCTCATACACGCGGGGATATGCCATTGCCTCTTTCTCTTTATTCTCTTTCTTCTTCTTCTTCTTCCCTTCTTCTTCTTCTTCTTTTCCTCTCCTCGCTTCCTTCTTTAGGAGGAAGAGGCTTGAAGGGTGGCTTGTCCGCATAACCTGATTTACTTTTAGAAACAATAGAAGAAACTTGGGAGGATCCCTCCTTTTCATTAATTAATTGAAAACACACAGCGGTCCTATCATATTTTGGCAAGGTGTCATCTTCTAAAATATTTTGTATGTAAGTATTTGTATGGCTATTATCAATGCAATAAGAAAGACAACCATGCAGGACATCATCAATATCAAGATCGTTAATATTTAACAAAGAAATTTTTCTTGATAACTCTTCACACTTCAAAAATAAGGTAAGTTCATCATGCTGATTAGGAATAATTTCATCATCACAATACAAATTTGCAGCACTCATGGGGTTTGAATTATCATTGGAGGAACATTGAAAATTAAAATGACCAACTCTATGGCAAAGTTCACAAATAAAAGGATAGAGGGCACACACTTTTTCTCCAAGATCATCTAGAGCTCTAGACCACTTTCTAGTTTTTTCATTTCTGTGATGGATACAATATTCATCTTCTATTTGATTAATTCCACAAGGTCTATGTATTCCACAAAAATTAACATGCTTATAGGAAATAGCATTCTTAGGAGTTTGAGCATGCTTATTGCAATTATTAACAACAATGTCATTCTTCATGCAAGCCTCTTTAAAAGGTTCATGATACTTATCAAAATTCTTTTTAGGCAATTCTAAATGAGAAGCAAAGGCTTTATAAAGATTTGCAGCAACTTGAGAGTCAAGACCATAAGTAGCACTCATATTTCGAAATTTATCAGTATTCATAAAAGTTTCAATGCATTCATAATCATAGTTTATACCTGACTCTTTACCTTTGTCGTTCTCCCAATCTTCAGCGTTCTCCTTAATCCGATCAAGAAGGTCCCTTTTAAACTCTTCTTTATTGCTCGTGAATGATCCAGAACAAGTAGTATCCAGCAAGGTCTTATCTTGAAAAGAAAGTCTTGCATAGAAATTATCAATGATGATATTACCTGGAAGCTCATGATTGGGGCATTTGAGCATTAAAGTCTTCAATCTCTCCCATGCTTGGGCAATACTCTCTCCATCATGAGGCCAAAAATTATATATATGGTTTCGATCTTTGTGAATTTCACTTGGAGGATAGAACTTGGAATAAAATAGAGGCACAATATCCTTCCAATCAAGAGAGCGCCCGTCCTTCAATAGTTTATACCAATGCGCCGCTTCACCAGATAGCGATATAGAGAATAGTTTCTTCTTCACTTCATCCATAGAGATACCTGCACACTTGAATAACCCGCATAATTCATGCAAAAACAGTAAATGATTTCCAGGATGGACAGTTCCATCCCCTTCATAGCGGTTATCCATAACACGTTCAATAATTTTCATAGGTATTTTATACGGAATACTTTCAGCAGGTGGATTTAAAATATCAGAAGCATCATTAGAGTTATCGCATATGGGAGATAAAGCATTATCAGAGCAAAATATTTCTTCCAAAGCGGAGGAGCTAAAAAGATTATTTTTATGTAAACTAGCTTCCCCAAGCTTAGACTTCTTCATAGCATTAGCAGTAATTGCATTCATACTAATAACATTGCTACTATCATGTAAATAAGGTTCCATAGGTTTTTTAATTTTCGCATCAAACCATCCATGTCTTAAATCAGGAAATAGAATAAGAAGCTCACTAATTTTTTTGTTGTTTTCCATTATGCCTAACTAGTGAAAAATAAAAACAAGAAACAAAAAGATGTAATTGCAGAGTCTAAAGGAAATAGCTTCGAGTACACACACAATGGCGTCAGAAAAGTACTGTTACCTGGAACCGAAGTGTGAGTACCTTTTACCTTTCCTCCCCGGCAACGGCGCCAGAAAAGTGCTTGATGTCTACGGGAGCTTCTATTCTTGTAGACAGTGTTGGGCCTCCAAGAGTAGAGGTTTGTAGAACAGCAGCAAGTTTCCCTTAAGTGGATCACCCAAGGTTTATCGAACTCAGGGAGGAAGAGGTCAAAGATATCCCTCTCAAGCAACCCTGCAATCACAAAGCAAGAAGTCTCTTGTGTCCCCAACACACCAAATACACTTGTCAGGTGTATAGGTGCACTAGTTCGGCGAAGAGATAGTGAAATACAAGTAATATGGATGTATATGAGTGGTAATAGCAATCTGAATAAAATATGGCAGCGAGTAAACATGCAACAAAACAGTAAACAAACGGAGATTCGATGCTTGGAAGCAAGGCCTAGGGATCCTGCTTTCACTAGTGGACACTCTCAACAATGATCACATAATAGGACTACTCTACACTCTTTTGTTGGATGATGAACGCATTGCGTAGGATTACACGAACCCTCAATGCCGGAGTTAACAAGCTCCACAATGCAATGTTCATATTTAAATAACCTTAGAGTGCAAGATAGATCAACATAATTACACCAAGAACTAACATAGCATGCACACTATCACCATCATGCATATGTAGGAGGAATAATACACATCAATACCATCATAGCAATAATTAACTTCATAATCTACAAGAGATCATAATCATAGCCTACGCCAAGTACTCACACGGTGCACACACTATCACCATTACACACGTGGAGGAGGAATAGAGTACTTTAATAACATCACTAGAGTAGCACATAGACGATATTCAACTAGATCACATAAAGAGAGAGATGAACCACATAGCTACAGCGGAGCCCTCAGCCCCGGGGGTGAATTACT
The DNA here is from genome assembly GCA_030979885.1 of Lolium multiflorum. Taxonomy (NCBI): domain Eukaryota; kingdom Viridiplantae; phylum Streptophyta; class Magnoliopsida; order Poales; family Poaceae; genus Lolium; species Lolium multiflorum. Next base: position 24,491,267 of record CM061752.1, on the reverse strand, counting down.
CCCTCCTCATCATGGAGGCAGCGATGGCGGTGAAGATGGCGATGGAGACGGCGGTGGAGACGACTCCGGGGGCAATTCCCCGTCCGGCGGGTGCCGGAGAGTTCTGTCCCCGAATCTTGATTTCGCGATGGCGGCGGCTCTGGAAGGTTTTTCCGTATCGTGGGTCTCCGTCGGGGTTTTTAGGTCAGAGAGGCCTAAATAGGCGAAGAGAGGGAGTCGGAGGGGCCACGGGGTGCCCACACCCTAGGGGGGCGCGCCCCCCCTGGCGCCGGGGTGTGGTGTGGGGCCCCCCTGGCTCCCCTCTCATCCTCCTCCGGTGCTCTGGAAGCTTCCGGGAAAAATAGGAACTTTGGCGGTGATTTCGTCCGATTCCGAGAATATTTCGTTACTAGGATTTCTGAAACCAAAAACAGCAGAAAACAGCCCTTCGGCATCTCGTCAATAGGTTAGTTCCGGAAAACGCATAATAATGACATATAATGTGTATAAAACATGTAGATATCATCAATAAAGTGGCATGGAACATAAGAAATTATCGATACGTTGGAGACGTATCAGTCTACCCCATATTATTCATGTAGATTCCAAGGGTAGCAGTGTGGGGCATGCAATGGTGCACCCATGTTCCAAGTGTGGCCTCACCCTGGCATCCCCACCAACCTGGTTTGCCCCAAAAGTGCATGTTTTGGCCTAAAACCCTATATTTGGGGTGTCTTGGTGCAACTCACCATGGTCTACCCCATATAATTCATGTAGATTCCAAGGGTAGGAGTGTGGGGCATGCAATGGTGCACCCATGTGCCAAGTGTGGCCTCACACTGGCATCCCCACCCACCTGGTTTGCCCCAAAAGTGCATGATTTGGCCTAAAACCCTATATTTGGGGTGTATGGGTGCAACTCACCATGGTCTACCCCATATTATTCATGTAGATTCCAAGGGTAGGAGTGTGGGGCATGCAATGGTGCACCCATGTGCCAAGTGTGGCCTCACCCTGGCATCCCCACCCACCTGGTTTGCCCCAAAAGTGCATGTTTTGGCCTAAAACCCTATATTTGGGGTGTCTGGGTGCAACTCACCATGGTCTACCCCATATTATTCATGTACATTCCAAGGGTAGGAGTGTGGGGCATGCAATGGTTCACCCATGTGCCAAGTGTGGCCTCACCCTGGCATCCCCACCCACCTGGTTTGCCCCAAAAGTGCATGTTTAGGCCTAAAACCCTATATTTGGGGTGTCTGTGTGCAACTCACCATGGTCTACCCCATATAATTCATGTAGATTCCAAGGGTAGCAGTGTGGGGCATGCAATGGTGCACCCATGTGCCAAGTGTGGCCTCACCCTGGCATCCCCACCCACCTGGTTTGCCCCAAAAGTGCATGATTTGGCCTAAAACCCTATATTTGGGGTGTATGGGTGCAACTCACCATGGTCTACCCCATATTATTCATGTAGATTCCAAGGGTAGCAGTGTGGGGCATGCAATGGTGCACCCATGTGCCAAGTGTGGCCTCACACTGGCATCCCCACCCACCTGGTTTGCCCCAAAAGTGCATGATTTGGCCTAAAACCCTATATTTGGGGTGTCTGGGTGCAACTCACCATGGTCTACCCCATATTATTCATGTAGATTCCAAGGGTAGGAGTGTGGGCCATGCAATGGTGCACCCATGTGCCAAGTGTGGCCTCACCCTGGCATCCCCACCCACCTGGTTTGCCCCAAAAGTGCATGTTTTGGCCTAAAACCCTATATTTGGGGTGTCTAGGTGCAACTCACCATGGTCTACCCCATATTATTCATGTAGATTACAAGGGTAGCAGTGTGGGGCATGCAATGGTGCACCCATGTGCCAAGTGTGGCCTCACCCTGGCATCCCCACCCACCTGATTTGCCCCAAAAGTGCATGATTTGGCCTAAAACCCTGTATTTGGGGTGTCTAGGTGCAACTCACCATGGTCTACCCCATATTATTCATGTAGATTCCAAGGGTAGGAGTGTGGGGCATGCAATGGTGCACCCATGTGCCAAGTGTGGCCTCACCCTGGCATCCCCACCCACCTGGTTTGCCCCAAAAGTGCATGTTTAGGCCTAAAACCCTGTATTTGGGGTGTGTGGGTGCAACTCACCATGGTCTACCCCATATTATTCATGTAGATTACAAGGGTAGGAGTGTGGGGCATGCAATGGTTCACCCATGTGCCAAGTGTGGCCTCACCCTGGCATCCCCACCCACCTGGTTTGCCCCAAAAGTGCATGATTTGGCCTAAAACCCTATATTTGGGGTGTCTAGGTGCAACTCACCATGGTCTACCCCATATTATTCATGTATATTCCAAGGGTAGGAGTGTGGGGCATGCAATGGTGCACCCATGTGCCAAGTGTGGCCTCACCCTGGCATCCCCACCCACCTGGTTTGCCCCAAAAGTGCATGTTTTGGCCTAAAACCCTATATTTGGGGTGTCTTGGTGCAACTCACCATGGTCTACCCCATATAATTCATGTAGATTACAAGGGTAGGAGTGTGGGGCATGAAATGGTGCACCCATGTGCCAAGTGTGGCCTCACACTGGCATCCCCACCCACCTGGTTTGCCCCAAAAGTGCATGTTTTGGCCTAAAACCCTATATTTGGGGTGTCTAGGTGCAACTCACCATGGTCTACCCCATATTATTCATGTATATTCCAAGGGTAGCAGTGTGGGCCATGCAATGGTGCACCCATGTTCCAAGTGTGGCCTCACCCTGGCATCCCCACCCACCTGGTTTGCCCCAAAAGTGCATGTTTTGGCCTAAAACCCTATATTTGGGGTGTCTGGGTGCAACTCACCATGGTCTACCCCATATTATTCATGTAGATTCCAAGGGTAGCAGTGTGGGGCATGCAATGGTGCACCCATGTGCCAAGTGTGGCCTCACACTGGCATCCCCACCCACCTGGTTTGCCCCAAAAGTGCATGATTTGGCCTAAAACCCTATATTTGGGGTGTCTGGGTGCAACTCACCATGGTCTACCCCATATTATTCATGTAGATTCCAAGGGTAGCAGTGTGGGCCATGCAATGGTGCACCCATGTGCCAAGTGTGGCCTCACACTGGCATCCCCACCCACCTGATTTGCCCCAAAAGTGCATGATTTGGCCTAAAACCCTGTATTTGGGGTGTCTAGGTGCAACTCACCATGGTCTACCCCATATTATTCATGTAGATTCCAAGGGTAGCAGTGTGGGCCATGCAATGGTGCACCCATGTGCCAAGTGTGGCCTCACACTGGCATCCCCACCCACCTGGTTTGCCCCAAAAGTGCATGATTTGGCCTAAAACCCTATATTTGGGGTGTCTGGGTGCAACTCACCATGGTCTACCCCATATTATTCATGTACATTCCAAGGGTAGGAGTGTGGGGCATGCAATGGTGCACCCATGTGCCAAGTGTGGCCTCACCCTGGCATCCCTACCCACCTGGTTTGCCCCAAAAGTGCATGTTTAGGCCTAAAACCCTATATTTGGGGTGTCTGTGTGCAACTCACCATGGTCTACCCCATATAATTCATGTAGATTCCAAGGGTAGCAGTGTGGGGCATGCAATGGTTCACCCATGTGCCAAGTGTGGCCTCACCCTGGCATCCCCACCCACCTGGTTTGCCCCAAAAGTGCATGATTTGGCCTAAAACCCTATATTTGGGGTGTCTGGGTGCAACTCACCATGGTCTACCCCATATTATTCATGTAGATTACAAGGGTAGGAGTGTGGGCCATGCAATGGTGCACCCATGTGCCAAGTGTGGCCTCACCCTGGCATCCCCACCCACCTGGTTTGCCCCAAAAGTGCATGTTTTGGCCTAAAACCCTATATTTGGGGTGTCTAGGTGCAACTCACCATGGTCTACCCCATATTATTCATGTAGATTACAAGGGTAGGAGTGTGGGGCATGCAATGGTTCACCCATGTGCCAAGTGTGGCCTCACCCTGGCATCCCCACCCACCTGGTTTGCCCCAAAAGTGCATGATTTGGCCTAAAACCCTATATTTGGGGTGTCTAGGTGCAACTCACCATGGTCTACCCCATATTATTCATGTAGATTCCAAGGGTAGGAGTGTGGGGCATGCAATGGTGCACCCATGTGCCAAGTGTGGCCTCACCCTGGCATCCCCACCCACCTGGTTTGCCCCAAAAGTGCATGTTTTGGCCTAAAACCCTATATTTGGGGTGTCTTGGTGCAACTCACCATGGTCTACCCCATATAATTCATGTAGATTACAAGGGTAGGAGTGTGGGGCATGAAATGGTGCACCCATGTGCCAAGTGTGGCCTCACACTGGCATCCCCACCCACCTGGTTTGCCCCAAAAGTGCATGTTTTGGCCTAAAACCCTATATTTGGGGTGTCTAGGTGCAACTCACCATGGTCTACCCCATATTATTCATGTATATTCCAAGGGTAGCAGTGTGGGCCATGCAATGGTGCACCCATGTTCCAAGTGTGGCCTCACCCTGGCATCCCCACCCACCTGGTTTGCCCCAAAAGTGCATGTTTTGGCCTAAAACCCTATATTTGGGGTGTCTGGGTGCAACTCACCATGGTCTACCCCATATTATTCATGTAGATTCCAAGGGTAGCAGTGTGGGGCATGCAATGGTGCACCCATGTGCCAAGTGTGGCCTCACCCTGGCATCCCCACCCACCTGGTTTGCCCCAAAAGTGCATGTTTTGGCCTAAAACCCTATATTTGGGGTGTCTTGGTGCAACTCACCATGGTCTACCCCATATAATTCATGTAGATTACAAGGGTAGGAGTGTGGGGCATGAAATGGTGCACCCATGTGCCAAGTGTGGCCTCACACTGGCATCCCCACCCACCTGGTTTGCCCCAAAAGTGCATGTTTTGGCCTAAAACCCTATATTTGGGGTGTCTAGGTGCAACTCACCATGGTCTACCCCATATTATTCATGTATATTCCAAGGGTAGCAGTGTGGGCCATGCAATGGTGCACCCATGTTCCAAGTGTGGCCTCACCCTGGCATCCCCACCCACCTGGTTTGCCCCAAAAGTGCATGTTTTGGCCTAAAACCCTATATTTGGGGTGTCTGGGTGCAACTCACCATGGTCTACCCCATATTATTCATGTAGATTCCAAGGGTAGCAGTGTGGGGCATGCAATGGTGCACCCATGTGCCAAGTGTGGCCTCACCCTGGCATCCCCACCCACCTGGTTTGCCCCAAAAGTGCATGATTTGGCCTAAAACCCTATATTTGGGGTGTCTGGGTGCAACTCACCATGGTCTACCCCATATTATTCATGTAGATTCCAAGGGTAGCAGTGTGGGCCATGCAATGGTGCACCCATGTGCCAAGTGTGGCCTCACACTGGCATCCCCACCCACCTGATTTGCCCCAAAAGTGCATGATTTGGCCTAAAACCCTGTATTTGGGGTGTCTAGGTGCAACTCACCATGGTCTACCCCATATTATTCATGTAGATTCCAAGGGTAGCAGTGTGGGCCATGCAATGGTGCACCCATGTGCCAAGTGTGGCCTCACACTGGCATCCCCACCCACCTGGTTTGCCCCAAAAGTGCATGATTTGGCCTAAAACCCTATATTTGGGGTGTCTGGGTGCAACTCACCATGGTCTACCCCATATTATTCATGTACATTCCAAGGGTAGGAGTGTGGGGCATGCAATGGTGCACCCATGTGCCAAGTGTGGCCTCACCCTGGCATCCCCACCCACCTGGTTTGCCCCAAAAGTGCATGTTTAGGCCTAAAACCCTATATTTGGGGTGTCTGTGTGCAACTCACCATGGTCTACCCCATATAATTCATGTAGATTCCAAGGGTAGCAGTGTGGGGCATGCAATGGTTCACCCATGTGCCAAGTGTGGCCTCACCCTGGCATCCCCACCCACCTGGTTTGCCCCAAAAGTGCATGATTTGGCCTAAAACCCTATATTTGGGGTGTCTGGGTGCAACTCACCATGGTCTACCCCATATTATTCATGTAGATTACAAGGGTAGCAGTGTGGGCCATGCAATGGTGCACCCATGTGCCAAGTGTGGCCTCACCCTGGCATCCCCACCCACCTGGTTTGCCCCAAAAGTGCATGTTTTGGCCTAAAACCCTATATTTGGGGTGTCTAGGTGCAACTCACCATGGTCTACCCCATATTATTCATGTAGATTACAAGGGTAGGAGTGTGGGGCATGCAATGGTTCACCCATGTGCCAAGTGTGGCCTCACCCTGGCATCCCCACCCACCTGGTTTGCCCCAAAAGTGCATGATTTGGCCTAAAACCCTATATTTGGGGTGTCTAGGTGCAACTCACCATGGTCTACCCCATATTATTCATGTAGATTCCAAGGGTAGGAGTGTGGGGCATGCAATGGTGCACCCATGTGCCAAGTGTGGCCTCACCCTGGCATCCCCACCCACCTGGTTTGCCCCAAAAGTGCATGTTTTGGCCTAAAACCCTATATTTGGGGTGTCTTGGTGCAACTCACCATGGTCTACCCCATATAATTCATGTAGATTACAAGGGTAGGAGTGTGGGGCATGAAATGGTGCACCCATGTGCCAAGTGTGGCCTCACACTGGCATCCCCACCCACCTGGTTTGCCCCAAAAGTGCATGTTTTGGCCTAAAACCCTATATTTGGGGTGTCTAGGTGCAACTCACCATGGTCTACCCCATATTATTCATGTATATTCCAAGGGTAGCAGTGTGGGCCATGCAATGGTGCACCCATGTTCCAAGTGTGGCCTCACCCTGGCATCCCCACCCACCTGGTTTGCCCCAAAAGTGCATGTTTTGGCCTAAAACCCTATATTTGGGGTGTCTGGGTGCAACTCACCATGGTCTACCCCATATTATTCATGTAGATTCCAAGGGTAGCAGTGTGGGGCATGCAATGGTGCACCCATGTGCCAAGTGTGGCCTCACCTGGCATCCCCACCCACCTGGTTTGCCCCAAAAGTGCATGATTTGGCCTAAAACCCTATATTTGGGGTGTCTGTGCAACTCACCATGGTCTACCCCATATTATTCATGTAGATTCCAAGGGTAGCAGTGTGGGCCATGCAATGGTGCACCCATGTGCCAAGTGTGGCCTCACCCTGGCATCCCCACCCACCTGATTTGCCCCAAAAGTGCATGATTTGGCCTAAAACCCTGTATTTGGGGTGTCTAGGTGCAACTCACCATGGTCTACCCCATATTATTCATGTAGATTCCAAGGGTAGCAGTGTGGGGCATGCAATGGTGCACCCATGTGCCAAGTGTGGCCTCACCCTGGCATCCCCACCAACCTGGTTTGCCCCAAAAGTGCATGATTTGGCCTAAAACCCTATATTTGGGGTGTCTGGGTGCAACTCACCATGGTCTACCCCATATTATTCATGTAGATTCCAAGGGTAGGAGTGTGGGCCATGCAATGGTGCACCCATGTGCCAAGTGTGGCCTCACTGGCATCCCCACCCACCTGGTTTGCCCCAAAAGTGCATGATTTGGCCTAAAACCCTATATTTGGGGTGTCTGGGTGCAACTCACCATGGTCTACCCCATATTATTCATGTACATTCCAAGGGTAGGAGTGTGGGGCATGCAATGGTGCACCCATGTGCCAAGTGTGGCCTCACCCTGGCATCCCCACCTGGTTTGCCCCAAAAGTGCATGTTTAGGCCTAAAACCCTATATTTGGGGTGTCTGTGTGCAACTCACCATGGTCTACCCCATATAATTCATGTAGATTCCAAGGGTAGCAGTGTGGGGCATGCAATGGTTCACCCATGTGCCAAGTGTGGCCTCACCCTGGCATCCCCACCCACCTGGTTTGCCCCAAAAGTGCATGATTTGGCCTAAAACCCTATATTTGGGGTGTCTGGGTGCAACTCACCATGGTCTACCCCATATTATTCATGTAGATTACAAGGGTAGGAGTGTGGGCCATGCAATGGTGCACCCATGTGCCAAGTGTGGCCTCACCCTGGCATCCCCACCCACCTGGTTTGCCCCAAAAGTGCATGTTTTGGCCTAAAACCCTATATTTGGGGTGTCTAGGTGCAACTCACCATGGTCTACCCCATATTATTCATGTAGATTACAAGGGTAGCAGTGTGGGGCATGCAATGGTGCACCCATGTGCCAAGTGTGGCCTCACCCTGGCATCCCCACCCACCTGATTTGCCCCAAAAGTGCATGATTTGGCCTAAAACCCTGTATTTGGGGTGTCTAGGTGCAACTCACCATGGTCTACCCCATATTATTCATGTAGATTCCAAGGGTAGGAGTGTGGGGCATGCAATGGTGCACCCATGTGCCAAGTGTGGCCTCACCCTGGCATCCCCACCCACCTGGTTTGCCCCAAAAGTGCATGTTTAGGCCTAAAACCCTGTATTTGGGGTGTGTGGGTGCAACTCACCATGGTCTACCCCATATTATTCATGTAGATTACAAGGGTAGGAGTGTGGGGCATGCAATGGTTCACCCATGTGCCAAGTGTGGCCTCACCCTGGCATCCCCACCCACCTGGTTTGCCCCAAAAGTGCATGATTTGGCCTAAAACCCTATATTTGGGGTGTCTAGGTGCAACTCACCATGGTCTACCCCATATTATTCATGTAGATTCCAAGGGTAGGAGTGTGGGGCATGCAATGGTGCACCCATGTGCCAAGTGTGGCCTCACCCTGGCATCCCCACCCACCTGGTTTGCCCCAAAAGTGCATGTTTTGGCCTAAAACCCTATATTTGGGGTGTCTTGGTGCAACTCACCATGGTCTACCCCATATAATTCATGTAGATTACAAGGGTAGGAGTGTGGGGCATGAAATGGTGCACCCATGTGCCAAGTGTGGCCTCACACTGGCATCCCCACCCACCTGGTTTGCCCCAAAAGTGCATGTTTTGGCCTAAAACCCTATATTTGGGGTGTCTAGGTGCAACTCACCATGGTCTACCCCATATTATTCATGTATATTCCAAGGGTAGCAGTGTGGGCCATGCAATGGTGCACCCATGTTCCAAGTGTGGCCTCACCCTGGCATCCCCACCCACCTGGTTTGCCCCAAAAGTGCATGTTTTGGCCTAAAACCCTATATTTGGGGTGTCTGGGTGCAACTCACCATGGTCTACCCCATATTATTCATGTAGATTCCAAGGGTAGCAGTGTGGGGCATGCAATGGTGCACCCATGTGCCAAGTGTGGCCTCACACTGGCATCCCCACCCACCTGGTTTGCCCCAAAAGTGCATGATTTGGCCTAAAACCCTATATTTGGGGTGTCTGGGTGCAACTCACCATGGTCTACCCCATATTATTCATGTAGATTCCAAGGGTAGCAGTGTGGGCCATGCAATGGTGCACCCATGTGCCAAGTGTGGCCTCACACTGGCATCCCCACCCACCTGATTTGCCCCAAAAGTGCATGATTTGGCCTAAAACCCTGTATTTGGGGTGTCTAGGTGCAACTCACCATGGTCTACCCCATATTATTCATGTAGATTCCAAGGGTAGCAGTGTGGGGCATGCAATGGTGCACCCATGTGCCAAGTGTGGCCTCACCCTGGCATCCCCACCCACCTGGTTTGCCCCAAAAGTGCATGATTTGGCCTAAAACCCTATATTTGGGGTGTCTGGGTGCAACTCACCATGGTCTACCCCATATTATTCATGTAGATTCCAAGGGTAGGAGTGTGGGCCATGCAATGGTGCACCCATGTGCCAAGTGTGGCCTCACACTGGCATCCCCACCCACCTGGTTTGCCCCAAAAGTGCATGATTTGGCCTAAAACCCTATATTTGGGGTGTCTGGGTGCAACTCACCATGGTCTACCCCATATTATTCATGTACATTCCAAGGGTAGGAGTGTGGGGCATGCAATGGTGCACCCATGTGCCAAGTGTGGCCTCACCCTGGCATCCCCACCCACCTGGTTTGCCCCAAAAGTGCATGTTTAGGCCTAAAACCCTATATTTGGGGTGTCTGTGTGCAACTCACCATGGTCTACCCCATATAATTCATGTAGATTCCAAGGGTAGCAGTGTGGGGCATGCAATGGTTCACCCATGTGCCAAGTGTGGCCTCACCCTGGCATCCCCACCCACCTGGTTTGCCCCAAAAGTGCATGATTTGGCCTAAAACCCTATATTTGGGGTGTCTAGGTGCAACTCACCATGGTCTACCCCATATTATTCATGTAGATTCCAAGGGTAGCAGTGTGGGGCATGCAATGGTGCACCCATGTTCCAAGTGTGGCCTCACCCTGGCATCCCCACCAACCTGGTTTGCCCCAAAAGTGCATGTTTTGGCCTAAAACCCTATATTTGGGGTGTCTTGGTGCAACTCACCATGGTCTACCCCATATAATTCATGTAGATTCCAAGGGTAGGAGTGTGGGGCATGCAATGGTGCACCCATGTGCCAAGTGTGGCCTCACACTGGCATCCCCACCCACCTGGTTTGCCCCAAAAGTGCATGATTTGGCCTAAAACCCTATATTTGGGGTGTATGGGTGCAACTCACCATGGTCTACCCCATATTATTCATGTAGATTCCAAGGGTAGGAGTGTGGGGCATGCAATGGTGCACCCATGTGCCAAGTGTGGCCTCACCCTGGCATCCCCACCCACCTGGTTTGCCCCAAAAGTGCATGTTTTGGCCTAAAACCCTATATTTGGGGTGTCTGGGTGCAACTCACCATGGTCTACCCCATATTATTCATGTACATTCCAAGGGTAGGAGTGTGGGGCATGCAATGGTTCACCCATGTGCCAAGTGTGGCCTCACCCTGGCATCCCCACCCACCTGGTTTGCCCCAAAAGTGCATGTTTAGGCCTAAAACCCTATATTTGGGGTGTCTGTGTGCAACTCACCATGGTCTACCCCATATAATTCATGTAGATTCCAAGGGTAGCAGTGTGGGGCATGCAATGGTGCACCCATGTGCCAAGTGTGGCCTCACCCTGGCATCCCCACCCACCTGGTTTGCCCCAAAAGTGCATGATTTGGCCTAAAACCCTATATTTGGGGTGTATGGGTGCAACTCACCATGGTCTACCCCATATTATTCATGTAGATTCCAAGGGTAGCAGTGTGGGGCATGCAATGGTGCACCCATGTGCCAAGTGTGGCCTCACACTGGCATCCCCACCCACCTGGTTTGCCCCAAAAGTGCATGATTTGGCCTAAAACCCTATATTTGGGGTGTCTGGGTGCAACTCACCATGGTCTACCCCATATTATTCATGTAGATTACAAGGGTAGGAGTGTGGGCCATGCAATGGTGCACCCATGTGCCAAGTGTGGCCTCACCCTGGCATCCCCACCCACCTGGTTTGCCCCAAAAGTGCATGTTTTGGCCTAAAACCCTATATTTGGGGTGTCTAGGTGCAACTCACCATGGTCTACCCCATATTATTCATGTAGATTACAAGGGTAGCAGTGTGGGGCATGCAATGGTGCACCCATGTGCCAAGTGTGGCCTCACCCTGGCATCCCCACCCACCTGGTTTGCCCCAAAAGTGCATGATTTGGCCTAAAACCCTGTATTTGGGGTGTCTAGGTGCAACTCACCATGGTCTACCCCATATTATTCATGTAGATTCCAAGGGTAGGAGTGTGGGGCATGCAATGGTGCACCCATGTGCCAAGTGTGGCCTCACCCTGGCATCCCCACCCACCTGGTTTGCCCCAAAAGTGCATGTTTAGGCCTAAAACCCTGTATTTGGGGTGTGTGGGTGCAACTCACCATGGTCTACCCCATATTATTCATGTAGATTCCAAGGGTAGGAGTGTGGGGCATGCAATGGTTCACCCATGTGCCAAGTGTGGCCTCACACTGGCATCCCCACCCACCTGGTTTGCCCCAAAAGTGCATGATTTGGCCTAAAACCCTATATTTGGGGTGTCTGGGTGCAACTCACCATGGTCTACCCCATATTATTCATGTAGATTCCAAGGGTAGCAGTGTGGGCCATGCAATGGTGCACCCATGTGCCAAGTGTGGCCTCACCCTGGCATCCCCACCCACCTGATTTGCCCCAAAAGTGCATGATTTGGCCTAAAACCCTGTATTTGGGGTGTCTAGGTGCAACTCACCATGGTCTACCCCATATTATTCATGTAGATTCCAAGGGTAGCAGTGTGGGGCATGCAATGGTGCACCCATGTGCCAAGTGTGGCCTCACACTGGCATCCCCACCCACCTGGTTTGCCCCAAAAGTGCATGATTTGGCCTAAAACCCTATATTTGGGGTGTCTGGGTGCAACTCACCATGGTCTACCCCATATTATTCATGTAGATTCCAAGGGTAGGAGTGTGGGCCATGCAATGGTGCACCCATGTGCCAAGTGTGGCCTCACCCTGGCATCCCCACCCACCTGGTTTGCCCCAAAAGTGCATGATTTGGCCTAAAACCCTATATTTGGGGTGTCTGGGTGCAACTCACCATGGTCTACCCCATATTATTCATGTACATTCCAAGGGTAGGAGTGTGGGGCATGCAATGGTGCACCCATGTGCCAAGTGTGGCCTCACCCTGGCATCCCCACCCACCTGGTTTGCCCCAAAAGTGCATGTTTAGGCCTAAAACCCTATATTTGGGGTGTCTGTGTGCAACTCACCATGGTCTACCCCATATAATTCATGTAGATTCCAAGGGTAGCAGTGTGGGGCATGCAATGGTTCACCCATGTGCCAAGTGTGGCCTCACCCTGGCATCCCCACCCACCTGGTTTGCCCCAAAAGTGCATGATTTGGCCTAAAACCCTATATTTGGGGTGTCTAGGTGCAACTCACCATGGTCTACCCCATATTATTCATGTAGATTCCAAGGGTAGCAGTGTGGGGCATGCAATGGTGCACCCATGTTCCAAGTGTGGCCTCACCCTGGCATCCCCACCCACCTGGTTTGCCCCAAAAGTGCATGTTTTGGCCTAAAACCCTATATTTGGGGTGTCTTGGTGCAACTCACCATGGTCTACCCCATATAATTCATGTAGATTCCAAGGGTAGGAGTGTGGGGCATGCAATGGTGCACCCATGTGCCAAGTGTGGCCTCACCCTGGCATCCCCACCCACCTGGTTTGCCCCAAAAGTGCATGATTTGGCCTAAAACCCTATATTTGGGGTGTATGGGTGCAACTCACCATGGTCTACCCCATATTATTCATGTAGATTCCAAGGGTAGGAGTGTGGGGCATGCAATGGTGCACCCATGTGCCAAGTGTGGCCTCACCCTGGCATCCCCACCCACCTGGTTTGCCCCAAAAGTGCATGTTTTGGCCTAAAACCCTATATTTGGGGTGTCTGGGTGCAACTCACCATGGTCTACCCCATATTATTCATGTACATTCCAAGGGTAGGAGTGTGGGGCATGCAATGGTTCACCCATGTGCCAAGTGTGGCCTCACCCTGGCATCCCCACCCACCTGGTTTGCCCCAAAAGTGCATGTTTAGGCCTAAAACCCTATATTTGGGGTGTCTGTGTGCAACTCACCATGGTCTACCCCATATAATTCATGTAGATTCCAAGGGTAGCAGTGTGGGGCATGCAATGGTGCACCCATGTGCCAAGTGTGGCCTCACCCTGGCATCCCCACCCACCTGGTTTGCCCCAAAAGTGCATGATTTGGCCTAAAACCCTATATTTGGGGTGTATGGGTGCAACTCACCATGGTCTACCCCATATTATTCATGTAGATTCCAAGGGTAGCAGTGTGGGGCATGCAATGGTGCACCCATGTGCCAAGTGTGGCCTCACACTGGCATCCCCACCCACCTGGTTTGCCCCAAAAGTGCATGATTTGGCCTAAAACCCTATATTTGGGGTGTCTGGGTGCAACTCACCATGGTCTACCCCATATTATTCATGTAGATTACAAGGGTAGGAGTGTGGGGCATGCAATGGTGCACCCATGTGCCAAGTGTGGCCTCACCCTGGCATCCCCACCCACCTGGTTTGCCCCAAAAGTGCATGTTTTGGCCTAAAACCCTATATTTGGGGTGTCTAGGTGCAACTCACCATGGTCTACCCCATATTATTCATGTAGATTACAAGGGTAGCAGTGTGGGGCATGCAATGGTGCACCCATGTGCCAAGTGTGGCCTCACCCTGGCATCCCCACCCACCTGATTTGCCCCAAAAGTGCATGATTTGGCCTAAAACCCTGTATTTGGGGTGTCTAGGTGCAACTCACCATGGTCTACCCCATATTATTCATGTAGATTCCAAGGGTAGGAGTGTGGGGCATGCAATGGTGCACCCATGTGCCAAGTGTGGCCTCACCCTGGCATCCCCACCCACCTGGTTTGCCCCAAAAGTGCATGTTTAGGCCTAAAACCCTGTATTTGGGGTGTGTGGGTGCAACTCACCATGGTCTACCCCATATTATTCATGTAGATTCCAAGGGTAGGAGTGTGGGGCATGCAATGGTTCACCCATGTGCCAAGTGTGGCCTCACCCTGGCATCCCCACCCACCTGGTTTGCCCCAAAAGTGCATGATTTGGCCTAAAACCCTATATTTGGGGTGTCTGGGTGCAACTCACCATGGTCTACCCCATATTATTCATGTAGATTCCAAGGGTAGGAGTGTGGGGCATGCAATGGTGCACCCATGTGCCAAGTGTGGCCTCACCCTGGCATCCCCACCCACCTGGTTTGCCCCAAAAGTGCATGTTTTGGCCTAAAACCCTATATTTGGGGTGTCTTGGTGCAACTCACCATGGTCTACCCCATATAATTCATGTAGATTACAAGGGTAGGAGTGTGGGGCATGAAATGGTGCACCCATGTGCCAAGTGTGGCCTCACACTGGCATCCCCACCCACCTGGTTTGCCCCAAAAGTGCATGTTTTGGCCTAAAACCCTATATTTGGGGTGTCTAGGTGCAACTCACCATGGTCTACCCCATATTATTCATGTATATTCCAAGGGTAGCAGTGTGGGCCATGCAATGGTGCACCCATGTTCCAAGTGTGGCCTCACCCTGGCATCCCCACCCACCTGGTTTGCCCCAAAAGTGCATGTTTTGGCCTAAAACCCTATATTTGGGGTGTCTGGGTGCAACTCACCATGGTCTACCCCATATTATTCATGTAGATTCCAAGGGTAGCAGTGTGGGGCATGCAATGGTGCACCCATGTGCCAAGTGTGGCCTCACACTGGCATCCCCACCCACCTGGTTTGCCCCAAAAGTGCATGATTTGGCCTAAAACCCTATATTTGGGGTGTCTGGGTGCAACTCACCATGGTCTACCCCATATTATTCATGTAGATTCCAAGGGTAGCAGTGTGGGCCATGCAATGGTGCACCCATGTGCCAAGTGTGGCCTCACACTGGCATCCCCACCCACCTGATTTGCCCCAAAAGTGCATGATTTGGCCTAAAACCCTGTATTTGGGGTGTCTAGGTGCAACTCACCATGGTCTACCCCATATTATTCATGTAGATTCCAAGGGTAGCAGTGTGGGGCATGCAATGGTGCACCCATGTGCCAAGTGTGGCCTCACACACTGGCATCCCCACCCACCTGGTTTGCCCCAAAAGTGCATGATTTGGCCTAAAACCCTATATTTGGGGTGTCTGGGTGCAACTCACCATGGTCTACCCCATATTATTCATGTAGATTCCAAGGGTAGGAGTGTGGGGCATGCAATGGTGCACCCATGTGCCAAGTGTGGCCTCACCCTGGCATCCCCACCCACCTGGTTTGCCCCAAAAGTGCATGTTTAGGCCTAAAACCCTGTATTTGGGGTGTCTGGGTGCAACTCACCATGGTCTACCCCATATAATTCATGTAGATTCCAAGGGTAGCAGTGTGGGCCATGCAATGGTGCACCCATGTGCCAAGTGTGGCCTCACCCTGGCATCCCCACCCACCTGGTTTGCCCCAAAAGTGCATGATTTGGCCTAAAACCCTATATTTGGGGTGTATGGGTGCAACTCACCATGGTCTACCCCATATTATTCATGTAGATTCCAAGGGTAGGAGTGTGGGCCATGCAATGGTGCACCCATGTGCCAAGTGTGGCCTCACACTGGCATCCCCACCCACCTGGTTTGCCCCAAAAGTGCATGATTTGGCCTAAAACCCTATATTTGGGGTGTCTGGGTGCAACTCACCATGGTCTACCCCATATTATTCATGTACATTCCAAGGGTAGGAGTGTGGGGCATGCAATGGTGCACCCATGTGCCAAGTGTGGCCTCACCCTGGCATCCCTACCCACCTGGTTTGCCCCAAAAGTGCATGTTTAGGCCTAAAACCCTATATTTGGGGTGTCTGTGTGCAACTCACCATGGTCTACCCCATATAATTCATGTAGATTCCAAGGGTAGCAGTGTGGGGCATGCAATGGTTCACCCATGTGCCAAGTGTGGCCTCACCCTGGCATCCCCACCCACCTGGTTTGCCCCAAAAGTGCATGTTTTGGCCTAAAACCCTATATTTGGGGTGTGTGGGTGCAACTCACCATGGTCTACCCCATATTATTCATGTAGATTCCAAGGGTAGCAGTGTGGGCCATGCAATGGTGCACCCATGTGCCAAGTGTGGCCTCACACTGGCATCCCCACCCACCTGATTTGCCCCAAAAGTGCATGATTTGGCCTAAAACCCTGTATTTGGGGTGTCTAGGTGCAACTCACCATGGTCTACCCCATATTATTCATGTAGATTCCAAGGGTAGGAGTGTGGGGCATGCAATGGTGCACCCATGTGCCAAGTGTGGCCTCACCCTGGCATCCCCACCCACCTGGTTTGCCCCAAAAGTGCATGTTTTGGCCTAAAACCCTATATTTGGGGTGTCTTGGTGCAACTCACCATGGTCTACCCCATATTATTCATGTAGATTACAAGGGTAGCAGTGTGGGGCATGCAATGGTGCACCCATGTGCTAAGTGTGGCCTCACCCTGGCATCCCCACCTACCTGGTTTGCCCTAAAAGTGCATGTTTAGGCCTAAAACCCTATATTTGGGGTGTCTGTGTGCAACTCACCATGGTCTACCCCATATTATTCATGTAGATTCCAAGGGTAGCAGTGTGGGGCATGCAATGGTGCACCCATGTGCCAAGTGTGGCCTCACCCTGGCATCCCCACCCACCTGGTTTGCCCCAAAAGTGCATGTTTAGTCCTAAAACCCTATATTTGGGGTGTGTGGGTGCAACTCACCATGGTATACCCCAGATTATTCATGTATATGACAAGGGTAGAAGTGTGGGGCATGCGATGGTGCACCCAAAAAGTGCATGTTTTAGGCCTAAAACCCTATATTTTCCCTCTTAAATATAAGAAAAGAAAAAATATTAAACAAAGCCTACCTTACCTGGACGATGATCCGGCCCACGAATTGATTTTCCGGCACGAAACGATCAAGCCCACCGACCCAACCTATTAGTTAACAACTTTAATTGTGTAGGGCGTAATTTGCGGCAGCACGTACTACCCATCACGGGTAACCCACACCCCCACGAACTATATCATCGTCGTCTCTTCACACCGTTTCATCTCAGCGACGTCTGGGCGGCCGGCCAAGCAACATCTTTCACGTGTTCATCTGAGAGTAGTAGTGTTGATCATCGACGGCACCCCTTTGCCATGGATCAGGTATGTCAAGACTTTCACCTGTCGTAATATTATTTGACTTGTCCTCGAGATAGATCGCAAATAAGGTATGGGAGGCCGCCATGGGAATCGACCAGATTCAGTAGATCCAAAATCTCATTGGCTAGAGCGCTTCATACTTATTAGTTTATACTTAACAGATTCTAGTTCTCCGAAAACCCCTTTCGGGTAGATCATAAACAGAAGTATAATGTTCTTAGGTCGCCATGTTCTTATTGTGTAATCTACCGCGTACAATAAACTTGGTTAGATCATCCAGGGCAGATTAACGTTTGTGTAAATAATCGATTGTCCCCTTCTTATTTTATCGCAATGATTTGCACTAATCGCCACGAGTTAGGTCTCTATATCCGGGACGCTTGAGTATTCCACACAAGAACTCATCTGTTGTATGTGTTATACACTTTGCTAGGTGGCACAACGTGTTAGCCCACGGCGTTGCGGTGCTGCTGTGAGGAAGAACAAAAAGCATATCGTAAGAGGTATACAAATTTACGACACTCTTGTTTTCCAGGGAAATTGTAATATTATGGTTTATGTATATAATTTTGTATGCAGGTCCTAACTGTGAGGAGGGTGAGGATTTTGAAGGTTTCATCAGGTATGCCAATCGCGTAAGAATGGATGATGCACAATTTGCTACATTGAAACAGTTAGTTGACAAGCACATGCCAAGAAAGCCACCGTATGTCTGCACGATCAAAAAATCAAACGTCGTGAAGAATAAAGCAAAAATGGTAAGCGCTGGATTACACACCAAATTTTTCACAATTTCCTAACATAGCTGATTGAATTATCTAATTGATTGTAATCTTATATGCAGTACTTCTCGAGGGGCTTCACACTAAACCACATTGCTAGGCATACACAGCTACCAGCAGAAATAGAAGTTTATTCAATGAATGTTAAAATTGCAACAGTTAAGATAGTGATGAGCAAGTCACAGGTCAATGGAAAAGGAAAAGGAGGTGCCATGATAACAACAAACTGGATGGAGGTTGTGAAGAAGACTAATATGAGAGTTAAAAACGTGTTTGTGTTCTGGTTCCGTGGTAGCCGCGGTGGTGGTCTCAAGCTTCTGGTTGATATTCTTTGAAATCAACAAATGCATTACATTATTTTTACAATTAGCTTATTTGTCCAAGTTGTAAGTCATGCTTAGACATTTTGATGTTTGTTGCAAACTTTATTTGACGTTTATGTCGTACTGTTTTCAAATTATTCATGAATATCAGTAGTGGTTCAAATTTTAAGTTTGATGAAATTATATTCAATTCTACTCTAACCACTAAAAAACGCCGTGAAATAACCTTGCTCTCCGTCCCTCGCCTCTCATTCCGACTATCAAACGCCGTCGCTTACAGAATCTGTTTGAGCTACTTTGATTACTTTGCGCATAAGGTGTGAAAATTAATTTCTATTTGCAGTAGTAGTACGACATGAGTAGTACTAATTAAGGTAACAACATGAATTAGCGTGAAATGCAAAAATGTGTACCTTGATTGTACTAAATTAAGGGGACAACATTTACCTAAAAAAAATTAAGGGGACAACATTAATAATCGATCCCCGTAATTGACTACGCCTCCAAACTATCAAATCCCAACCTTCCCCACTAATTACGGTAACGACATTATTTAGGGAAACAAACTTTGTCACGTTGATATCGACCCTCCCACGAATTAAGGTAACAAGATTATGATCGCCTTTTGCACACATCCACCTATATAATCGCCTCATCTAACCTCATATCGTCTCTCATCGAAGCCTGGACGGGAAGAGCGGCGTGTGCGAAGTTACAATGGAAGATGCTGTAAGTCATACGCAACTCATCTCGTGTTGTCTATATTTAATATCAGATCTAATCTAGTCAAGTACAAACTCGTCTCTTCCGATTGCCCGATGCCCTATTTTCTCTGACGGTGATCGATGCCCTAACCATCTTAGAACTCAAATTTGTGTTACATCTTTTCTATATTCAACTAGGTGGCATCGTTTGCTCGTGTTCGTCATGTTCGTGCTGCTCTTAAGTTGCACAAAAAGCTGAATATAAGAGGTCCGAAATTACCTCCCATTTATGTCTTCCATATGCGATTCTATTGTTGGGCCTGATGTATTAATTTAATACTTACGCAGGTCCTAGAATAAAGTGCGAGCATGAGTTCGAGGTGTTTGTTGAGTATGCAAATCGAGTAGCTATGGATGATGGAGAATTTCGTTATCTGAGAGATACAGTTGATTATCTGAGAAGTAAATCTCAGGAAACAAATCTGAAAACACCCATATATGTCTGCACCATAAAAAAATCACACGTCCAGGAGGGTAAATCAAAAATGGTAAACATTACAGTACACACAAGAGATTTCTATTTATTTTCTACACCGTAACTGTTGTTAATATGTTTGATTTCTTTTATGCAGTACTTTTCGAAGAGATTCACCATGAGCCACATTATCCCTAATGTTGAACTGCCATCAGAAGTAGAAGTCTTATTCGTAGGAAAGGCTCGCCTCAAAGTTAAGATGGTGATGGACAAGTCAAAGGTGAAAGGCAAAGCCAAAGGAGGTGCCATGATAACATCGAACTGGAAGCAACTGGTGAAACTGCACGATATGAGAGTTAGTGACATATTCATCTTCGCTTTTGGTCGAAGCGTCGTCGATGGTGAATTCAAGATGGTAGTAGATAGGCTCTGAAATATGAACACTTAGTTCATACTCCAAATATTTTGTTATGTTTTTCAAGAACCATTGTGTCATCGATTTATTATCTTCATCTTATTTTCTGTTCATGGACTTCCGTGTGTGTTGCTCCATCGTGAGTCCGTAAAGTGTTTTCGTAAGTAAAACGTCCGTATGTATAGCATTTACTGACCGTCCATTGGGGCAACTGACGACCCAATTTGCTGCACGGCAGCCTAGGCGACGCATTTACCGTGGCTCCTGCGCGTGGATAACCAGTGGCTCCTGCGCGTGGTTTACCGGTGGCGTCCCAACTAGATATGTCGCTTCACAACCGGCGAGCCATTAAACAGGAGGGGAACGGATTCGGTGGCATCATAATAGCGAACACGCGTGGCCTCCCAGTCAACAGGTCGTCAACAGCGAACACGCGTACAAGGCCGCAGCACCACTCACTCGATCGGTTCACCGACAGTCCATTTTATCCCATCCAGTGGAGCACATCAGGCCATCCCGCACCAAACCCTAGCTAGCCCATAACCTAAACCCGCCGCCGTCGAGCAGCCGTAGCAAGCGATGGGCCTCAACGACCACGAAGCCGGAGGGAGCAGCGCCCGCGGAGCTAAAATCCGCCGTGCGGCCCCTCGTCCTCAGAGCCTCAACCCCGACGAAGCGACGATCTTGGCCGAGGCGCGGCTGCTCGTTCCGCCGTACTGGCACCTGCCAGCTGGTTGGAGGGTGAGCGCCGCCGGGTACGCCATCCCGCCGGTGCCTGAAAAAGACGAAGATCTGCGCGGCTACATCCGCCGCCGTCGAGCTGCCCTCACGCCGTGGGATCGGGCGAACCCAGACTGGGGGGAGGACAGCGCCTTGTGGAGGCCCCGGTTCGAGATGGAGCGCCTCGACGAGCTCGCCAACCAGTACGGTATGTACGCCGGCGGGAGGTACAATCAACTAGGGCGGCAGTCCTTCTGGGCCGGCAAGGACGTGGACACCGTGCTCGCGGCGCACGGCTATGTCCCTCTTCCTCGCGGCGCGCCACGCCGCCTACCACCACCGTACGGCGAACCACGGGCACCTCCAGCTCTTCCGCCGCGCCGCCACGAAGGGATCGTCCTTCCACCTCCAGCGACAAGCGAGCCGCGGGACCAAATTTCGATTCGCGGCCCTGCACCTCATCTGCGCGTTCCCAAGCCGGAGCCGCAACCGGATCCGGAGCCCGAGCCGCAGCCGAGGTGGACTGCGTATCTCCATTACCAGTCGGAGATTCGGGCTCCCGACGACCCCGCCGACACACCGGGCCTCACCCAGGCGCTCCAGCAGTCCAAGGCCGAAGTGGAGGACGACAAATGGTGGTCCTCCGACGACGATGAGGACGTGATATTGGGAGATGTGGAACTGAGTTACCAGGCCCAGATGAGGGCTCACGATGACCCAGCCGATACACCGGGCCTCACCCAGGCGCTCCAGCAGTCCAAGGCGCTCCAGGAGTCCAAGGTCGAAGAGGAGGGCGGAAAATGGTGGTCCTCCTGTTGGAGATATGCCGAAGAGGCAATAATAAAAGTGGTTATTATATATCTTTATGTTTATGATAAATGTTTATATACCATGCTATAATTGTATTAACTGAAACATTGATACATGTGTGATATGTAAACAACAAAGAGTCCCTAGTAAGCCTCTTAACTAGCTTGTTGATTAATAGATGATTAGTTTCATAATCATGAACATTGGATGTTATTAATAACAAGGTTATATCATTGTATGAATGATGTAATGGACACACCCAATTAAGCGTAGCATAAGATCACGTCATTAAGTTATTTGCTATAAGCTTTCAATACATAGTTACCTAGTCCTTATGACCATGAGATCATGTAAATCACTTATACCGGAAAGGTACTTTGATTACATCAAACGCCACTGCGTAAATGGGTGGTTATAAAGATGGGATTAAGTATCCGGAAAGTATGAGTTGAGGCATATGGATCAACAGTGGGATTTGTCCATCCCGATGACGGATAGATATACTCTGGGCCCTCTCGGTGGAATGTCGTCTAATGTCTTGCAAGCATATGAATAAGTTCATAAGAGACCACATACCACGGTACGAGTAAAGAGTACTTGTCAGGAGACGAGGTTGAACAAGGTATAGTGTGATACCGATGATCAAACCTCGGACAAGTAAAATATCGCGTGACAAAGGGAATTGGTATCGTATGTGAATGGTTCATTCGATCACTAAAGTCATCGTTGAATATGTGGGAGCCATTATGGATCTCCAGATCCCGCTATTGGTTATTGGTCGGAGTGAGTACTCAACCATGTCCGCATAGTTCGCGAACCGTAGGGTGACACACTTAAAGTTGGATGTTGAAATGGTAGAACTTGAATATGGAATGGAGTTCGAATATTTGTTCGGAGTCCCGGATGTGATCCCGGACATCACGAGGAGTTCCGGAATGGTCCGGAGAATAAGATTCATATATAGGATGTCATTTTATGTGAATAAAATGATGCGGAAGGTTCTATGGAAGGTTCTAGAAGGTTCTAGAAAAGTCCGGAAGAAACCACCAAGGAAGGTGGAGTCCACATGGGACTCCACCTCCATGGCCGGCCAACCCTAGTGGGGGAGGAGTCCCAAGTGGACTCCCCCTTAGGGGGCCGGCCACCCCCCCTATGGAAGGTGGAATTCCCACCTCTAGTGGGAATCCTAGCTTGGGAAGGTTTCCCACCATATGGAAGGTTTTGGGTTCGGGTCTTATTCGAAGACTTGTAGTCCAACACTTGGGGCTTCCACCTATATAGAGGGCCAAGGGGAGGGGGCCGGCCACACCAAAGCCACAAGCTTGGCCGCCCCATAGTGGCCGGCCACCCCCTCTCCCCAAACCCTAGCGCCCGCTCCTCCACCATATCCCGCACGCTTAGCGAAGCTCCGCCGGATTTCTCCACCGCCACCGACACCACGCCGTCGTGCTGTCGGATTCAAGAGGAGCTACTACTTCCGCTGCCCGCTGGAACGGGGAGGTGGACGTCGTCTTCATCAACAACCGAACGTGTGACCAAGTACGGAGGTGCTGCCCGTTCGTGGCGCCGGAACCGATCGTGATCAAGATCTTCTACGCGCTTTTGCAAGCGGCAAGTGAACGTCTACCGCAGCAACAAGAGCCTCCTCTTGTAGGCTTTGGAATCTCTTCAAGGGTGAGTCTCGACAATCCCCTCGTTGCTACCGTCTTCTAGATTGCATCTTGGCTTGGATTGCGTGTTCGCCGTAGGAAAATTTTTGTTTTCTATGCTACGTTATCCTACAGTGGTATCAGAGCCGTGTCTATGCATAGATGGTTGCACGAGTAGAACACAATGGTTTGTGGGCGTTGATGCTCTTGTTATCTTTAGTTGAGTACTTTGCATCTTTGTGGCATAGTGGGATGAAGCGGCTCGGGCTAACTTTACATGACCGCGTTCATGAGATTTGCTCCACGCTTGACATGCAACTTGTATTGCATAAGTGGCTTTGCGGGTGTCTGTCTCTCCTACTATAGTGAAGATTCAATTTACTCCTCTATTGAAAACACTAGTATCACCGTTGTGGTTCATGTTCGTAGGTAGATTGGATCTTACTCGAAAACCCTAAACCACGTAAAATATGCAAACCAAATTAGAGAACGTCTAACTTGTTTTTGCAGGGTTTGGTGATGTGATATGGCCATAATGTGATGATGAATATGTATGAGATGATCATTATTGTATTGTGGCAACCGGCAGGAGCCTTATGGTTGTCTTTAAATTTCATGTTGAGTAGTATTTCAAAGTAGTTGTAATAGTTGCTACATGGAGGACGATCATGAAGACGGCGCCATTGACCTTGGTGCTTCGCCGACGATGATGGAGATCATGCCCGTTGATGATGGAGATCATGTCCACGCTTTGGAGATCAAGATCAAAGGCGCAAAGACAAAAGGGCCATATCATATCACATATGAACTGCATGTGATGTTAATCCTTTTATGCATCTTATTTTGCTTAGATCGCGACGGTAGCATTATAAGATGATCCCTCTCACTAAAATCTCAAGATAATAAAGTGTTCATCCTTAGTAGCACCGTTATCAAGTCTTGTCGTTTCGAAGCATCTCGTGATGATCGGGTGTGATAGATTCAATAAGTACATACAACGGGTGCAAGACAGTTTTGCACATGCGGATACTAAGGTGGCCTTGACGAGCCTAGCATGTACAGACATGGTCTCGGAACACGTGATACCGAAAGGTAGAGCATGAATCATATGATTGATATGATGAACACTTTGAGTGTTCGCCATTGAAATCACACCTTTTCTCGTGATGATCGGGTTTAGGTGCGGTAGATTTGGTTCGTGTGATCACTAAGACAATGCGAGGGATATTGTTTTGAGTGGGAGTTCACCTAGTTTTTTAATTATGTTGAATTAAAATTTGAACTCAATTTGTCATAAACTTAGTCTAAACTATTGCAAATATGTTGTAGATATGGCGTCCCCAATCAATTTTAACCAGTTCCTAGAGAAAGAAAAACTTAAGAGCAACGGTAGCAACTTCACCGACTGGTTCCGTCATGTGAGGATCTTCCTCAATGGCGGAAATCTGCAATATGTGCTTGATGCACCGCTAGGTGACCCTCCTGCAGAAACTGAAACCGATGAAGTAAAGAATGTTTACGCAACTCGGAAAACTCGGTACTCTCAAGTTTAGTGTGCCATCTTATGCAGTCTGGAATCCGATCTTCAAAAACGTTTTGAGCACCACGATCCTCATGAGTTGATGAAAGAGTTGAAGACTATTTTTGAAACTCATGCGGCCGTGGAATGCTATGAAGCATCGAAACACTTTTTCAGCTGTATGATGGAAGAAGGCAGCTCCATTAGTGAGCACATGCTCGTTATGACCGGGCATGCGAAGAAACTCAGTGACTTGGGAATAGTGATTCCTAACAGACTGGGGATTAATCGTGTCCTTCAATCACTGCCACCAAGTTACAAGAACTTTGTGATGAATTACAATATGCAGAACATGAACAAGGAGTTTCCTGAACTCTTTGGCATGTTAAAAGCTGCTGAGATTGAGATTAAGAAAGAGCACCAAGTGTTGATGGTCAACAAGACCACCAGTTTCAAGAAACAGGGCAAGTCTAAGGGAAAATTCAAGAAGGGTGGCAAGAAAGCTGCCACACCTCCTATGAAACCTAAGAACGGCCCTAAGCCTGATGCTGATTGCTATTACTGCAAAGAGAAGGGACACTGGAAGCGTAATTGCTCCAAGTATTTGGCAGATCTAAAGAGCGGCCTTGTCAAGAAGAAGAAAGAAGGTATATCTGATATACATGTTATAGATGTTCATTTCACTGGTTCTCGTTCTAGTACCTGGGTATTTGATACTGGTTCGGTTGCTCATATTTGTAACTCGAAACAGGAACTAAAGAATAAACGACAACTGCTGAAAGATGAAGTGACGATGCGCGTTGGAAACGGATCCAAGGTCAATGTGATCGCAGTCGGGACACTTCCTCTACATCTACCTTCGGGATTAGTTTTAAGCCTAAATAATTGTTATTATGTACCCGCGTTGAGCATGAACATTATATCAGGATCTTGTTTAATGCAAGACGGTTATTCATTCAAGTCTGAGAATAATGGTTGTTCTATCTTTATGAATAATATCTTTTATGGTCGAGCACCTGAAAAGAATGGCTTATTTCTATTAGATCTCGATAGTAGTGATACACATATACATAACATTGATGCTAAGCGAATTAAATTGAATGATAATTCTACTTATATGTGGCACTGTCGTCTTGGTCATATTGGAGTGAAACGCATGAAGAAACTCCATACTGATGGATTACTTGAATCACTTGACTTTGAGTCACTTGATAGATGCGAAGCATGTCTGATGGGAAAAATGACTAAGACTCCATTCTCGGGTATGATGGAGCGAGCTACTGACTTATTGGAAATCATACATACAGATGTGTGTGGACCAATGAGTGTAGCATCGCGCGGTGGTTATCGTTATGTTCTAACCTTCACAGATGATTTGAGTAGATATGGGTATATCTATTTAATGAAACATAAATCCGAAACTTTCGAGAAGTTTAAGGAATTCCAAAGTGAAGTAGAAAATCAACGTAACAAGAAGATTAAATTTCTACGATCTGATCGCGGAGGTGAATATCTAAGTTATGAGTTTGGCATGCATTTAAAGAAATGCGGAATACTTTCACAATTGACACCGCCGGGAACACCACAACGAAACGGTGTGTCCGAACGTCGTAATCGAACTCTCTTAGATATGGTTCGTTCTATGATGTCTCTTACTGATTTGCCGTTATCATTTTGGAGTTATGCATTAGAGACAGCCGCATTCACTTTAAATAGAGCACCATCAAAATCCGTTGAAACGACGCCGTATGAATTATGGTTTAATAAGAAACCTAAGCTGTCGTTCCTAAAAGTTTGGGGTTGCGAAGCCTATGTAAAAAAGTTACAACCGGACAAGCTAGAACCCAAAGCGGAGAAATGCGTCTTCATAGGATACCCTAAGGAAACTATAGGGTACACTTTCTATCACAGATCCGAAGGCAAGATCTTTGTTGCTAAGAACGGAACCTTTCTTGAGAAAGAATTTCTCACTAAAGAAGTGACTGGAAGAAAAGTAGAACTCGATGAGATTGAAGAATCTCTACTCGTTGATCAGAGTAGCGCAGTACCGGAAAATGTTCCTGTACCACCTACACCGACAACAGAGGAAGCTAATGATAATGATCATGAAACTTCAAATGAGACAGCTACTGAACCTCGCAGATCGACAAGGGATCGTGCCACTCCAGATTGGTATGATCCTTGTCTAAATGTCATGATTGTGGATAACAATGATGAAGACCCTGCGACGTATGAAGAAGCGATGATGAGCCCAGATTCCAACAAATGGCAAGAAGCCATGAAATCCGAAATGGGATCCATGTATGATAACAAAGTATGGACTTTGGTAGACTTACCTGATAGCCGCAAGGCTGTCGAGAATAAATGGATCTTCAAAAGAAAAACAGATGCTGATGGTAATATTACTGTCTATAAAGCTCGACTTGTCGCAAAGGGTTTCCGACAAATTCAAGGTGTTGACTACGATGAGACTTTCTCACCTGTAGCGAAGCTAAAATCTGTGAGGATTTTGTTAGCAATAGCTGCATTTTTCGATTATGAGATTTGGCAGATGGATGTCAAAACGGCGTTCCTTAATGGAGACATTGAGGAAGAGTTGTATATGGTACAACCCAAAGGTTTTGTCGATCCTAAAAATGTTGACAAAGTATGCAAACTTCAGCGTTCAATTTATGGACTGAAGCAAGCATCGAGAAGTTGGAACCGACGTTTTGATAAGGTGATCAAAGACTTCGGGTTTATACAGTGTCATGGAGAGGCCTGTATTTACAAGAAAGTGAGTGGGAGCTCTGTAGCATTCCTGATATTATATGTAGATGACATATTATTGATTGGGAATGATATAGAACTATTAAGCAGTGTAAAGGGTTATTTGAATAATAGTTTTTCAATGAAAGACCTTGGTGAAGCATCATACATATTAGGCATCAAGATTTATAGAGATAGATCAAGACGTCTAATAGGGCTATCACAGAGTACCTGGACAAGATTCTGAAGAAGTTTAGAATGGACGAAAGTAAGAAAGGATTCTTACCTATGTTACCAGGCAAGGTCTTGAGTAAGACTCAAGGACCGGCTACGGCAGAAGAAAGAGAAAGGATGAGTCAGATCCCCTATGCC
Organism: Lolium multiflorum; assembly: GCA_030979885.1. Taxonomy (NCBI): domain Eukaryota; kingdom Viridiplantae; phylum Streptophyta; class Magnoliopsida; order Poales; family Poaceae; genus Lolium; species Lolium multiflorum. The sequence continues at coordinate 24,463,147 of CM061752.1, read as the reverse complement.
TCGGCAGTAGGCTCTATCATGTATGCCATGCTATGTACAAGACCGGATATAGCACATGCTGTTAGTTTGACTAGCAGATATCAAAGTGATCCAGGAATGGAACACTGGACAGCGGTCAAGAATATCCTGAAGTACTTGAAAAGAACTAAGGATATGTTTCTTTGTTATGGAGGTGACCAAGAGCTCGTTGTAACAAGTTACACCGATGCAAGTTGGAACACTGATCCTGATGACTCTAAGTCACAATCTGGTACGTGTTTATATTGAATGGTGCTGTAAGCTGGGCAAGCTCGAAGCAGTGCACGGTGGCGAAATCCTCAACAGAATCGGAGTACATAGCGGCTTCAGAGGCTTCATCAGAAGCGGTATGGATGAAGAGGTTCATTATAGAGCTCGGTGTGGTTCCTAGTGCATTGGACCCATTTGTCATCTACTGTGATAACATGGGTGCCATCGCCAATGCACAAGAGCCAAGGTCACACAAGAGGCTGAAGCATATCAAGCTGCGTTACCACTCGATTCGCGAATACATCGAAGATGGAGAAGTAAAGATTTGCAAAGTACACACTGATCTGAATGTAGCAGATCCGTTGACTAAAGCTCTCCCTAGGGCAAAGCATGACCAACACCAGAATGCCATGGGTGTTAGGTATATTACAATGTAATCTAGATTATTGACTCTAGTGCAAGTGGGAGACTGTTGGAGATATGCCCAAGAGGCAATAATAAAAGTGGTTATTATATATCTTTATGTTTATGATAAATGTTTATATACCATGCTATAATTGTATTAACTGAAACATTGATACATGTGTGATATGTAAACAACAAAGAGTCCCTAGTAAGCCTCTTAACTAGCTTGTTGATTAATAGATGATTAGTTTCATAATCATGAACATTGGATGTTATTAATAACAAGGTTATATCATTGTATGAATGATGTAATGGACACACCCAATTAAGCGTAGCATAAGATCACGTCATTAAGTTATTTGCTATAAGCTTTCAATACATAGTTACCTAGTCCTTATGACCATGAGATCATGTAAATCACTTATACCGGAAAGGTACTTTGATTACATCAAACGCCACTGCGTAAATGGGTGGTTATAAAGATGGGATTAAGTATCCGGAAAGTATGAGTTGAGGCATATGGATCAACAGTGGGATTTGTCCATCCCGATGACGGATAGATATACTCTGGGCCCTCTCGGTGGAATGTCGTCTAATGTCTTGCAAGCATATGAATAAGTTCATAAGAGACCACATACCACGGTACGAGTAAAGAGTACTTGTCAGGAGACGAGGTTGAACAAGGTATAGTGTGATACCGATGATCAAACCTCGGACAAGTAAAATATCGCGTGACAAAGGGAATTGGTATCGTATGTGAATGGTTCATTCGATCACTAAAGTCATCGTTGAATATGTGGGAGCCATTATGGATCTCCAGATCCCGCTATTGGTTATTGGTCGGAGTGAGTACTCAACCATGTCCGCATAGTTCGCGAACCGTAGGGTGACACACTTAAAGTTGGATGTTGAAATGGTAGAACTTGAATATGGAATGGAGTTCGAATATTTGTTCGGAGTCCCGGATGTGATCCCGGACATCACGAGGAGTTCCGGAATGGTCCGGAGAATAAGATTCATATATAGGATGTCATTTTATGTGAATAAAATGATGCGGAAGGTTCTATGGAAGGTTCTAGAAGGTTCTAGAAAAGTCCGGAAGAAACCACCAAGGAAGGTGGAGTCCACATGGGACTCCACCTCCATGGCCGGCCAACCCTAGTGGGGAGGAGTCCCAAGTGGACTCCCCCTTAGGGGGCCGGCCACCCCCCCTATGGAAGGTGGAATTCCCACCTCTAGTGGGAATCCTAGCTTGGGAAGGTTTCCCACCATATGGAAGGTTTTGGGTTCGGGTCTTATTCGAAGACTTGTAGTCCAACACTTGGGGCTTCCTATATATAGAGGGCCAAGGGGAGGGGCCGGCAACACCAAAGCCACTAGCTTGGCCGCCCCCATAGTGGCCACCCCTCTCCCCAAACCCTAGCGCCCCGCTCCTCCACCATATCCCGCACGCTTAGCGAAGCTCCGCCGGATTTCTCCACCGCCACCGACACCACGCCGTCGTCTGTCGGATTCAAGAGGAGCTACTACTTCCGCTGCCCGCTGGAACGGGGAGGTGGACGTCGTCTTCATCAACAACCGAACGTGTGACCAAGTACGGAGGTGCTGCCCGTTCGTGGCGCCGGAACCGATCGTGATCAAGATCTTCTACGCGCTTTTGCAAGCGGCAAGTGAACGTCTACCGCAGCAACAAGAGCCTCCTCTTGTAGGCTTTGGAATCTCTTCAAGGGTGAGTCTCGACAATCCCCTCGTTGCTACCGTCTTCTAGATTGCATCTTGGCTTGGATTGCGTGTTCGCAAGGTCGAAGAGGAGGGCGGAAAATGGTGGTCCTCCGACGAAGAGGATTAGCCGGGTTGCATGTCTTGGAGGGACAAGCAAGATGTAGAGGCCGCCGATTTAGTGTTTTTTTCTTCCCTTCGCTGTTCAATCTTGTGTAAGAAACTTAGAAGGAATGAAAATCCCCTGTCGGCCCTATGTTTTAATGCCAGGTGTCTTAACTTTCTTGCATTTTCTAGTTTATTAGTTCAAAAGACGTAGCTTGGTTAAGATCTAGGGTAAAAAATGAGTAAAAAATATTCACATATTGGTAGACTTGTGAACCCAAAACAAATAGTCTGTAAAAAATAGACCTCTTTTTTTTGTTCAAAATGAAATATGCCCTATATATTGTTGACTAAAGGTGCATTGGTTTCACAAAGTCTCGTAGGGTTCTCACATGAAATAACCGTGTAGTCAGTTGGAATTAGTCACATGTTGGGCCTTTTGTTTCTGTTGTGCCCGGTTTTTGTTGGCCCATTTTTATAGCCCGAGGCTTTTGTGCGGAGATTGTCTGCGGTTATTGTTGAAGCGGGGACACCGAGCGGCGAGGAGCGACGGCGAACGGCGACGGCGACGGCGAGAGCGAGAGCGGAGGCGCTTCTTCTTTTGGTCGTAGCCCCGGTGGTACTTTTCTGAGCCCCTGCAGTACATCCTGCACGCCCCCCTCCACGACTTGCTGCCGCGCGCCGCCGCTGATGTAGGGTAGCTATCTATTAGGGTTAGTACCCAGAAATCTAGGACATCAGCAGGAGTTTGTAGTTCATTGTGAACATTGATTTAATTCTTTGGATTTCTGTTATTGGAATGTTTCGAATGTGTTTGATATGTTATATTATTTTTGTCAGAGATGGATGAAGAAGCAGGATGTCTTATTTGCGGCCAGCCTGACACTAACTGCTTCCGGTCCAAGCGTCGTGCATTTTCATTTGATGTAGCGATGGTGCATTTGTTTGAAGAACTAATTGTATGTATGTTTTGCATAGTACAAGCTAGATATACATTATTTCCCCGCCGTTAGTACTATTTGCATTTGTTTGTTTGATCTTTTCTAAATAAATTGTTTTTTGTTTTCAATTCTTCAGGCCGTGCCTTGCCATGCTAGGGAGATGCTACATAGTTTAGTAGATAAGTGGGTTGTTGCTGAATGCAATCATGGTTCTGTTTATCATTTCCATGTGGAGAAGACTGAAGCAAGAACTTACCTTTGTGGACCATTCTGGAGTTCTTTTGTAGACGCTTATGTTATGGATGAAAATGACATTGTGGAGTTCACATATGATGAAACTACTTCCAAGTTTGAAGTTGTTGTATTCAATGCTGACCGTGACGAAAAACCATGGGTTCAGTTACCAGGCATGTTTCTTTGTTTCTAATTATTATTGTGATATTGTTTTCACATATTTCTCATTGTTCATTCTGTTTTATTTTTTTGTTTGTTCAGATTGTTGGGAGGTTTTGGAGTGCTGCAGAGTTACTTTTGAGAAAACCATTTTCTCAAATTTGCTAGATATTAACTCCGCAGAGATGAATGCAGTTACATGGGCTATATTCAAAGAGCTAAATAAAGTGGAGGAAAACGAATTCCTCGATTTCTTTGAAGTACCTCAGTTCTTTGTGACGAGGTTGAATGAATCTTCTCTTACTCGTTTGGTTAGTAACTTTTTCACTTGTTTTTAAGTTTCATTCATAACATACTAACAGTGTTAACGTGTTCTTTGTTTATATTTTACTTTTTTGTAGCTCATTCCATTTGATGTTGCACGTGGATACTATAGGCCGAGAGAAGGTGCTGCTATTTTTTATAGCAGATCTATTAATGGACAAATGGTTGGAGCTTATACAATCTACAAGGGGCAGCATATTGAGTTTGTAGATGGATGGAATGCGTTCTGTGTAGCAGCTCATCTTGTGATAGGTTCATTAGTATGTCTGAAGATTGAGTTCAGGGATTTGTGCATCAGGCTTGAGATTGAAGATATCACATTATAAGATATGCATATGGATGAATCCTCATAGAATGAAAGGAGAAATTGTAATTCATCTTTGTACTTTCGTTGTACTATTTTTATTTCAGCAAAAAAATTCGTGCGTTTTTAGTGTCACACGTTTTTTAGGACATAATACGTTGCTTAATTCTGTTTCAACCCTAAATGCACATGTGCTGCTGATATATTCGGTTAACATTCCGGACAGGTAATAATAGGCCGGTTTGTACTAAGCCCATTAACGTGGAGCATGGACGCGGGGAAGGAATACTCATGGCCCATCCAGCACGGTTCTCAAGTTTTCTTTTGTTATTTTCTCAACTCGAATTTAACTGAAATTTAATACTTTATTTTCACATAAATTCAAAAAATGAAAAAACCTTCACACTTCGTCTTAGAATGGATACGAGAGTGTGTGCAAAAATTTCTGGACCGTTTCTCGAAGGTCGAAAAATCCACATTCTTAGAAACGGAATCGTTTGGGTTACATCAAACCACTTTTTGTAAGCTAGTCGATTTTTCGACCTTCGAAAAAAAGTCCAGTTTTTTTTACCCAATATGTCACACGTTTTTGTGAACATAATCCGTTGGTTAAAACTTTTTTTGAATTTTTTGAATTTAACCAGGTTTGCTGCAGATTTATTGAAATCAAAACTAAAAAACTTATCAGTTAGGCCGAAAGACATGTAACGCGGTTTGTACTAAGCCCATTAACGTGGAGCATGGACGCGGGGAAGGAACACTCATGGCCCATCCATCAGGGTTCTCTAGTTTTCTTCTGTTTTTTTTCAACTCGAATTTAACTGAAATTTAATAGTTTATTTTCACGGAAATTCAAAAATTGAAAAAACCTTCACACTTCGTCTTACAATGGATACGAGAGTGTGTGCAAAAATTTCTGGAGCGTTTCTCGAAGGTCGAAAAATCCACATTCTTAGAAACGGAGTCGTTTGGGTTACATCAAACCACTTTTTCTAAGCTAGTCGATTTTTCGACCTTGGAAAAAAAATCCAGTTTTTTTTACCCAATATGTCACACGTTTTTGTGAACATAATCCGTTGGTTAAAACTTTTTTTGAATTTTTTGAATTTAACCAGATGTGCTGCAGATTTATTCAAATCGAAACTAAAAAACTTATCAGTTAGGCCGAAAGACATGTAACGCGGTTTGTACTAAGCCCATTAACGTGTAGCATGGACGCGGGGAAGGAACACTCATGGCCCATCCATCAGGGTTCTCTAGTTTTCTTTTGTTTTCTTTTTCAACTCGAATTTAACTGAAATTTAATTGCTTATTTTCACAGAAATTCAAAAATTGAAAAAACCTTCACACTTCGTCTTAGAATGGATACGAGATTGTGTGCTAAAATTTCTGGAGCGTTTCTCGAAGGTCGAAAAATCCACATTCTTAGAAACGGAATCGTTTGGGTTACATCAAACCACTTTTTCTAAGCTAGTCGATTTTTCGACCTTCGAAAAAAAATCCAGTTTTTTTACCCAATATGTCACACGTTTTTGTGAACATAATCCGTTGGTTAAAACTTTTTTTGAATTTTGCGAATTTAACCAGCTGATGTGCTGCAGATTTATTAAATAAAAATTTAAAAACTTTTCAGTTAGGCCGTCAGACATGTAACGGGCCAATGTGGGCCGCCAGACCTCTAACTGCATGTTCGCCTCCCGCCCCTATATCCGCCCAATACTGTGGCAGTTCCACCGTTCTGTCCCAACCCCGGCCGTTCGTCTACCGCATCCCAGTGCTCCCTTCCTCCCACGCTGTCCATGGCATCTGCCTCTTCCTCCGTCGTGGCCGGAGACGAGAAGTCCACGACGGAGAAGTACCGCATCCTTGCGCACGGGAGTACATATATCGACGTCGTCTACACCAATGAGGCGGCGACTGTTGATAGAATTCTTCGTATGTACGAGGGTTGGCTCGACGAGGACGAGGACAGGTTCAAGTTCGTTGGTCTGGATCTCGAGTATGACTCTAGCGGACACAAGTTGGCGGTAATGCAAATCGCCATGAGGGAGCACGTTCTTGTATTCCACTACATTAGGTACAAGGATCATTGATTTTTATGTCCCTACATTGAATCTAAAGCGTCCCTACATTTTCATTACAGTACTTGTTGAATTTATTTGTGCTGCTCTTGACAAAGGTGCAAGGATCATTGTCCGCGCCTACTGACTTTTCTCAAGGACAAGCAATACACTTTTACAAGTGTTGATAAAAGAAATGACACAAAAGTTCTTCGTGCGGCCGGTCTTCCTGTTCCAGAAGAGAGACACATCGACATCCAGGACATTTTCAAGATTAAAGGTCAACCGCAGGCTGGAATGGCTGATCTTGCAGCAAAGCTCATTGATCCCAAGTTTGCCAACATGAAGAAGGACTTCAAGTACAACCGGCTTCGGAAGGAAGGGCATTCTTTCTGGGAATGCAAGCCACTGTCCTGGATGAACCTCGAATACGCAGCTATTGACGGCTATCTCAGTTATGAGATATACAACAAGATCTACACGGTGAACGAGGGACAAGCTCACCTCCAGAGATCAGGCCACATCTGCCCCAGATGCAAAAATCAGGATGAATCTTCATCAATGAACAAGCGTCAGAAGCAAGCCTGGGAGTGATAAGAATCAACGGGGCAAGTACTAGTGTGTTTGTGCAGTCTGTAATTATAGGCGCGGCCGTAATTATATTCGTGATGTGTCCAAGACATAGTTGTGCTCTATGTTATTTGTGAACAAATTCTCCATATTGTTTTGTAAGTATCATACAGTGATCTGTGCAGTCTGTAATCATATTCGCAATGTGTGCAAGACATAAGCTGTGCTCTATGTCATTCGTGAACAAAATTGTCCTTTGTGTTGCAAGTATCAAAATTCGGCCTTTGACAATCAGACCAATGTTTGTACACCAAATAATACACAAGTGCAACAAGTAGTGTAGTTCATAATGTAGACAAGCAATTAATCATCATATGCTTGTCAGAACTTCCGGTGGTTCCTCATACTTCCGATGGTCCCTCATATCTGCATTTCATGAAATAACACACAAGTCAGTGGCACATAAAATAGTAGAAGATTAGTGCAAGCGATTTAAGTAGGGCTGAACCAGACACTCACTCCTTATGTAGCCTGCACTTCATCTTGTTGTTTCTGTTATGACCTGGTTGATTGCAAGCAGTGCACAACCTCTCCTTCTTCCGCTCGTCGTGTGCCAGTATCCTGCCATGTTTTGACGTCTGTTGATTTGTATCCTTGTCCTTATAGTACCTCTTGTTTTGTTTAGGTGCTCCTTTGGTCTCAGCCATATCAGGATCACCCACTACTGGTGCATCTCCTCTGTTTTGTGCGTCCTCATGGTAAGCCGTTGAATGACTGGTCTGGGCGCCTTTTCTCCTGTATATTATGCCTTTCATACATTGCATAAGCTCGCTGAAAGATTCTGGGTCATGCAATGCGGCATCAAAAGCTTCTGCTCCAATCATGGTAAGCTCGCTATGCTTTCTCCGCTCAGCTACCCCTTCCCATCCCCATCCGTACAAATCACTCTCACGTCTCGAGGGCAAACCATACCTTGCATTCTTCGAGAACCTTCGGAGAACACAACAGTTTGGAATTTCAGAGTACCCCACATAATGCAAAACAAACAAGATGTGCTTGCAAGGTAGCCCTTTCCGATACATCCTTCGGCAGCTGCACGTTATTGTTTCCTCTTTGCTTTCAGGTCTGTAATCCACTGAAAACAAATACTTACGGTTATTCATCCATGACACAACGAAGGTTGATACCCCACCAACACATCCAAGTTGATCTACAATCTCTAGGCCCCCAATCTTTTTCAGCTCCTCTTGAACGAGGTAGAAGTTTGCAGCAGTGAATTTATGGGCAGCAGACGTCTCTATATCCTTGTACCTGGTAACTGCAACCGGTAGTGTCTGAGAGTCTATGGCGTCGTGGCGGGCCTCTTCCTCCCGGACACGGCTACTGTTATTCTCGTAGTGCACAACCATATCCACAATTGTCAGTCCAAAGTCAAGGTGGGTGTGTAGGGTGGAGTTCAAACTCTCGCTCCTCTGGTTGCTTTTCATTCCAAGGAAATATCCATTCGCTAGATAAGCGGCTGACCACAACTTCTTCCTAGCATACATCCTCTTCATCCATTCTTTGGTTAATGCCGTCTGGTGCTTCTCGACGAATGCCCTCCATCTCTCCTCGAATACTTGTTCCGAAGTGCTGTAGTACAGCAGCGACCGGAATTCATTGTGAGCCACGGGGTCTAGGTGCTTCTTCATGTTCTTCTCAATATGCCACGTACAAACACGGTACCACACGCCTGGAAAGACTTTACCAACAGCGGCGATCATTGCAGCGTCCCCATCAGTGATGATCCCTTTAGGCTTCTGCTGATACATGGCCTTCAGGAATGTTTCTAACAACCACTTGTATGTTTTTTCCTTCTCGTCCGAGACAATGGCGCATGCAAAAACAGTAGTCTGGCGGTGATTGTTTATTCCCACAAAAGGTATGAACGGCATAGCATACCGATTTGTTTTGTACGTGCTGTCAAACACCAGCACGTCACCGAAGTCGGCATAGTCCTGCCGAGACTGAGAATCACACCAGAACAGGTGTAACAATTCTCCACCTTTACCAAGCTTGTAATCAAAAAAGAATTCAGGATCATCTCTCTTCCTCTTCTCCATAATGCCAATGGTTGTGTTGGCGTCACCCTTTGCAATCATCTTCATCTTTTCACGGCAAGACATGTTGTAAAGATCCTTTCTTACAAATCCTACCGTGCTGTATTTTCCACTGTCACTGATAAATGACCTCATAATGTTGAATAATCTCATCCCAGCAGCTGCCAGTGACATGATCCTAGATTTCTGATGATCCTTGATCTTTCTATGAGACCGAAGAAAAGCGATTTGATCAGCTGTAGCAGGCTTATGGTTATGATTGTCGTCAAATCTCAGAACAGTCCAAACACCCTTTTTCTGTTATACGACACACTGAAATGGGCACCACAGTTGCAGCGAGACTCAGGTCGGTGCCTATACGTTCGGTTTTCCATTTCTAAGTACTTGCTTTCACGTTGCCCAGCCCTGGAGCAAAGAAACCGCCTATACCGAATGGTGGATGTCCCTAATTCATCAAGGCGTTCCTTTTTCTTCTCGCGTCGAATGCTAAAACCATGTTCTTTGGCATACTTGTTGTAGAAGTAATAGGCAGCCTCTTCGGAAAGAAAGATCATGGCCATTACAGCCTCATACTTTCGCTGTTTGTTCATTTCAGTATCAATATCATATGGATCCTTGTAATCTTCGTGCTTAGTATGGTCCAGCTGGGAACTTCCTGTCACCTAAACAAATATGACAAACATGGCGTTATTGTTACTGACATTTTGATTTGTTCTATTATGCATTGCAATGCATCAAAAGAAAATCTTACTTCGCTTTTGCATTCAGATTTTGACAGCTGTGAAACCCCCCTTCTAATGATTTTGACTGCTCAGGAACATCCTCTTTATAAGCAAAGTCTTCCAAATCAGAATCCCCGTAGTAGGTAAGCTCACTGTTTCTGATTACAACAACCTGCGCAATTTGTAGGAAAATAGCAAATTACATGTATATTCATCTTCACCTGGAAGAGGCAAGTAAGATAAAAGAAAACATACATCACTCGTATTTTCAGAAGTGGGTTCATCATGTGTATCACTTATGCTGTCTTCATCATCGATGTCCATCTACAAAATTTGCAACAAGGAGGCAAATATCAAGGACAAGATATTACCATGCATACTGCACTGATAAAATATGAAAATGTGAGTGACTCACATTATCAGACTCAGATACAGGATCACCAAAAATGCTATCATCATCATCAGACGAAGGTACTTCATATTCATCTTCTGAAGATGAAATATCATAACCCTCCCATCTAGAGTCATCAACGTCTGTACTTGCTTTCTCATTGTCAATCCGAGAAGCCATAGAGCCGTCCATCTGTCCAAATAAAACAACATCACTGACCTAATCAACATAAAAACTCGGCTTGGAATTCATTGTGTGATGCAGATTAACAAAAAATATACCAAAAAATTGGTAAAAAATTGAAAAACAAATTAAACACTAAGCAGAAATGCGACGATACATCCTTCAAAGTATACATGGAATAAGAAGAGAATAACAGTGTGGCACGGGGGGCTGACCTCTTCTGGGCTTCGGTGGCAATCTGGGCAGCCACGGGAAGTTAGGCTCGGCGGTGCTCTGCCTTGCAATGGAACGACCTATATGTCGATCGTGGGGAGGCGGAGCCGCGGAGGGTGGATGACTCAGACGTTCGCCGCCGTAACGTTGTCGTGCGCACCGCGGCGACGGCCAACGATCCACCGGATGCGGGAAGGATAGGAGATCGCCGAGGTAACCAGCCACGCCTGCTACGATTGCCCGGGGTACGTGAAAATGGCGGTGGTGAGGGATCGACCGGCTACACAACAAGACGGAGGGATCAAAACCCTAGGTATGAATGGCGGCCGTGGGAGGGGTGGAGTCGGGCCAAGGTTGGATGCCGGATCCTTGCCGCGATCGGCGGACAAGCAGTATTCACCGGAGCAGATCTAGATCGGAGATGGCCGGGCTGGAGGCTGCGACGAGCTGATCAAGGTACGTGAGAATGGAAAGTGACAACCGACGACGACCACCACATCGATCCATCGGACGTATACACCGACACGTACATACACCGAAACGTACATACATTGTATACCCTTTCAACGAGTACAAGGGTATACCGTATACCCCTTCAACGAGTACACGGGTATAATCGATACGGATCTTCGGGGGCTAACCTACCCGACCCGTTAGCGCCGGCGGAAGGAGCACGTGCATAATGGTACGTTTATGCAATTGTTGGCTTGGGGGCCTATGGAAGCACTCGCCTAGTTATATTATTGGAGAGACACCTCTAGTGAACTGTGGACCCCGGTCTATTCTTTTACATCTGAATACATTCTACTATTTTTTACTGTTCTTTGCAAACAAACACCATCTTCCACTCGATACGCTTAATCCTTTGTTTTCAGCAAGCCGGTGAGATTGACAACCTCACTGTTACGTTGGGGCAAAGTACTTTGATTGTGTTGTGCAGGTTCCACGTTGGCGCCGGTTTCACTGGTGTTGCGCCACACTACATTCCTCCACCAACAACCTTCACGTGCTTCTTGGCTCCTACTGGTTCGATAACCTTGGTTTCATACTGAGGGAAACTTGCTGCTGTGCGCATCATACCTTCCTCTTGGGGTTCCCAACGGACGTGTACATCTACGCGCATCAGTCGGCTGGGAGTTAGGGTGCTCCCCTCCGGCCGCTCGGAGGAGGCGATGCGAGGGGCCCTCCATGGAGGGTCTCTTGTCGCTAGTTGGTACTTAGCACTATGCTTTATCTGTTCCTTCCACAACTTGGGCATGTCCTTTCATGGTTCAAGGGAACCTTTCCCAAGTCTAAGTTAAGTTCATCCACATCTCAAGAGGAAGCAAGATGACTATACGAAACCAAAAATTCTTTTCAATTTCACTTGTGTACATACTAGTTTGTTTCCAACCGCTTGATACATTTTACTGGAAATAATTGGTGACAATCAAGTAATATTTTTCTTCAGAAAGTTCCAATGAGAAGTTTTCGGAACATACATATGTTTTCTAATCCTCCCCACTAAAAAAAAGATATCGCAGATTTATCTAAATTTAGATGTATCTAGACTTAAGTTAATATACATATATATTCAAATTTATATAAATTTGTGATATCTTTTTGGGACGGATGTAGTAGTATAAAATACGACTATTTTAGGTTGGTCCTTCTCTTGGGTATTGAAAATACAAAGAGACTTAGAGCACAAACATAAAGAAGAGGTTGTTCGAAACACCTGCTTGTATTGAATTATCTTTTCTCACGAGGCTTGAGATAGAACCAAGTGGGTTGTTCCGGCCAAACAAGACCATTTTTCCCATGTCAGAAAGAAAGGACCATTTTCCCAGCACATTACTAAATCTGATGGACACTTATTTTCTTTTGTTTCTTACTTTTAATAGATATGCAAGTATGTTATTGTTCCAATTAGTAGTGTCTCCCTTGTAAATAAATGCATTAATGTCCGAAGTCACTGTTTTACCTCTAGTCCTATAAGGCTGGTCATAGTGCATAGTATCATATACTAGTATCATGCATATGATACTTGTTTATGATACTATCTCTATAGTGGGTGGTATTATAGAGTAGTATTATAAAATTCTAAATTTATTATTTTGTAGAATTCCAATGTAAATCTATGTACAGGATATATTTGATATTTACTTTTTTCGTAAGATGCGCTATGATACAATATCCCAATGTAAGAGCTTGGCAGTTACTCTAACTCTCCTCGTTAATTACATGGTACATCATCATTTTTGTGGGCCTAGTATGCATGATACTACTACCTATGATACTAGCACTATGACCAGCTTAATGAATTAATGAGTGTGTCTCAGCTACTCCATCGGTCTCATAAATGTAAGCCATGTTAGCAAACTATTGATACTAGTAAGAACCGGTAATAAGCACACAAAACTATACCTTATTGAGTTAGTACGTAGGATGAACTTTTGCTTTCGATTTGACTCTTGAATGGTTGAACGGAGACGGACAGTGCATTAAGTTATTGGCGAGGGCCAACTAGCTTGATCATCTTCCCTGCAGGATCCTAGATGCATGGTGCGAGCAGCAGACTTTAACTATTGTCCATGGCGCACTGGCTCTTGCAGTATACACAACACTTACACAATGAACTTTGTAACAGAACAAAACTACTCCTACCAGACAGACGTGTGAGCTGTGTGAATATATAACAGCTTATAGAAAAGCAAAAAATTGGAGATAGCGAAGGAAAGAGTCGGTCGAACAAACGACACAACACACAAGGAGATTAGTGGTAGCAGAAAGGCCATGGGCATGGCATGCAATGGAGCTAGCTAATTTGGGTGCGCAAAGCTCTCCTGGCCTCTCACCATCAACCCATGCATTCCCCGTACGTATGTATATATAGAACCACCTCCGATCCTTCCTCAGTCCTCACAACACAACACAAACAATCCATTCCCTATCCCTCCCTCGTACAAACAAACGCAAGAGCACAGCAATGGCTGTCCAGAAGTACACGGTGGCTCTATTCTTCGCCGTGGCCCTCGTGGCGGGCCCGGCCGCCTCCTACGCCGCTGACGCCGGCTACACCCCCGCAGCCGCGGCCACCCCGGCTACTCCTGCGGCCACCCCGGCTGCGGCTGGAGGGAAGGCGACGACCGACGAGCAGAAGCTGCTCGAGGACGTCAACGCTGGCTTCAAGGCGGCCGTGGCCGCCGCTGCCAACGCCCCTCCGGCGGACAAGTTCAAGATCTTCGAGGCCGCCTTCTCCGAGTCCTCCAAGGGCCTCCTCGCCACCTCCGCCACCAAGGCGCCCGGCCTCGTCCCCAAGCTCGACACCGCCTACGACGTCGCCTACAAGGCCGCCGAGGGCGCCACCCCCGAGGCCAAGTACGACGCCTTCGTCACTGCCCTCACCGAAGCGCTCCGCGTCATCGCCGGCGCCCTCGAGGTCCACGCCGTCAAGCCCGCCACCGAGGAGGTCCCCGCTGCCAAGATCCCCACCGGTGAGCTGCAGATCGTTGACAAGATCGACGCTGCCTTCAAGATCGCAGCCACCGCCGCCAACGCCGCTCCCGCCAACGACAAGTTCACCGTCTTCGAGAGCTCCTTCAACAAGGCCCTCAAGGAGTGCACGGGCGGCGCCTATGAGACCTACAAGTTCATCCCCTCCCTCGAGGCCGCGGTCAAGCAGGCCTACGCCGCCACAGTCGCCGCCGCGCCGGAGGTCAAGTACGCCGTCTTTGAGGCCGCGCTGACCAAGGCCATCACCGCCATGTCCCAGGCACAGAAGGTCCCCGCTGCCGCCGCTGCCACAGGCGCCGCAACAGCTGCCACCGGCGCCGCAACCGCCGCCGCCGGTGCGGCCACCACCGCTGCTGGTGGCTACAAAGTCTGATCACCTCGCTAAGGCTAAGATTATACATCGATCATGCAAACATACTACTGAACGTATGTTTGTGCATGACCCGGGCGGCGAGCGGTTTTGCTAATGGAATGCACACCAATGTGTTTAATTGTAGATGTAGGATTTTTTTTAAGAGCAACCACATATTTCATTAATCGAAAAACAAGTTCATGAAGTAACATATGTGAAAACTAAAAGACAAACTGGAATAAAATTACTAGCTGAATGCTCGTGCGTTGCTACATGATCCTTAACTTCATTTTGTGACACCACTTGGTCCATTAAGCTAGGGACTTAGAATTTTGAGTTTAACTTACGATTTCTTTCTTTCTTTCTGAAGAGGTCAAACCTGCCTTTGACTATGAACATGAAGGTGTTACTTTAAATTGATCCTCTCACGGCCGTTGTAAGCATCTTATCGTTTCCTGTGGCTTCCAGATAGGGCATCGTAGGGTGAAAAGAATGGAGCAGAGTGAATACTTTGATGGCTGGTCTTTGGAACATGTGTACACTTTTTCTTTCTTTCTGCACCTAGGTAGCCATATACTAGCATGCATGTCACACTCCTTGATGTTCAGAAAAATCAGCAAGGGCCAGCCTGCATAATTAAGGCGATCAGAAATTGCGAAGACAGTATCACATCGGTTTATTTGTACTGTTTACTTGTTTGATCCGATGCTAGATTAAGGTTGGGCTTGCCATGTGCAAACCCTGAAGCACCGCTGCACTTAATTATCTGATACACGTGTTTACTCCCTCTGTTTGCTCCATAATCCATATGTGGGGCTCTCTACCGTGAATTATCTGAATCGTTTTGCCCTTTACATACTAACTTAATGATAATTTGAACTATTCCAAAAGTAAGATAAAGAATATTCTGAATCAAACAAGATAACTAACTTACCTGTAAAATTTTCAATCAAACGGAATTGACAAATTCAAGTAAATACTAGTAGTACCAAACTCGATAAAAAAACAACTAGTCCGAAACATTGTAAAACGGAGTAAACATTGGAGAGAAGCATAGCAATTCCCAAGCTTGTTCATATGTACTAGTAAAGGTACACGTGCAACGCACGTCTTGTAATATTGATCAATATATTTAAAATTCGGGAAACATAAAATAGTTATCAGCTATTACAGACTTACAGTTGAACCCTAAATTGAAGTGATATAAAAACACCATTAAGCAACATCATCCTCTATTTATTATGTGATGAGAAACGTCCACTTTTTTATGCAATCAAGACTGTCTCGATTATGCATTATACAACACTGTCATATAAAGTTATGTGCAAATTGTGTACAAATGAGGGCACC
Source organism: Lolium multiflorum (assembly GCA_030979885.1). NCBI lineage: Eukaryota > Viridiplantae > Streptophyta > Magnoliopsida > Poales > Poaceae > Lolium > Lolium multiflorum. The sequence goes on along the minus strand of CM061752.1, from coordinate 24,447,293 downwards.
ATCCTTCCATAAGTGTACAAAATTAAAACCAAATAACCAGACAGACTACTACATACATATGAACTGCTTCGGTGTGCCTTATATAGTACAAACACGGTTGTAATGCACTTAGAAGCGAGAATTATGGAAAAAAGACTTTAACACGTCATTGCTAAGAAGAGAGAAGTATGCACAACTTTCTCAGAGACAGAATTGAGGGCAAAGCTTAAAAAATACCATGCTGGCCTACTTCAGACTCTAGTCAACAAAGTCGGATATTTGTCCAGCCTGAGCACACTATTGCAATCAATCTCCGAGGTCAATTGCTGGTGGCTCCTACGCATCTATCAGCCGCAATACACAGGGGTGTACGCTTCTTCTACCACATCCACCATGCAGCATATGGTAATTCAAGCACTTCTGCCCAAGAAAGCCAAACAAAGCACACTTTTTAATTTACGCAAAAAGCAAAACATAAAGAGAATAAGAGTCATATAATTATACCCTCAGAATAGAAGAGGTGATGTCAGTTACTTGGAGAAATTCTGAACAAACAGTGACGTAATTACTGCTGTCAATGTATCCTTCACTGATAATAAATTAACGATGCTAGAGTCAGCAATTAAAAAATCATGAATGTAAACACTAAGGTTACACACGTCATGTTTAATAAAACTCTGAAACAGAAATTTCAGAAATTTAAATCATAAAGAGTAAGGGAATCCTCCTGTAGGCTGGCAAACCCTTCTAAAGCACGTCCTTTGATATGGAACTTGATGGTTTGTCAGTTGTAAAATACCTGAATTTTTCCAAGGATGCCATGCTCAGAAGTCAGAACTAACTTCACCCATATAGCAATGGACCTACCTCAGCAATACCAAGCTTAAAATTGGGATAGCTACTGTCAAGTTTATCAAATTCCCTTTTCAGCAAGATATCGTCTAGCGACACATTGGCGTAAATCAAGGAAAATTAGTACAGAGTACCACATACAAATAACCTGGTTCCGCTTTCCTATGTGCAACGCTGCTCTTTATAACACTCACTATAGGTGAGAAACAGAAAAGTACAAACAACTGGTCAGTTGCATCTAAATGAAAAATATTATGCCCTAAGCGGTATAGTGGGATGAATATACTTGCTCTCCAAGTACGACACATGAATATTTAATTAGATTACTAGAATGCAAATGCACCCCCCCCCACCAAATGACAGTAGAAGCATACAATGCAGTGCAAACACTATAGGAAGCGCCAAGTACGACAAAAATGAGCAGATTATCCAGGTGATCACAGCTATATACATGGATGCTCGGTCCTTACCTAAATCCAACATGTTGCTTTCCTCTCATAAAAAATCACTTGGAGTTCAGTTTGGTAGAATCATCAGCAACACAAGTTGCTACGCATGGTTAATTTAATTTTACATGCACTCCTAGCATGACACTACCTCACATTCTGCCAAATCCAATGTCACAGTGCTGTTATAGAAAACTCTGGTGCCAAATCGAATACAAGAAGGACATCGATATGTTGACCACTGCAACCACTTGCCACTATTGTTGTCTTTGTGTTTGAAACAACGATTACGTGTCGACGTGTCGCAACTTGTCGCTGGGGTACCGACAAGCAGACAAGTCGTGAAAAGTCTAGACAAGTGCTAGACTTGTCGATGTGTTGTCGACAAGGAACTACTAAAAAATAGTAAGTAACCAGCCTATCAATTTTGGTATGCTGGAATATATATTGATAGCATAGGGAGTGGAGACAAACCAGGGGAGAGGTGGAAGTGGCGCGCCGGCAGCCGGCGGTGGCCAGAGGAGAGGCGGCGCCAGGGGATGGGCGCCATGGGAGAGGCGGCTGGGGGAGGGAAATGCGACTAGAAACTGGGTCGTATGGTTTCAGGAGGATATTTATATCCCAGGCATACAACTTGTCGCTCGACCAATTGACCTAGACAAGTCGAGGCTTGTCGCCGACAAGTCAACTTGTCGATTGACAAGTTCAACTTGTCGTGTCGCTCCAACGTGTCGACATCAGAGTTGCGACACGTAGACTTGTCGTGCGACAAGTCTAGACTTGTCGAGCGACACTTAATCGTTGGTTTGAAATCAGAAAGTTTGCATGGTGTCAACGATCTACATGATATAACTGGCTATATGATAAAAGAAAAATGAACTGGTAAAGTGGTAAGCGCGTGAAAACAAATTATAAAATTTATTCTATATTGCTAATCACAAGTAGTTATGAGTTGAGACAAATAGTAAATAACTCAAGAAAGGACACAACATATGCCTACACCTTATTGTCATCTCCTAATACATAGAGCAGCCAATTACCATCAGAAAACCTTTCCAAACCTACAAATTTGTTCACTGACATAAGATGATATATGATAGAATTTGACAAGGCAATAAGTTGAATCCCGACAAAGTTAACACACCAGCTAATACATAGACAAAGCCATTGTAAAGCTATACCTGAAGGGAGGTTTTTAATCACCTGACTACCTGAATAAAGCAAATATGCTTTGATATCCCTGAAATACGGTGTGTGCACATCAAAAATTAGAACTGGTCACTAAGACCAAATGAGAAATGGAAACAGTAGCTAACTTAAATAAATATGAATCAAGATGGAAAAATAATCACCACAGAAGACAGAGACGAGGAGAAGGCGACGCGCCGGAAACCTATCCAGGAGGACGAGTAGTACCTGCATCGTGGTCGCCGTGGTGGGAGACGCATGAGTTAGCCCAGGCGCTGCGCCGGATGCCATCTCCGTGGCTCGCGTCGCCGCCAGCGCATACTGGTGGCCGGAAGCACCTCGCCGGCGTGCTAGGGCGTTGAACATGGCCAGCCGCGGTGGCCGTCGTCGGGAGCCACCGTCGAGCAGCCTTACTCCTCCCGGGAGGACATTAAGAGCACCCGTCAAGCTCTGGCCTCGCCTTCACTCGGAACGCTCGCCCCCGTCCGTCGGCTCGGTCGCCACGGGTCGCTCTCCGTAGCACGAGGAGGAGAAGGGCGCCGGCCGTGGCCCGCGCCTTCCTCGTTGTCGAGTTGCTCGCGGATCTCCCCGGTCAAGGAAAGGGTGCAGCAGCATTCGGCCACGTCCATGGCGAGGACGACCAGGACGCCGACCGCGACGCAGACGGCGGAGTCGGGGATGGGGACAGGGAGGGAGATCCTCCGCGGCGATGGTGAGGAAGGCGGCAGAGGATTCGTTTCCCACCGTCGTGTTCCTATCCATCTGGGGCGGTGGCGCCGGAGTTGGGGAATGGGGAATGGACAGAGTGGCGGCGAGAACATATCTAGTGATACCACATCTTATTTGATACCGTGATACCACTCTTTAGAATTTAAATTTTAAATGTCAAAAAAATTAAAACCAAAATTTTGGGTGTTCACAAGATGCGTCTCTACGTGCCCCTGTAACTTTCATAACTAAATTCAAAATATCCTAAGAGAAACAAAAATGAGAAATCAAACATGAATAGTGTCACATAAAGACAAAAACACAAAATGCCACTATTCACATACAATTTGTCTTTTTTGTTTCTCTTGGTGTATTTTAAATTTGGTTGTGAAAAATCTAGAGAATGTAAACACACATCTTGTCAACAGCCACAAATTTTTTTCTAAATTTTTCGACACTTAGAATTCAAATTTTATGAAATGGTATCATGGTATCATGTAAGGGATGGTATCACTAGATATTTTCCCGAGTGGCGGCGCCGGCGGAACCTCTCGCAGCAAGGTCGCAGAAGAACGAAGGAATCCCCACCCGTACCCGCTGTCGTAGGCAGCTCATGGGGCTGGGCCCGTCTATTGGGCCGGCCCGTCTACATTTTTTTTACTGAGGTCTGAAAATTTCCAGAGGTATGTAACATACCTCTCAAATTTTGGGTTGTGGTATGAAACTATTTAAACCATTGGATGGACGAAAATTAATGGCTGTTATTTATTTGAGGGTACCACAAAAAAAACCCTATCAAAAAGCGTATAAAGGAGAACTAAGGCATAGCCTAGTGGTCGGACACGCAGTGGCACTCCCGGCCGGTCAGGGTTCGATTCTTGTCTAAAGACGAATTCTGATTGCCTCACCACTCTTCTAACAATATAACCATGGGCTCTCCCCATGAGATATCATATTTTAAAAGCGTATAAAGCTCATATAAAAAGTAAAATTAAGTTGTATGCTCGACATGTTTTGTTGGATTTTTTACTACAAATTTCTTGGTGTGAAGGGCATCCTTGTTAGAACCAAACAAAACATAACACCCGAAAGAACTGAAACTTGTCTCCTCTAAACTGAACTATGCAACTTTCAAGCACAGAAAGAGAGGTAGCTGAGGATGATGGTATGTTAATAATTTACGTACTTCCTCCATTTTAAAAGGATGTCACAGATTTGTAAATTTAGATATACATAAACGATTTAGATATAGTAAAAAATTTAGATAAATCTGCTAGATACATGAAAGATCGAGATGTCGCCTAGAGGGGGGGGGTGAATAGGCAATTACAAACTCTTGCGGATTTGTCTTGTAAGAATGCGGAATTAAACTAATGTTTAGTTTACAAGCACAAACCCTAAATATGCTAAGCTCAACTAAGTGTAACAATGGCAACTAGAGCTAAGCAAGATAGGCACAAGATATATGTAGCACAAGTGATAGCAAGATATATGTACTTCAAGCACGATGGCTATCACAAGGAAAGAGAGCTCGGGTATAGAAATAACCGAGGCACGCGGAGACGAGGATGTATTCCCGTGTTCCCTTGCTTTGCAACAAGGTACGTCACGTTTGGAGGAGTGGAGGTCCCACGAAGGATTCCCCGCGCCACGAAGGCTCACCCTATTCTCCGAACCACACCCACGAAGGATAATGACCCTTTCCTTATGGTTAGCTTTTCCTCCGCTCCGGAGATGGCAAGCTCCACAACCACTTCACAAGCTCCACGAAGGAGAAGCCCGGGCCTCTTCACAATCTTCTTGAAGAGATCACCGGAGCACCAACCGCCAAGCCAACTAGGAGGTTTCCCTCCAAGAGTAACAAGCTCACGGTCTCTCACTCGAACTAATCGTGGTGGAGAGCTCAACACTATGCAATGATGCAAAGCAAGAACACTAGAGGTGTTCAAGTCCTTCACTCTCAAATCTCACCCAAACAACAAATGCTAGGATGAGATTGAAGAGGAAGAACAATGGGGAAAGTCAACAAAAGACTCCAAGATCTAGATCCCAAGAGTTCCCCTCACTTAGAGGAGAAATGGATTGGTGGAAGTGTAGATCTAGATCTCCTCTCTTAGATCCCTCAAGAATGAGCAAGAATCATGGGGGGAATCAAGAGAGAGAGCAAGTTCTTCAAAGGCAACAATGGAGGAGAGAGAATGGAAGAACTGACTCAGCCCAAGGTGGAAGAAGGGCTATTTATAGCCCAAGAGCAAATATAACCGTTGGGGAAAAGTTGGGCTGAGTCAACCATCGGAGAGGCCGGTCAACCGGGCCTGGGACCGGGCCGTCCGGTTCAGGACCCGGTCAGACCGGGCCACTGACCGGGCCATCCGGTCCACAGACCGGTCGACCGGGCTAGTGACCGGACCAAGCTGAAAAGCTTACTGGATAGTGCCCGGATGGCACCGCGAGGCCGGTTTGGACCGGGCCTTCGGTCAGTGCCGGTCCACCGGGCCATGGACCGAGCAGCCGGTCCGAAACCGGGCTGGCGACCGGACGCTGACCGGGAGCTCGCCCTTCTTTACTGGATCAAGCCCGGATGGCACCGGTGCTGGGTCCGGTTGGTGACCGGGCTGTCCGGTGCCAGGGCCGGTCCGACCGGATAGAAACCGGGGCAGCAGGAAAACATGTTTTACTAAAACTGTGATAACTTTTGTGTCCGGACCCGATTGACATGAAACCAATTTTGTTGGAAAGATAACGACGAATAGAACCCCAACAAAAACTTGAAATATGGAGACTCCTCACAGGATATTTTTAGATGTTTTTAGAGAGGGAGTCTCCCACCGTCAAGAAACGGTGAAGACGTCCAAACTCGAAAACGCAATAGAAGATGCATGCGGATTCCGTTTTCGATGAACTTGGGCTTGTTGTAAAGCTAGCAACAAGCTCAAGAACTTCTCACAGAGAAACACCAAGACGCAATAGGGATATGCAAAGTATGCAAAGGATTGAGCTCCCTAAGACGATGCGATCAAGTTACTCAACCGAAAGCCCATCTTGATAGTGCGGCTATCTATCCTATAATCCGGTCTCCCAACATCCACCTTGAGACCGGTAAAAGGAAAACCTAGCAAGGTCATACCTTTGCCTTGCGCATCCCGCTTGATCTTGATGATAGTTCTTCAAGCTCCACTCAAGCCGGAATGCCTTACTTGATCATTGTTGCTTCGTGAAGACTCACAAATGCTCCCCCATACACCATGATGGGAAAGCTCCATTGATGCATATCTTCACATGTCCATTATCACCAAATGGACGGTAAGCTTCAAGCATGTGATCCACTTGGAATGCTCATCTTGAACTTGTCCAACTCAACCTTGTATCTTCTCATACTCACTTAAGATAGAGCATGACTAATATTGAGTTCCACATAAGAACTCCATCTTCATTTCTTCTTGTTGATCATATCACATATTTATCTTCAAACCGATGATCTTGATGCCAATACACAAGGTATATCTTTATCTTCATGGCATCCATACTTGAATCCAACACATGGAGTGCAAGTAGTACCTATGGAATATTCCTTCATATAAACTTAATGAAAACGTTAGTCCATATGGGTTGTCATTAATTACCAAAACCACACATAGGGGCAATATACCCTTACAATACATCTAAATTTAGGTAATTCTACGACATCCTTTTTGGTACCAAGAGTATATGTTTATACGATGGTCTTCTTTTTGAGACAATGATGATTTTATTTTTTATTTCCTTAGACTTATACCGCGCAAGACAAGAATTTTTTTTATTTACGATTTTATATTCTTGTTACTAGATGTTCTATAGGAATAAGAAGAAATCGCAACTCCTTTCCGCTACACATAAAAATAGATTTCGAAAGTCCTTTTTTTTTAGAATCCTCCTTTTCTGTTCTTCCACCCATGAAATAGAGAGGGAATGAGAATATAGGGGTTACTTTTATTTTCATTTTTCCCTTAAAAGATAGGCTTTCAAATTTCAAATAGCTCTTTTACCTTGGAAAATTATAGAGCTACCCCATGGGGAATTAGCAGCACCCACGAATGATATAAATACTACTGTTGCTTTAGCTTTACTCACGTCAGCAGCATATTTTTATGCGGGTCTTAGCAAAAAAGGATTGAGCTATTTCGAGAAATATATTAAATGATGTGCGTGACATGCTATATCCTCCATGTAGAGTATTAATTACCTCAACAGGCCCCCACGCACTTAATCTCCCCACAGCTAATTAAAGAAAAAAAGCCCAAACTGATTAAGAAAAAAGGCCCAACCTAACAAAAGGGAAAAGGATCATCCAGCCCACTAGGAATAACGCTTCGTCCACTCGTCCTCATCTCCTGAACGACACGAGAACTCTGCATGCTCTAATGGCGTCGCCGGACGAACCTCCGCCGCTGCTGCATATGCCTTAGCTTGCCGGGACTTTGGGGCCCCCTTGGGTTTGGGGGCCAGGGCGGCCGCCCCGCCTGCCCCCCTCAGGGCCGGGCCTGACCGTACTTTGCACCCCTGTTTAATGAACCATATATGGCTAGAAATGGCTCATATTAAAACAGTAGACTCATATTAGTGTTCTTGATATTCTGTAAAATTTTCAGATTTTTCCAAGATGTTTGAATTTTCGGACAAAATTTGAATAATTTCTAGATATAACTGAAAATGTCAGTATTTTTATGCAAATCTGCACATACATGGCTCAAATTAGAACAGTATACTCATTTTAGTGTTCTTTATTTTCTATAATTTTTTCAGATTTTTCTGAGAAGTTGATTTTTTTCTTGTGTGCCTGAAACACCCAAAAGTCGCTCCAAATCTGAACACAGGATTATTTTGGTCAATACGAAAGTATAAACTGAAATACGACTATTTATTGAACCATTTTCATGTTGTATTGTTGAAAATGGCATAGAAGGGGTTTTGAGAATTGAGAGTGACATAAACATAACTTTAATCTTTGTAATGGCATAAACACAACTTGTGAATTAAGGAGTGGCATAGAACCAATTAACCCAAAAACAAATGGGCGGGGCTATGGATGCCCTTGGATGGCCCTGCGGAGGGAGTACCTGCATCTGTAGGAGGAAAGCGCGGGGCTTCGATTTGGCATGGCGTGCTCGGGACATCGAGCACGGTGCAGGCGGAGAGCTTTGCGGTAGGCAAAGGAATGTCGACGCCATGGGGAGCGCTGGCGGCAGGGCAGCGGAGGCGCTGCTCGCGTCGGTTGGTGCAGAGCAGCTGAGGCTACGCGAAGGAGAGGGGCTAAAAAACGAACCGGTATAGAATGTAAGCCGTGTTAGCAAAACGGCACTGTGCCGTATTATGTATTTTGGTGGGAGGGCAAAACGATCCAAAATAATGTTGTTGACGAATTTTTTTGGCAGAAATCTTAGCTCTTCATTATTAGGTATAGATATCCCTTGTAAATAAATCTATTAATGTCCGAAGTCACTGCTTTACCTTTAGTCCTATAATAAACTAATGAATGAGTCATCGGTTTCATAATGTAAGCCGTGTTAGCAAACTATTGATAATAAGAACCGGTAATAAGCACACAAAACTATACATTATGTGATTGAACTACGTAGGATGAAGTTTTGCTTTCGATTCGACACTTGAATGGTTGCATAAGTTATTGGCGAGGGCCAACTTGATCGTCCCAGGATCCTAGATGCATGGTGCGAGCAGCAGACTTTAACAATTGTCCATGGCGCTTGGCGCACTGGCTCTTGCAGTATACAACATACTTACACAATAAACTTTGTAACAGAACAAAACTACTCCTACCAGACAGACGTGTGCGCCGTGTGAATAAATATATAACAGCTTATAGAAAAGCAAAAAATTGGAGATAGTGAAGAAAGAGTCGGTCGAACAAACGACACAACACACAAGGAGATTAGTGGTAGCAGAAAGGCCATGTGCATGGCATGCAATGGAACTTGCTAATTTGGGCGCGCAAAGCTCTCCTAGCCTCTCACCATGCGTCAACCTATGCATTCCCCGTACGCATTTATATATAGAGCCACCTCCTTCCTCACAACACAACACAAACACAACACAATCCATTCCCCATCCCTCCCTTCTACAAACAAACGCAAGAGCACAGCAATGGCCGTTCAGAAGTACACGGTGGCTCTGTTCCTCGCCGTGGCCCTCGTGGCTGGCCCGGCCGCCTCCTATGCCGCTGACGCTGGCTACACCCCCGCAGCCGCGGCCACCCCGGCTACTCCTGCGGCCACCCCGGCTGCGGCTGGAGGGAAGGCGACGACCGACGAGCAGAAGCTGCTCGAGGACGTCAACGCTGGCTTCAAGGCGGCCGTGGCCGCCGCTGCCGCCCCTCCGGCGGACAAGTTCAAGATCTTCGAGGCCGCCTTCTCCGAGTCCTCCAAGGGCTTCCTCGCCACCTCCGCCACCAAGGCGCCCGGCCTCGTCCCCAAGCTCGACACCGCCTACGACATCGCCTACAAAGCCGCCGAGGGCGCCACCCCCGAGGCCAAGTACGACGCCTTCGTCACTGCCCTCACCGAAGCGCTCCGCGTCATCGCCGGCGCCCTCGAGGTCCACGCCGTCAAGCCCGCCACCGAGGAGGTCCCCGCTGCCAAGATCCCCACCGGTGAGCTGCAGATCGTTGACAAGATCGACGCTGCCTTCAAGATCGCAGCCACCGCCGCCAACGCCGCTCCCGCCAACGACAAGTTCACCGTCTTCGAGAGCTCCTTCAACAAGGCCCTCAAGGAGTGCACGGGCGGCGCCTATGAGACTTACAAGTTCATCCCCTCCCTCGAGGCCGCGGTCAAGCAGGCCTACGCCGCCACCGTCGCCGCCGCGCCCGAGGTCAAGTACGCTGTCTTTGAGGCCGCGCTGACCAAGGCCATCACCGCCATGTCCCAGGCACAGAAGGCCGGCAAACCCGCTGCCGCCGCTGCCACAGGCGCGCAACCGTTGCCACCGGCGCGCAACCGCCGCCGCCGGTGCTGCCACCGCCGCTGCTGGTGGCTACAAAGCCTGATCAGCTCGCCAAGGCTAAGATTATACATCGATCATGCAAACATACTACTGAACGTATGTATGTGCATGACCCGGGCGGCGAGCGGTTTTGTTGATAATTAATCTTCGTTTTCGTTTCATGCAGCCGCGATCGAGAGCGCTTGCATGCTTGTAATTCAATATTTTTCATTTCTTTTTGAATATGTAAATCCCCATGACAAGTAGTGGGATCAAGTCGGCATGTATCACCGTTGATGCGAGTTTAACGATGGGGAGTTTATCAAAGAATTTATTATATTTACAGCGTATTAATATATTTTCTGCACTACATTACGCTACATATTTAAGTTCCCACTTCCATGTATTTGCATTGTTCTCTAAGGAAAATATACATTTCTCTACCATAAATTTGTTATTGTTCTCAACAGCATATTTTCATATATTATATATATGTACCTTCTTATCATTTATACTAAGCACCAAGAAGGAATATCTACTAAATCGAGACTTATAAGAAGCACGAAACGTAAGTGTTCAAGCTTATTTTTGCAACTTAGATTCTTTCACTGGTAGAAAAATGGCCTTTGGTCGCGGTTGGCAACTGCCATTAGTCGTTCTTGCCAACCGCGCAATTAAAGGCGACTAAGGCCCTTTAGTCGCGGTTCCTTACGAACCGCGACTAAAGGCCCGTCCACGTGGGCGGCAGGCGAGCGCCAGGGCGGAGGACCTTTAGTCGCGGTTCTTCTGGCCAACCGCGACTAAAGGCCTCCGCAGGGTTTAGGGTTTAGCCCCCTCCCCCTAAATCTGGTTTGTTTTTAATTTGTATTGTTTTATTTCTTTTGGGTTTTAATTTTGAAGGAGTTTCACATATTCTACCGTACTACATACATGCATATGAATGTACAATTTCAAACAAATTTGAAATTAGAACCAAAAAGAATTCAAGAGGAATATACAATATATATTCAATATCGGATGACCATATACAATTTTGAACAAGTTTCCATACATATTTAGTGCATATAAAGTTCTACGTCCTCTACATAGTGTTCTCCTCTAGGATCGATGACTTCTCTCGCGAACCATCCAGCTAGTTCCTCTTGAAGTGGTCGGAAGCGAGCTTCTGGACTAAGCGTCGTCCGGAGGTTATTCCTCCTGATGTTGTTCTCAGACGGCTGCCGCTCAGTGGTGTATCTCCGGATCCTCTCACAAACATAGTATCCACATAGATTGGTCCCCGGTGGCTGAATATCCCCGGTCGCAGCCTTTGCCCTTTTAAAATGTAGCTCTTTTTTGAATTCACCGACCTTTTGATCTACGAACCGTCTCCAAACCCTACGAGGCAAGGAAAATTAAATGAACAAGAGAGTTATTAATTAGTTACTTGATATTAGGAAATGATGAATGAAATAGGCCGATCGATATAGAGCGCAAACGAATGAAAGTAGTTACTTTTGCATCATTTTTCTCATGTCGGCCCAAAGCTTCGTATCCATATTCAGAGAGTCGTGGACGAGAACTGTGGAGTTCTGAATTTGAATTACTAGCAGAATCCAGTGGAACCTGCGGACACGATACATGCACAGTCATGCATAACTCATCGATTAGCCACATACCATGCATGGAGTAAACAAAAGAGAATGTGCTCAAGACAGAAACACTCACCCAAAATGGTAAGGAAATAGAATATCACTTTTGAGTTCCTGTTTTGTAAGAAACCGCCACAGGTCATCCTCCACGTCTTTGGGGTGGTGTTCTAACACATATGAATTAACGATTTGTGGGTCAATGAACCCAACATCATGGGTGTGCCTTATTCGCATTTCCCGCTTCTTCATTCTGCATAATAGCGTACACAACAAGATAGTTAGGACAATATATATATTTATAGTGCAGGCAATGAACGAGATGGGGTAGAAATTAATAAATCACTTACAGAACATAGCAGCTGATGATAGATTTGTCGAGCTCGCGCAGATTGAACAGCTGGAACAATTCACTCCGATGAATTGTTATATAGTAATGTTTGAAGTGATGCTCAGGTCTAACTTCCGCATAAATATATTCTCTGGCGTTTTTAAGTTTTATGTAACCCTTGTACCAATTTAGCAGACCTTTCATTTGTCGAGGTAGATCCTCTTCCTGCGCAGGCTCGACGAGAGGACCATCCTTCACATATGCAAATACTACGTCCTTCATTGCCACGTCATCAAGGCCTAATGCTGCACGAAGAGTCAGACCTAAGTCTGCCGCTTGTTCTTTGGCTCTCGCTACAGTCAATCCCTGTGCTGCCGCAGCTGCTATGACATCAGGGGCATCGTCCTCCGGACCTGCGGCTTTCACTATGAGCGGGGCGATCGACTGTTTACTTTGTTCCCCGAGCTGGGCAACTTGTTTCCCCCCGACCGCGAGTGCTTGACTACGAAGTTCACGTTCATAGTCGTCAGGCAGATTCTTGGCTGGGACGGTGTGTTCAAAAATGACTTAGCCCAGCTCTTTTCCTCGAAAAATACTTGTTTGGGCTCGGGCTCTCTTTTCTTCTTGCAGTCCGCCTGCCATTTCTCATGCTGAGCAGCCACGACCGCTGCATTTTGCTCCACACTAAGTTCCCAAGGCCTCGGGGTGAGAGGCTTTAGTGATGGCTCTGGTATCTTTGTGGTTGCAGGTACATAAGGCTCCGGGTTAATAACCCAAGACTGCCTCTGCTTCTTCGCCGGAGGTGGATTGGGGGGTGGCGTCTGATCACCCGCCGGACGAGGAGGGGGGCGGCGTCTGCTTACCCGCCGGAGGTGAATTGGGGGCGGCGTCGGCTGACGTGAAGGAGGTGTAGGTGAACCACCACCACCACCACCGCCGCCGCCACCACCGGAGGGGGTGGACTTGTTTGCCTTGGCGCCTCGCCTGGAAACTTGATAAACTTCTTCTGCCATAGAATGAACTGGCGCTTGACATCTCCAAGTCTTGTCGCCCCTTCAGGTGTAGCAATGTCAATGTCCAGGTCCTCAAACCCTTGGACTATGTCCTCCACCGTGACACGAGCATAGCCATCTGGAATGGGGTTGTTGTGGTGGAGTGCTCCAGGTGGTAAAGCACTGCCGATGGCTACCTTCATGGACATGTTCCCGATAGGATAATACAGATGACATGCTTTCATCTCCTTTATATCGTCCACGGGGTAGCGAGGAGGCTCCGGTGCAGTAATTTCGACCACCAGAGGCTCCGGTGCAGTAATTTCGATCGTCGGTGCACCAGCCGGTGGGGCCTCCGTGGAAGCCACGCTGCTTCTTCTCTGCTGGCTTCCGAGATCCATTGGATGATCTTCATGCTGCGCCCGAGATGCATCTCTTTCGGCTACTAGTACACTCACGGTTTTCTTCATCACATCCATTTCCGATGCCAACCGCGCCACAACATCTGCATCCCGATCCATCTTTCTCTTACGGCTTCTGTAACCGTACGGGTCATCGTTCTGGGGGAACCCTATTTTCCACGGAATGTGCCCCATGCCTCGTACACGTCCTCCGTGTTCAGGATTCCCGAGGGCTTTGTCAGCGCGTCGTTCTCTCTGTTGAACTTGATCTTCCCCTCTTGAGCATCCCTCATTGCCTCAATAAGCTTTTCGGTGGGTTTAATTATTTTGCCCCGGTAAACACACTCTCCTGTCTCCGGGTTCAGCGATCCCCCATGCCCGTACCACCAGCTTTTGGCCCTTGGGTCCCATCCCTCCGTACCTGGACGGATTCCTCGCGCCCTCAGCTCGTTCTCCATCTTCTCCCACCTAGGCTCCCAAAGGCGATACCCTCCTGGCCCCATAATATGATTGTACTCCTTCTTAGCCGCATTTTCCTTATTTTTTTCGATAGTTCAAGGAACTGCTCCGATTTCTTTTGCTTCACAAATTCTGGCCAATCATGTTTCAGTTTCTCATATTGTCCTTTGAAATCCGGAGTCTTGTTCTGGTTGACATAGTCACGGGCTAGATTTTGCTTGAATTTCCGGAATGCACTGGCCATCTTTCCAAGAGCGAACTGTTTGAGTAGCTTCCTCCTCTTCTTGTTTTCCGCAATCTTGTTACCCTCCTCATCCAATTTGTGGTATTCCGGAGGTAGGACGACATGTTGCAGAAGCTTTTGCAAGCAATCTTTTTTTGTTCTCTTGTCGACAAAAGTGAAACCAAGACGTGCCTTCTTTGGCTCATTCCACTCCTGGACGGTGATCGAGACGTTGTCTCTAACAACGGCTCCGCATTGGTTGATAAACTTGGTGGCGTTCTTCTCGGGCTCCAGCGGCTTGCCGGTTGCACTGTCGATAACCTCGATGGTATATATTTCTCCTTGTTTCAGCGTCTTGGTTGCGCCACGCTTTGACGACGTACTCGATTGTTTCGATGATCCGGCCGAGGGCTAAAATAAGAAAGAGAGTCGCGCGCGTTAGTACACACATATTTATTCAAATCAGTTAGTTTGTATCACCAGAGGCTCAATGTATATATATACCTCGGCGCCGGAGGTGGTTGCTACTTCCAATTGAAGATCGTCGTTTATCGACGTTTCTTCATCATCTTGCTGACGGCGCCCTTCATCTTCACCGTCAAGGTTCAGATAAGAAGAGATATCATCTTCTTCTTGTCCGGTCGGCTCATATGGAATATCGCCTTTTATGATGCCGAATATATGGTCTTCAGCGTCCATATCATAGTTGTCCAGAATCGGGTCAGCTCTATCGTCCGCCATATGTCAGTCCTGAAAACATGTAGTAAAAACAAATTAATTAAGTGCAGAAGGGGGGCGGTGGCGGTGGCGAAAGGGCGGTGCCAAAAGGAGGGGGCCGGCGAGCTGGAAGGGGTGGGAGAGGGTGTCGCGGAAGAGCGCGTGTGTGCGTCGGGAGAGATTGGAGGGGCCGGGGCGCCGGCGGGCGCCGCCCTAGCTATTGCATGTGTGCGTGTGTGGCGCGCGCCCCCGCCCTAGCTATTTTAAGTCTCAAATTTTAAGTCTCAAATTATAAGTCTTCTTTTAGTTTTTTAAGTCTCAAAATTTAAGTCTGAAATTTTAAGTCTGAAATTTTTAAGTCTCAAATTTTAAGTCTTCTTTTAGTTTTTTAAGTCTCAAAATTTTAAGTCTGAAATTTTTAAGTCTCAAATTTTAAGTCTTCTTTTAGTTTTTTAAGTCTCAAAATTTTAAGTCTCAATTATTTAGTTAATTTTAAGTCTTAAATTTTAAGTCTAAAATTTTAAGTCTGAAATTTTTAAGTCTCAAATTTTAAGTCTTCTTTTAGTTTTTTAAGTCTCAAAATTTTAAGTCTCAATTATATATTTAATTAGTTAATTTTAAGTCTTAAATTTTAAGTCTAAAATTTTAAGTCTGGAATTTTTAAGTCTGAAATTTTAAGTCTTCTTTTAGTTTTTTAAGTCTCAAAATTTTAAGTCTCAATTATATATTTAATTAGTTAATTTTAAGTCTTAAATTTTAAGTCTGAAATTTTTAAGTCTCAAATTTTAAGTCTTCTTTTAGTTTTTTAAGTCTCAAATTTTAAGTCTCAATTTTAATTTCGAAATTAACAAGAACTAAAACTAAAAAAAGAAAAAAAATTTGGCGATCGTGGGCCGCGCCTGGCGCCCCTCTCTCGGCCGGCGGCGCGCCTCGATCTTGGCCGGCGGTGGCGCGCGGCGCCACATCGTGGCCCGCCGCCTCTCTGTGCGCCTTGCGTCTGTGCGGCTGCGTGCAGCAACGCGGGCGGCGGCGCGGTTACGTGTTTGGCGACGAATACTCATGTGCGCAGCAACGAGAGGCGGCAGCGCGACGCGTCTGCGTCGAGAGCGTCTCGGCGCGGCGTCTGCGTCGGCGCGTCGCGTCGTCGAGTCGATCTCACCGACGACGCGCGCTGACGGTTCGAGGAAGAAGAAGAACTGGCGCGCCGTTCGCGCGCGCCCGGTATTTATAGGCCCCTTTAGTCGCGGTTGGGAGGCGACCCGCGACTAAAGGGCAACCTTTAGTCGCGGTTGGCGACCCGCGACTAAAGGCTTTCGAGGTTTTCGTTCCTCCAGACCTTTAGTCGCGGTTGGGGAGGCCAACCGCGACTAAAGGTGTTTTTCAAATTACTTTTTGTTTTTCAAAATGTTAAAAATACAAATAATATATCAATAAATTCAGAAAAATAAAACTAATTCATTTCAAAATCATAAAATACAAATAATATATCAAAAAATTCAGAAAAATGAAACTAATTCAATTCAAAATGTTAAAAATACAAATAATATATCAATAAATTCAGAAAAATAAAACTAATTCATTTCAAAATCATAAAATACAAATAATATATCAAAAAATTCAGAAAAATGAAACTAATTCAATTCAAAATGTTAAAAATACAAATAATATATCAATAAATTCAGAAAAATAAAACTAATTCATTTCAAAATCATAAAATACAAATAATATATCAAAAAATTCAGAAAAACAAAACTAATTCAATTCAAAATGTTAAAAATACAAATAATATATCAAAAAACTCAGAAAAATAAAACTAATTCATTTCCCGCCACTTTCTTCCCGCCAGTTCTTTCCCGCCTCTTTCTTCCCGCCAATTTCTTCCCGCCACTTTCTTCCCGCCACTTTCTTCCCGCCACTTTCTTCCCGCCTCTTTCTTCCCGCCACTTTCTTCCCGCCTCCTGTCTTCCCGCTCCCATTTTTCCCGCCATTTCTCACTACATATATGTAGCCCGGCTTGGCCAGCATTATCACATCTCTACAATCTCTCATGGCTTCCACCGCACCCACTCTAACCTACCAGCAGGTGGAGGAGCTTTGCGCCTCGAACTACCCTTGCCCACCGGGCTACCGCGTCCCCGGCTGGAGCCTAACCGGCGGCGTGCCCGTCCCTCCCGTCCCTCGAGTCTGCGCGCCGGGCGGCCATCACAAACCACTACTACCTCGACCTCACGCCGGAGCAGCGGATGAATCCCCGCTGGCATCCCGATAACCAGCATACTTGGGACGCCTTCTTCATCAATCGGCGTGAGAGGGCGCTCGCCAGGTATGAGGAGGACGGTCTGCCTCCTGGGAACTTCCACGAGGCCGGCCGTCGGCTATGGTGGTACGGCCGGACTCTGCGAGCGTCATGGACTACATCACGGCCGGCGATATCCCCCCTGCGCTACCCTCGATTCGAGCCACGAGCGCCGCCAGAAAGCAGCGACAGCAGCGACGACGCGGCGGCAACCTAGAAGGCGACGACTACCAGTACACGGCGGCGGCTATGAAGACTACGAGTATGCATATTATACGCCTAGGCAGGAGTATGACTGAATCACTCCAAATTTCATGTATCATCAGTGCTATCTCGAATCAATCAAATCATTCGAAAATGGACACGAAAACACATCACGGATAATATAATTCACGTGATACATGAAACAAAGTTTGGTACAATAAATTATTACACATCATTTCTTCCCTTGTGTCCCTGCTTGCTTACGATTGTGCCGTATCCATGGAGCATCCTCATCATTTAACTTAATGCTTGGGTCGGTGTTCACTTTGAAGGGCGGAATTTCAGCAAACATATTATAATCTTCTGACATGTCTGTCTTGTCCTCCACTCCCACGATGTTTCTTTTCCCTGAAAGAACAATGTGGCGCTTTGGATCATCGCATGATGTACTGATCGTTTTCTTATCTTTCCGTTTCCTCGGTTTGCTACTCATGTCCTTCAGATAGAAAACCTGAGCGACATCTTTCGCTAGGACGAATGGTTCGTCAAGGTAACCAAGATTGTTGAAATCCACCATTGTCATTCCGTATTGCTGGTCCACCTTTACCCCACCTCCTGTTAGCTTGAACCATTTGCACCGGAACAAAGGGACCTTGAAGGAGGGTCCATAGTCAAGTTCCCATATCTCCTCTATGTAACCATAATATGTGACCTTTTGCCCATTCTCGGTTGCTGCATCAAAGCGGACACCACTGTTTTGGTTGGTGCTCTTTTTATCTTGGGCGATCGTGTAAAATGTATTCCCATTTATCTCGTACCCTTGGAAAGTCGTTATAGTCGAAGATGGTGTCTTGGCCAACATGTACAGCTGATCTACAACAGCATTGTCACTCATTAAATGTTTTCTCAACCAACTGCCGAAAGTCTCCATGTGGGCCTTCCTAATCCAGGATTCAGGCTTCCCAGGGTTGTCCGAGCGTAAAATATTCTTGTGTTTCTCAAAGTACGGAGCCACCAAGCTGGAATTGGTCAGAACTGTGTGGTGTGCTTCAGTCAGAGAATGGCCGTCCATACATATCGTTGATTTCCTTCCGATCGTGCCTTTTCCACTTAGTCTCCCCTCGTGCCGCGATCGAGGAAGACCAATCGGCTTAAGGTCAGGAACAAAGTCAACACAAAACTCAATTACCTCCTCATTTCCATAGCCCTTGGCGATGCTTCCTTCTGGCCTAGCACGGTTACGAACATATTTCTTTAATATTCCCATGAACCTCTCGAAGGGGAACATATTGTGTAGAAATACAGGACCGAGAATGGAAATCTCTTCGACTAGGTGAACCAGGAGGTGCGTCATAATGTTGAAGAAGGATGGCGGGAACACCAACTCGAAACTGACAAGACATTGGACCACATCGTTCTGTAACCGTGGTAGAACTTCTGGATTGATTACCTTCCGAGAGATTGCATTGAGGAATGCACATAGCTTCACAATGGCTACTCGAACATTTTCCGGCAGGAGCCCCCTCAAAGCAATCGGAAGCAATTGCGTCATAATCACGTGGCAGTCGTGAGACTTCAGGTTTTGGAACTTTTTCTCCGCCATGTTTATTATTCCCTTTATATTGGACGAGAATCCAGACGGGACCTTCATACTGCTCAGGCATTCAAAAAAGATGACCTTCTCTTCTTTGGTCAGAGCGTAGCTGGCACGACCTTGAAACCATTCCGGATGCCGGTTATCAGGGTCTTTCAAACGTTGCTGGTCCTGCCGTGCTTCCTTTGTATCATTTGTCTTCCCATACACGCCCAAGAAGCTTAGGAGGTTCACGCAAATATTCTTCGTAACGTGCATCACGTCGATTGCAGAGCGGACTTCTAGGACTTTCCAATATTCTAGCTCCCAGAATATAGATTTCTTCTTCCACATGGGTGCGTGCCCGTCAGCTCCCTTCGGAATTGATTGTCCGCCAGGACCCTTTCCAAAGATGACTTTCAAATCCTTGACCATATCAAATACCTCAGCACCAGTGCGTTCACTGGATGATTTTTCGGAAGAAATCGACGATGCCCAAGGTACACGTTCTTCTTACAATTTGGCAAATGTACACTTTCAGTCTCATGTAAGCAGTGCGTGCATGCATTGTATCCCTTATTTGACTGTCCCGAAAGGTTACTAAGAGCAGGCCAATCGTTGATGGTTACGAAAAGCAACGCTCGTAGGTCAAATTCCTCTTCTTTGTGCTCATCCCACACACGGACACCAGGTCTTCCCCACAGCTGTAAAAGTTCATCAACTAATGGCCTTAGGTACACATCGATGTCGTTGCCGGGTTGCTTCGGACCTTGGATGAGCACTGGCATCATAATGAACTTCCGCTTCATGCACAACCAAGGAGGAAGGTTGTAGATGCATAGAGTCACGGGCCAGGTGCTATGGCTGGAGCTCTGCTCGCCAAAAGGATTCATGCCATCTGTACTTAGACCAAATCTTATGTTCCTTGCGTCAGCTGCAAAATCTTTAAACTCTCTGTCGATCTTTCTCCATTGCGTTCCATCTGCGGGGTGTCTCAACTCCCCGTCCGACTTACGGTCCTCTTTGTGCCATCGCAACAACTTGGCATGCTCTTTGTTCCTGAACAGACGTTTCAACCGTGGTATTATAGGAGCATACCACATCACCTTGGCGGGAACCTTCTTCCTGGGTTTCTGGCCCTCAACATCGTCACCAGGGTCATCGCCTCTGATCTTATAACGCAATGCAGTGCATACCGGGCATTCATTCAAATTCTCGTATTCACCGCGGTAGAGGATGCAGTCGTTGATGCATGCATGTATCTTCAGAACCTCTAAACCTAGAGGGCAGACAACCTTCTTTGCTTCGTACGTACTGGCGGGCAACTCGTTATTCTTTGGAAACATATTCTTCAACATTTTCAGCAAGTTTTCAAATGCCGAGTCAGCTACACCTGCCTGTGCCTTCCATTTCAGCAAATCCAGTGTGCAGCCCAGCTTTTTCAGACCATCATCGCATCCGGGGTACAGCGCCTTGATACGTCTCCAACGTATCGATAATTTCTTATGTTCCATGCCACATTATTGATGATATCTACATGTTTTATACACATTATATGTCATATTTATGCATTTTCTGGAACTAACCTATTAACAAGATGCGAAGTGCCGGTTCCTGTTTCCCTTTTTTTGGTTTCAGAAATCCTAGTAACGAAATATTCTCGGAATTGGACGAAATCAACGCCCAGGTTCCTATTTTCCCCGGAACCATCAGAACACTCGAGAGCTGCCAGAGATGGGCCCTGGTGGGCCCAGATGACATGGTGGCGCGGCCCAGGCCCTGGCCGCGCCCCCCTATGGTCTCGTCGCCTCGTTGACCCTCTGCGCCGCCTCTTCGCCTATTTAAAGCCCGCATCGAAAACCCTTACGGAGAGAGCCACGATACGAGAAAAGTTCCAGCCGCCGTCATCGCGAAGCCAAGATGGGGGACAGGAGTCTGTTCCGGCACCCTGCCGGGACGGGGAAGTGCCCCAAGGCTTCTCCATCGACACCGCTGCCATCTCCACCGCCATCTTCATCACCGCTGCTGCCCCATGAGGAGGGAGTAGTTCTCCATCGAGGCTCGGGGCTGTACCGGTAGCTATGTGGTTAATCTCTCTCCTATGTACCTCAATACAATGATCTCATGAGCTGCTTTACATGATTGAGATTCATATGAGTTTTGTATCACTACTATCTATGTGCTACTCTAGTGATGTGTTATTAAAGTAGTTTTATTCCTCCTGCATGTGTGCAAAGGTGACAGTGCGTGCACCGTGTTAGTACTTGGTTTATGCTATGATCATGATCTCTTGTAGATTGCGAAGTTAACTATTGCTATGATAATATTGATGTGATCTATTCCTCCTACATATGCATGAAGGTGACAGTGTGCATGCTATGCTAGTACTTGGTTTAGTCGTTTTGATCTATCTTACACTTAAGGTTACTTAAACATGAGCATTATTGTGGAGCTTGTTAACTCCGGCATTGAGGGTTCGTGTAATCCTACGCAATGTGTTCATCATCCAACAAAAGTGTAGAGTATGCATTTATCTATTCTGTTATGTGATCAATGTTGAGAGTGTCCACTAGTGAAAGTGTAATCCCTAGGCCTTGTCCCTAAATACTGCTGAGTTACTACTGCTTGTTTACTGTTTTACTGTGTTACTACTGCTGCAATACTACCACCATCAACTACACGCCAACAAGCTATTTTCTGGCACCGTTGCTACTGCTCATATATATTCATACCACCTGTATTTCACTATCTCTTCGCCGAACTAGTGCACCTATTTGGTGTGTTGGGGACACAAGAGACTTCTTGCTTTGTGGTTGCGGGGTTGCATGAGAGGGATATCTTTGACCTCTTCCTCCACGAGTTCGATAAACCTTGGGTAATCCACTTAAGGAAACTTGCTGCTGTTCTACAAACCTCTGCTCTTGGAGGCCCAACACTGTCTACAAGAATAGAAGCACCCGTAGACATCAAGCAATTTTCGGCGCCGTTGCCGGGGAGGGAAGGTAAACGGTACTCACACATTGGCAAGCCCGGCAACTAAGCACTTTTCCTCCCTCGTCAACTACGCGCCAAGCACTTTTCTGGCGCCGTTGCCGGGGAGGAAAGGTAAAAGGTACTCACACTCCGGATCTCGGCTACTAAGCTATTTCCCGGCGCCGTTGTAAGTACTCGAAGCTATTTCCTTTAGACTCTGCAATTGCGACATTTGGTTTCTTGTTTACACTAGTTAGGCTTAATGGAAGACAACAATAAAATGAGAGATCTTTATGAACTTTATCTTGAATTAGGACATGATGTGTTTGAAGAAAGAATTAAAAAACCCATGGAACTTTATATGCATGATAATGGGAATGTTATTAGTATGAATGCTTTGAACACCATTGTTGCTAATGCTATGGAAAATTCTAAGCTTGGGGAAGCTGGCTTTGATGAGCATGATATTTTTAGTCTCCCAAGCATTGAGGAGAAAATTTACTTTGATGATACTTTGCCTCCCATTTATGATGATTATAATGATAGTAGTCTTTTGTTACCACCTGTTATGGAGGATAAATTTGATTATGATTACAATATACCTCCTATATTTGATAGCTACTTTGTTGAATTTGCTCCCACTACAACTAATAAAATTGATTATGCTTATGTTGGGAGTAGTAATTATTTTATGCATGAGACTCATGATAAGAATGCTTTATGTGATAGTTATATTGTTGAGTTTGCTCATGATGCTACTGAAAGTTATTATGAGAGAGGAAAATATGGTTGTAGAAATTTTCATGTTACTAAAACACCTCTCTATGTGCTGAAATTTTTGAAGCTACACTTGTTTTATCTTCCTATGCTTGTTACTTTGCTCTCCATGAACTTGTTTATTTACAAGATTCTTATGCATAGGAAGCATGTTAGACTTAAATGTGTTTTGAATTTGCCTCTTGATGCTCTCTTTCGCTTCAACTTCTATTTCTTGCGAGTGCATCATTAAAACTGCTGAGCCCATCTTAATGGCTATAAAGAAAGAACTTCTTGGGAGATAACCCATGTGTTTATTTTACTACAGCAATTTTTGTTTTGTTGAGTCTTGGAAGTTGTTTACTACTGTAGCAACCTCTCCTTATCATGTTTTTGTGCCAAGTAAAGTTTCTATGTCAAAGTTGATGTTATATTTGGGATCGCTGCACAGAAACAGCATTGCTGTCTGTCACGAATCTGGGCATAATTCTCTGTAGAAAATTCGAAAAAATCTGCCAATTTACGAGCGTGATCCTCAGATATGTACGCAACTTTCATTAGTTTTGAGTTTTTCCATTTGAGCAAGTCTAGTGCCAGTTTTAAATTCGTCTTTACGGACTGTTCTGTTTTTGACAGATTCTGCCTTTTATTTCGCATTGCCGCTTTTGTTAAGTTGAATGAGTATCTTTGTTCCATTAACTTTCAGAAGTTTTGTGCAATGTCCAGAAGTGTAAAGAATGATTGTGTCACCTCTGAACATGTGAATTTTTGATTATGCACTAACCCTCTAATGAGTTGCTTGAAGTTTGGTGTGAAGGAAGTTTTCAAGGGTCAATAGAAGAGGGTGATATAATGTGATCGAGAAGAGTGAAAAGTCTAAGCTTGGGGATGCCCCGGTGGTTCATCCCTGCATATTTCAAGAAGACTCAAGCATCTAAGCTTGGGGATGCCCAAGGCATCCCCTTCTTCATCGACAACTTATCAGGTTTCTTCTAGTGAAACTATATTTTTATTCGGTCACATCTCATGTACTTTACTTGGAGCGTCTGTGTGCTTTTATTTTTGTTTTTGTTTTGTTATTTTCATTCTCTGAATAAGTTCATCCTTGTGTGGGAGAGAGACACGCTCCGCTGGTTCGTATGAACACATGTGTTCTTAGCTCATAATATTCATGGCGAAGTTTCCTCTTCGTTAAATTGTTATATGGTTGGAATTGGAAAAATGCTACATGTAGTAATTGGTAAAATGTCTTGGATAATGTGATACTTGGCAATTGTTGTGTTCATGTTTAAGCTCTTGCATCATATACTTTGCACCTATTAATGAAGAAATACATAGAGCTTGCTAAAATTTGGTTTGCATAATTGGTCTCTCTAAGGTCTAGATAATTTCTAGTATTGAGTTTGAACAACAAGGAAGACGGTGTAGAGTCTTATAATGTTTACAATATGTCTTTTATGTGAGTTTTGCTGCATCGGTTCATCCTTGAGTTTGCTTCAAATAACCTTGCTAGCCTAAACCTTGTATCGAGAGGGAATACTTCTCATGCATCCAAAATACTTGAGCCAACTACTATGCCATTTGTGTCCACCATACCTACCTACTACATGGTATTTCTCCGCCATTCCAAAGTAAATTGCTTGAGTGCTACCTTTAAAATTCCATCATTCACCTTTGCAATATATAGCTCATGGGACAAAATAGCCTTAAAAACTATCGTAGTATTGAATATGTACTTATGCACTTTATCTTTTATTAAGTTGCTTGTTGTGCGATAACCATGCTTCTGGGGAACGCCATCAACTATTGTTGAATATCATGTGAGTTGCTATGCATGTCTTGTCTGAAGGATCTATCACCTTAGTGGTTGGAGCATGCAAAATTGTTAGAGAAGAACATTGGGCCGCTAACTAAAGCCATGAATCATGGTTGAAGTTTCAGTTTTGGACATATATCCTCAATCTCATATGAGAATAATAATTGTTGTTACATGCTTATGCATTTAAGAGGAGTCCATTATCTGTTGTCCATGTTGTCCCGGTATGGATGTCTAAGTTGAGAATAATCAAAAGCGAGAAATCCAAAATGCGAGCATTCTCCTTAGACCTTTGTACAGGCGGCATGGAGGTACCCCTTTGTGACACTTGGTTGAAACATGGCATGCGAAGACCCGGTAGTCCAAGTTAAGTAGGACGAGGTGCGGGCACTATTAGTATACTATGCGTGAGGCTTGCAACTTGTAAGATATAATTTTCATAACTCATATGCTTTATTACTACCGTTGACAAAATTGTTTCATGTTTTCAAAATAAAAGCTCTAGCACAAATACAGCAATCGATGCTTTCCTCATTGAAGGACCATTCTTTTACTTTTATTGTTGAGTCAGTTTACCTATCTCCTTCCACCTTAAGAAGCAAACACTTGTGTGAACTGTGCATTGATTCCTACATACTTGCATATTGCATTTATTATACTACTTTATGTTGACAATATCCATGAGATATACATGTTACAAGTTGAAAGCAACCGCTGAAACTTAATCTTCTTATGTGTTGCTTCAACACCTTTACTTTGATTTATTGCTTTATGAGTTAACTCTTATGCAAGACTTATTGATGCTTGTCTTGAAGTACTATTCATGAAAAGTCTTTGCTTTATGATTCAGTTGTTTACTCATGTCATTACCTTTGTTTTGATCGCTGCATTCATTACATATGTTTACAAATAGTATGATCAAGATTATGATGGCATGTCACTTAAGAAATTATCTTTGTTATCGTTTTACCTGCTCGGGACGAGCAGAACTAAGCTTGGGGATGCTGATACGTCTCCAACGTATCGATAATTTCTTATGTTCCATGCCACATTATTGATGATATCTACATGTTTTATACACATTATATGTCATATTTATGCATTTTGGAACTAACCTATTAACAAGATGCCGAAGTGCCGTTCCTGTTTTCTGCTGTTTTTGGTTTCAGAAATCCTAGTAACGAAATATTCTCGGAATTGGACGAAATCAACGCCCAGGTTCCTATTTTCCCGGAACCATCCAGAACACTCGAGAGCTGCCAGAGATGGGCCCTGGTGGGCCCAGATGACATGGTGGCGCGGCCCAGGCCCTGGCCGCGCCACCCTATGGTCTCGTCGCCTCGTTGACCCTCTCGCCGCCTCTTCGCCTATTTAAAGCCCGAAAACCCTTACGGAGAGAGCCACGATACGAGAAAAGTTCCCGAGCCGCCGTCATCGCGAAGCCAAGATCTGGGGGACAGGAGTCTCTGTTCCGGCACCCTGCCGGACGGGGAAGTGCCCCCGGAAGGCTTCTCCATCGACACCGCTGCCATCTCCACCGCCATCTTCATCACGCTGCTGCTCCCATGAGGAGGGAGTAGTTCTCCATCGAGGCTCGGGGCTGTACCGGTAGCTATGTGGTTAATCTCTCTCCTATGTACCTCAATACAATGATCTCATGAGCTGCTTTACATGATTGAGATTCATATGAGTTTTGTATCACTACTATCTATGTGCTACTCTAGTGATGTGTTATTAAAGTAGTTTTATTCCTCCTGCATGTGTGCAAAGGTGACAGTGCGTGCACCGTGTTAGTACTTGGTTTATGCTATGATCATGATCTCTTGTAGATTGCGAAGTTAACTATTGCTATGATAATATTGATGTGATCTATTCCTCCTACATATGCATGAAGGTGACAGTGTGCATGCTATGCTAGTACTTGGTTTAGTCGTTTTGATCTATCTTACACTTAAGGTTACTTAAACATGAGCATTATTGTGGAGCTTGTTAACTCCGGCATTGAGGGTTCGTGTAATCCTACGCAATGTGTTCATCATCCAACAAAAGTGTAGAGTATGCATTTATCTATTCTGTTATGTGATCAATGTTGAGAGTGTCCACTAGTGAAAGTGTAATCCCTAGGCCTTGTCCCTAAATACTGCTGAGTTACTACTGCTTGTTTACTGTTTTACTGTGTTACTACTGCTGCAATACTACCACCATCAACTACACGCCAACAAGCTATTTTCTGGCACCGTTGCTACTGCTCATATATATTCATACCACCTGTATTTCACTATCTCTTCGCCGAACTAGTGCACCTATTTGGTGTGTTGGGGACACAAGAGACTTCTTGCTTTGTGGTTGCAGGGTTGCATGAGAGGGATATCTTTGACCTCTTCCTCCCTGAGTTCGATAAACCTTGGGTAATCCACTTAAGGGAAACTTGCTGCTGTTCTACAAACCTCTGCTCTTGGAGGCCCAACACTGTCTACAAGAATAGAAGCACCCGTAGACATCACGCCTTTCTGTGATCCTCTAACATGCGATCCAAATTCTCCCTCTCCTTTTCAGTTTCGCAGCGACTCCGTGCATCAGCAATGGTCCGACCAAGATCATCAACGGGCTCATCACGTGCCTCTTCTTGATCACCTTCCCCTTCACCTTCCCCACCTTCAGCATCATCCATGAAAGTATCACCGAAATGATCAAGATAGCTCTCATCGATGTCATCCCCTTCTTCATCTTCTTCCATTATAACCCCTCTTTCTCCATGCTTGGTCCAACAATTATAGCTTGGCATGAAACCATGCCGAATCAGGTGCAGGTGAACTTCCCTTGAGGAAGAGTAACCCTTCTGATTCTTACAGTCAACACATGGACAGATAACAAAACCCCCCTGCTTGTTCGCATTAGCCACTACGAGGAAATCTTTCAAACCCGTAGTGAATTCGCCGGAGAGTCGGCTAGCGTACATCCATTGCCGATTCATCTGCATTATTATAATACAAAATATATAATTAACCATCATGCATTTGTTAAACTAAATACAAATTAAACAATGAACTACACACATATGCATATTTTATCAATGACACATATATATGAAAGGTTCAAGTTGTTGCTAACCGCGATCGAGGAGGAAAAAATAAATGAGGAAGCTCGATCAAGTGTGGCTCCGACACTTCATATCATGTTTGTTTCATGCTCTTGGGACATTTCATCAAACACCTTGTGTGCATAAGAGGAGCCAAAAGCAAACCCTACACCCCCTTGTGAAGTTTGTGAAGAGAAGTGGCACCAAATGGCTAAGTGCTGTGGGCTGAGTGGTATATATAGGGGAGGGGCTTTAGTCGCGGTTGGCCAGGCCAACCGCGACTAAAGGCCTTTGGGCCAGGCCTGAGGACATTTAGTCGCGGTTGGCCTGGCCAACCGCGACTAAAGCCCCTCCCGTCCACCAGCTGGCCACCGAGCGCCCTGGGCCCAGGCCTTTGGTCGCGGTTCGCCACAAGGGCCGCGACTAAAGGTCCCATTGGTCGCGGTTCTTGCATATCCGCGACTAATGGGCCTGTCCGGAAGGCCTTTTTTCTACCAGTGTTTCATCGAGGTTTCCGAGCTGTTTTCCCAATTACTATTACACGTGGAGGTAACTTCCAGAAAAATATGAAAAATTGTTAAAAAGGATAATTTTCTCTGAAAATCTAGACCAACACTTGGAATTGGGATACACGCTAAAAACAAATTGGTATTAACAATGGGAAAAAGGTTGAAAATGATGGAAAGATGACAAAATGGTGGAAAACAATACAAAATCAATGGGAACCATGACAAAAAAATCATGGGCAAAAGATGATGGAAACGAGCTGAAATATTAGAAAAGGGAAAAGAAAATAATCGAGAAACTAGTAGTTCTAATTTTATACAGTGTGAAGGAACTTATGCATTTTGGAGTTTATTATATTAATATGCAACATATTTTTAGTTATCACCACTGTTTTAAATTATTTATAGGATTTCCCACAATTCTCATTATTTTTGTATCTAACTCTAGAAAACAAGAAACGCCTATTTTTCGTATTTTGGATTTTCTGGAACCTTCTGAAGGTCAATTTATCCAGGAAGACATTGCAATTTAGTTACTTTTAGATGTATGATAAAAATGAAGTGGAGCAAGGTATGCGTGTTTTCGGGTCTACTTGGTTCACATGATTTCTGAAACGTAGAAGGAAAAAATGTAAAATTTGGAGCACATGGAGTCATGGATGAATGTCAAATAGAAATTGTTTGGCTAACATAAAGACTTTCTTTGTTGCTAGTTTATCTTCTATTAACTTACGTATTAGTAATTATTATTAGAGGTGGGTTATCAAACCTATGTCTCAGCCAGTAGGCAGATGCGGATTTCCCGATGGTTTACTTATTTCCACTCAAGAAAAGAGAAATTTTGAAGCCTATATATAAAGTCTTGGTGGAAATCAAGCACTTCAGGCCCCCATCTATGTGGTTCAGGAAAACTGACCCTCGTTGTCATCCGCCTAGGGCGACTAGGTGGATCTACCGCTCGAGGCGTCGCCAACCTTCCCGACCTCGATCTGTTCTCCCCACCGCCACCGGAGGAGGTCGTCCGACGACGGATGGCTGCGGCGGGGTCTCATAAAGGCGGAATATTCTTCAGTGGAAGGCGACGTTTCCGTCAACAGCGAGGCGTCTGTGGTGACTTTGTCAATCTTAAGACCCGTCGGATCAGATTTTAGACGCAGTCTCTCGAAGATGCTCATAGGGATAGGGTGTACGTGCGTCCGTTCACAGGGGGTGAGTGTGTACGCGTATATGTGAGCGTCTTTGATTGTACTATGTTTCACAAAACAAAAACAAATAATAAAGAACTAGAAGTTGTATATATGGTACGAGTTGACGCTTAAGGTAGGAAACATTAATGATAAAGTGCTGTCCAAAAAAAAGAGAACCAACATGTGCTTGGATGGTTAGGAGGATAGTGGCATCCCCAGCCTATCAGAGTTTAAATCTTAGATTTGACACTTTAGTGTCTCATAAAGGCAGAATATTCTTCAGTGGGAGGCGACGTTCCCGTCGATAGCGAGGCGCATGTGGTGACTGATACGTCCAAAACGTATCTACTTTCCCGAACACTTTTGCTATTGTTTTGCCTCTAATTTGTGTATTTTGGATACAACTAACACAGACTAACGCTATTTTCAGCAGAATTGCTCTGGTGTCTCGTTTTTGTGCAGAAATCCAACTTTCAGGAAAATCCTCGGAATTTATGCGAAAGGCCCTATTTTCCCAGAATGACGGAGCCAGAAGGGCAAGCCAGGTGGGGGCCCGAGGCCCCCACACACTAGGCCGGCGCGGCCCAGGGGGGCGCCGCCTTGTTGTGTGGGCGCCTCGGCGGCCCCCCGACGCTCTCCTTCGGACTATATACGTCTTTCGACCTAAAAACGCCAGGGGGTACGTCGATATTTCCAGAGACCATCCAGTACGCCGCCGCCATCGCGAAACTCCGCCTCGGGACCAGAAACTCCGTTGGCACTCCGCCGGGACGGGGAATTGGAGGGGATCTTCACCGCCATCACCACCAACGCCTCTCCATCGACCAGCCATGTTTCCCCCATCCATGTGTGAGTAATTCCCCCGCTGTAGGCTGAAGGGGATGGCAGGGATTGGATGAGATTGATCATGTAATAGTCACAAGATTGTTAGGGCATGGTGCCTAGTATCCGTAGATGTCACTTTTATGATATTGTTGCAACTTGTTATGCTTAATGCTTGTCACTAGGGCCCGAGTGCCATGATCTCAGATCTGAACATGTTATTATTTCATCATGATATGCATTGTTTATTGATCTTACCTGCAAGTTGTATACACACGTTGCTGTCCGGAACCAATGGCCCCGAAGTGACAGAAATCGGGACAACCGGAGGGGATGGTAGTGATGTGAGGATCACATGTGTTCACGGAGTGTTAATGCTTTGCTCCGGTACTCTATTAAAAGGAGTACCTTAATTTCCAGTAGTTTCCCTAGAGGCCCGGCTGCCACCGGCTGGTAGGACAAAAGATGTTGTGCAAGTTTCTCATTGCGAGCACGTATGACTATATATGGAACACATGCCTATTGATTGATTAGTACTTGGATACCGCTTTATTATTACCTGCAAATGCCCTACCATGATTGTTATATGAATTCTCTCATCCATGCAACGCGTTCATCCGTCCCTGTGCCTACAGTATTTTAATCCTGCTGTTTACTATAATCACTACTGCTGTCTTTATTTCACCGCTGCTATTATTTCACTATTCCTACTGCTATAAAACTGTTGCTACTAATAAACTCTTGCGAGCAAGTCTGTTTCCAGGTGCAGCTGAATTGACAACTCCGCTGTTAAGGCTTACAAGTATTCTTTGTCTCCCTTGTGTCGAATCAATAAATTGGGTAATACTTCCCTCGAAGACTGTTGCGATCCCTATACTTGTGGGTCATCAAGACTATTTTCTGGCGCCGTTGCCGGGGAGCATAGCTTTATTTGCAAGTTCACTTGGATTGATATTGTTCGTTGCAAACTCTCCATCATGGGTAAACCTCGCGATACTAAAGTCGCCATATTATCATCCACTACAAGAAAAGGTACAACTCTGAGTACCTCTGCTGCTCTTGATTCACCATCTGTGATAAGTCAACTTGTTTCACCACCACAAACTTCATGTGTTGGTATTTCTGCTGAATCTGAAAATTCCTCTGATAATTTTGATGATGCTTCTACTGTGCTTGATAATGCTGGTTCATTAGGTCCTTTTCTAGATGCTACAATTGCTAGGTCTAGACAAATTGAAATTACTGAAACTCCTAATGAAAATACTGTTACACCTGTTAATTCACCTGAGATTGATGATCTTGATGAAGATTATGTGGAACTTGATGATGATTTTATTGATAAATGCAATGGTACTACTAGTACAAGTAACCTTAAAAAGCTTATTGCACAACATGCTGTTAGATATAAACTGTCTCCTGATCCTAAATTTGCCACATCTCCTATAAACATTAAGGATAAGGATTATGATTTTTCTCTTGATTTATCTCATATATCTATTGTTGAGAAAACACCTTTCTGTGGTACTGAAAAAGAGAGTGCTGTAGAACATATGAATGAGCTTTCCACTTTAAGTAGCTTGTTTTCTGATGATGTTAAGATGCGTACTTATTTTGTTGCTAAGATTTTCCCATTCTCATTAAAGGATGATGCTAAGATTTGGTATAATAATTTGCCTCCTGATTCTATTAATAGTCCAAGTTGTTTGCTTGATGTTTTCTTTCGGAAATACTTTCCCGCTAGTGCTCAACATATGGCTCTGCAGAGAATTTATAGCTTTGATCAAGAAGATGGAGAGAAGTTGCCTGAAGCTTGGGCAAGATTTTGCTCTCTTATTAGAGCTCGGCCTGGACATGATTTGGAAAAGCATGATTTACTTGATATATTTTATAGTGGACTAACTATTGAGTCTAGGGCATACCTGGATAGTTGTGCTGATTGTGTTTTCAGGAAGAGAACTCCGGACGAAGCTGAAGAATTATTGGCAAAGATAAGCAAAAATCATGATGATTGGTCTACACCTGAACCAACTCCGACACCAATATTGAAGAAGAGGGGTATGATTGAATTAAATGATGAAGATATGAGGGAAGCCAAGAAATCTCTTATGGAGAAGGGTATTAAATCTGAAGATGTGAAGAATTTACCTCCAATAGAAGACCTATGTAAGATAATTCCCCCTTCATCCACAATCGAGGTACATTCTCTTCAACGCTTTGATAGAGGAGATATTCCATATTCAAAACCTCCTGATCAATGTTTAGATGAATTTGATAATTATATTGTTGAGCAAAGTAATTTTAATATGAGAGTAGAGAATCATCTAATGGAAAATTCTCAAGCTATTGGTAAATTGCATGATATTGTGGAGAGAACCTCCAATGATGTTAAGATGCTTGTTAAACATTTCAATATGATTCAAACTCAAATTGATCAACTTACTAAAGTGCAAAATGACTTGTTAAAAAATAATAATGAAGAGAAACAAGTTTATGAAGTAACAACTAGAGGCGGTGTTTCTACCCAGGATCCTCTATATCCTGAAGGGCATCCCAAAAGAATTGAACAAGATTCTCAACGAACTAAAGAAATTAGTAGTCCTTCTAAGAAAAAGAAGAAGAAACATAAAACTGTTGTAGAATCCTCTGAACCTGTTAATGATCCTAATAGTATTTCTATTTCTGATGCTGAAACTGAAAGTGGTAATGAACATGATGAAGATAATGATAAGAATGATGCTCCTGATAAAGAAGAAATTGAAAAAGAACCTGAAAAGCATGATAAAAATAAAAAGTACACTAAAGAAGATTTTATTACAAAGAAACATGGTAATGAAAGAGAACCTTGGGTTCAAAAACCAATGCCTTTTCCTGCTAAGAAACTGAAATCAAAGGAGGAGGAACATTATAATAAATTTTGTGATTGGATGAAACCTTTATTTTTGCAAATCTCTTTGACTGATGCTATTAAATTGCCTCCTTATTCAAAGTATATGAAAGATATTGTCTCTAACAAAAGGAAAATTCCCAATGAGGAGATTTCCACTATGCTCGCTAATTACTCCTTCAATGGTAAGGTTCCAAAGAAGCTTGGAGACCCAGGTATACCGACTATTCCTTGTTCCATCAAGAATAATTATGTTAGAACTGCTCTATGTGATTTGGGAGCAGGAGTTAGTGTAATGCCTTTTTCTCTTTACAAGAGACTTGATTTAGATAAGTTGATACCAACTGATATATCTTTGCAAATGGCTGATAAATCTACTGCTATTCCTGTTGGTGTATGTGAAAATGTTCCTGTTCAAGTTACTCAACACTGCTTGATATTAACTGATTTTGTTGTATTGGAAATGCCTGAAGATGATAATATGTCCATTATTCTTGGGAGACCCTTTCTTAATACTGCAGGGGCTGTTATTGATTGCAATAAAGGCAAGGTTACTTTCAATGTTGATGACAAGGAACATACTGTCTATTTTCCCAAGAGAATTGATAAAGTATATGGAGTTAATACAATTTTTAATGTGAAAACTATCAAAGTGGGATCCATTGATTGTCCTATATATGAGCCTAAAGAAGAATATCAAACTCTTGTGATTGGATCCATATCAATTCAATATAAGGTAACATGATTGATTTGAGGTTTATTTCTTCTTATGTCATATAAAATTTATTTGGTAACAAGACTTGATCAACCTTGTTAACAAGTATATTTTAATGCATAAGAGAGCTAAACAACATTTCTTTCTTTCTTTATTTCTTCCTCCACTTGTTTTACTTGCTGTTTTGCAATATGCTTTAGTTGTTTAAGATTTTGGAAATCATTTTCTTGCAGTAATAATTAATTTAACACCCAGAAATGTGCATTTTCGAAGTTCTCAAAAATTTACAAAAATTATCTTGGTAGTCTTATTTTTCAAAGGGGCACTGGGAGCACCGAGGATGACCAGTGGGGCACCCCAGGGTGGCACCCCACAGGCCGGCGCGGCCAACAAGGGGGGCGCGCCACCCTGGTGTGTGGGCTCCTCCTTGCCCCACTTCATCATCCCTTTCACTCATTGCACTCTCTCTCCCGAAAAAACTCGTACTCACTTTCTCTCACTCGCGTTTCTGCTCAAGAACTCGCGATTTCTCGATCTCTTTGCTCAGCCCAGATTTCTGTCTGAAATTTGGCACATTTGCTCTCCGGTATGTGACTCCTTTGATTGTCCAATTAGAATTTTGTTTGGTTGAGTATATCTTGAATATTTTGCTGCTGTAGGTAACATGTTTAGTGAGCTTGCATGCTTGTTCTAAGTGGTAGAAACTAGTTTTGATGCATGTTTAGTACTCTAGCAAGTTCCTATAGTAGTTCCCCTCAATTATATACCTTGAAATCAAATTTTATAATGATTTGTTGAAAAATTTCAGAAAAGGAAAATGAACAACTACAACTTTGGAGAGGTGTTCGAAGGAGAGACGACGAGCACGGGGAGGCCCTCGAGGGCATCCACTCGGATTAGACGATCCTATAATGAGGACGTGATTGCACCAAGCTTCGATGAGGGCAATGGAGACCCTAATGCTTCATCTTTTCCATGCTATGAATTTTTGAGCAATGCAGGGTTATTGGATGATTTCTTGACTCTCGTCGGAAAGGCGGGTTTAACCACCTATATGGAGGATGAGAGGAAGCAATACTACATGCTCACTAAAATCTTTGTGGAGAGTTTCAAGTTCAACAACAAGCACTTCAACCCGACGGTTGCATTCAAGATTTATGGTAATCCTGTTACTATGAAGTTGAAGGATTTTTGTGCTGCATTGGGTATTGCCCCTGCAGGTACAGCGAAGAAGATTGAGGACAACCCCAGGGTTTTGCTGGAGCTCTATCGAGAAATTACAAATGATGATTGCCGCACCATTCAGCGTGGCAAGATAAGAAACATTCAACTCCCCGCCATTAAGTATTTTGCTTATTACCTTGCTACTAGCATTCTTGGTAGGGAGAACACTAGTAATATTTCTAGTTATCATCTTGCTTTCTTAATTGCTGCACTCACTGGGGAGACACCTTATCATCTTGGTTCTGTGATTGCTCGCCGTTTGTCTAACAAGGGGCCTATTTATGGGGGAATAATTGCATCGCGTATTTTGGCACGTCTTGATCTCCCTCTTGACCCTACTGATGTAGAAATACCACCTGTTAAGTTAGATATTGCTGCTATGAAGAGTCACCAATTTGTTACAGTTGACTCTAGTATGGATAATATTGTTTATAGAATGTTATTTGCTGACGGGGATGAGAGGGAAGTCCTCTTGCCCCAAACAGATTTGTTCAGTATTGGCAGGAAACCATGGTCGCGCTCTAAGGAGGAGGTGGATGAGCAACTGAAGATACAAGGCTTCCACCAGCAACATGACTCCGAGGACGCTGAGCCCTCCTACGACTACACCGTCACATACCCTGTTGCTTCTTCAAGCACATACCTAGAACCGGGTCGTTCTTCGTCGTACTACGGAGACACCACTTCATGGGGACCGTGG
Organism: Lolium multiflorum; assembly: GCA_030979885.1. Taxonomy (NCBI): domain Eukaryota; kingdom Viridiplantae; phylum Streptophyta; class Magnoliopsida; order Poales; family Poaceae; genus Lolium; species Lolium multiflorum. Next base: position 24,411,659 of record CM061752.1, on the reverse strand, counting down.
GAATGAACTCCACTTAGGCCAAAAGCTTGGGGGGAGGTATACCGGCATCACTCATTCTTTGCATATTATGGTTGCTGGATACTTGTACATACTTGTTTAGTTTCTTAGAGTGGTTTTCTAATGAGAGGGAGATGACATTTGGGGAAGTGCTGTCCAAAAATAGATTCTGGGCTGTTACAAAAAAATTCGTACGCACAGCCAGAACGTTATTTTAAGTTGCAAATTTTTGAGCATGTGCCCCAGGTTGTTATCTAACTTTCATTAGTTGAACACTTTTTGAGCTGAGCAATGGAAGATTTTTGTTAATTTCGATTTTTGTACTGCTGTCAGGTTTTGGCAGATTTCTGCCATCCTGCTTTTCTGTGTTTCTTTTAGTTTGCATTCTCTTGTTTTCGCTTTGTTTCTTTCCTAAAACACAAAAAGACCGAAAATATTTCTGTTGTTTCTCTTCACCATTTGTTTATTTGGTTCTTTGCTCTTATTTTACTTTATTTGCTATCGTTAGTTTGCTATGAGAAAACCCAAAAAGATTTTGCTTTGTTTTCTTGTTTCCTTTTGTTCTTGTTTCTAACCCGAAAACACCAAAAATATTTGTTGTTCTTCCTTGGTTTTGTAAAGTTCATTAGGGAGTTCAGAGGTCTCCGGTGGTTGGAGCTTGGTTTCATTTCATATTATTATTCAAGCTGCACAAGTGAAAGACAATAATGACGATCTACGGCAATTTGACTGTGGTGAGAGGCTGGTATGAACTCTATTTGTTTTCATTTTTGTACATATACTCATCCATGTGAGCATGCTTAGTTGGTTCATATGAGGTATATGTCATTTAATGAAAGTCTAGTAGTTTATGATCTCTCATAATTAGTTCCAATTTATTAATAATGAGTAGCATGTCATGGATATTTGCTTGCATTGTTTTATTCATAGATCGGTATGACATTGTGGTATCCTCCTCTGAATAATTCACTTGAATCGACTTGGCACATGCTCACGCATGCATATGACTAAACAAAAGTCAATTAAGCCTCGCTGATCTACTTTGTTTCAGAGTTCTTGTATCACTTTTATGCCTCCGTTAATTTTATTTTGTCGCAAGCATGATTATGACAGTTATTGATCTCTTGATTGTCGCTTCCCAGTCTATTGCTAGCCTCCACTTGTACTAAGCGGGAACGCTGCTCGTGCTTCCAAACACCTGAAACCAAGTTATTCCAAAGTGTCCACCATAAATACCTATGCATGGCATTTCAAACCATTCCAAGTAAATTCTCATGTGCTACCTTTAAACCTTCAAACTATTTCTCAATTTGTGTTAATGTTTTATAGCTCATGAGGAAATATGTGGTGTTTTATCTTTCAACCTTGTCATTTACTCCGGACAGACTTTCACCAATGGACTAGTGGCACATCCGCTTATCCAATAATTTGCAAAAAGAGCTGGCAACGGGGTTCCCAGCCCCAATTAATCAACCTTCATTAATAATTCTCTTCACGTGTTTTGCTCTGATTCATCAGTAAGCAACTTAACCTGCAAATAGACACTTCCCCATGGTATGTGAATGTTGGAAGGCACCCGAGGATTCGGTTAGCCATGGCTTGTGAACGCAAAGGTTGGGGGGAGTGTCATCCATAATGAAACTAAAATACATGTGTAAACAAAAGAGAAGAGGAATGATCTACCTTGCTGGTAGAGATAACGTCCTTCATGGGAGCCGCTCTTGAGAGTCTGGTTGGCGAGGTGGTTAGAGTACCCACTATCATTCGTTGACAACAACAAACACCTCTCAAAATAATTTTACTTCTGTTTTTGAAAATGAAAAGCTCTAGCACATGTTAATCCCTGCTTCCCTCTGCGAAGGGTCAATCTTTTACTTTTATGTTGAGTCACCATCCTTTCTTTGAGCACTTTCTTGAGAGCATGACTGTCATTCTTAGTATAATATGCTTGTCCCAAAATATGATCATTGTGGTATAACTTTGATGCTTTTATCTTTGTCAATGTACTTCTAGTCTTTCTATGAACTTCAGAGGTGCCTGGGCATTTATGTTTTGCTACAAATACAGGCAAGCGAGATACCACTTTATCATATCCTTCTATGAACATTGCAATCCTGCTTATTGAAGTGTTTCATGATGCTTGTTATTAGTTCGTTGGTATCTCTTTTATGATTGACATAGTTACTAGATGACTTTATTTGCATGTACCTTATTATGAATTGCTTAAGCACTTGCCATATCATGAGAATATTTACATCATATGAACAAATGTGTTCGTGAAAGTTCTTTTATCGCACTCAGTTGTTAACTGAATTGCTTGAGGACAAGCAATAAGCTAAGCTTGGGGGGAGTTGATACGTCCAAAACGTATCTACTTTCCGAACACTTTTGCTATTGTTTTGCCTCTAATTTGTGTATTTTGGATACAACTAACACGGACTAACGCTGTTTTCAGCAGAATTGCTCTGGTGTCTCGTTTTTGTGCATAAATCCAACTTTCAGGAAAATCCTCGGAATTTACGCGAAAGGCCCTATTTTCCCAGATGCGCGGAGCCGAAGGGCAAGCCAGGTGGGGGCCCGAGGCCCCCACACACTAGGCCGCGCCGGGGGGCGCCGCCTTGTTGTGTGGCGCCTCGGCGGCCCCCGACGCTCTCCTTCGGACTATATACGTCTTTCGACCTAAAAACGTCAAAAGTGCGTCGATATTTCCAGAGACCATCCGACGCCGCCGCCATCGCGAAACTCCGCCTCGGGACCAGAAACTCCGTTCTGGCACTCCGCCGGGACGGGAATTGGAGATCTTCACCGCCATCACCACCAACGCCTCTCCATCGACCAGCCATGTTTCCCCCATCCATGTGTGAGTAATTCCCCCGCTGTAGGCTGAAGGGGATGGCAGGGATTGGATGAGATTGATCATGTAATAGTCACAAGATTGTTAGGGCATGGTGCCTAGTATCCGTAGATGTCACTTTTATGATATTGTTGCAACTTGTTATGCTTAATGCTTGTCACTAGGGCCCGAGTGCCATGATCTCAGATCTGAACATGTTATTATTTCATCATGATATGCATTGTTTATTGATCTTACCTGCAAGTTGTATACACACGTTGCTGTCCGGAACCAATGGCCCCGAAGTGACATAAATCGGGACGGAGGGGATGGTAGTGATGTGAGGATCACATGTGTTCACGAGTGTTAATGCTTTGCTCCGGTACTCTATTAAAAGGAGTACCTTAATTTTAGTTTCTAGAGGCCCGGCTGCCACCGGCTGGTAGGACAAAAGATGTTGTGCAAGTTTCTCATTGCGAGCACGTACGACTATATATGGAACACATGTCTATTGATTGATTAGTACTTGGATACCGCTTTATTATTACCTGCAAATGCCCTACCATGATTGTTATATGAATTCTCTCATCCATGCAACGCCCGTTCATCCGTCCCTGTGCCTACAGTATTTTAATCCTGCTGTTTACTATAATCACTACTGCTGTCTTTATTTCACCGCTGCTATTATTTCACTATTCCTACTGCTATAAAACTGTTGGTACTGATAAATTCTTGCGAGCAAGTCTGTTTCCAGGTGCAGCTGAATTGACAACTCCGCTGTTCAGGCTTACAAGTATTCTTTGTCTCCCCTTGTGTCGAATCAATAAATTGGGTAATACTTCCCTCGAAGACTGTTGCGATCCCCTATACTTGTGGGTCATCAGTGACTTCGTCAATCTCAAGATCCACCGGATCAGATCTTCGACGCAGTCTCTCGAAGGTGCTCACAGTGGTAAGGTGTGCGTACGTGCGTTCATAGGGGTGAGTGTGTGTGTATGTGTGAGCGTCTTTGACTGTACTGTGTTTCGCAAAAAAAATGTCCAAAAAGTTCCCCCCGCCCCCAATAATTAGGCGTGAGAAAATTTTCTAGCAAACGTATTATATATATACATGAAAATTGGTACATTAGTATTTTTTCCGAAAATTCTACCTATCTAATAATAATCATCGTAGTACAAATAAATAAATTAATAAAAATTACAAATAGGTAGTCAGACCATCTAGCGACGACTATAGACACTAAAACGAGCCGAAGACATGCCACCGTCTTCTCCGCCACCCCCCGCCCCCCATCTCTAGAGCCAGGAGAAACTTATCGTAGTAGATAGACGAGAAGTTAACATGCTAAAGACCCAAAGGACTAGCGCACGAGAGCAGGCACCATCGTCAATGATAACAACCATAGATGGGAAGAGAATGACATGAAACCACACATAGAAACATGAAAACCGACTGAATCACAGGAGATCGGCTAGGTAGATGACTCCACGCGTCCTCCGCCAGCGCTAGACGCACCACCGAAACGAGGATTTAGTTCGTGTGGACCTTATTACGACTTTAGAATGTAGCCGCCGCCTCACCATATCCCGACACCAAAAACAACCTAAATTGAGAATGGAAACTTCCTAGAGGCAATGCCTCGGGTTTGCCACACCTCGAAGACCCCAAGACCACCAAAGACGGTGCATGCATAATGATGAACAATATATGTCGCATCTTGACAAACATGTATGCACGTAAAAAGCACAAATGTTACCACAACTTTAGTCAATATAACTTTCAGCATCTTGATATAATTCAAAGAACTTAATTAACGGATAGAACCTTACTCATGTACATGGACAATTCACCAATGATTAAGGTAGGCAGGCTCGGTGGATACGGATGTCACCTAAACGGGGTTGAATAGTCGATTTAATTTTTTACGCGATTTGTTTGAATAAATGTGAAATAAAACTAGCGTTAAATTTATCAAGAAAAATACCTATATATACTAGGCTCGCCTATATGCACGAGGAACTTATGCTAAGCAAGAGAAACAACAATATGATCTTAATATACATAATTTCAAGCACGAATGCTATCACAAAGTAAAGTGCGTAAATAAGAGGTCGGGTGCCGAAACTAATAACCGAGGACATGCAGAGACAATGTATTCCAAAGTTCACACCTGCAATCTACTTTCCGTTGAAGCGGAATGGAGGCACAAGACCCTCCAAATGCCACAATAGCTCCATCTCTCATTTTATTCTCTGTCCCGCTAGCCGCCCCCTCTTTGCCCAGTCCACCCCATGGCTTGTCCCAATATACTGGCAACATGCATCAGCGCTCTCCATAATGATCTGGTAGGACTATTTCCGGACCAACTATTGGACGCACCGCTGCTGTAAATGTTCCTAGGCCAGTTCTTTCTGGCTTAAGCTTCTAACAAACGGCTTAAACTCTATCCAAACAAACTGCTTTGAAAACAATCCATTTGATTTACTTAAAATAATTTTGGATAATTCGTACATATGAAGCGAAGCACGGTATATATATTTGTGCCCGGGCATCCTCGGTTCACATGATATTTTAGACATACTACCTTAGTTCCGAAATATAAACTGTTTTGGTAGGTTAGTTTAGCCCATTAAAACACCTTATATTTTGGAATAGAGCAGGTAGAATTGAATAAATCTACAATTAGAATATTCGTAGCAGTCTCAATCTAGAAGGATTTGGACACATGAATGGACACTAGTAGAAAAAGGGGATTTCGTCCCGGTTGATAAGGACCTTCAGTCCTAGTTTTGCAACCGGGACTACTAAATTGGGACTAAAGGCTCGTCCACGTGGGATGCGGGCGCGCGCCGGGCGAAGGACCAGTCCTGTTTGTAACACCAACTAGGACTAAAGGCCATGACGGCTTTTTTATTCATTTTTTTTTGCACTCCCTCTTTTTTTTCTATTCTTTTCAGAATTTCTAGTATCAGTTATTTGACTAGTTTAGTGTCTAACTACACTTGCTCTCAGGTTAAATTGCTCACTTGTGGTTAAACTTCCCGTCCACTCACCCATCCTCAGACTTCTCTAGCACTAGCACACTTAACTTCTCAGTCCTTTCGTCCCGCTTCTAAGTGCTCTGCGCACATTATTGATACTAGTATCATATCAATCCTATTAACTTGTTGGTCATGATGTCACACTTCTTTATTTTTTGATTTCCAAATATTTCTTTTAATAAACAAAATTAATGATGTAATAATAATCTTGAATAAATAAATAATAAAAAAATTCAAAACCTAAAACCAGATATTTTTCATACTTCCCTTTAGCAGTTTGAGAATCTAAAAATTGGCTAACCCGGTAAACCCAGGTGAATACGGATAAAACTTTTAGCGTAGATACATTTTCATATATTAAATATTTTTTCGTGTTTGTATGCAAAAGATATTCCTATTTTAACAAAAAATACGGTGTTTTTGCAAAAAAAAAAAGAGTCAAAATTCATGTTTATTATTTTTCTTAATAACTAGATCACCTAGCCTACCTACATCTAAAAGGATTTTTTACTTTGAATATTCTATCACTTTCTTTTGTATTTTACAAAACTAAAAAGACGATCCACATAGAGGGTGGAGCAAAAACCCCAGAAAACCTTTAGTCCGGGTTGGTTTTACAAACGGGACTAAAGGGTAGAGCTTTAGTCCTGATTTGTAACACCAATTGGGACTAAAGGTTTTCCCACTAGAGGCAGCCCGCCATAACCTCTTTAGTTTCGATTGGTGTCTCCAACCGGGAATAAAACCGTGCGGGCGTCCTAGCCGTTTAGACCGGGACTAATTCTCACATTAGTCCCGGATCCAAACACGATTGAAACTAATGCTTCGGGCAGCTCTAAATGAAATTCACATGACACGCATACATGTTTGCTTGCTACTTTCATTTGAAGTATACTATCTTCGAAGATATAGTAAGTGTTGAAGCTTTGTTTCAATTTACTAGTCTAAATTTAATCTAAAGCTCCGATATGAATCGGAGGTTAGTAACTTAAATACTCCATTAACTAAGCGCTTATGCGTATGTGAATTTTCTGATCGATCTTGAGCAAGAAAAAAAGAAGCTGCAAGCCTATATATAGAGTTTCAGTACGGCGTGATGGAGGAAGAAGAAGGTGGGTGTAGCGATCGATCGAGCGGTAGGCAAAAAAGTTGCCCTCATGCACAGCTTCATTCGATCGATGAATCAGCCCCATCACCCACCTCGCGTGTCTCGCGCGCGAAGCTCTCATGGCCTCTCAGCTCGATCAATCAGTTCTCTCTCGTGGCCTCGGTCTCCATGCATAAAGCTAGCTGCACCAGCTCATTCACACAATCCTCCACAAACGCAAATGGCGCCCCAGCAGCAGCACAAGACCGCCGTGGTTGCGGTCTTTCTGGCCGCCCTCGTGTTGGCGTTGCCGGCAGCCGCCTATAGGCCAGAAGCCACCGGTTACACGCCTGGAGGCAGCACTCCCGCGGAGGCGACGCCCACGGAAGCCGCAGGGAGCACGCCCGCCGAGGCCGGCACGCCGGTCGCGGGCGGATACACGCCTGGCGCTGCCGCCAGCACTCCCGCCGAGGCAACGCCCACCGATGCCGCCGTCAGCACACCAACCGAGGCCAGCACGCCTGCCGAGGAAACGCCCACGGAAGCCGCCGTCAGCACGCCAGCCGAGGCCGGCACGTCGGTCGTGGCCGGCTACACGCCCGCTGCTGCCGCTGGCACTACACCGGCCGCAGAATCAGGGAAGGCGACGACGGACGTGCAGAAGCTCATGGAGATGGTGAACGGGGTGTACAAGAAGGCCCTGGAGGCGGCGAACGCGGCGGCGCCCGACGACAAGTTCTCCGTGTTTGACGCGGCCTTCACCAAGGGGATCCAGGGGGCCTCGCCGACAGGATCATGCCCGAGCGCGTTCTGTTCTCCACCATGATCAACAGGGCCATCAAGGACGCCTACGTCTCCACCTCCGCCATCAATGTCGCCTCGGAGGAGAGGTTCTCCGTCTTCGTGTTCACCCTCACGGAGGCCCTCCGCGTGATGGCCGCCACCGTGGAGGCCCACGCCATCAAGCCAGCCGCCGAGGAAGAGGTCGCCGGTGGCGCGAAGGAACCCGCCGGCGACCAGCTGGTCATCGAGAAGATGGACGCGGCCGTCAAGGCGGCCGCAGACGCTTCCAAGGAGGCTCCCTTGTCCGACAAGTTCCTCGTGTTCGAGGCCACCTTCAGCAAGGCCTTCAAGGACGAGATGGGCCCTGCCTACGACGAGAACAAGGCGATTCCTCAGCTCAACGCCGCGTACAAAGAGGCCTACAAAGCCACCGTCGCCGCCACGCCGGAGAAAAGGTTCGACGCCTTCCTCAACGGCTTGACCAAGTACATCATGGCTATCAGCCAAACCGCCGCCAAGACTGGCGCCGGTAGCAAGCCCGCCGCCGAAGCCACAACCGAGCCCGCTGCCAAAGACGCTACCAAGCCGGCTCCCGAAGCCGCTGTCAAGCCTGCCGCCGAAGCCGCTTACAAGCCCGTCGCCCAAGCAGCTGCCAAGCCCGCTGGAGGTGCTGTAGGTGGCTACAATCTGTGAGCGGTAGCGGCGCTGGGTTCGTTCGTGCAAGTACTAAGCGCCATTCGTTTAGTTATTCCTTTCTATATTTGTGTTGTTTATAATTGTAGCGTTAAATGTAATTTGTCTGGCATTGATGCAGCGGATATATAGTACGTACTCACTCTGTTTCAAAATACGCTTCATATGAGTTCTTGTAAAATTTCTCACTCTGCTTCAAAATACTCTTCATATGAAGTCTCACCAAGCATTTAGAAATAAAAAAATATTAATTTCAACAATAACGATTGATTCAGATATTATTTGAACCATCATGAAATTTACTCATGTTTTACATGTATTTGGTACTATAAATTTTACTAGTTCCTCCAATCCAAATTACTTGCCGCAGATTCATCTTGCATAAATCTGCAACAAGTAATTTGAATAGAAGGGAATACTATTTTTTGCTATGTGATTGTTTAAAGTTTGACTTTGAACAACGACAACACGATAATATTAATATGTAAAATACTCCCTCTATCTCAATATATGTTGCATATAATATTTGGACAAAGTCATATTTTTGTATCTTATATAATTTATATTATAGATATTGATATTTTTTGTCATACAGTGGGTCATAATTTATAAGGTTTGATTTTAGCTAAAATTTACTTGCAACATATTTTAGGATGGAGGGAGTAATATGAATGCGATGAGTACTACTAGTCCATGGGAGTGGCTATTGCTTACTCAGTGAATCAGGGTCCACCACGTACGGAACTTTCTCTAGGGCGATCAGCGGGCGATCGCGTTTAGCTAGGGTTTTCCATCGTGGGTGGTGAGGCTTTCGGCGGCAGGATCATTGTTGCGCGTGGTGTTGGCTTTGCCCTTGCACTGTGAGGGTGGTGGGAGTCTCTCTGATGGCGGCTATGTCGCGTTCGATGGGCAAAGGTGGGGTCATCCAGGACCCCGTCAAGATCTCCGATCAAGCGAGGGGTAGATGATCTGGCTCCAGGGCTCTCGGCGAGGATGGGTGATCTCCTCTTGACGGACAAGGAGGCATCTGGGTTGGTGATCAAGAACATTGAAGCATCTCAGGTACCACGGCCCCGTTGGACGGTTGTGGGCAAGGAATGCTCCCCTCATAAACTGGTGATCAGCGCACTGGAGAGGGCTATGACGAGAGCCTGGGGCCTCCATGGCGCTTCGCACTTCAAGGACATCGCATCAGAGGGTGACTGGAAACATGTAAGGAAAAATGGACCCTGGCAATTTGACCTTAATGCCATTCTTCTGAAATTGTGGGGTCAGTTCGTCCTTCTGAAATGATCTTCGTTCGACTCTCTGGAGATATGGGTGAGGGTTCTAGATTTACCCATGGATATGATGAATAGAGTTTTTGGAGAGCTGATTGGTGGATGGATCAGCAAGTTTATTTTAGTAGACGTGGATGAGGATGGCTATGCCTGGGTTAAAGATCTTCGAATCAGGGTAGAGGTAAAACTGGATCAGCCACTACCGAGAGGAGTTAGCTTAAAAGGCTCTGAAGATGAGGAAGAAGGAAGGTGGTTTGATCTTAAGTACGAGAAGGTGCCGCATTTCTTCTTTGATTGCGGTTGCCTTGTTCACTTAGAGGGCCAGTGTATGGCGGAGAAGGAAGAGACTCAACAATGGGGCGAATGGCTTCGTGCCTCTCCCAGAAAGAGCCACAAGGCGCCACCCCCTGAACAACCGACAATATCTTCAAATAGCTACTACAGCCGTTTATCGGGGTCTAAGGTGAGGCACAAAAGTGGTAGTTATGTGCGTGATTTTCCACCACAGAAAAACTTGAACAATGATTATGACTATTCGAGCTCTTCCCACACTAGTGGGAGTGATCCTCGATGCGAGCCTGATGATGTAAACAGCCCAGACAAAAGCCAATGGGAGAGGGTGAGAGAGCAACAACAAGGAAGGAGCCAGTGATGCAGAACCAAATGAAAAACAAAGCTTCTGGTACCTTTACGCATCGACCAAGAAATCAGCAGGGAGGTGCTGCCATGGAGGGAGTGGTGGTACCACCTGGTATTACCAGCCGTAAAAGATGTACAAAGCAAGTCTGATAGCGTGTAGAGGTTCTGGTGGTTGGCGAGGGGAGTTCTGAATCTGCGGAGACGAGGCAACATACATGTTCAGTGTTTGACAGGCTTGAAGAACCAGTAGCGGACTCTACGGAGCAGGGTCGCCGAGAACAATGAATCTCCTGGGCCTTAACTGATGTGGTCTAGGGTTGGACACGACAGTAGGCGAATTTAAAGATCTGCTGAGATCTTACAACCCAGCGGTGGTGTTTCTGAGTGAGACAAAGAAGAAAGGTAAGGTGATGGATAAAATAAAGTGGAGACTTTGTTTCAAAAATGGAGTGGTTGTGGACTGTGATGGCAGGAGTGGAGGACTAGCACTATGATGGAGAGATGGAGTGGATGTATCTGTCAGAACTTGGTGCCAGTATTACATAGACGCAAAAATATGCTATGAAGGCAAAACGTGGAGATTCAGCAGAATCTATGGAGAACCAAGGGTCGAGCTAAGGCACAAGACTTGGGAGATTATTAGATACTTGCGTAGTCAAGATGATCTTGAAGGAGATATGCCCAAGAGGCAATAATAAAAGTGGTTATTATATATCTTTATGTTTATGATAAATGTTTATATGTCATGCTATAATTGTATTAACCGAAACATTAGTACATGTGTGATATGTAAACAACAAAGAGTCCCTAGTATGCCTCTTAACTAGCTTGTTGATTAATGGATGATTAGTTTCATAATCATGAACATTGGATGTTATTAATAACAAGGTTATGTCATTATATGAATGATGTAATGGACACACCCAATTAAGCGTAGCATAAGATCACGTCATTAAGTTATTTGCTATAAGCTTTCAATACATAGTTACCTAGTCCTTATGACCATGAGATCATGTAAATCACTTATACCAGAAAGGTACTTTGATTACACCAAACGCCACTGCGTAAATGGGTGGTTATAAAGGTGGGATTAAGTATCCGGAAAGTACGAGTTGAGGCATATGGATCAACAGTGGGATTTGTCCATCCCGATGACGGATAGATATACTCTGGGCCCTCTCGGTGGAATGTCGTCTAATGTCTTGCAAGCATATGAATAAGTTCATAAGAGACCACATACCACGGTACGAGTAAAGAGTACTTGTCAGAGACGAGGTTGAACAAGGTATAGAGTGATATCGATGATCAAACCTCGGACAAGTAAAATATCGCGTGACAAAGGGAATTGGTATCGTATGTGAATGGTTCATTCGATCACTAAAGTCATTGTTGAATATGTGGGAGCCATTATGGATCTCCAGATCCCGCTATTGGTTATTGGTCGGAGTGAGTACTCAACCATGTCCGCATAGTTCACGAACCGAAGGGTGACACACTTAAAGTTGGATGTTGAAATGGTAGAACTTGAATATGGAATGGAGTTCGAATATTTGTTCGGAGTCCCGGATGAGATCCGGACATCACGAGGAGTTCCGGAATGGTCCGGAGAATAAGATTCATATATAGGAAGTCATTTTATAAGATTTAAAATGATCCGGAAGGTTCTATGGAAGGTTCTAGAAAAGTCCGGAAGAAATCACTAAGGAAGACGGAGTCCCGGAGGGACTCCACCTCCATGGCCGGCCTACCCTAAAGGGGGAGGAGTCCCAAGTGGACTCCCCAAGGGGGGCCGGCCACCCCCTCCCAAGGAAGGGTGGGAATCCTGTTGGATAACGTAGCATAGAAAACAAAAATTTTCCTACGGCGAACACGCAATCCAAGCCAAGATGCAATCTAGAAGACGGTAGCAACGAGGGGATTGTCGAGTCTCACCCTTGAAGAGATTCCAAAGCCTACAAGATGAGGCTCTTGTTGCTGCGGTAGACGATCACTTGCCGCTTGCAAAAGCGCGTAGAAGATCTTGATCACGGCGCCACGAACGGGCAGCACCTCCGTACTCGGTCACACGTTCGGTTGTTGATGAAGACGACGTCCACCTCCCCGTTCCAGCGGGCAGCGGAAGTAGTAGCTCCTCTTGAATCCGACAGCACGACGGCGTGGTGTCGGTGGCGGTGGAGAAATCCGGCGGAGCTTCGCTAAGCGTGCGGGATATGGTGGAGGAGCGGGGCGCTAGGGTTTGGGGAGAGGGGTTGGCCGGCCACTAAAGGGGGCGGCCAAGGTGGTGGCTTTGGTGTGGCCGGCCCCCTCCCCTATGCCCCTCATTATATAGGTGGAAGCCCCAAGTGTTGGACTACAAGTCTCCGAATAAGACCCGAACCCAAAACCTTCCATATGGTGGGAAACCTTCCCAAGCTAGGATTCCCACTAGAGGTGGGAATTCCACCTACCATATGGGGGGTGGCCGGCCCCTTATGGGGGAGTCCACTTGGGACTCCACCCCACTAGGGTTGGCCGGCCATGGAGGTGGAGTCCCATGTGGACTCCACCTTCCTAGGTGTGTTCTTCCGGACTTTTCTAGAACCTTCTAGAACCTTCCATAGAACCTTCCGAATCATTTTAATTCACATAAAATGACATCCTATATATGAATCTTATTATCCGGACCATTCCGGAACTCCTCGTGATGTCCGGGATCTCATCCGGGACTCCGAACAAATATTCGAACTCCATTCCATATTCAAGTTCTACCATTTCAACATCCAACTTTAAGTGTGTCACCCTACGGTTCGTGAACTATGCGGACATGGTTGAGTACTCACTCCGACCAATAACCAATAGCGGGATCTGGAGATCCATAATGGCTCCCACATATTCAACGATGACTTTAGTGATCGAATGAACCATTCACATACGATACCAATTTCCTTTGTCACGCGATATTTTACTTGTCCGAGGTTTGATCATCGGTATCACACTATACCTTGTTCAACCTCGTCTCCGACAAGTACTCTTTACTCGTACCGTGGTATGTGGTCTCTTATGAACTTATTCATATGCTTGCAAGACATTAGACGACATTCCACCGAGAGGGCCCAGAGTATATCTATCCGTCATCGGGATGGACAAATCCCACTGTTGATCCATATGCCTCAACTCATACTTTCCGGATACTTAATCCCACCTTTATAACCACCCATTTACGCAGTGGCGTTTGATGTAATCAAAGTACCTTTCCGGTATAAGTGATTTACATGATCTCATGGTCATAAGGACTAGGTAACTATGTAACGAAAGCTTATAGCAAATAACTTAATGACGTGATCTTATGCTACGCTTAATTGGGTGTGTCCATTACATCATTCATATAATGATATAATCTTGTTATTAATAACATCCAATGTTCATGATTATGAAACTAATCATCTATTAATCAACAAGCTAGTTAAGAGGCTTACTAGGGACTCTTTGTTGTTTACATATCACACATGTATCAATGTTTCGGTTAATACAATTATAGCATGGTATATAAACATTTATCATAAACATAAAGATATATAATAACCACTTTTATTATTGCCTCTTGGGCATATCTCCAACAGTCTCCCACTTGCACTAGAGTCAATAATCTAGATTACATTGTAAGGTACCTAACACCCATGGCATTCTGGTGTTGGTCATGTTTTGCCCTAGGGAGAGCTTTAGTCAACGGATCTGCTACATTCAGATCAGTGTGTACTTTGCAAATCTTTACTTCTCCATCTTCGATGTACTCGCGAATCGAATGATAACGCAGCTTGATATGCTTCAGCCTCTTGTGTGACCTTGGTTCTTGTGCATTGGCGATGGCACCCATGTTGTCACAGTAGATGACTAGTGGGTCCAATGCACTAGGAACCACACCGAGCTCTACAATGAACCTCTTCATCCATACCGCTTCTGATGAAGCCCGAAGCCGCTATGTACTCCGATTCTGTTGAGGATTTTGCCACCGTGCACTGCTTCGAGCTTGCCCAGCTTACTGCAGCACCATTCAATATAAACACGTACCCAGATTGTGACTTAGAGTCATCAGGATCAGTGTTCCAACTTGCATCGGTGTAACTTGTTACAACGAGCTCTTGGTCACCTCCATAACAAAGAAACATATCCTTAGTTCTTTTCAAGTACTTCAGGATATTCTTGACCGCTGTCCAGTGTTCCATTCCTGGATCACTTTGATATCTGCTAGTCAAACTAACAGCATGTGCTATATCCGGTCTTGTACATAGCATGGCATACATGATAGAGCCTACTGCCGAGGCATAGGGGATCTGACTCATCCTTTCTCTTTCTTCTGCCGTAGCCGGACCTTGAGTCTTACTCAAGACCTTGCCTGGTAACATAGGTAAGAATCCTTTCTTACTTTCGTCCATTCTAAACTTCTTTAGAATCTTGTCCAGGTATGTACTCTGTGATAGCCCTATTAGACGTCTTGATCTATCTCTATAAATCTTGATGCCTAATATATATGATGCTTCACCAAGGTCTTTCATTGAAAAACTATTATTCAAATAACCTTTTACACTGCTTAATAGTTCTATATCATTCCCAATCAATAATATGTCATCCACATATAATATCAGGAACGCTACAGAGCTCCCACTCACTTTCTTGTAAATACAGGCCTCTCCATGACACTGTATAAACCCGAAGTCTTTGATCACCTTATCAAAGCGTCGGTTCCAACTTCTTGATGCTTGCTTCAGTCCATAGATTGAACGCTGAAGTTTGCATACTTTGTCAGCATTTTTAGGATCGACAAAACCTTTGGGTTGTACCATATACAACTCTTCCTCAATGTCTCCATTAAGGAATGCCGTTTTGACATCCATCTGCCAAATCTCATAATCGAAAAATGCAGCTATTGCTAACAAAATCCTCACAGATTTTAGCTTCGCTACAGGTGAGAAAGTCTCATCGTAGTCAACACCTTGAATTTGTCGGAAACCCTTTGCGACAAGTCGAGCTTTATAGACAGTAATATTACCATCAGCATCTGTTTTTCTCTTGAAGATCCATTTATTCTCGACAGCCTTTCGGCTATCAGGTAATTCTACCAAAGTCCATACTTTGTTATCATACATGGATCCCATTTCGGATTTCATGGCTTCTTGCCATTTGTTGGAATCTGGGCTCATCATCGCTTCTTCATACGTCGCAGGGTCTTCATCATTGTTATCCACAATCATGACATTTAGACAAGGATCATACCAATCTGGAGTGGCACGTTCCCTTGTCGATCTGCGAGGTTCAGTAGCTATCTCATTTGAAGTTTCATGATCATTATCATTAGCTTCCTCTGTTGTTGGTGTAGGTGGCACAGGAACATCTTCCGGTACTGCGCTACTCTGATCAACGAGTAGAGATTCTTCAATCTCATCGAGTTCTACTTTTCTTCCAGTCACTTCTTTAGTGAGAAATTCTTTCTCAAGAAAGGTTCCGTTCTTAGCAACAAAGATCTTGCCTTCGGATCTGTGATAGAAAGTGTACCCTATAGTTTCCTTAGGGTATCCTATGAAGACACATTTCTCCGCTTTGGGTTCTAGCTTGTCCGGTTGTAACTTTTTTACATAGGCTTCGCAACCCCAAACTTTTAGGAACGACAGCTTAGGTTTCTTATTAAACCATAATTCATACGGTGTCGTTTCAACGGATTTTGATGGTGCTCTATTTAAAGTGAATGCGGCTGTCTCTAATGCATAACTCCAAAATGATAAAGGTAAATCAGTAAGAGACATCATAGAACGAACCATATCTAAGAGAGTTCGATTACGACGTTCGGACACACCGTTTCGTTGTGGTGTTCCCGGCGGTGTCAATTGTGAAAGTATTCCGCATTTCTTTAAATGCATGCCAAACTCATAACTCAGATATTCACCTCCGCGATCAGATCGTAGAAATTTAATCTTCTTGTTACGTTGATTTTCTACTTCACTTTGGAATTCCTTAAACTTCTCGAAAGTTTCGGATTTATGTTTCATTAAATAGATATACCCATATCTACTCAAATCATCTGTGAAGGTTAGAACATAACGATAACCACCGCGCGATGCTACACTCATTGGTCCACACACATCTGTATGTATGATTTCCAATAAGTCAGTAGCTCGCTCCATCATACCCGAGAATGGAGTCTTAGTCATTTTTCCCATCAGACATGCTTCGCATCTATCAAGTGACTCAAAGTCAAGTGATTCAAGTAATCCATCGGTATGGAGTTTCTTCATGCGTTTCACTCCAATATGACCAAGACGACAGTGCCACATATAAGTAGAATTATCATTCAATTTAATTCGCTTAGCATCAATGTTATGTATATGTGTATCACTACTATCGAGATCTAACAGAAATAAGCCATTCTTTTCAGGTGCTCGACCATAAAAGATATTATTCATAAAAATAGAACAACCATTATTCTCAGACTTGAATGAATAACCGTCTTGCATTAAACAAGATCCAGATATAATGTTCATGCTTAACGCGGGTACAAAATAACAATTATTTAGGCTTAAAACTAATCCCGAAGGTAGATGTAGAGGAAGTGTGCCGACAGCGATCACATCGACTTTGGATCCATTTCCAACGCGCATCGTCACTTCATCCTTCGTAGTCTTCGTTTATTCTTTAGTTCCTGTTTCGAGTTACAAATATGAGCAACCGAACCAGTATCAAATACCCAGGTACTAGTACGAGAACCAGTGAGATAAACATCTATAACATGTATATCAGATATACCTTCTTTCTTCTTCTTGACAAGGCCGCTCTTCAGATCCGCCAAATACTTGGAGCAATTACGCTTCCAGTGTCCCTTCTCCTTGCAGTAATAGCACTCAGCATCAGGCTTAGGGCCAGACTTAGGTTTCACAGGAGGCGTGGCAGCTTTCTTGCCACTCTTCTTGTTCTTGCCTTTAGACTTGCCCTGTTTCTTGAAGCTGGTGGTCTTGTTGACCATCAACACTTGGTGCTCTTTCTTAATTTCAATCTCAGCAGATTTTAGCATGGCAAAGAGTTCAGGTAACTCTTTGTTCATGTTCTGCATATTGTAATTCATCACAAAGTTCTTATAACTAGGTGGCAGTGATTGAAGGACACGATTAATCCCCAGTCTGTTAGGAATCACTATTCCCAAGTCACTGAGTTTCTTCGCATGCCCGGTCATGGCGAGCATGTGCTCACTAACGGAGCTGCCTTCTTCCATCATGCAGCTGAAGAAGTGTTTCGATGCTTCATAGCATTCCACGGCCGCATGAGTCTCAAAGATAGTCTTTAACTCATTGATTAACTCATGTGGATCGTGGTGCTCAAAACGTTTTTGAAGATCGGCTTCCAGACTGCACAGGATGGCACACTGAACTTGAGAGTACCGAGTTTTCCGAGTCGCGTAAACATTCTTTACTTCATCGGTTTCAGTTTCTGCAGGAGGGTCACCTAGCGGTGCATCAAGCACATATTGCAGATTTCCGCCATTGAGGAAGATCCTCACATGACGGAACCAGTCGGTGAAGTTGCTACCGTTGCTCTTAAGCTTTTCTTTCTCTAGGAACTGGTTAAAATTGATTGGGGACGCCATATCTACAACATATTTGCAATAGTTTAGACTAATGTTTATGATAAATTGAGTTCAAATTTTAATTTAACAAAATTAAAAACTAGGTGAACTCCCACTCAAAACAATATCCCTCGCATTGTCTTAGTGATCACACGAACCAAATTCATCACACCTATGCCCGATCATCACGAGACAAGATGTAATTTCAATGGCGAACACTCAAAGTGTTCATCATATCAATCATATGATTCATGCTCTACCTTTCGGTATCACGTGTTCCGAGACCATGTCTGTACATGCTAGGCTCGTCAAGGCCACCTTAGTATCCGCATGTGCAAAACTGACTTGCACCCGTTGTATGCACTTGTTGATTCTATCACACCCGATCATCACGAGATGCTTCGAAACGACAAGTCTTGGCAACGGTGCTACTAAGGATGAACACTTTATTATCTTGAAATTTTAGTGAGAGGGATCATCTTATAATGCTACCGTCGCGATCTAAGCAAAATAAGATGCATAAAAGGATTAACATCACATGCAGTTCATATGTGATATGATATGGCCCTTTTTGTCTTTGCGCCTTTGATCTTCATTTTCAAAGCACGGACATGATCTCCATCATTGCTGGCGTGTAGTTGACGTGGGAGATATATATTTTTGTGGTGTAACTTTTCTTCAGATCCCCGGCAACGGCGCCAGAAATTTAGCTTGATACGCGTAGATGCACACGTCCGTTGGGAACCCCAAGTGGAAGGTATGATGCGTATAGAAGCAAGTTTCCCTCAGTATGAAACCAAGGTTTAATCGAACCAGTAGGAGCCAAGAAGCACGTTGAAGGTTGATGGTCGCGAAATGTGATGCGGCGCAACACCAGATTCCGGCGCCAACGCGGAACCTGCACAACACAACCCAAGTACTTTGTCCCAACGAAACAGTGAGGTTGTCAATCTCACCGGCTTGCTGTAACAAAGGATTAAACGTATCGAGTGGAAGATGTTTGCAAAGAAAACAGTAAAACAAGTAGATTGTATGCTATGTAAAGAATAGGACCGGGGTCCACAGTTCACTAGAGGTGTCTCTCCCATAAGATAAAAGCATGTTGGGTGAACAAATTACAGTCGGGCAATTGACAAATAGAGAAAGGCATAACAATGCATATACATGACATGGTAAATATAGTGAGATTTAATTGGGCATTACGACAAAGTACATAGACCGCCATCCAACTGCATCTATGCCTAAAAAGTCCACCTTCAGGTTATCGTCCGAACCCCCTCCAGTATTAAGTTGCAAAGCAACAGACAATTGCATTAAGTATTGTGCGTAATGTAATCAATAACTACATCCTTAGACATAGCATCAATGTTTTATCCCTAGTGGCAACAGCACATCACAACCTTAGAACTTTCTGTCACTGTCCCAGGTATCAATGAAGGCATGAACCCACTATCGAGCATAATTACTCCCTCTTGGAGTTAAGAGTAAAAACTTGGCCAGAGCCTCTACTAATAACGGAGAGCATGCAAGATCATAAACAACACATGAACAATAGATTGATAATCACCATAATCATAGTACTCTCTATCCATCGGATCCCGACAAACACAACATATAGAATTACATATAGATGATCTTGATCATGTTAGGCAGCTCACAAGATCCAACAATGAAGCACAACAAGGAGAAGACGACCATCTAGCTATGGACCCATGGTCCAGGGGTGAACTACTCACTCATCACTCCGGAGGCGATCATGGCGATGAAGAGTCCTCCGGAGATGAATCCCTCTCCGGCAGGGTGCCGGAGGCGATCTCCAGAATCCCCCGAGATGGGATTCGCGGCGGCGGCGTCTCTGTAAGGTATCGTGGCTCTCGGTACTGGGGGTTTCGCGACGGGAGCTTTAAGTAGGCGGAAGGTCAACGCGAGGGGCCACACGAGGGGCCCCGGGCTAGGTCGGCGCGGCCAGGGCTTGGGCCGCGCCGGCCACCCCTGGCCTCCTCGTGGCCCCACTTCGTTAGGTCTTCGGTCTTGGAAGCTTCGTGCAAAAATAGGACCCTGGGCGAAAGTTTCGTCCAATTCCGAGAATATTTCTTTACTAGGATTTCTGAAACCAAAAACAGCAGAAAACAGCAACTGGCTCTTCGGCATCTTGTTAATAGGTTAGTTCCGGAAAATGCATAAATATGACATATAATGTGCATAAAACATGTAGGTATCATCAATAAAGTAGCATGGAACATAAGAAATTATCGATACGTTGGAGACGTATCAGCATCCCCAAGCTTAGTTCTGCTCGTCCCGAGCAGGTAAAATGATAACAAAGATAATTTCTGAAGTGACATGCCATCATAATCTTGATCATACTATTTGTAAACATATGTAATGAATGCAGCGATCAAAGCAAAGGTAATGACATGAGTAAACAACTGAATCATATAGCAAAGACTTTTCATGAATAGTACTTCAAGACAAGCATCAATAAGTCTTGCATAAGAGTTAACTCGTAAAGCAATAAATCAAAGTAAAGGTGTTGAAGCAACACATAAGAAGATTAAGTTTCAGCGGTTGCTTTCAACTTGTAACATGTATATCTCATGGATATTGTCAACATAAAGTAATATAACAAGTGCAATATGCAAGTATGTAGGAATCAATGCACAGTTCACACAAGTGTTTGCTTCTTAAGGTGGAAGGAGATAGGTAAACTGACTCAACAATAAAAGTAAAAGAATGGTCCTTCGCAGAGGAAAGCATCGATTGCTGTATTTGTGCTAGAGCTTTTATTTTGAAAACATGAAACAATTTTGTCAACGGTAGTAATAAAGCATATGAGTTATGTAAATTATATCTTACAAGTTGCAAGCCTCACGCATAGTATACTAATAGTGCCCGCACCTCGTCCTACTTAACTTGGACTACCGGATCTTTGCATGCCATGTTTCAACCAAGTGTCACAAAGGGGTACCTCCATGCCGCCTGTACAAAGGTCCAAGGAGAATGCTCGCATTTCGGATTTCTCGCTTTTGATTATTCTCAACTTAGACATCCATACCGGGACAACATGGACAACAGATAATGGACTCCTCTTTAATGCATAAGCATGTAGCAAAGTTATTATTCTCATATGAGATTGAGGATATATGTCCAAAACTGAAACTTCCACCATGATTCATGGCTTTAGTTAGCGGCCCAATGTTCTTCTCTAACAATTTTGCATGCTCCAACCACTAAAATGATAGACCTTCAGACAAGACGGACATGCATAGCAACTCACATGATATTCAACAATAGTTGATGGCGTTCCCCAGAAACATGGTTATCGCACAACAAGCAACTTAATAAAATATAAAGTGCATAAGTACATATTCAATACTACGATAGTTTTTAAGGCTATTTTGTCCCATGAGCTATATATTGCAAAGGTGAATGATGGAATTTTAAAGGTAGCACTCAAGCAATTTACTTTGGAATGGCGGGTAAATACCATGTAGTAGGTAGGTATGGTGGACACAAATGGCATAGTAGTTGGCTCAAGTATTTTGGATGCATGAGAAGTATTCCCTCTCGATGCAAGGTTTAGGCTAGCAAGGTTATTTGAAGCAAACTCAAGGATGAACAAGTGCAGCAAAACTCACATAAAAGACATATTGTAAACATTATAAGACTCTACACCGTCTTCCTTGTTGTTCAAAACTCAATACTAGATATTATCTAGACCTTAGAGAAACCAAATATGCAAATCAAATTTTAGCAAGCTCTATGTATTTCTTCATTAGTGGGTGCAAAGCATATGATGCAAGAGCTTAAACATGAGCACAACAATTGCCAAGTATCACATTATCCAAGACATTTTTAGAATTACTACATGTAGCATTTTCCAATTCCAACCATATAACAAATTAACGAAGAAGAAACTTCGCCTTGAACATTATGAGTAAAGCCTAAGGACACATGTGTCCATATGCAACAGCGGAGCGTGTCTCTCTCCCACAAAGTGAATGCTAGGATCCATCTTATTCAAACAAAAACAAAAACGAAAACAAACCGACGCTCCAAGTAAAGAACACAAGATGTGACTGAATAAAAATATAGTTTCAGGAGGAACCTGATGATGTTGTCGATGAAGAAGGGGATGCCTTGGGCATCCCCAAGCTTAGACGCTTGAGTCTTCTTTAAAATATGCAGGGGTGAACCACGGGGGCATCCCCAAGCTTAGAGCTTTCACTCCTCTTGATCATAGTATATCATTCTCCTCTCTTGACCCTTGAAAACTTCCTTCACACCAAACTTCAAGCAAACTCATTAGAGGGTTAGTGCATCATTAATAATTCACTCATTCAGAGGTGACACAATCATTCTTTTCACTTCTGGACATTGCATAATGCTACTGGACATTAATGGATCAAAGAAATAAATCCAACATAGCAAAAGAGGCAATGCGAAATAAAAGGCAGAATCTGTCAAAAACAGAACAGTCCGTAAAGACGAATTTATAAATGGCACCAGACTTGCTCAAATGGAAAAACTCAAAACTAATGAAAGTTGCGTATATATCTGAGGATCACGCTCGTAAATTGGCAGATTTTTTCGAATTTTCTACAGAGAATTATGCCCAGATTCGTGACAGACAGCAATGCTGTTTCTGCGCAGCAATCCCAAATATAACCTCAACTTTGACATAGAAACTTTACTTGGCACAAAAACATGATAAGGAGAGGTTGCTACAGTAGTAAACAACTTCCAAGACTCAATAAAACAAAAAATTGCTGTAGGTAAAAACATGGGTTGTCTCCCATAAGCGCTTTTCTTTAACGCCTTTCAGCTAGGCGCAGAAAGTGCAAATCAAGTAACATCGAGAGTAGAAGCATCAACATCATAGCTTGTTCTAATAATAGAATCAAAAGGCAACTTCATTCTCTTTCTAGGGAAGTGTTCCATACCTTTCTTGAGAGGAAATTGATATTTAATATTACCTTCCCTCATATCAATAACAGCACCAACAGTTCGAAGAAAAGGTCTTCCCAACACAATTGGACAAGATGCATTGCATTCGATATCCAAGACAACAAAATCAACGGGGACAAGGTTATTGTTAACCGTAATATGCACATTATCAATCCTCCCCAAAGGTTTCTTTTTAACATTATCGGCGAGATTAACATCCAAATAACAATTCTTTAATGGTGGCAAGTCAAGCATATCATAAATCTTTTTAGGCATAACAGAAATACTTGCACCAAGATCACATAAGGCATTACATTCAAAGTCATTGAATTTCATTTTAATGATGGGCTCCCAACCATCTTCTAACTTTCTAGGAATAGAAGTTTCAAGTTTTAGTTTCTCTTCTCTAGCTTTTATGAGAGCATTTGTAATATGTTTTGTAAAGGCTAAATTTATAGCACTAGCATTAGGACTTTTAGCAAGTTTTTGTAAGAACTTTATAACTTCAGAGATGTGGCAATCATCAAAATCTAAATCATTATGAGCTACAGCAATGGGATCATTATTCCCAAGGTTGGAAAAAATTTCAGCAGTTTTATCACAAGCAGTTTCAGCAGTTTTAGCAATTTCAGGCAGTTTTGTACGCTTTGCACTAGGAGTAGAAACATTGCCAACACCAATTATATTACCATTGATAGTAGGAGGTGTAGCAACATGTGAGGAATTAGCATTACTAGTGGTGGTAATAGTCCAAACTTTAGCTACATTATTCTCTTTAGCTAGTTTTTCATTTTCTTCTCTATCCCACCTAGCACGCAACTCAGCCATTAATCTTATATTCTCATTAATTCTAACTTGGATGGCATTTGCTGTAGTAGTAATCTTATTATCAAGATCATTATTAGGCATAACTTTCAACTTTAAAAGATTAACATCAGAGGCAAGCCTATCAACTCTAGAAGCGATAGTATCAATTTTATCAAGCTTTTCCTCAACAGATTTGTTAAAAGCAGTTTGTGTACTAATAAATTCTTTAAGCATGGCTTCAAGACCAGAGGGTACACTTCTATTATTGTTGTAAGAATTCCCATAAGAATTACCATAACCATTACCATTAGCAGAAGGATATGGCCTATAGTTATTACCAGAGTTGTTCCTATAAGCATTGTTGTTGAAATTATTATTTTTAATGAAATTCACATCAACATTTTCTTCTTGAGCAACCAATGAAGCTAAAGGAACATTATTTGGATCAACATTAGATCTACCATTCACAAGCATAGACATAATCACATCAATCTTATCACTCAAGGAAGAGGTTTCTTCAACAGAATTTACCTTCTTACCTTGTGGAGCTCTTTCCGTGTGCCATTCAGAGTAATTTATCATCATATCATCAAGAAGTTTTGTAGCCGCCCCCAATGTGATGGACATAAAGGTACCTCCAGCAGCTGAATCCAATAAATTCCGCGAAGAAAAATTTAGTCCTGCATAGAAGGTTTGGATGATCATCCAAGTAGTCAGTCCATGGGTTGGGCAATTCTTTACCAAAGTTTTCATTCTCTCCCAAGCTTGAGCAACATGTTCAGTATCTAATTGTTTAAAATTCATTATGCTACTTCTCAAAGAAATAATTTTAGCGGGAGGATAATATCTACCAATAAAAGCATCCTTGCATTTAGTCCAGGAATCAATACTATTCTTAGGCAAAGATAGCAACCAATCTTTAGCTCTTCCTCTTAATGAGAAAGGAAACACTTTCAATTTAATAATATCACCATCTACATCTTTATACTTTTGCATTTCACAAAGTTCAACAAAATTATTGAGATGGGCAGCAGCATCATCAGAACTAGCACCAGAAAATTGTTCTCTCATGACCAGATTTAGTAAAGCAGGTTTAATTTCAAAGAATTCTGCTGTAGTAGCAGGTGGAGCAATAGGTGTGCATAGGAAATCATTATTATTTGCATTTGTGAAGTCACACAACTTAGTATTTTCAGGGGTATTCATTTTAGCAACGGTAAATAAAACAAACTAGATAAAGTAAATGCAAGTAACTAATTTTTTTGTGTTTTCGATATAGAGAGCAAGACAGTAAATAAAGTAAAACTAGCAACTAATTTTTTTGTATTTTGATTTAGTGCAGCAAACAAAGTAGTAAATAAAATAAAGCAAGACAAAAACAAAGTAAAGAGATTGAGAAGTGGAGACTCCCCTTGCAGCGTGTCTTGATCTCCCCGGCAACGGCGCCAGAAATTTAGCTGCTGGCGTGTAGTTGACGTGGGAGATATATATTTTTGTGGTGTAACTTTTCTTCAGATCCCCGGCAACGGCGCCAGAAATTTAGCTTGATACGCGTAGATGCACACGTCCGTTGGGAACCCCAAGTGGAAGGTATGATGCGTATAGAAGCAAGTTTCCCTCAGTATGAAACCAAGGTTTAATCGAACCAGTAGGAGCCAAGAAGCACGTTGAAGGTTGATGGTCGCGAAATGTGATGCGGCGCAACACCAGGGATTCCAGCGCCAACGCGGAACCTGCACAACACAACCCAAGTACTTTGTCCCAACGAAACAGTGAGGTTGTCAATCTCACCGGCTTGCTGTAACAAAGGATTAAACGTATCGAGTGGAAGATGTTTGCAAAGAAAACAGTAAAACAAGTAGATTGTATGCTATGTAAAGAATAGGACCGGGGTCCACAGTTCACTAGAGGTGTCTCTCCCATAAGATAAAAGCATGTTGGGTGAACAAATTACAGTCGGGCAATTGACAAATAGAGAAAGGCATAACAATGCATATACATGACATGGTAAATATAGTGAGATTTAATTGGGCATTACGACAAAGTACATAGACCGCCATCCAACTGCATCTATGCCTAAAAAGTCCACCTTCAGGTTATCGTCCGAACCCCCTCCAGTATTAAGTTGCAAAGCAACAGACAATTGCATTAAGTATTGTGCGTAATGTAATCAATAACTACATCCTTAGACATAGCATCAATGTTTTATCCCTAGTGGCAACAGCACATCACAACCTTAGAACTTTCTGTCACTGTCCCAGGTATCAATGAAGGCATGAACCCACTATCGAGCATAATTACTCCCTCTTGGAGTTAAGAGTAAAAACTTGGCCAGAGCCTCTACTAATAACGGAGAGCATGCAAGATCATAAACAACACATGAACAATAGATTGATAATCACCATAATCATAGTACTCTCTATCCATCGGATCCCGACAAACACAACATATAGAATTACATATAGATGATCTTGATCATGTTAGGCAGCTCACAAGATCCAACAATGAAGCACAACAAGGAGAAGACGACCATCTAGCTACTGCTATGGACCCATGGTCCAGGGGTGAACTACTCACTCATCACTCCGGAGGCGATCATGGCGATGAAGAGTCCTCCGGGAGATGAATCCCCTCTCCGGCAGGGTGCCGGAGGCGATCTCCCGAATCCCCCGAGATGGGATTCGCGGCGGCGTCTCGTAAGGTTTTCCGTATCGTGGCTCTCGGTACTGGGGGTTTCGCGACGGGAGCTTTAAGTAGGCGGAAGGTCAACGCGAGGGGCCACACGAGGGGCCCAGGGGCTAGGTCGGGGCGGCCAGGGCTTGGGCCGCGCCGGCCCCCTGGCCTCCTCGTGGCCCCACTTCGTTAGGTCTTCGGTCTTCTGGAAGCTTCGTGCAAAAATAGGACCCTGGGCGAAAGTTTCGTCCAATTCCGAGAATATTTCTTTACTAGGATTTCTGAAACCAAAAACAGCAGAAAACAACAACTGGCTCTTCGGCATCTTGTTAATAGGTTAGTTCCAGAAAATGCATAAATATGACATATAATGTGCATAAAACATGTAGGTATCATCAATAAAGTAGCATGGAACATAAGAAATTATCGATACGTTGGAGACGTATCAATCATCAACGGGCATGATCTCCATCATCGTCGGCGAAGCACCAAGGTCAATGGCGCCGTCTTCATGATCGTCCTCCATGTAGCAACTATTACAACTACTTTGAAATACTACTCAACATGAAATTTAAAGACAACCATAAGGCTCCTGCCGGTTGCCACAATACAATAATGATCATCTCATACATAGTCATCATCACATTATGGCCATATCACATCACCAAACCCTGCAAAAACAAGTTAGACGTTCTCTAATTTGGTTTGCATATTTTACGTGGTTTAGGGTTTTCGAGCAAGATCCAATCTACCTACGAACATCAACCACAACGGTGATACTAGTGTTGTCAATAGAAGAGTAAATTGAATCTTCACTATAGTAGGAGAGACAGACACCCGCAAAGCCACTTATGCAATACAAGTTGCATGTCAAGCGTGGAGCAAATCTCATGAACGCGGTCATGTAAAGTTAGCCCGAGCCGCTTCATCCCACTATGCCACAAAGATGCAAAGTACTCAAGCTAAAGATAACATAAGCATCAACGCCCACAAAAACATTGTGTTCTACTCGTGCAACCATCTATGCATAGACACGGCTCTGATACCACTGTTGGATAACGTAGCATAGAAAACAAAAATTTTCCTACGGCGAACACGCAATCCAAGCCAAGATGCAATCTAGAAGACGGTAGCAACGAGGGGATTGTCGAGTCTCACCCTTGAAGAGATTCCAAAGCCTACAAGATGAGGCTCTTGTTGCTGCGGTAGACGATCACTTGCCGCTTGCAAAAGCGCGTAGAAGATCTTGATCACGGCGCCACGAACGGGCAGCACCTCCGTACTCGGTCACACGTTCGGTTGTTGATGAAGACGACGTCCACCTCCCCGTTCCAGCGGGCAGCGGAAGTAGTAGCTCCTCTTGAATCCGACAGCACGACGGCGTGGTGTCGGTGGCGGTGGAGAAATCCGGCGGAGCTTCGCTAAGCGTGCGGGATATGGTGGAGGAGCGGGGCGCTAGGGTTTGGGGAGAGGGGGTGGCCGGCCACTAAAGGGGGCGGCCAAGGTGGTGGCTTTGGTGTGGCCGGCCCCCTCCCCTATGCCCCTCATTATATAGGTGGAAGCCCCAAGTGTTGGACTACAAGTCTCCGAATAAGACCCGAACCCAAAACCTTCCATATGGTGGGAAACCTTCCCAAGCTAGGATTCCCACTAGAGGTGGGAATTCCACCTACCATATGGGGGGGTGGCCGGCCCCTTATGGGGGAGTCCACTTGGGACTCCACCCCACTAGGGTTGGCCGGCCATGGAGGTGGAGTCCCATGTGGACTCCACCTTCCTAGGTGTGTTCTTCCGGACTTTTCTAGAACCTTCTAGAACCTTCCATAGAACCTTCCGAATCATTTTAATTCACATAAAATGACATCCTATATATGAATCTTATTCTCCGGACCATTCCGGAACTCCTCGTGATGTCCGGGATCTCATCCGGGACTCCGAACAAATATTCGAACTCCATTCCATATTCAAGTTCTACCATTTCAACATCCAACTTTAAGTGTGTCACCCTACGGTTCGTGAACTATGCGGACATGGTTGAGTACTCACTCCGACCAATAACCAATAGCGGGATCTGGAGATCTATAATGGCTCCCACATATTCAACGATGACTTTAGTGATCGAATGAACCATTCACATACGATACCAATTCCCTTTGTCACGCGATATTTTACTTGTCCGAGGTTTGATCATCGGTATCACACTATACCTTGTTCAACCTCGTCTCCTGACAAGTACTCTTTACTCGTACCGTGGTATGTGGTCTCTTATGAACTTATTCATATGCTTGCAAGACATTAGACGACATTCCACCGAGAGGGCCCAGAGTATATCTATCCGTCATCGGGATGGACAAATCCCACTGTTGATCCATATGCCTCAACTCATACTTTCCGGATACTTAATCCCACCTTTATAACCACCCATTTACGCAGTGGCGTTTGATGTAATCAAAGTACCTTTCCGGTATAAGTGATTTACATGATCTCATGGTCATAAGGACTAGGTAACTATGTAACGAAAGCTTATAGCAAATAACTTAATGACGTGATCTTATGCTACGCTTAATTGGGTGTGTCCATTACATCATTCATATAATGATATAATCTTGTTATTAATAACATCCAATGTTCATGATTATGAAACTAATCATCTATTAATCAACAAGCTAGTTAAGAGGCTTACTAGGGACTCTTTGTTGTTTACATATCACACATGTATCAATGTTTCAGTTAATACAATTATAGCATGGTATATAAACATTTATCATAAACATAAAGATATATAATAACCACTTTTATTATTGCCTCTTGGGCATATCTCCAACAAATCCCACCTCTAGTGGGAGTCCTAGCTTAGGTAGGTTTCATGTGTTATGGAAGGTTTTGGTTTGGGGTCTTATTCGAAGACTTGTAGACCAACTCTTGGGTGTTCCACCTATATAATGAAGGCCAAGGGGAGGGGGCCGGCCACCCCAACAACCACAAGGTGGCCGCACCACTAGATGGCCGGCGCCCCCCTCTCCCCAAACCCTAGCCGCCCCACTACTCCTTCTTCCCCGCACGCTTAGCGAAGCTCCGCCGGTTCTCCACCGCCACCGACACCACGCCGTCGTGCTGTCGGATTCAAGAGGAGCTACTACTTCCGCTGCCCGCTGGAACGGGAGGTGGACGTCGTCTTCATCAACAACCGAACGTGTGACCGAGTACGGAGGTGTTGCCCGTTCGTGGCGCCGTGATCAAGATCTTCTACGCGCTTTTGCAAGCGGCAAGTGAACGTCTACCGCAGCAACAAGAGCCTCATCTTGTAGGCTTTGGAATCTCTTCAAGGGTGAGACTCGATAATCCCCTCGTTGCTACCGTCTTCTAGATTGCATCTTGGCTTGGATTGCGTGTTCGCGGTAGGAAAATTTTGTTTTCTATGCAACGTTATCCTACAGTGGTATCAGAGCCAGGTTTATGCATAGATGGTTGCACGAGTAGAACACAATGGTTTTGTGGGCGTTGATGCTCTTGTTATCTTTAGTTTGAGTACTTTGCATCTTTGTGGCATAGTGGGATGAAGCGGCTCGGACTAACTTTACATGACCGCGTTCATGAGACTTGTTCCTCGTTCGACATGCAACTTGTATTGCATAAGAGGCTTTGCGGGTGTCTGTCTCTCCTACTATAGTGAAGATTCAATTTACTCTTCTATTGACAACATTAGTATCAACGTTGTGGTTCATGTTCGTAGGTAGATTAGATCTCTATCGAAAACCCTAAACCACGTAAAATATGCAAACCAAATTAGAGACGTCTAACTTGTTTTTGCAGGGTTTGGTGATGTGATATGGCCATAATGTGATGATGAATATGTATGAGATGATCATTATTGTATTGTGGCAACCGGCAGGAGCCTTATGGTTGTCTTTAAATTTCATGTTGAGTAGTATTTCAAAGTAGTTGTAATAGTTGCTACATGGAGGACAATCATGAAGACGGCGCCATTGACCTTGACGCTACGCCGACGATGATGGAGATCATGCCCGAAGATGATGGAGATCATGTCCGTGCTTTGGAGATGAAGATCAAAGGCGCAAAGACAAAAGGGCCATATCATATCACATATGAACTGCATGTGATGTTAATCCTTTTATGCATCTTTTTTTGCTTAGATCGACGGTAGCATTATAAGATGATCCCTCACTAAAATATCAAGATAATAAAGTGTTCATCCTTAGTAGCACCGTTGCCAAGACTTGTCGTTTCGAAGCATCTCGTGATGATCGGGTGTGATAGAATCAACAAGTGCATACAACGGGTGCAAGACAGTTTTGCACATGCGGATACTAAGGTGGCCTTGACGAGCCTAGCATGTACAGACATGGTCTCGGAACACGTGATACCGAAAGGTAGAGCATGAATCATATGGTTGATATGATGAACACTTTGAGTGTTCGCCATTGAAATCACACCTTGTCTCGTGATGATCGGACTTAGGTGCGGTGGATTTGGTTCGTGTGATCACTAAGACAATGCGAGGGATATTGTTTTGAGTGGGAGTTCACCTAGATTTTTAATTATGTTGAATTAAAATTTGAACTCAATTTGTCATAAACTTAGTCTAAACTTTTGCAAATATATGTTGTAGATATGGCGTCCCCAATCAATTTTAACCAGTTCCTAGAGAAAGAAAAACTTAAGAGCAACGGTAGCAACTTCACCGACTGGTTCCGTCATGTGAGGATCTTCCTCTCTGCAATTTGTGCTTGATGCACCGCTAGGTGACCCTCCTGCAGAAACTGAAACCGATGAAGTAAAAGCTGTTTACGAGACTCGGAAAACTCGGTACTCTCAAGTTCAGTGTGCCCTCCTGTGCAGTCTGGAAGCCGATCTTCAAAAACGTTTTGAGCACCACGATCCTCATGAGTTGGTCAATGAGCTGAAAGCTATATTTGAGACTCATGCGGCCGTGGAATGCTATGAAGCATCGAAACACTTCTTCAGCTGCATGATGGAAGACAGCTCCGTTAGTGAGCACATGCTCGCCATGACCGGGCATGCGAAGAAACTCAGTGACTTGGGAATAGTGATTCCTAACAGACTGGGGATTAATCGTGTTCTTCAATCACTGCCACCAAGTTACAAGAACTTTGTGATGAACTACAATATGCAGAACATGAACAAGGAGTTACCTGAACTCTTTGGCATGCTAAAAGCTGCTGAGATTGAGATCAAGAAAGAGCACCAAGTGTTGATGGTCAACAAGACCACCAGTTTCAAGAAACAGGGCAAGTCTAAGGGAAAATTCAAGAAGGGTGGCAAGAAAGCTGCCACGCCTCCTATGAAACCTAAGAACGGCCCTAAGCCTGATGCTGAGTGCTATTACTGCAAGGAGAAGGGACACTGGAAGCGTAATTGCTCCAAGTATCTGGCTGATCTGAAGAGCGGCCTTGTCAAGAAGAAGAAAGAAGGTATATCGATATACATGTTATAGATGTTTATCTCACTGGTTCTCGTTCTAGTACCTGGGTATTTGATACTGGTTCGGTTGCTCATATTTGTAACTCGAAACAGGAACTAAAGAATAAACGAAGACTACTGAAAGATGAAGTGACGATGCGCGTTGGAAACGGATCCAAAGTCGATGTGATCGCTGTCGGCACACTTCCTCTACATCTACCTTCGGGATTAGTTTTAAGCCTAAATAATTGTTATTTTGTACCCGCGTTGAGCATGAACATTATATCTGGATCTTGTTTAATGCAAGACGGTTATTCATTCAAGTCTGAGAATAATGGTTGTTCTATTTTTATGAATACTATCTTTTATGGTCGAGCACCTGAAAAGAATGGCTTATTTCTGTTAGATCTCGATAGTAGTGATACACATATACATAACATTGATGCTAAGAGAATTAAATTGAATGATAATTCTACTTATATGTGGCACTGTCGTCTTGGTCATATTGGAGTGAAACGCATGAAGAAACTTCATACCGATGGATTACTTGAATCACTTGATAGATGCGAAGCATGTCTAATGGGAAAAATGACTAAGACTCCATTTTCTGGTATGATGGAGCGAGCTACTGACTTATTGGAAATCATACATACCGATGTGTGCGGACCAATGAGTGTAGCATCGCGTGGTGGTTATCGTTATGTTCTAACCTTCACAGATGATCTGAGTAGATATGGGTATATCTATTTCATGAAACATAAATCCGAAACTTTCGAGAAGTTCAAGGAATTCCAAAGTGAAGTAGAAAATCAACGTAACAAGAAGATTAAATTTCTACGATCTGATCGTGGAGGTGAATATCTGAGTTATGAGTTTGGCATGCATTTAAAGAAATGCGGAATACTTTCACAATTGACACCGCCGGGAACACCACAACGAAACGGTGTGTCCGAACGTCGTAATCGAACTCTCTTAGATATGGTTCGTTCTATGATGTCTCTTACTGATTTGCCTTTATCATTTTGGAGTTATGCATTAGAGACAGCCGCATTCACTTTAAATAGAGCACCATCAAAATCCGTAGAAACGACACCGTATGAATTATGGTTTAATAAGAAACCTAAGCTGTCGTTCCTTAAAGTTTGGGGTTGCGAAGCCTATGTAAAGAAGTTACAACCGGACAAGCTAGAACCCAAAGCGGAGAAATGCGTCTTCATAGGATACCCTAAAGAAACTATAGGGTACACTTTCTATCACAGATCCGAAGACAAAATCTTTGTTGCTAAGAACGGAACCTTTCTTGAGAAAGACTTTCTCACTAAAGAAGTGACTGGAAGAAAAGTAGAACTCGATGAGATTGATGAATCTATACTCGTTGATCAGAGTAGCGCAGTACCGGAAGTTGTACCTGTACCGCCTACACCGACAACAGAGGAAGCTAATGATAATGATCATGAAACTTCGAACGAGGAGACTACTGAACCTCGCAGATCGACAAGGGAACGTGCCACTCCTGATTGGTATGATCCTTGTCTAAATGTCATGATTGTGGATAACAATGATGAGGACCCTGCGACGTATGAAGAAGCGATGATGAGCCCAGATTCCAACAAATGGCAAGAAGCCATGAAATCCGAAATGGGATACATGTATGATAACAAAGTATGGACTTTGGTAGACTTACCTGATAGCCGAAAGGCTGTCGAGAATAAATGGATCTTCAAGAGAAAAACAGATGCTGATGGTAATATTACTGTCTATAAAGCTCGACTTGTTGCAAAGGGTTTCCAACAAATTCAAGGTGTTGAGTACGATGAGACTTTCTCACCTGTAGCGAAGCTAAAATCTGTGAGGATTTTGTTAGCAATAGCTGCATTTTTCGATTATGATATTTGGCAGATGGATGTCAAAACGGCGTTCCTTAATGGAGACATTGAGGAAGAGTTGTATATGGTACAACCCAAAGGTTTTGTCGATCCTAAAAATGCTGACAAAGTATGCAAACTTCAGCGTTCAATCTATGGACTGAAGCAAGCATCAAGAAGTTGGAACCGACGCTTTGATAAGGTGATCAAACACTTCGGGTTTATACAGTGTCATGGAGAGGCCTGTATTTACAAGAAAGTGAGTGGGAGCTCTGTAGCATTCCTGATATTATATGTAGATGACATATTATTAATTGGGAATGATATAGAACTATTAAGCAGTGTAAAAGGTTATTTGAATAATAGTTTTTCAATGAAAGACCTTGGTGAAGCATCGTATATATTAGGCATCAAGATTTATAGAGATAGATCAAGACGCCTAATAGGGCTATCATAGAGTACATACCTGGACAAGATTCTAAAGAAGTTTAGAATGGACGAAAGTAAGAAAGGGTTCTTACCTATGTTACCAGGCAAGGTCTTGAGTAAGACTCAAGGACCGGCTACGGCAGAAGAAAGAGAAAGGATGAGTAATATCCCCTATGCCTCGGCAGTAGGATCTATCATGTATGCCATGCTATGTACTAGACCGGATATAGCACATGCTGTTAGTTTGACTAGCAGATATCAAAGTGATCCAGGAATGGAACACTGGACAGCGGTCAAGAATATCCTGAAGTACTTGAAAAGAACTAAGGATATGTTTCTTTGTTATGGAGGTGACCAAGAGCTCGTTGTAAACGGTTACACCGATGCAAGTTGGAACACCGATCCTGATGACTCTAAGTCACTGGGTACGTGTTTATATTGAATGGTGCTGCAGTAAGCTGGGCAAGCTCGAAGCAATGCACGGTGGCGAAGTCTTCAACAGAATCAGAGTACATAGCGGCTTCAGAGGCTTCATCAGAAGCGGTATGGATGAAGAGGTTCATTGTAGAGCTCGGTGTGGTTCCTAGTGCATTGGACCCATTAATCATCTACTGTGATAACATGGGTGCCATCGCCAATGCACAAGAGCCAAGGTCACACAAGAGGCTGAAGCATATCAAGCTGCGTTACCACTCGATTCGAGAATACATCGAAGATGGAGAAGTAAAGATTTGCAAAGTACACACTGATCTGAATGTAGCAGATCCGTTGACTAAAGCTCTCCCTAGGGCAAAGCATGACCAACACCAGAATGCCATGGGTGTTAGGTATATTACAATGTAATCTAGATTATTGACTCTAGTGCAAGTGGGAGACTGAAGGAGATATGCCCAAGAGGCAATAATAAAAGTGGTTATTATATATCTTTATGTTTATGATAAATGTTTATATGTCATGCTATAATTGTATTAACCGAAACATTAGTACATGTGTGATATGTAAACAACAAAGAGTCCCTAGTATGCCTCTTAACTAGCTTGTTGATTAATGGATGATTAGTTTCATAATCATGAACATTGGATGTTATTAATAACAAGGTTATGTCATTATATGAATGATGTAATGGACACACCCAATTAAGCGTAGCATAAGATCACGTCATTAAGTTATTTGCTATAAGCTTTCAATACATAGTTACCTAGTCCTTATGACCATGAGATCATGTAAATCACTTATACCGGAAAGGTACTTTGATTACACCAAACGCCACTGCGTAAATGGGTGGTTATAAAGGTGGGATTAAGTATCGGAAAGTATGAGTTGAGGCATATGGATCAACAGTGGGATTTGTCCATCCCGATGACGGATAGATATACTCTGGGCCTCTCTCGTCGAATGTCTTGCAAGCATATGAATAAGTTCATAAGAGACCACATACGGTACGAGTAAAGAGTTGGAGACGAGGTTGAACAAGGTATAGAGTGATACCGATGATCAAACCTCGGACAAGTAAAATATCGCGTGACAAAGGGAATTGGTATCGTATGTGAATGGTTCATTCGATCACTAAAGTCATTGTTGAATATGTGGGAGCCATTATGGATCTCCAGATCCCGCTATTGGTTATTGGTCGGAGTGAGTACTCAACCATGTCCGCATAGTTCACGAACCGTAGGGTGACACACTTAAAGTTGGATGTTGAAATGGTAGAACTTGAATATGGAATGGAGTTCGAATATTTGTTCGAAGTCCCGGATGAGATCCCGGACATCACGAGGAGTCCCGGAATGGTCCGGAGAATAAGATTCATATATAGGAAGTCATTTTATAAGATTTAAAATGATCCGGAAGGTTCTATGGAAGGTTCTAGAAAAGTCCGGAAGAAACCACTAAGGAAGACGGAGTCCCGGAGGGACTCCACCTCCATGGCCGGCCAACCCTAAAGGGGAGGAGTCCCAAGTGGACTCCCCAAGGGGGGCCGGCCACCCCCTCCCAAGGAAGGGTGGGAATCCCACCTCTAGTGGGAGTCCTAGCTTGGGTAGGTTTCATGTGTTATGGAAGGTTTTGGTTTGGGGTCTTATTCGAAGACTTGTAGACCAACTCTTGGGTGTTCCACCTATATAATGAGGGCCAGGGGAGGGGGCCGGCCACCCCAACAACCACAAGGTGGCCGCACCACTAGATGGCCGGCGCCCCCTCTCCCCAAACCCTAGCCGCCCCACTACTCCTTCTTCCCCGCACGCTTAGCGAAGCTCCGCCGGGATTCTCCACCGCCACCGACACCACGCCGTCGTGCTGTCGGATTCAAGAGGAGCTACTACTTCCGCTGCCCGCTGGAACGGGGAGGTGGACGTTGTCTTCATCAACAACCGAACATGTGACCGAGTACGGAGGTGCTGCCCGTTCGTGGCGCCGTGATCAAGATCTTCTATGCGCTTTTGCAAGCGGCAAGTGAACGTCTACCGCAGCAACAAGAGCCTCATCTTGTAGGCTTTGGAATCTCTTCAAGGGTGAGACTCGATAATCCCCTCGTTGCTACCGTCTTCTAGATTGCATCTTGGCTTGGATTGCGTGTTCGCGGTAGGAAAATTTTTGTTTTCTATGCAACGTTATCCTACAGATCTCCCTTGGCTGTGTGCGGGAGATTTCAACGAAATTTTTTGGCAGGAGGAATAGATGGGCGGTAATCAGCGCAGTGAGGCTCAGATGAGTGCCTTCCGGGAATGTCTCCTCGACTGTGGAGTATCTGATCTTGGGTACAAGGGATACACTTTCACATGGAATAATAGACGAGAGGGTGACGCTAACATTCATGTTAGGTTGGATAGAGGGACGGCAACAACGTTGTTTCAAGATTTATTCCCCCAGACCCAGGATGAACAAATTGCCACTAAGGAATCAGATCATCTTCGCCTCTTGATTCGCATTTCCGATGTGCAGAAATATTTAACAAAGAGTCACCAAAGGGGTTTTCTATATGAGAGATGTGGTCAAGAGATGGCAATTATGAAGAAATGATAACATAGGTTGGAATGGAGGCCCTTCTGGGGTGCTTGATATTAATGGGCTTTGGAGACAGCTCCAAGCGATGTCTGTTACGATGAAACAGTGGAGCTATGAGACTTTTGGATCGGTAAAGGCGTAACTAAAATCGTTGAGGGGGAAACTCGATGAGGTTCGAACACATGCTCTAGTCACAGGATCCTCACAGGAGGTCAATGATATTGAGAAGAGGTTGCACGAGTTGTACGAGCGGGAAGAAATTATGTTTCGTCCACGATCGCGCCAAGAATGGCTTAGGGCAGGGGATCGCAATACAAGGCATTTACAAAATCGTGCATCTCACAGAAGACATAAAAATATGGTTCGTAGTCTCTGTTGCGAGGATGGCTCAGTTTGTAATACCAACGAGGTCGTGCGAGATATGGCACAAGCCTTTTACCAGAATCTGTTTGTCTCTGAGGCATCAAGCAACGCGGAGAGGGTTCTGCACCTTATTGATTCATTTGTTAATTCACATATGAACCGAACTCTCACTGGAGTAGTTTCAGACTCGTAAACTGAGACACGTCTCTTTCAAATGGGACCTACCAAAGCACCTAGGCATGATGGATTGCCTGCCCTTTTCTATCAAAAACACTGGACTTTATTGAAACCTTTTGTGTGCAGTGTAGTGAGATATTTTTTTGGAGGGCAAGGAGTGCCCGGCCGAGTTCAATGGCACAATTCTGGTACTTATCCCAAAGGTGAACACACCAGAGGTGTTACCTCAGTTCTGTTCTGACCGATAAGCTTTTGCAACGTATTGTATAAGATTGCTTCAAAGGTGGTGGCAAACAGACTCAAGAAAATCCTCCCCATTATGATATCGGAGGAACATAGTGCTTTTGTACCGGGTAGGCAAATCACTGACAACTCCCGATTGCGTACGAATGCGTGCATGCCATCCGCAAATGAAGGAGAAAGAAGTCATTGTGTGTTATGAAGCTCGACATGATGAAAGCCTACGATAGAGTTGAATGGCATTTTCTTGAGGAGATGATGCGAAAAATGGGCTTCTGATGCATGTAAAATGCATACATGAACTTTGTGCTTTATTTCAACATATTACCACATATTTTCATCTTATATAATGTTATTCCCACGTTTTATGGATACTATTGTATGATTTTAGACATCTTTCTAGCCAAAAAATTGAATTCTTACACAAGGATAGACTTGTTTTCAAACTCAACTCAAATCCAATGTCTATCATACCTACCTATATATCACTTTCTATATATTCCAAGTATAATGTGTGTGTTCTACCTTCAATCTTTTCAAAATATCCTCCAACCACGCTTACTGAGGACGTCTTTCAACATTACTCCATCAGGGTATTGCACCCTGTGTTGATCATCATTTCTTTTGTTTTGCGGATGGTTATCTCTTGCGGAATAAGTGGAGGTTATCAAGAGTAAGTATGCATGCATGTTAGAGAAGAGCAATGGGCCCCTAACCGAAGCCATTTCTAATCATGGTGAAAGTTTCAACAAAAGAGCATCATCAATAGGAAGAGTGGAAAAAAAGAGTTAATGAAAAAAAAAGTGAAAAAAATAAAAGAAACGAAAAGAAAAAGAAAGAAAGAAAGAAAGAAAGAAAGAAAGAGAGAAAGAAAGAGAGTTAGAGAGGATGCTAAACGTCTGTTGTTCATGTTGTCCCGGTATCAACGGCCTATAGTTGAGAATTGAGATACCCATCTCCTTTGGTCCTTTGTACATGCGACATGAAGGTACCCCATTGCGATACTTGGTTGAAACATGTGTGTTGAAAGTCTTTGTAACCCGGAGCTGAGTAACAGGAGGTATAATCCTTAGCAATCAAGAAAATGAGGGAACATTTACTCATGAGAGGTCCAACACATGACACATAGATATATTCATACAAGAGATGCATTGTACCCCATCCTTATTATTATTGTTGACATGAATTGCATATCTCAAAACCTTGTTTTATTTTCTCTACTTTTTATTTTTGTTGGAGGTTTAGCACATATATTCACTGCTTACTTTCTTGTGTTACAGAGTCAAAATAAATATCAAAGAATAGAGAGGACAAAGAGTCTTCCAACAATTCTATAGGATTATCCTAAGCATGCTTTATGATTCATAGATACTTATCATTCATGTTTCTTATAATGCTATTTTTGTTATGGAGGCTTTGTAGAATGTAAGATATATCACTTTATACTTCATATTGCTTATTGTCATTCTTTATTGACTAAACCTTGTAATAGTTTGCATGATTACATAGAATCAATGCAATAAACTCCAAAGTCTATGTTAGTTCTATCACCTTATGCTCGAGGACGAGTGTAGGTTATGCTTGGGAATGTTCATGCATGTAAAAAAACATACATGAACTTTGCAATTTATTGCAACATATTACCACATATTCGCATCTTATATAATGTTATTCCCATGTTTTATGATGTTTTAGGGGATTTTCTAAACAATTCCCTCTCCCGGTTCTAATTTTGTTTGGCAGAAAACACCTCTTTTTAGTGTTTTTGACTTTACAGGAGCTACGAGACTCGAGAAATGGCAAGGTCAGGGGCCACGCTTTAGAAATTTCGAGAAAAAATGAGCTAAAGTGGGCCACTAGGAATTCAACAGGCTGGGAAAGAGGTCCTATGGTGCGCCCACCCCCTTTGGGCATGCCACCATGGTCCTTTCCCACGTCGAGTGTCCGTTTCGCCTCAATCTTATGCGAACCGACTTGTTTTTCCCTAAAAACAAGGTTGATATACGATCCCCAAGAGGTTTCTTCGAGCTACGACGACAGAGATCAAGGATACATAAACAAAGAGTCAGCAGGCCTCCGCTGGTGGAGATCGGAGGGGGGAAATACTGCCGAAATCGCCTCGGTGGATTTCACCCCCCTCCGGTGTGGGCATCATCACCATCTACAGCAGCACCATCTTCATCTACCCCTTGTACTATATTGGCAAACATGATGTGTGAGGCAATATATTGTTTTCCCATGATCTATTGTATCTCTATGTCGATGTTTGAGTAGTGACTTGTTCATGGAAATTGTGATATAGTTTGTGATGGTTGCATATAAGTATTTGCTATATCTTCTATGATGATCTTTCTTTACTATTATATATGAGTCTGTACGTCGTCAAAAATGTTTGATGTCAAAGATTGGAGATATCTTGACCGTCTCCCGCTTGCCATCCAGCCATCCGTCTGATCTACCCTCCTCAAAATCTTCTAGGGACGATCACTTACCAAATTTAGTATAAGGAGCATTTTTTATGGAATCACCATAATTAGTTAGGAGAAAATATTTGGTAATACATGAAAACAATCCAGCCAAACAAATATTACTGGAAGCGCCATTAATTAATGAGGAGAAAATAATTGGTAAAACATGGAAAGCATACACCCAAACACCGGAATTGTTGGTACATAGAAAACAATCAGAAGAGTATAACCGGAAATGTTATAGTACTACATGAATATACGGAAATTATATAACTACTATATTATTTGGGAACCAACATCTTTTTTGTTAGAGTTTTGAATTATTTTTTGTGTTAATGTGGAGCAGACACGTTTGCAGTTTAGATGTTTCATTCCCCGTCATGTTTTCGCTCAGTACAATATCGGTGCTCTGTAGCAGTTTCTATGAGGCTCAATATTCGTGCGACGGTAACATGTTTCTTTTCTCCTTCTTAGTGTTGAGCTGGTGGATTATTTAGGTGCATCGATAGCGTGTTTTTAGCTGTGACGTGAGGTGGGCTCATGTTCTTGGTTTCGATGTGCCGCCACGCGTTAGCTGCGTTGTTGTGTGCAAGATTGCTCATGTCCTACATATCTTACACGTGGTTCCGATAGAACCGCTTTGACTATCTGTCTCATGTCTCGATAGAGCAGCTCCCGTGACTGCATATGTATTTTTTTCGAATTCATCCTCCTCCTCTCTTCCCGTCCGTCATCTTCTCCACTAATTTCCTATGCTTTTTTTTTTCTGCGAGTTGACGAGCTCCCTTACGCAGCGGCTCCATCATGTTGTACCTGCTCGCCGCCACCCGACGAGCTCCCTTGCGCAGCGGCTCCATCATGTTGTACCTGCTCGCCGCCACCCGCGCGGCTATAGTTTGGGGCCGCCGGAGACGCACGGCCGCCGTCCAGCTGTTGCTTTCCCTGGTGGCCACCGCGCGTGCCTCCACGGCGAAGGCGCCAGCTAAATCCAATGGGCAGTCCACCCCCTCCCCTTCCGTCATCGAGCCAGTGTGCTGTTTCTCCCCGTGCTTCACTCTCTTCCAAGATGTGGATCCGAAAATTGATGCGGCGGCTCTTCGGCTCCGGCGAGAAGAACTAGGTGGGCGGCGCCACGCAATGCATGCCGACCGTTGGGACCTTGGCATGGCGGGGCGGTTGGCACAGGAGCTTCATGGGTCTTGGCAGGGCTTGCGGACTGAATCGAGCGGGCGGAGAAGAAAGATGGTTCGATGTCCATGCTCGCAGCCTATGTGTTGCAATTTTGTGGGCTCGAAATCTGTTTCTCAATCTGATGTCTCCCTTTGCAGTGTGTTTGTCCCTTGTCCTTAATCTTCGAGGATATCAAAAAAAAAAATGAATTAGTGCTAGGAGGAACTAGACACTAAATGATATAATAGAAGCGGGACCTCGGCGTGAGAATTCCAGAAATTCGCTCCAGGATTCGAACTCTGGTCGTTGGGGTGCGCCACTGCGATCCCAACCATTGGGCTATGCCCACGTCCTCAATCTTCGAGGATATCGGTGTGGTGGCCGCGAACTCCGCTTATGCAACATGCGCTGAGCATCGTTATCGTGGTCAACGGTGCCGTGCTTCCGAGAAAGGGGCGATCCCGAGCTAGCTGCCGAACTCCATCGTGGAGGATTCATAGCCAATGGTCATGTGCACCAGGTGAGGTTATCTCCCGTCCAGCGTCGTAATTCCCCCTTTCTTGCTGCCTAATTTATTCCCTTCTTTTTTGTAGCAATGGCGGTTTGGCCTAGAGATCCCCTCCGGCTTCGTCGAGCGGGATGAGACGTCAGCGGAGAGACCCTCTCCTTGAGCTCAGCAAGAGAGCACGGGTCACCACCGAACGCCACCAGAGGAGGACGCCTACACCCCTCCTCCGGTCCCTCTGTACCTCCCCCTCATCATACGCCAAGAGCTATGCGGTTGAATTGATCTGGGGTTTGTGTTCGAGCTTCCCGTGGGATACACGGTGTCCGGCTCTCGCTCATCTGCTATCTGAAGGAGATTAGGTGTCCGCCTAAAATCTGTGTCTGACGCGCGATGTAGCTCTTTAGTTCCTGGATGTCGTCCAGCTTCATACGCTCATTCACCAGGCAAGTATATTCGTATCCATAAATCCTCGGCTTAGATATATCTTCTCCTCCCCACGGTGAATCTAGAAGCTATACTCCTGCCCCACATGTGCCCTTTGTTTCACGTCCTAATAAAGATGAATGTAAGCAGCATACTAATCGCTTCATTTTTTCATTCGCCGGTTAAGCATAGAGGTTTTCGTCTGATTGCTTAGCTTTCGATTAGAAAATACATTAGCAAACACAGTTTTATCTAAGGAGGTAATTTTTAATGTCTTATTATTAATAGGGGTCCATTAAAT
This sequence comes from Lolium multiflorum, assembly GCA_030979885.1. NCBI lineage: Eukaryota > Viridiplantae > Streptophyta > Magnoliopsida > Poales > Poaceae > Lolium > Lolium multiflorum. The sequence goes on along the minus strand of CM061752.1, from coordinate 24,368,902 downwards.
TAAATTAGGCTTAATGGGTTATTTAAATTTCACAAAGCAATGCATCTGATGAATAGCTATATATATAAATAATACTGCCATTTTGAGCTGCTATGCGCACGATGCTCTTTGTCCGATTTGCGTACTATGTGAACCATCCAAACATACATGCGACAGAAGTCAAGCAAACGGATGCATTTTTTCCCGGACAGCCATCGGACACAAAGTGTCTACTGCAGAGTAGTTTCGTTATTATTACCTATATAAAAGTTGAACCATTTTGCTCAAAAGATAGCGGTTTGGATACTGTTGATGGTGGCCTTTCCTCTAATTAAAACTTGACACGTTCATGTTTTGCACTGTAGATGGGCTACGGATCAATGTAAATCTCACGCTGCTGTTTGTTTTGTCACTTTTTCTTTGCGTGTTCAATTACCTTCCACCGTTTATGGCCGGTGGTTTCCTATTTTACAGCCGGTGGCTCCCGGTTTTTCAGGCATTCTCCTTATTTTTTGCTGAACGGTTCCCAGTTTCCCGGTTGCCAATTACGTGCCGCTTTTGTCTCCAGCTCGGTGATTCGGTCAAAGCGGCAGATGCAAGAGGAAGCCTTGCCCACGATTCTTTCTTCCTCCGCCGCCCACAACCTCTCCCTAGGGCCGGCGCCCTTCTCTCCCTCTCTGATCATCAGTTCATCACCCTACCGCCCTGACCACATCTGAGATCCGCGTGACAGGGCAAAGCATGATGCGGCCGCACGGAGCCCCTTTGACGACTGAGCCGACTAGGGCTGGCGCGGGAGTCATGCCCCAGGAGCTGAACGGCGCGGCAAAGGCGACGAATCAGAGGTACCGCGGTGCCAGGACAGCGACCAGCAACGTTGGAGGAGGTCGGAGCTGGCCGCGCTTTTCGTTCGTAGATCAGAAAAGAAAGGTTAGGGTCGCTGGACCTCTGCCCTGCCTTTTTCTATTCCATGCCCTATGCGTCCACCTCCTCAATCCTACCCCTCTCGCCTCCGCGGCAAACATGACGATTGTGCTTCATGCTTGCTGCTCGACCAGCTCATGGCAGCATGTGTGACCTCGCCTGCTGCGACAGTGGTCAGGGGTTCCAAACGCACCGCTGCGGATGCCGCCGTTCTGGGTCGCCCCACTGGCCGTTCCTCCGTCAATTTAGATCCCGGAGCCGGAGATGCAAAATCCGCGGTCGCCTCCCTTTCTTCCTCAAATCTCTCTATTAATCTCCTGATTGGGTTAGAGTGGACTAAAATAATGCAATGGATGGTGAGACGGCTACTTCACTTCTTTTTCATTATTATATGCACATAATCTTATTATGCCGCCTTAATCTAAATTTGGCTAAAGATGATTCTTCTATGTTGATCGCAGGGTTTGAAATTTGTGTGCTATCATCTGGTTCCATTGTTGAAAACAAGTATACCTTCTCATTTCATCTGATTTATTCCTATTGAGGACATAATTGTTACTTTAGGAGTTCCTGATGTGTGACAAATATTGCCTTGGACAAGCCACGACAAGGTTACTTTGATCATTGCGAGATTACAAATGTTCCATCCTATTTGGCCTTTTCTTTGGTAAGCCATCTGTTTCGTTATATGATTCTTCTTCAAGGGCAGATATGTACAGAATAGATGAATGGTCAAAGCAAAATAATTGGATTGAGAAGTTCACCTTACATGTGTTGTGCTGTTTGTATTGTTTTTCCTAACATTTTTTCTTCTTTGTAGATTTTGTAGCGATATCTCATCCTGTTAGACAAAGCACATGGTGTTCACTGAAATGCCTGGAAGATAGAATATAATTGTGTGAGTTATGTAGATACCTGACAAAGGATTAACTTGTCAATGCCTACAGATTATAGACTAGGGTTTTGCTAGAAGTAGAGGGCAAGTAGATCTCGAAGGTTTAGGCGAAAAGTACTCGACGATTACGAAAACTAGGGTTATGTTGACAGTAGATTCGATCCTCTCTTTGTCCCTCGACTCCCCCTTATATAGGAGGTGGAGCCGAGGGTTTCGTTTTGTACAAGTTACAGTCGGGACGGTTTCTAACTCATCCCGCCAGATTACAAATAACTCTTCCTATTACAACTCTAGCTTTCCTTAATATATCTTGGACTCTCGAATCTTCTTATTCTTCGGATAGTGGGCCTTCAGTAAACTCCGGGTACCATCTTCGGCAGGCCCATTTGGGATGCCTATGTCAGTAGCCCCCGAGATTTTGCTTGAATCGTAGAGTCAAGGAAAATCTCGACTGTTTATATTTATTCGAGAGCTTTTATTTATGCTTCTTCACATAAAATTCTATATTGTACAGGGATAATGGTAGTTGGGGCTAGTTCATCTGACGGATCAGGTACTAGTTAACTGCTCTAGTGGCAATCCGCAAAAACCTACTTCAAGATCACGTCCCCGGACATGATCCCGGGATACTGGTGTAAACTTCGACGTGCCGCTTAAGGTCTTACCATTCTGTCGAGTCCCAGTCAAATTTATCGGGTACCTAACGCGTCCGTTAGGATTTTTCTTCGCATCTGTTGATACGGATAAAAGTAGCAGAGCGCAGTCTTTCGCGATGCCACGCCCAGCAGAACGGATGGGGTCTTACCTTCGCAAGTTTGCGGCATTCAGAAATTGATCGCAACTTTGGCGTTGAGAATATATTGTCGAGTGCTTTTCGCCTTTGGAATAGCACATTTTATCGAGTCATATTTGATGACTTTATTTTGTCTTCCGATGGGAGTATATGTAGAGTTATATGTGTAACTCGAAATATACTCACTTCTGTTTTTCTATTTTTGAAAAAATTCATCGGGCACGCGAACAGCGTTCCCGATGGGAGTAGCCCCGAGGCTACAGCCAAGAACTTGTGCTTGGGTGTAGGCTCCACAGCTTAGTATCCTTTGCCGCTATATTTATGATCCTTCTCGATATTTTTATATTTATCGGGTGCGTGACCAGCGCTCCCGATGGGAGTAGCCCCCGAGGCTATGAACAAATTCTTGGATTTGGTCATAGGCTCTCGCCATTTCTATATTGTCATATTCGAAATTTTCTATTTTTCCAAAGTAGCCCCCGAGCGTTTGGGCAAAAACTTGTATTTGATCAAAGGCTCCAGGAGTATTCGAATGATTTACCCTGTCGCCATTCTCTTTTTATTTTGCTTGTCGACATATTCTCCTTTGTCAAATTCTCTTCATCTCTATCAATAATTGGGATTTTTCCGCCTTGTGGGTCCATTGTTCCCACCACGTTGACACGTCGTGCAAGTGGGGACACACGTCCTCCGCTTTTCCTGGCGCACGTACGGTAACGCCTGTTCCATTGCTTCCCAGTAAAAATACCTTTTTACCCTTGTATCTACGAGATCCTTTTTCACCACACGATTTCTTCATCCAACGGTGCACTGCTTCATCCGAACCCTATATAAACCTTTCTTCAACCTCGGTCCAGTCCTTCGCTTGCGCCGCACATCTATTCCTCTCTGCAAAAACTTCCCGCGCAACTCTGTTTGATCTTCCGCACGCCCAAGCATTGCTTTGTCCCCTGCCTTTGATGCCACCACGCACGCGACTCACGCGCCACAGCACTCCAGAATCCGAGATGGCCGCCGAAGATCTTGAGTGGGAGAGATCCAAAATCTCCAACCAAGACCTCAACATGATGAAGAAGCTTGGCCTGATGAAGAAGGAAGATGCCATCCGCTTTCCCAGCGAAGAAAGCTATCCCAACCCTCCAATGGAGTACCGGGTTAGTTTTGTCGATCACCTCATCCGCGGCCTTTCTGCCCCAATTCACGATTTCCTCCGCGGCCTTCTTTTTGTTTATGGGATTCAATTGCACCAATTGACCCCCAATTCCATCCTCCACATTTCCATTTTTATCACGCTGTGCGAATGTTTCCTTGGAATCCCTCCTAACTGGGCTCTTTGGAAACGTATTTTCCTTCTCCGCCGCAATGCCTCCCGCAATGCCACTTATAACATAGGCGGCGTTGTTATCTGTGTTCGAACTGACGTTGATTATTTCGACGTCAAATTTCCCGATTCTGTCCAAGGGTGGCGCAAAAAGTGGCTCTACATTCACGAAGAAAGTGCCAACTCTGTGGAACACAACATAATCCCCTTTGACGGAAATGCCAAAATTCAGCGCCGCCGCTCCTGGGATGCTGAAGCTTCCGAAGAAGAGAAAAAGGCGACAGAAGCACTTATGTCTCGTATTCGTCAGCTTCAAAATACTCGAGGCAAAGAGCTTTCTGGTGTTCAAATCACTGCCTACTTTCTTAGAATTAGAGTGCAGCCTCTTCAGGCTCGCAAAAATCCCCTTTGGACATATGCTGGTGGAAACGACGCCAATAGGCTCTCCAGTGATCTTTCTGCAAAGGACTTGGAGAAGCTGATTCGAAGAATTTCCCGTTTAAACAAGAAAGATCCTGTTCCTTCCTCTTGCCGCGTGGAACCATACAGCTCCACCAATCCTCTCCCCGAGGTATTTTGTCTTCTCGAATTTTTATCTTGTTCCAAATGTTCCCTGCATCTCACTGTATTGATATCTCGCTAATTTTTCTTTTGTCGCTATTTTGTTTGCAGAACCATCCTACTATGGCTTCTCTTCCTCCCCTGCCTGAGGATGGAGAAGTCGAAGAACAAGCTATCGTTGCCGAAGACAATCAAAGTTCTTCTCTTTATGAAAGTGAAGTCGCAGGTTCTCACAAATCTGCGGCTTCCCATGAAAAGGAAGTTGAATCTGAAGCCAGCGAGTCGACGCAATCCCTTCCTCCTGCTGTTTCCCCAAAGAACAAAAGGAAAAGGGATGACGCCGAAGCTTCCGGCACCTCCAAACCCGAAGAAACTGTTCCTTCTCATCCGGAGTCGGCTTATGATCCATACCTCGGAACTCTTATCAGTTCGTAAGTACCATCTCCCTGTTTTTTTGTACTTTGAAGATTTTTTGTCTATCTTGCCTTTATATTGTCGACTTGTACTCGTAGTGATGATGAAGAAGTGTTACCAACTGTTGATGTGGCTACTCGAACGAGTACGTCACATACATTAGTCGCCTCGGAAACGCCAGTCGAAGGGGAAGAAACGTCGCCTCCTCGACAAAATGTCGGCACCGCGACTCCTCCGACAAGCCCCCGAGCCTCTTCACCGAAACGGGCAAGGACGGAGATTATCGCGGAACCTACTCTCCAATTGAGTAGCTCCTCGAACCTTCTCATGGAAGATGTAAGTTCTTCACTTTTTTTTTTTGTCATTGTTTATGTTTCCTCTGTTTACTTCTGTGTATCATCATGTTTTTCTCATACCCCCATTTTCTCTTTGTCCTCTTTGTTTAACAGCCTATGATCAAGGATCTTCTTCGCATCGGTGCCCAATTTGTTGGGTACCGTGAATATGCTAATAAAACTCAAGGTAATATTTTGCTACTTCTTTTTGCCTCTGCCCTTTTGCTCCTTTGTTGTCGAAGTTTTTAACTATATTTTTCTTCTTGCCAGAAAAACTGGCGGAAGCCAATGAGCGTGCCAACACACTTGCTCAACAGTTAGAGCATAGTGAAAAGGCTCGCAAAAAGGCCGAATTGGATGCTACTGAAGCTAGGGCAGAAGCTGACAAGGCCAAGGCTGACGCTGCTGGTGTCGAAGATCTTAGAAAAAGGCTTCACACCGCTGAAACTTCACTGAGCGATCACATGGCTGCCCAATCTGCTCGCGAAGAGGCGATCCTTAAGCGCTTAAGGACACAAAGTCGCCGCTTCGTCGGTAAGTACCACTTATTATTTTTTGTATTTCCTTCTCTGCGCTCTTTTGTTGCTCAATAAGTTTCATTTTTGACAGCTAGAACAGCTCAAGAGTTTCAACTTGAAGAACCCGCCAATGATCCTCTTCTTGACGCCCTTTCATTCCTCGAGGTTCATGGATCAGAGGCACGCGAAGGCATTGATCAGGCCAAAGCAGGGTTGTCGCGGCTTTTTCCTTATTTTTTCCCAAAGAAGGAGGAACCCGCAACTTTCCTTGATCTCGCCAAGAGCTTCAATTCATCAGAAGACCTTGGACTGAAAATGCGCCAAGAAAACATGAAGGTTGCTGTCGAAAGTACTGTTGCCCTGGTTGCTGACAGCCAACAAACTATTGATTGGATGAAGGTTGGCGACACCAATCAAATAGAGCAGTCGAGGTGGAGGTCGCTGATTAAGGCAGCCAAACCCAACACGAAGAAAATCTTGGCATATCTCGGGATCAAGCCACCCTCGACTCCCAGCTCATCAAGGCCGGAGGTCTAGTTTCATATTCTTTTGCTTTGTTTTAGTTTACCTCCTCCTTTTGGTACTGTCGCTGTAATGCTCCTGGTGATGATTAGGTCTTGTAGAGGTCCTCTTTTGTAATAGACATGTATATACTACAAGAATGAATGGAAATCGAACTTTGTCTCAATGATTGATGTCGACGTTTTTCTATTTTTCAGTTGATTTTTGACAATTATTCGTCAATTCCTGGTCCTCCCGAAGTTTTTCCTTCGTCCCTTTCGAAGAAGTCTTCTGTCCCTGTTAACCTTGATGATTCTTCGAGTATGGATCTGATAGAAGAATTGAAAGAACTTCGAGTACAACTCCAATCTGTGAAGAAGCAATCGCTTATACTTATGGAGCAGTCTCGAGAATCTTCTCAAAGGGAGAAAATTGCGTTCCAACAAGCTCAGGATGCCATAGCTGAGAAGGACGCTGCTGTTGCTGAGGCTGCCGCGGCTACATCTCGAGAAAATTCTATGCTCCAGCTGCTAACAGATGCTAGCTTGGATATGGCGGGTAAGTTTCATTGTCTTTATCTCGCTTCTTCGTTTCCTTTGCTTCTTGCCTCCTTATTGCCCACTGAATTGTTTTAAGAAACAATAGGTGCTTTTTTGGATACTACAACTGAAGACGAACGTGTCGAGGCTCGTTCCAATGTTCTTCTTCGGCTTGCACGTGAACATGAGTCGACTTTTTGGGGTACACCTGAACGGACCCGCCAAATCGTGAGATTTCAAGATCGTGCACTTCAGGTTCGCGAGTATCTTGACTTCTGTACAAGGACTTTGTCTCTGGTTTATGGTACCATGTTTCCTCGCAATAAGATGCCAGAGACCCTTCCTGCGTTGATGGACAAATTTCGAGATGCTCCTCGCATCCACGGCTTTGTACGAGCTCAACTAGCTGCTGGTGCAAGATTTGCGATGATCATGATAAAAATTTGCTACCCGAAATTAGACGTGGGGCAAGTTGTCCCGAAGTGCTTGGAGAAGATGTCGAAGAAGAAAAGAAACTTCGGAAAATATGATGACATTGTTACTCCTGTTGCCGAAGATATGATGGATGAACTTCTCCGGATGGATTCCGAATTCTTCGTGAAGGGTAGCTACGCTGAGCATAGTACTCGCGCTGTAAATAACGAGCGCTTAACCATAGACAATATATTGGGAAATCCTTGAAGACGAACTTATTCCGAAATTTGTATCCTGTATAAACGAGCTATATTGTAAAGTCATTGTATTTTATTTTTATCGCCAAGCCCCCGGGCATTTTGATTGCAATATCTTTTGTTTATTATAATGCGAGGTTGTCCCAAGGCAAGATAATATACATTGTGTACTATTTTGTGCGGGTGCAGCCCCCGAGCTTTTTGTTGATCACTATTTTGTCTGTATCTCTTTTTATTTTGGCGAGGTATTTTTACCAAGGCAAGATGCTTCTTTTTCGTTTGTCGACACTGTGTTTATATATATATATTGTATCATGTAGGGGAGAAACCCCTGATCTTGTCGGGAAGAAGATATATAATTCCACTATCTTTATTATATTGCAGCACCGCGAGTCCGCCTCATTAAAAACCTTCTCCGGCCCCACTCGGTGCCCCGAAAAAGGAAAAGAGTGCGTCTGAAAACTCGCGGGCGTTTCAGTACATTGTAGCTTTACAAAGGAGACTATATTTTCGACATCTAGGCGTAGAAACGCCTGAGCTGTGCCACGTTCCAAGGATTTGGCTCGTCAATCCCTGTCTTCTTGTCTTTAATTCTATGCTCCTCCTTCGATTACTTCTGTGACGATGTAGGGTCCAAGCCATGGTGATTCGAGTTTTTCGTGACTTTTTTGGTTGAGCCGCAGAACTAAGTCACCAACTTGAAAAGACCTTGGCCGCAATCGTCGACTGTGGTAGTTCTTCAGGTCCTGTTGATATTTAGAGACTCGTGACAGGACTTCATCTCGAGCTTCGTCAAGTGCATCAACGTCATCCTCCAAGGCTTCCCTCGAGGTTTCTTCATTATATTCCGTGACTCTTGGAGAATCATGCTCTATTTCTATCGGCAGGACTGCTTCAGCTCCATGGACCAGAAAAAACGGTGTTTCTTGTGTCGCCGTATTTGGTGTTGTTCGGATACTCCACAACACACTTGGTAACTCCTCCGGCCAAGTATGCCGAGCTTTTTCCAGTGGGCCTAGCAGTCGTTTCTTGATGCCATTGCAGATGATGTCATTGGCCTTCTCGACTTGTCCATTGGTCTGAGGATGTGCGACAGACGCAAAACTTAGTTTTATGCCCACTTCTGCACAATATGCTTTGAACTCCTTAGAAGTAAAGTTACTGCCGTTATCTGTGACGATGCTGTGAGGTACTCCGAAGCGAAAGACAATGCTCTTCACAAACTTTATTGCGGATGCTGCATCTGGTGAATTTATTGGCTTCGCCTCTATCCACTTGGTAAATTTGTCAGCCACCAGCAAATACTCATATCCTCCTGGCGAAGCTTTGTGCAATTTACCCACCATGTCGAGACCCCATTGAGCAAAGGGCCAAGATAGTGGGATTGGCATAAGTTCTGGCGAGTGAGGTCTTGCCGCAAATCTTTGGCACGCATCGCAAGTTCGCACTATTTCCTTCGCATCCTCGATTGCTGTGAGCCAATAAAATCCTGCTCTGAAGACTTTGGCCGCAATGGCTCGGCTACTTGCGTGATGCCCGCATATTCCTTCATGCACGTCCTTTAGGATGATCCTTCCTTCTTCGGGTGTAACACACCGTTGTAGCACACCCGAAATACTGCGTTTGTATAGCTCCCCTTTTACCATAGTAAAAGCTTTTGATCGCCTAATTATTCGCCTTGCTTCGACTGGGTCGTCGGGTATGGTTTTCCTTAAGATATATGATATGTAAGCCTGCATCCATGGAATTTGCACCATCATGACTAGCTCTTGCTCTTCTTCTTCCTCTGCTGTGTCTTTGGCGATACTCGAGGGTTTCTCTTTTTTCTCCTTTTTTGTTTTTGCTGGCTTTGTTGATCTCTCGCTAATCTCTTCCCAGAATACACCTGGAGGGATCGCAAGGCATTGTGACCCGATGTTTGCGAGGACGTCGGCTTCATCGTTGCTCATCCTGCTGATGTGGTTTACCTCACAACCATCGAATAACTTCTCCAGCTCATTGTACACCTCTTTGTATGCTATCATACTTTCGTTGACTGCATCGCATTGATTCATGACTTGCTGTGCTACCAACTGTGAATCGCCGAAAATTTTCAGTCGAGTTGCACAAGCTTTCGCCATCTTCATCCCATGTATGAGAGCTTCATATTCTGCTTCATTGTTAGATGCGTTTGGGAACGTCATCCGCAGAACATACTTCAACTTGTCGCCTTCAGGTGATACTAATATCACGCCTGCTCCAGCACCTTCCAATCTTTTGGACCCGTCGAAGTTCATGGTCCAAGTCCTCGATAAATCTGGGGTCCCGTGTTTTGTAGCTCCATCCACTCTGCAATGAAATCCGGTAAGACCTGCGACTTTATTGCTTTTCTTTTTCATACGTGATGTCCGAGGGGAAAGTTCTATTCCCCAAAGGGAGACACGACCCGTAGCTTCTGGGTTGTTCAGTATATTTGATAAGGGATCCTCGTTGACCACTATTATCGGGTGCGCCGAAAATAGTGTCGCAATTTTCTTGCTGTCGTGAATACTCCATATGCTAGCTTTTGATATTGCGGGTACCGCTGTTTTGACAGACTTCGCTGATGAAATATACTGGTCTTTGAACTCCATGAAGCTTGCCTTCTTCTTCCCTCTCGACTACTAGGGCCGTCTGACCACCGAGGTGTGGCTGCAATGTACAATAGGAGAGGTTCTTTCTCTTTTGGCGCCACCAATATCGGTGGTGTCGAAATTGCTCGCTTGAGATTCTCGAAAGCTCTGTCTGCTTCCTCGTTCCATTGAAATTTTTCCCCTTGCTTGATCAATGCATAGAACGGTAGCGCCTTTTCTCCTAGTCTGGCGACGATACGCAAAACTGCGACTCGCCCCGTTAGTTGTATTTCTTTTAACTTTGTTGGCTTTCTCATAGTAACGATAGCCTGTATTTTTTCGGGATTAGCTTCAATCCCTCTTGCTGATACTAAGAACCCGAGAAGTTCTCCAGCGGGAACTCCAAAAGAGCACTTTGTCGGGTTCAGCTTGAGGCAGAACTTGTCGAGGTTGTCGAAGGTTTCCTTCAAATCTTCGATCAACGTTGACCCTTTCTTTGATGTTATTACGACATCGTCGATGTAGACTTGTACATTTTTCCCGATCTGTGTTGCTAGGCACTTCTGCATCATCCGCTGATATGTTGCTCCCGCGTTTTTCAAACCAAAGGGCATTGTTTTGTAGCAAAACACGCCATAAGGTGTGATGAACGCTGTCTTGGCTTCATCTTCTTCTTTTAATCTGATCTGGTTATAACCAGAATATGCGTCCAAGAAGGAAAGACGTTCGCATCCTGCCGTGGAGTCGATGATTTGATCGATCCTTGGGAGGGGAAAGTGATCCTTGGGACAATGTTTATTGAGACACGTGAAGTCGACGCACATGCGAAGGACTATTGTGTGTTTCTTCGGCACCATCACTGGGTTAGCTACCCATGTGGCCTCTGTAGATATTTCTCTGATGAACCCAGCATCTTTGAGTCGATCTATTTCTGATAACATGGCTTTGCGGCTAGGCTCTGAAAAACGCCGCAAAGGTTGCTTTACTGGTCGTGCGAGAGGATCCAAATTGAGGTGGTGCTCGGCAAGTTCCCTGGGTACTCCTGGCATGTCGGCTGGACACCATGCGAAGATTTTCCAGTGCTCACGGAGGAACTCGACGAGCGCGCTTTCCTATGCGACATCCATGTTTGCGGCAATGGACGTCGTTTTCTTTGGATCTGTCGGGTGGATCTGTACCTCTTTTGAATCTTTGTTTATATTGAAAGTTGGCTCCTTAGAAGATCTTCCTACCTCTGGCAGCACATCATAATCAGTGAACCTTGGTGCCGCATATTCTGCTTGCATCCCGAAAGTTTCGACAGTCGATGAAAATCCTTGTCGCATTTATCGGATAACGCGAAACTTCCTTTGATTGTGATAGGTCCCTTAGGCCCGGGCAACCTCCACAACAGATATGTATAATGCGGCACTGCCATGAATCGGCATACGCGGTCGTCCCAACAAAGCATGATACTGTGACGGGAAATCCACCACTTCAAACTCCAGATTCTCTATTTTCTCGGGTTCCCTGAACGTCGAGGTTGATTTTGCCCAATGGGTAACTTGGCTTCTCTGGTGTAATCCCGTGGAAACGTGTGTCAGTTGGTTTCAGATTTGCTAGGGATATGTTCATCTTCCTCAATGTATCTGCATACATAAGATTTAAGCTGTTGCCGCCATCTATGAAAACTCTCGACACGTCAAAACCAGCGATTACAGCGGGTAAGATGAGTGCCGATTGTCCTGGTCGAGGGACTTGCTGCGGATGGTCTGCGATTGTGAAGCCGATATCTTGCCCCGACCAATTTAAGTACTCGACTGTTGGTGGAGGCATCTTTTCTGCCATGAACACTTGTCGAGATATTACCTTCTGCGCCCTGTTGGACGGCCTAGCTTTCTGAATCATCGAGACCACACCGTTAGAGTTGGGGTCAACATATGGAGGTGGGTGTGGTGCTGCCGCAATTCTAAGCTGGTGTCGATTTTCGTCGGTAATTGCGGGAGGAGGTGGAAGGTGGATCTCGCTCCTTGGCTCCCGAGGGTTTCTGTTATTTGCTTGGGCATTTGCAATTCCTGCGGCTCGCAACATTGCCTGAAAATTTCGACAATCTTTTTGGAGATGTCCTGACTGTCTCTTTCCATTGTTGTCGAGGTAAAAGTGCATTTGACACGGTCCGTTCATCATCTCCTCGGGAGACACGTAAGGTCTTTGAATCCTTGGTCCATTATTTTGCCTGTTGCGCGAAAATCACCTCTATTGTCGCCTTGTTGCTCGTTGCTCCTTTGATAATCATCTCGGCTATTTCCTCCAATATTTCCCCCCAGCCGATATATGGCCGGGAGCATCGTTGTTGTAAAGCGAGAAAATCGCCTTCTATTTTGATAATTTCGACTACGATCCTCTTCTGGCGACCTGTGTCGTTTATTGTATATTGCATCTTCTCCATCTGCCCATTTATTGGCTATCTCCATGAGTGTTGATATGGTCTTAGGGTTAGTTCTCCCTAAGTCCTCGATGAAATCTGCTCGACGGACTCCTGCCACGAACGCATCTATTGCCCTCTCGTCAGATATATCCTCTGCCGAGTATTTTATGATGTTCCATCGCTGGATATACTTCCTCATCGACTCGTCGTGTTTTTGTCGACATGCCCTCAGTTCTTCCAATGATGCAGGTTTCTTGCACGTGGATCGGAAGTTTTTCACGAAGATGTCCTCAAAGGTTTCCCAGCTGTCGATGGAATTTAGGGGAGTTTCTTTATCCAAGATCTTGCGGCACCACTCAGGTGAACTTGGATACTTTGCATGGCTGTTGCTCTGGTTCCTCCTACTAGCTTTACCATCTCGAGATAATCCACGAGCCAATCCTCGGGATCTTGCGGCCGTCGAACTTCTTGAAATTTCGGGTAACTTGAACCCTTTTGGGACTCGAGTTTTCGAACTCTTCTCGTAAAGCACGGGAGCCCACACATATCTTCGTCGGCAAGCGAGTCTGATGGCGTGTAACTCACACGTTCGTTGGGAACCCCAAGAGGAAGGTATGATGCGCACAGCAAGTTTTCCCTCGAAAGAAACCAAGGTTTAATCGAACCGAGCCAAGAAGCACGTTGAAGGTTGATGGTCGCGAAATGTGATGCGGCGCAACACCGGGGATTCCGGCGCCAACGCTGCACAACACAACCAAAGTACTTTGCCCAACGAAGCAGTGAGGTTGTCAATCTCACCGGCTTGCTGTAACAAAGGATTAAACGTATCGAGTGGAAGATGTTTGCAAAGAAAACGGTAAAACACAATTGCAGTAGATTGTATGCTATGTAAAGAATAGGACCGGGGTCCACAGTTCACTAGAGGTGTCTCTCCCATAAGATAAAAGCATGTTGGGTGAACAAATTACAGTCGGGCAATTGACAAATAGAGAAAGGCATAACAATGCATATACATGATATGATAAATATAGTGAGATTTAATTGGGCATTACGACAAAGTACATAGACCGCCATCCAACGCATCTATGCCTAAAAAGTCCACCTTCGGGTTATCATCCGAACCCCCTCCAGTATTAAGTTGCAAAGCAACAGACAATTGCATTAAGTATGGTGCGTAATGTAATCAACAACTACATCCTTAGACATAGCATCAATGTTTTATCCCTAGTGGCAACGCACATCCACAACCTTAGAACTTTCTGTCACGTCCCTGATTCAATGGAGGCATGAACCCACTATCGAGCATAAATACTCCCTCTTGGAGTTAAGAGTAAAAACTTGGCCAGAGCCTCTACTAATAACGGAGAGCATGCAAGATCATAAACAACACATGAACAATAGATTGATAATCACCATAATCATAGTACTCTCTATCCATCGGATCCCGACAAACACAACATATAGAATTACATATAGATGATCTTGATCATGTTAGGCAGCTCACAAGATCCAACAATGAAGCACAACAAGGAGAAGACGACCATCTAGCTCCTGCTCGGACCCATGGTCGGTGAACTACTCACTCATCACTCGGAGGCGACCATGGCGGTGTAGAGTCCTCAGGAGATGAATCCCCTCTCCGGCGGTGCGGAGGCGATCTCCGAATCCCGAGATGGGATTCGCGGCGGCGTCTCTGTGGGTTTTCCGTATCGTGGCTCGGTACTGGGGGTTTCGCGACGGGAGCTTTAAGTAGGCGGAGGGTCAACGCGGGGGCCACACGAGGGGCCCGGGGGGTGGTCGGCGCGGCCAGGGGTCGCGCCGCCACCCTCTGGCGCCTCGTGGCCCCACGTTATCTCTTCGGTCGGAAGCTTCGTGCAAAAATAGGACCCAGGCGAAAGTTTCGTCCAATTCCGAGAATATTTCTTTACTAGGATTTAGAAACCAAAAAGAAACAGAACTGGCTCTTCGGCATCTTGTTAATAGGTTAGTTAAAATGCATAAATATGACATATAATGTGCATAAAACATGTAGGTATCATCAATAAAGTAGCATGGAACATAAGAAATTATCGATACGTTGGAGACGTATCAGCATCCCCAAGCTTAGTTGCTCGTCCCGAGCAGGTAAAACGATAACAAAGATAATTTAAGTGACATGCCATCATAATCTTGATCATACTATTTGTAAACATATGTAATGAATGCACGATCAAAGCAAAGGTAATGACATGAGTAAACAACTGAATCATATAGCAAAGACTTTTCATGAATAGTACTTCAAGACAAGCATCAATAAGTCTTGCATAAGAGTTAACTCATAAAGCAATAAATCAAAGTAAAGGTGTTGAAGCAACACATAGGAAGATTAAGTTTCAGCGGTTGCTTTCAACTTATAACATGTATATCTCATGGATATTGTCAACATAAAGTAATATAACAAGTGCAATATGCAAGTATGTAGGAATCAATGCACAGTTCACACAAGTGTTTGCTTCTTAAGGTGGAAGGAGATAGGTAAACTGACTCAACAATAAAAGTAAAAGAATGGTCCTTCAATGAGGAAAGCATCGATTGCTGTATTTGTGCTAGAGCTTTTATTTTGAAAACATGAAACAATTTTGTCAACGGTAGTAATAAAGCATATGAGTTATGAAAATTATATCTTACAAGTTGCAAGCCTCACGCATAGTATACTAATAGTGCCCGCACCTCGTCCTACTTAACTTGGACTACCGGATCTTCGCATGCCATGTTTCAACCAAGTGTCACAAAGGGGTACCTCCATGCCGCTGTACAAAGGTCTAAGGAGAATGCTCGCATTTCGGATTTCTCGCTTTTGATTATTCTCAACTTAGACATCCATACCGGGACAACATGGACAACAGATAATGGACTCCTCTTAAATGCATAAGCATGTAGCAAAGTTATTATTCTCATATGAGATTGAGGATATATGTCCAAAACTGAAACTTTCACCATGATTCATGGCTTTAGTTAGCGGCCCAATGTTCTTCTCTAACAATTTTGCATGCTCCAACCACTAAAATGATAGACCTTCGGACAAGACGGACATGCATAGCAACTCACATGATATTCAACAATAGTTGATGGCGTTCCCCAGAAGCATGGTTATCGCACAACAAGCAACTTAATAAAATATAAAGTGCATAAGTACATATTCAATACTACGATAGTTTTTAAGGCTATTTTGTCCCATGAGCTATATATTGCATAGGTGGATGATGGAATTTTAAAGGTAGCACTCAAGCAATTTACTTTGGAATGGCGGAGAAATACCATGTAGTAGGTAGGTATGGTGGACACAAATGGCATAGTAGTTGGCTCAAGGATTTTGGATGCATGAGAAGTATTCCCTCTCGATACAAGGTTTAGGCTAGCAAGGTTATTTGAAGAAAACTCAAGGATGAACAAGTGCAGCAAAACTCACATAAAAGACATATTGTAAACATTATAAGACTCTACACTGTCTTCCTTGTTGTTCAAAACTCAATACTAGATATTATCTAGACCTTAGAGAAACCAAATATGCAAATCAAATTTTAGCAAGCTCTATGTATTTCTTCATTAATGGGTGCAAAGCATATGATGCAAGAGCTTAAACATGAGCACAACAATTGCCAAGTATCACATTATCCAAGACAGTTTAGAATTACTACATGTAGCATTTTCCAATTCCAACCATATAACAATTTAACGAAGAAGAAACTTCGCCTTGAACATTATGAGTAAAGCCTAAGGACACATGTGTCCATATGCAACAGCGGAGCGTGTCTCTCTCCCACAAAGTGAATGCTAGGATCCATCTTATTCAAACAAAAACAAAACGAAAACAAACCGACGCTCCAAGCAAAGAACAAAAGATGTGATTGAATAAAAATATAGTTTCGGGGAGGAACATGATGTTGTCGATGAAGGGGATGCCTTGGGCATCCCCAAGCTTAGACGCTTGAGTCTTCTTAAAATATGCGGGGGTGAACCACGGGGGCATCCCCAAGCTTAGAGCTTTCACTCCTCTTGATCATAGTATATCATTCTCCTCTCTTGACCCTTGAAAACTTCCTTCACACCAAACTTCAAGCAAACTCATTAGAGGGTTAGTGCACAATTAATAATTCACTCATTCGAGGTGACACAATCATTATTTTCACTTCTGGACATTGCATAATGCTATTGGACATTAATGGATCAAAGAAATAAATCCAACATAGCAAAAGAGGCAATGCGAAATAAAAGGCAGAATCATCAAAAACAGAACATCCGTAAAGACGAATTTAGAAATGGCACCGGACTTGCTCAAATGGAAAAACTCAAAACTAATGAAAGTTGCGTACATATCGAGGATCACGCTCGTAAATTGGCAGATTTTTCGAATTTTCTCAGAGAATTGTGCCCAGATTCGTGACAGACAGCAATCTGTTTCTGCGCAGCAATCCCAAATATAACATCAACTTTGACATAAAAACTTTACTTGGCACAAAAACATGATAAGGAGGTTGCTACGGTAGTAAACAACTTCCAAGACTCAACAAAACAAAAAATTGCTGTAGGTAAAAACATGGGTTGTCTCCCATAAGCGCTTTTCTTTAACGCCTTTCAGCTAGGCGAAAGTGCAAATCAAGTATTATCGAGTAGAAGAATCAACATTATTATCGGGGTGTTGGGAGTTTTCTCAACCAAGCATAGTATATTTGATATATAAGTTTTAGCGTCTCCCTTTTCATTAGTCTTAGGCTTGCTACTCTCATCGAACAAATTTTCGGGAACAAGCCAAGCATAGTTATCTTCTAGTGCATCATTCATAGCTAGGAGTTTACATGGTATTGGTGCTTTGATTTCCCCACCATCATTAATGTTATTAGTGTACATTATTCTATCCATGTCCATTTTTTCAAGGAGACCAATAAAATTGGTATGAGAACCTAGCATATTAAATTTAGCAAAAACCTTTCTAGCCTCTCTTGCTAGACCACCAAATTCTCTAAGAAGGGTTTCTAAAACAAAATCTTTCTTTTCCCCTTCTTCCATATCACCAAGTGTAAGAAACATGTGTTGGATTATAGGATTGAGATTAACAAATTTAGTTTCCAACATGCGAACTAAAGCAGCAGCAGCAATTTCATAGGTAGGTGCAAGTTCTACCAAGTGTCTATCTTCAAAATCTTCAGTGATACTAACATGATTGAAAAATTCTTCTATATTATTTCTCCCAACTATGGACCCACGTCCTACCGGTATGTCTTTTGTGGTAAAATTAAAAGGAAACATGATGCAATAGGCAAAAAGTAAACTAGGCAAACAAAGTAAAGACAAGTAGCTAATTTTTTTTTGTGTTTTTGATATAGAGAGCAAAGCAGTAAATAAAGTAAAACTAGCAACTAATTTTTTGTATTTTGATTTAGTGCAACAAACAAAGTAGCAAATAAAATAAAGCAAGACAAAAACAAAGTAAAGAGATTGAAAAGTGGAGACTCCCCTTGCGTGTCTTGATCGCAACGGCGCCAGGAAAAGAGCTTGATGGCGTGTAACTCACACGTTCGTTGGGAACCCCAAGGAAGGTATGATGCGCACGGTAGCAAGTTTTCCTCGAAAGAAACCAAGGTTTAATCGAACCGGTAGGAGCCAAGAAGCACGTTGAAGGTTGATGGTCGCGAAATGTGATGCGGCGCAACACCGGATTCCGGCGGAACCTGCACAACACAACCAAAGTACTTTGCCCCAACGAAACAGTGAGGTTGTCAATCTCACCGGCTTGCTGTAACAAAGTATTAAACGTATCGAGTGGAAGATGTTTGCAAAGAAAAGTAAAACACAATTGTAGATTGTATGCTATGTAAAGAATAGGACCGGGGTCACAGTTCACTAGAGGTGTCTCTCCCATAAGATAAAAGCATGTTGGGTGAACAAATTACAGTCGGGCAATTGACAAATAGAGAAAGGCATAACAATGCATATACATGATATGATAAATATAGTGAGATTTAATTAGGCATTACGACAAAGTACATAGACCGCCATCCAATGCATCTATGCCTAAAAGTCCACCTTCGGGTTATCATCCGAACCTTATTAAGTTGCAAAGCAACAGACAATTGCATTAAGTATGGTGCGTAATGTAATCAACAACTACATCCTTAGACATAGCATCAATGTTTTATCCCTAGTGGCAAACATCACAACCTTAGAACTTTCGTCATGTCCCGATTCAATGGAGGCATGAACCCACTATCGAGCATAAATACTCCTCTTGGAGTTAAGAGTAAAAACTTGGCCAGAGCCTCTACTAATAACGGAGAGCATGCAAGATCATAAACAACACATGAACAATAGATTGATAATCACCATAATCATAGTACTCTCTATCCATCGGATCCGACAAACACAACATATAGAATTACATATAGATGATCTTGATCATGTTAGGCACTCACAAGATCCAACAATGAAGCACAACAAGGAGAAGACGACCATCTAGCTACTGCATGGACCCATGGTCCAGGGGTGAACTACTCACTCATCACTCCGAGGCGACCATGGCGGTGTAGAGTCCTCGGAGATGAATCCCCTCTCCCGCAGGGTGCGGAGGCGACCTCAATCCCCCGAGATGGGATTCGCGGCGGCGCGTCTCTGTAAGGTTTCCGTATCGTGGCTCTCGGTGCGGGGGTTTCGCGGGAAGCTTTAAGTAGGCGGAGGTCAACGCGGGGGCCACGAGGGCCCGGGGGTAGGTCGGCGCGGCCGGGGGCTTGGCCGCGCCACCCTCTGGCTGCCTCGTGGCCCACTTCGTTATCTCTTCGGTCTTCCGGAAGCTTCGTGCAAAAATAGGACCGGGCGAAAGTTTCGTCCAATTCGAGAATATTTCTTTACTAGGATTTGAAACCAAAAAAACAGAAAGAAGCTCTTCGGCATCTTGTTAATAGGTTAGTTCCAGAAAATGCATAAATATGACATATAATGTGCATAAAACATGTAGGTATCATCAATAAAGTAGCATGGAACATAAGAAATTATCGATACATTGGAGACGTATCAAGTGCTGACGGTCCCTCCTTTCTTGTCGCGCTCTGTCCACCCTTACTTGGACTGCTGTGTCTCTTGCTCCACTTGCTCTTGGTGGGTCTTGGACTGCTGCGGAGGTCGTGGACTATTTTGCCTAGGGTTTTCTTCGGGAGGCGTTGTTGCAAACGCTGTTCCCATAACTCCTACTCCGCCATCGCCATATTGAACAATGGTTCTCTCGGGTCCCCAGGTGGTCTGGATGCCAAGATATAGGCTTGTGTTGCCATGTAACCTGCCTCTGGCGTTTTTGGGATGATATTTCCTCTTTCATCGATCGACATAAAGGACATGTCGAGATTTTGGATTATGTTTCCTCTCTGCCTCGGGTATGTTTTGCGCCGAGACATTGCTCTCCTCCGAGCTTCTCGTGACGTCTCCCGACGTTCTAGATTGTCGACTTAAATCGCTCGGCGTGCCGAGAGGCGCTTCTTTCTCCTATTCGGGGATCTTGTCTTTTTCCAACTCTCTGCTTTCGAGCAAGTCTATATTGATATGCTTGAAGTTCTTGTACGGTAGCAGTGGTGGTCATAGGTTCGAACCATCCATGGCTTTCGCGGCCCTATCCCACGCTTCTTGAGGGAGCTGTACTCTTGCGCGAGTTGAGGATCCAGGATATTTAGTGCCTAAGCCATGTCTGAGATCGGCGGGATCGACGTATGGATTTCCCAACTCGTCGAAAGCCTCGATGTTTGCGGGTCCGATGTGCCTGCCCCTTCTACCACATAGATCGATGATATTTTGTGCATTGATTTTTATCGGGATTGGTGACACCATCATATAGAGTGGTGAAGACCTTTCGATGGCATCGGACTTGTCGATGAAGTTGAAGCGTCGACTGTCGGAGTCGGCTTATAAAGGAGTCCGCAGACGACTCGAAGGATGTGTTGTGAAGATCTTGGCGAGCTTTCCGCTTGCCTTGTTGTCGACGAAGTATGGCGACGAAAACTCCTCGTCACTCGACGAAAAGTTAGAATCGACCGCTGAAAATTCCGACGAGATCGGAACTTCGAGACGATAGGATCCTTCCTTGTTGACGCCAAATCGGAATTTTCCGAACGTCATGGTGATAGGCTCCTCCAGATAGGCACATGCATCCATACGGGAGGCGGGTGAGGAATAAAATTGAATAGATCGGTTTTCCCTTGTTACCTCGATCCATCGCGTTGCTCGTTGATGAAGTCGAAGATCTTGAACGTGCCATCGAGATCGATCCTTGCGCCTCTAATTCCCACGGACGGCGCCAATTGACAAAGGATTAACTTGTCAATGCCTGATTGTAGACTAGGGGTTTGCTAGAAGTAGAGGGCAAGTAGATCTCGAAGGTTTAGGCGAAAAGTACTCGACGATTACGAAAACTAGGGTTATGTTGACAGATTCGATCCTCTCTTTGTCCCTCGACTCCCCTTATATAGGAGGTGGAGCCGAGGGTTTCGTTTTGTACAAGTTGAGTCCGGGACGGTTTCTAACTCATCCCGCAGATTACAAATAACTCTTCCTATTACAACTCTAGCTTTCCTTAATATATCTTGGACTCTCGAATCTTCTTATTCTTCGGATAGTGGGCCTTCAGTAAACTCCGGGTACCATCTTCGGCAGGCCCATTTGGGATGCCTATGTCAATACCTTAGAGATGCTGGTTGAAGTTCCAAGTTAGGAAGAAAATTTCTCTAGATGTTTACTTCCTAAAAATTTCTCATTGCCTTCTCAACTGGATCAGTAAATGGTTATAATTTCCTGTACCAAGTGAGCTGAATACTCACACCTGACAACTTATAGCTTGCAAGACGAGTTCAGCCCGGTCCAGTATATTGATGTATCAGATAAAGAGGCACCCAACATCAGTAGACATGTCGATTTGGAACAAAGAATAATCACCAAGTTTCTGAATATATGTCCGGTTGGTGCATTAAGTTGTGTTCTCTATCCCATCTACTGCCACTGAATTATTTGGTAACTGTGTATTCTTTTCCTTTGCTTAGATCATATGCTTATTTCTACTAAAGGGGGACAGGTGCAGTTCTTACATAATGTTGTTACATTTCAGTAATAGATGTGTCATGATACATATTTTTGTGATGTGTCATTAAGATAACGGTGGCAGTCTCAGTTTACTAATCAATTGATGTTTTTATATTTGATCTTCTCCTTCCATATCGTGTGTACTTGGCACTTCCAGAACCGTGTTTCCTATTTTGTACACTCGGTTTTACCTTGCAATCTTATAAAGGGATAATCCTAACAAGAACTAATCTACCAGTGTAACTAGCTTCCTGAACCATAATAATTTGCATGCACTTTCTATTAGTCGACACAGAAACCTCCTGAACCATATTTTGTATACACTTCGTATTACCTTACATAGTTATGGCAGTTGACTGTTCACTCTGGTTGTTACTTTTTCCTTTTCGCAAGACTAATATTACAAATTTGCTCTCATCATAGGGAAACACAATGGAGAGATGCATACAAGTCAATCATATAGATAAATTTACTGATTAGTTTGTGTGCCAAAAAATTTAAGGATCACTAAAGGTAAAATAGGTTCACATTCGCATCTTACATACACGAGCAGGAGACAATAACTTTTGTCAGGTGCTCACTCTTGATACTGCTTGCATTTTCTGTCTATTTCTATTCATCTTTTGCATGTCATACTAATGGCGACTTAATTTACTTATGGAATATCCTGCATGTTGTATCTGCAATTCTGCAGTTGCCTACAGGTCATTTTAAATTGGAGAATACTCTGTTCAACACTTGCATATACTCTCATGTACGTTAACTTAAATTTGCAGTGAAATAGCTTGCAAAATCTAATATTGGTATACCAATTTTGTGAGGCAAGGCTTTGTTTCTTGGTTCTCAACATTTACAAAGGCATTTCGTTCTAAGGATACTGATAGGATTATAATGCTACTGCGAGTAAATGAGAGGCATCATTGAAAGTTATGGTATATACTGGAGTACTGGACCTGGATGAATTTACATACTCTTAATGTTATTTAAAGATTCTTCGAGTGTTGAAAGCAACTTCATGCTTCATATATCTGTTCAGGTCTGTAACTCATAATCCAGTTTTCTTCCTTATAAGAAATGGACGATGTCACGTATTTATCTTTGTGTTAAATTATGTATCAGATGGCTAATAGCTATCATTTGAGAACGAGTAATAGTAGCCGTTCTAGGTGAACCAAGCTTAGTTTGATTTAATTGTTCATTTTAAGTATTGAATGAATAGTTGGTGGTTAGGGATATTTCAACAAAATATACTATGGTTAAACTAAGATTTTCCTTTTTATTCTTGGCATTGCGATTAATTTCCACTCCACAGGAATGGATGAAGGAGTATGGAGAAGTATATGCCATGAAAAGAGTTTCACATTGTTTGTAGATTATTGTATTTCCTATGGTTTGTCAGAATATAGTAGCTTTGTATACACTTATTTCAACATTTCACATATCAAGGTCTTTGGTGGATGGTCCGATGTTCAAATGATGATCCTCACAGTTGCGTACATTGGAAATAGGGCCAACTAAATTATTCTCTGAAATTTTCTTTTTGTAGCTATGGATGTTGAACATGTCTTTTTTACAAGGGATCCACTTTACTAAACTGCAGGTATATAGAGCGATGCAGATAATGAGTGTGCCAAAGCTGGATCTAGGCCCTGTTGTCACTACCCACTTGCAGCTGGGATGGATCAGAGAACGCCACCTCGACAATGCATGACAACAGGCCCTATCACCGACACTCTCAGGTGGACACGAAGCACAAGAAACTCACAAGTCTGAACTTCAGTGTGCCAAATTCAGTTTCAGTTTCTGAAAGAGTGATGTTTCTTAGTCTTAACTATGAAATTTAATTTTCTCATTGTTCAACAGAATATACCTGGGTGGGATATTTGGATGATAAGAGTATGCATATACATGTTGTGCAACCATGTTTTCGATTCATTTCCTGGTGGTCTTGGATCTTGAGTACACATGCACATATTGTGCATGCATGTTTTCGATTCATTGCTGGTGGTCTTGAATTACTATAGAAACTTCATGTATAGTTACCCAGCTTAGTAAGCGCCACAACAGTAGTCTCCTAGATGTGCCATCAAGTGTTGCAAGATTTGGCATGAATATCTGCTGCCATTTACTTCCTCTTAGCGCTCAGAATTTTTTTTAAGATATCTTCTCTTAGTGGTACTACCATATGTGTTGTGCATTTCCCTTTGCAAATTATCTAGAATAGAAGAGCAGCCTAATGGCACAACAAGAAGTGCCACTGAATTCAGATATGAGAACAGTGGTGCTACCATATGTGTTGTATGCTTTAATTTGCGGATTATCTCAAAAGGTACATGTACGAACATAGAGCTGTGAAGCAGCCTAATACTGCAATAAGCAGTACCATTGAATTCAGTTATGAAACACGTTCTTGCAGCCCAATTTAGAGGCATATTATTCCTTTGGGGACAGATTTGTCAACACTACCGATGCTTTCTTACATGTATGCAAACAAAGTATCAATTTTTGTGGTTAGAAGATAAGCAATCTTTCCTTCTTTTCAGAATATCTATCTCCTACGGGAAGGAGCAGAGCACGAAAAAAGCTCTGCCATACACGAGCTAATGGCAATTGATGTGTTCAGACCAAAGAAGCGTACCAGGCTTTCGATCCAACCCCTTGAACTCCGCTTTCACCCACGGCTGCAAAAGAAGTCCTGGCCTCCATCTCCTCGCTGGCGCTCCCGACCACTATCACCAACATCGCGTCGTCAACAGGGATCCCTAGATTCCGACCCTCGGCGCAATCCCTGCTTCTCTCCCTTCCGCCGTCTTGAATGGCGGCGAACACACCTCTGCTACTCCCCGTAGATTCAGCGGCAAGTGAGTAGCGCGAGCAGGGCACCGCGCATGCGCACCTCAAAGCATCCTGTGGAGAAGGGAGAAGAGAAACAGGATAGCCTGGCAGCTTGACCCTCTACCACTCAACTCACTCACGTGAACAAGCTGGTCACTGCGACCCTTTTTTTTCAGCGGTTCACTGCCTCTACTCTATTGTTCCGGCCCGACCAGGTTTTCTAAAAAAAAGTACCTGCCCATCCCTTTCTGTCTCCAGTCTAACCGGACTGCTCCATCGCCTAGGAAATCTAGCTAGCTAGCTGTTTCCACCATTCTTAATAAAAGGCCAGCTTACCTGTCCCAAGGCCCAAGGGGTAGTTTGGGTGTTTGTTCAGAAAATTCTAAAGGAAATTTGCAACTTGAAGTCAGACGTATAAGCCTTTTGACATAGAACGTATGGATTTTTATTTACTCTCTTCCTTTTTTTGCTTATGATTCTTTTTCTGTTTCTTTTTCATGCACGAAAATAACATTGTAAGAAATCTAGCTACCTAGCTGATTCCACCTTTATTTTACTAACTACTAGGACATATCCTACACTACAATTAATGGTAGATAACGCAAACACTAAGTAAATATTTCTCAGCAGTATCTCCAAACTCACGAATTCTTGCAATTTACCGTTACAATTAATTGTCACCATCCATCTAATCACTTCTCTTAATGCATTTTCCCCATGAAGCTGCAATAACTATTTCTTCAGTTATTTCTCCTCAGCCTCTATCTAATGTACCACATACCAAAGAAAAAATAATAAGATAACGAGACTGAAACTAAGGCGTCGTGTTTTTCTTGGTCTGATTTACCGGTCGCATGGTCTAAACCACTCCAACGGACAACCGCATGCAAACAACGACAAAGGCTTCCACTGCTACATCGATTAGCCGAAGTTGCTCTGCACATAGGCGGACCCCGCAAACGTTAGCCACACATGCCGCACCATCAACACCACGGGCGCGGCGTGCGCCGCGCCAAACTTCCTAGTACTTTTGATTTGTATCTACCAGTTTAATTATTTCAGGGATGTGTTCAGTCATGACTTTTCATTCTCGAGAGCAGATTTTTTCATTTGGGATAATGGATCTAATACACACGTTTGTAGTCTCTCTTCTTCCCACATCGATGTGTGCTATGAATATTTTGTATGCTAGATTATATATTTATAAAGACTCATACTTTTAGTGCACAACAGTAGAATTGTGATGCATTTCCCCCCTCCAGCCATCGGACACGAAGTGTCTACTGCAGAGTAGTTTCGTTATACTTTTGATTTGCATCTACCAGTTTAATTATTTCAGGGATGTGTTCAGTCATGACTTTTCATTCTCGAGAGCAGATTTTTTTTCATTTGGGATAATGGATCTAACACACACGTTTGTAATCTCTCTTCTTCCCACATCGATGTGTGCTATGAATATTTTGTATGCTAGATTATATATTTATAAAGACTCATACTTTTAGTGCACAACAGTAGAATTATGATGATTGTTTGCTCCAGGTTTTGTTATATGCTTCAGACTTGCAGGCACATAATACGTATTCTCCTTTGATGTTCAGAAATTTATGGCTGTTGGGTTCTTTGCACACTTCATTTTGTGTCATTATAATTTTGAAAAAGACTAATTTATTTATCATGAGATATGTCTTGGCCCTTAGTATGTACAATCACATGAATTCCATACTCTTTTGTGTTTCCACATGATTTGAGAAAGTTACTAATCATTTTACTTAATATAGCGCGGTTCTTTTTAGCACTATGAGCATTTTCTGATGCTATGGTTTTATTTCAGAAAAATACTAGATCAAGAGACCAAACTGCACATATGTTGTGATTGTTGTTCCCTTGACTGACAATCTCACGCCTTTCTTTATAGCTTGCAGTACTTAAAGTTGTAATGTGATCCTCTACTGTTTCGTAAACTTTCTACCATGATGCTTAGATAGATCAAAAAACTGCTTCCTATATCTGTAGTTATTTGTATTTTGATTGCTCTGGCAACCCAAATAGATGAAGGAAAGTTTCTACTGTCTGTTTGAAGATTCAGACATGGGGAACATAAATATTATCTCATTTATTACGACTAATGATATGTATCAATGAAGGAAAGTTTCTACTGTCTATTTGAAGATTCAGACCTGGGGAACATAAATATTATCTCATGTATTACGACTAATGATATGTATCAATGATTCCTGTCAGCTGTCGAAAAGCTGAGTGGAGGTCATATTCCAAAACCTCTTATTTTCTAGCTATATGTTAAATATATGGCGAAATAAGCTGTTCTTCATCACTTCCTTTAGTGCATGGCTTCAGAAGATAAAAAAAAGTCAGCTGGTGTTCGCATTTGAACTTCATTTGTATGATTACAAAAATTAGGCAATTTATTTGTTATTCATTGGGTCTCAGATTTAAATCTGCTATGAAATTCAGATACATGATTTATTCAATCATGTTTGTTACTCTTCTAACAGGTTCAACTTGCCAATCACTTGGCCCGTGACATGTCGAATGAGCGGTATTTTGGGCTTCTTTACTTGTGGGTGCCAACATCAGTAAGGAATCTAAAGTCAGCCAAAGGATCAGCAAAGTTGGTTGCCTAACTGCCGAACAGCTGCCAGAGACATAGAAGAGGTCAGTAGTAGGTCCTCTCAAGCATGTTTCTGTAGTATGTCCTCCGATTGTGAGCTTTGGTAGGTCTCAAATTTAAATTTCATCCAGAATCCAGAAGTTTGATTTATTCAATAATGTTGTTACTCTTCTAACAGGTTCCAATCACTTAGCCCTTGACATATAAAATGAGCGATATTTTGAGGTTCTTTACTTGTGAGTGTAGCATCAGAGCTAAAGAATCAGCTAAACAGCTACCTGCGACATTGGAGAGGTTAGTAGTAGGTCTGTTTTTTTAAAATTCCGTACTGTGTCTCACTCCGATTGTGAGCTCCTATAGTCAAATGATTTTTAATGGAAAATAGGACGTCACACTGGTAATAAATTGTGAATTAATGCAACAAAGAATTCACTGTCCAGGTTTACAATGCTGAACCTGTTAAAAGAGTAGAGTGGTTATACACACATGAGGGATATGGATGAGCTCAACTTGTAGTACTCTTCTATTGAGTGAACGTGTAGATTTAAAATATCACTGTTTTCCTTACCTTTGAAAGCTATACACTATCAGTCGATTTGTATTACAGAAAAAAATTCCCCCACTGCAAAGATAACCCAACCTACTGGTTTAGCAAAGATTTTGGTTTCCTTTGGCGCACACCATCAGTATCTTCTATTAACCAATATAGGCAAGGTATTTACTTCCAGATATTTACACGTGTACATAAGAGTGGTGAACTAGAGGTTTGTAAGATCATGTCATTTCCATGCCACCAATTATCTGGTATGTATGTTGTAAGAGAACTGAACCCGAGGTTCGTTGCAGTTTTAGTATGCCATGCTATAACAGTATACCATTATATTCTTCAGGCTATAGGGCAAGTTCAAAGGTGCAACAAATCCGAGCTTTACGCCGAATTGGAATATGCGCTTCTATTTTCGGTCACATTTCTTTTACCACTCTACTCTTGCAATCTTGCTATCTCTCTTACCCGGTGGTCCTGAAGTATTCATGTGGCATTGACGCATTGTACATAGTACCAACATTGAGCTAGGTTGAGTATTTGGTTTTGGTTTTCAGTTTGTGTACGTGCAAACTCAGCTGTGGAATAAAATTCAGCTTGTGTACTCATAATGCACTCTGCCCGTTCCTGCTTATATGTTTCTTTCCATTCAATCATGTTTGTAATATTACGGTTGGCACGCTTTATTCAAAGGTTTAAGAGAACTCAGTCTGCCAATTAGTCAGCTTACTACGTATCACATTCTTACGAAGGTTAGAATCATCTCAAGGGTCTCAAGGGCGCGGCGTTGCCGCCAATCCATGAAAAGAAGAGACTGCCTCTCCCTCTGCTGAACCAACCACAGCCAAAAAACAAGCGCATACCACTAAGCCTGAAACACAGCAATACTTCAGCAGTCATTGACCCAGTTCTATCCACACATGCACTACTAACCACCGCTTTAACACCACCGCTCAAACAGACATATCTCCTTTGTTGCAACCGACGTACGGGTCCACCTTAGTCTTGAACAATCTTCATGAGCCCCAAGTTGGGCCAAAAAATGTAGACTAATGTTAATGCCCACATCATTTGGTGCTCACTATTTCTTGCTCAGGAATGGAGCGAGATTCAGTCAAAACAATCAACAGACCCGGTTTCTCCGGCTATGGAGCGCTGGCTCCCTCCCGATGCTGGGTGGCATAAGGTGAACGCGGATGGGGCTTTTCAGTGGTGTCTGGAAGAGGTGGTTGCGGCGCGGTTCTTCGGAACCATCATGGCGTGTTCATGGCTGGACAGTGCCTTTTTTTGCCTGCTACTACTGTGCCGGAGAGAGCCGAGATTGTGACCCGCAAGGGTGCTTTGCTGTTGGCCAAGGAAAATGGGATCTCAAAAATCTGTCTGGAGACGGATTACCTGGGTGTTGTGTCAAAGCTAAATAGTAGCGACAAAGATCGATCGGTTCATGGTCCGTTGATAGAGGAGATCAAGGAGCTACCACTGGGGTTTGACGATCACGAGGCTAGGCACGTGCGGTTCCTGTGTAATGGCGTAGCACATCTTCTAGCAAAGGAGGGTGCGCTGCATGAATAAGACTAGTCACAATGGAAAGTATCATACACTAGTATCATGCACATAATACTAGTTTATGATACTAACCCCACAACGCATAGTATCATAAGATAATATCATAGTATCATCATATTTAATGTTTTGTAGAATCTCAATGCAAATGTATGGATATGATGTGTTTACTAGTATTAAGTTTTCTAGTTTTACGTGCTATGATACGGTATCATATTATGATAGTACCACTCTCATCTCTCACCTCATTAATTGGTCTGCCACATCAGATTTTTGTCAACATGGCATGCGTGATACTACTTATGATACTCCCATTTTGACTAGTCTAATAGTTGTATCACCTTGTTGGGATCACCACCAAAGTTTATTGTAAGTACTTTGGCATCTGACAAGCTAGTTCAAGTAATGAAGAGCATCCAATTCTTAAAAAAAAGACTCAGACTTAGTTTTATCTCAATCAACCGCCAATAGTAATTGCCCAAAACCTGGAGATTTTCCCATCTATTTGTACTTGCACAAATTAGGAAGTTTAAACCAGCCAACAACTTTAAAAAAGAAAATTCCTCAACCGCCTAAGCAACATTTATGTGGTATATCTTGTACTGGGTTTTGCAATTATCATGTTTTTTTAGCGGATTGTAATCATCATGTTAAGTAGAAATCAAGGCTTAATTGATCATCTAATCATGTGCCCCCCATTTACTTTGGCTGCTGATGATCATGGGATTATTCTAATTATTGCTTGTGAGCAGGTTGATCGTTTTAGATTCGGGTTTGGATTATACATGTTTTTTTTCAATTATCATGTTTTTTCAGCACTTCTTGGCTTGTTTAACTTTAGACTTGGCCTTCGGACTAAAATTCAACTGAATTGAATCCGGGGTAAATCTTATAGCCGACAATCACCGAATAATGTGTGCTCTTTTTGGTCGACTGTTTTACTGATGATAGAGAAGATTGCGTGATGCACTTAGAAGATCACAATGGTAGCACTCATAGGTTTGGATGCACGGAAATAGTCATGCAGTAAAGACCTTACTACTGTTTGTGGTTAGATATATTCCTTATGCTCAAGTGCGATCTCGAGAGGGCTCTCAAGGCCGCTATGGTGGTGATGATTGAGAGATAGGTTGACAGATGTGTGAGGATGCGACTATGCAAGTGAAAGGATCGTATGCCGCACCTAGAGGGGGGGGAATAGGTGCTAACCAATTTTTAGTTCTTTTTCAATTTAGGCTTGACACAATGGTAAATTCTCTAGATATGCAACTAAGTGAATTTACCTATATGACAAGGCTATCAACTAAACAAGATATAGCTACGCAATATATAGGAGATAGAATGGGATAGAGGTAACCGAGAGTGGAGCACGCGATGACACGGAGATGATTCCCGTAGTTCCCTTCCTTTGCAAGAAGGTACGTCTACGTTTGGAGGAGTGTGGTTGCTACGCAAGACAAACCAACAGCCACGAAGGCTTCACTCGGATCTCCTGTGAGCAACGCCACGAAGGCCTAGCCCACTTCCACTAAGGGATTTCCTCGAGGCGAAACCGGGCCTTTACAAGGTTCTTGGGGCACACATCCACAACTGAATTGGAGGCTCCCAAATCTGTAACAATACAACAATCAACAACAATCAACAACAACACATCAACAACAAATCAACTAGGGAACCAAATAGGAACACTAGCATGAGATCCCTCAAACAAATGAGGAGGAAATGAAAAACGCTTCAGTGAGGATGTAGATCGGTGGCTTCTCCTTCGAATCTTCAAAGATCAAGAGATTTGGTTGGGGGAGGAAGGAGATCTTGCAAATCTTGTGTTTCTTGAGGTGGCTCTAATGGAGGTGAAGCTTGGCAGATTTCTTGTGCAATGATTGAGCAAAGGGGTAAGGAAGAAGAAGAGGGGTATAAATACCCCTCCCCAAAATCCAGCCGTTGAGCATATCGGGGGCCGGATAATCCGCCCTAAGTAAGGGCCGGATAATCCGCCCCCCGGATAATCCGGCCTCCAGGTACAAAACCATGACAATGTCCGGGCAAATGTCCGGCCCCTAGTCTGAGAAGCAATTCTTCAGGTCCTTAGCCATTTTCGGGGGCCGGATATTCTTGAAATATCCGGCCCGGATAATCCGGCCCCGTACAAAACCGGGACAATATCCGGCAAATGTCCGGCCCCTATACCGAGCTGCATTTCCTCAAGTCCTTAGCCGAAATTCGGGGGCCGGATATTTTGGAAATATCCGGCCCGGATTATCCGGCCGATGAATATTTTTGCAACTGCTTTTTGACAACACTGACCACATCCAACACACATACAAATGTATCTATGTAATTCCTGTATCACTTAAACAACCATTAGTGTATCACATACATTGACATCAAACACTCAAAACATAGTATGAGAGATGTTCTTTCAATCTCCCCATTTTTGGTGTTTGATGACAATATACGGATTTGCAAGAGAATTACTATAGAGACAAGCATGATGGCAAAAACATAGAGGCACTCCCCCTACATGTGTGCATATAAGTAATTTGCATTTGAATACAAATACACAACACATAGGATTGAGGTGCCTCAACACTAGAGATATCCATCATGAGCTCTAACAAGAGACATATACATATATGAAGTTGAGATAGGATGCTAGAAGTCATACCCATGTGTAGATATATGATACGGAGATATAGCATCACACATGATACAATAGTCTTGATCTCAACATATAGAAATCCGAAAACCATAACAATGTCTCACACCACATAGCACATAGTTTTAAACGGAACACAACCAAAGCAAATAGTTCAAATAAGATGGAACACAAGCAATAAAGGAATGATAAACCCATATGCTTGTGCCCAAACCATGCAAATCCCCGAGAGAGTTCCTAATAGAACGCTTCTCCCCCTTTGGCATCGAGATGCCAAAAAGGGGACAAGCGCGATGCTACTCGCCCCATGGGGATCACTCGGAGGCAACATCATCATCGGACTCCTGCGCCTCTTCTTCTTCTTCTTCTTCTTCATCTGTCAGGCATCCGGAGAGCGGCGAGTGAGGCTGGACCTTTGAATGCAACTATCAAGATCACTCCATGGAACCTGTGCAGAATGCCACCCACTGTAACCTGGGTGAACTGGAGGCTGAGGAGGGGGTCCTTGCTCACCACTGAGCTTGGGCAGAATAACCGCCTGAGTATGCTTAATCTCAGAACGCTCCCGGCTGGCCGCATAGTTCTCCTTATGGATCTCAATGTTCATGCAAAGGATGTAACGCTGAAACCAACTGAGCCTGTTCACTTGTTTCTTCATAGCAGGAAGGTCAGAATGGCGAGCAGGAGCAAATCCACTAGAACGAGCATCACCCATGAAGGAGTCAGGTGGAGGTACAACAGAAGAGACAGGCTTAAGCTTGTAGGCCTTCTTGACAATGTGCTTCAAATAAGAGTACCCGCTCAAGTCTTCACCACGCACGCCCGCAGTGTTGTTGATGAGGAGCTGGATGTAAGGCGCATAAGGTATAGTGGTCCGGGAGATCATGGCATCACGAATCTCATGGAAGATGTAGTCCATGATATCAATAGTGAAGTTACGTTCCTCATTCTCATCACGAGCACACCTAAAGCTGAGGTACATGAGGTCCACAAGAGTTCCTCGGAGTGCATCATTGTTGCCACCACTAGGAGCGATGGTGGCCCGAAAGAACCTAAGCAACTGACCATAGATGGTAAGCAGCCCCTTGGCCTCTCCCACTTTTCCAGCAGATGTATAGAGATCAAACAAAGCATTCTTATCAGCCCTCTGAGGTCCATGGAGACGACGGCCTTCTTCTGCAGGAACTCCAAGAATAGCAGCAAAACGGTGCAAGGTGGCACTACAGTGAGTGGAGCCAGACATCCATTCCATAGTACGGTCCTCATCTGTCTTGATGGCCAACGTAGCAAAGAACTGCTTCAGCAACTCTGGACTATAGTCACATTGAATCTTCATCAAATCCTTCAAGCCCATCCTTCCAGCCACCCAGATGGCATCCTCAAAGTGATTGTTGACTGCCAGAACGTCCACATCGATAGCTTGCATGGGACGAACTTTCCTCATGGGCTCATAGATATCTTTATAGATGAACTCCTGCTCCATGCACCAATATTTTCTGCCCTCTGTCTCTTCATCCCTTGGGAGGTCTTCATACCAGTTCTTCATACGGATTGCTTGATAAGAGACAATGTCCATAGTCTTGTAGTTTTCCCTTGAAGCCTTGTTCTTGTGCCTAGATGAGGTTGACTTGCGAGGAGCGTTGGACACGAACTCATCACTTGACCGATCAGCTCTTGCGCGTCTCCGAGAGGTACCCCGAGAAGAACGACCTGTGAATAGCAAAGATGGATAGCAAAGAGAAGATAATGCTCATGAGTCATGTATGATACAGTAATGCACTCTAGAAACATACTATAAGCTGGTACAAGTCTAAAACAAGATAGATTGAATCAAAACTGCAGAGGCGATGAAGCTCCAGGCCGGATAATCCGGTGCCCAAGGGGGCGGATAATCCGGCCGGACCGGATAATCCGGTCCTCGCGGGGGCCGGATAATCCGGCCCTGCGAAACTAGCAGATTTTGCAATCAACAACTTGTCTTGGAACAGATCGGCCTTATAGCATGCAAGAGGAGTACACTACAAGCGATTTGGAACAACTAGACACCAAATCCACCAATAAAATAGCACATATAAAACACAACACCTAGGGTTAGGGATTGTGAGTCATACCCGCATCCATTGCGAGAGCCGCTTGGAGGAGAAGGTAGCTTGGAGGGAGGAGCACCCGATCCACCCAAAAACTCCGGGAGGGAATGGACGGGGCAACTCCGGCGAGGAGGAGAGTCTCCGGCGATCTTGAGAGGAGAGAGAGGAGAGAGAGGTGCGTGGGGGGTGGACTGAACCGTTTCCCCCCCGCGGCCTCGTCCTCAGCCCTTTCAGGATCAGCCCAGGCCGGATAATCCGGCCCTAGTTTAGGGCGGATAATCCGGCCAGGCCGGATTTTCCGGGTCGCCGGGGCGGATTATCCGGTGTGGAAAATTTCAGAACACCGTCAATCCCGCCTATCCTTAGTTGGTTATTTGCGTACCCATATGTGGTGCAATAAACTATCACCTCACATATAAGATGCATATTTACCAATAAGATTGGGGCAACCTAGATCATCCGACCGAGAAACCTCAAACTCCAAGTTTTTACCAAACATGACAAATGAGCAAGATGGAAATGGCTTATAGATGAGTGTAGGCTTGGGTTTAGAAGACACAAACTGTTAATGGTACATGATCACTCAAGTTTGCAAGATATGAGCAAATAAGGCCAAACTAGAGTGATTTCCCATAAGAACATGGAGATGTCAAATAAAAGGCGATAAGATCCAAATAACTCCAACTCTTCACAAAGAAGAGTGTGGTGGCCTAGGCCACCATATACGAGTATTGTGGCATGGCACCGCGAAGATATATCTTGGGTCCAAGCCACTACTCATCATTGACGCTCACATATCAACATGATATTAAGAGAATGATTTCTTAATGTTGGCATTATGGGGGGAGGGATAGCTCAATAATTTAAACCGCACTCCCCTATTTCCATGCCCACATCTAAACCAAATAAAGTTTTGAGACAAAGGTGTGTTTGCAAGATGGTCAAGCTATACTCCTTGAATCAATGATATTTAGCTCATTCCTCAAATAAGTGAACCTTGCTTCATCAAGAGGCTTCGTGAATATATCGGCAAGTTGATCTTTGGTTGGAACATAGATAATCTCAATATCACCGCGGGCAACATGATCCCTAATGAAATGATTCCGGATCCCAATATGCTTCGTTCTTGAATGTTGCACCGGATTATAGGCAATCTTGATGGCACTTTCATTGTCACACAATAGAGGCACTTTGTCACAAACGACACCGTATTCCTTTAAAGTTTGCCTCATCCATAACAATTGAGTGCATCCACTTGCGGCGGCAACATATTCGGCTTCGGCGGTGGAGAGAGATATGCAATTTTGCTTCTTAGAAGACCAACACACCAAGGACCTACCAAGGAATTGGCAAGCCCCGGAAGTTGATTTCCTATCATCCTTGTCACCCGCCCAATCCGCATCGGTATAACCATTGAGAATAAAGCTTGAGCCTTTGGGGTACCAAATACCATATCTTGGGGTATCAACCAAATATCGAAAGATTCTTTTGAGAGCCATCATGTGGCTCTCCTTAGGAGAAGCTTGATACCTTGCACACACACCAACACTCAACACTATGTCCGGTCTAGATGCACAAAGGTAAAGCAAGGATCCAATCATGGAGCGATATACCTTTTGATCCACCTCTTTACCATTGGGATCAAGTGCAAGATGACATACCATAGGAATGGCCACACCCTTCATCTCGGTCATCTTGAACCTCTTGAGCATGTCTTGGAGATATTTTGCTTGGTTGATGAAGGTTCCTTCCCTCAATTGCTTGATCTCAAAACCGAGGAAGAACTTCATCTCTCCCATCATAGACATCTCAAACCTATCGGTCATAAGCTTTGAGAATTCATCATTGAAAGCTTTGTTAGTAGAGCCAAATATAATATCATCAACATATAATTGGCAAACGAAAAGCTCCCCATTGACCCTCTTAGTAAAAAGAGTGGGGTCGATTAGCCCAACATCAAACCCACGGTCTACCAACAATTCCTTAAGGTGCTCGTACCAAGCTCTAGGAGCTTGTTTGAGACCATAAAGTGCTTTATCAAGCTTGTAGACATGGTTAGGAAAGTTGAGATCCTCGAACCCCGGGGGTTGCTTAACATAAACCTCTTCATGCAAAGGACCATTAAGAAAAGCACTTTTCACATCCATTTGTTGTAACTTAAAGTTATGATGCGAAGCATAAGCAAGAAGGATACGGATGGACTCAAGGCGAGCCACGGGAGCATAGGTTTCTCCAAAGTCAATTCCCTCAACTTGAGAGAACCCTTGAGCCACCAATCTTGCCTTGTTCCTCACAACATTTCCAAACTCATCTTGATTGTTCTTGAAAATGCATTTAGTGCCTATAACATTGCGGCACTCCTTTGGCTTCTTTACTAAAGTCCACACTTTGTTGCGCTTGAAGTTGTTGAGTTCTTCATGCATAGCTTCCAACCAATCCGAATCTTCAAGGGCTTCAAATACTTTCTTGGGTTCCACTAAGGAGATATAAGCATGATGATGGCTAAAGTTCGCCAATTGCCTTCTTGTGGAAACCTTTGCCCTTACATCACCAAGAACCTTGTCATGAGTGTGTCCACGAAGTTCGAGGTTCCTTTCTCTTCTTGCTAGACGACGGGCCTCGATCTCCTCCTTGGTCTTTCTAGGCCTTGGAGGTGTCACTTGATCAACTTGATCATTTGGGTCCCCGTCTTGACCTTGA
Source organism: Lolium multiflorum (assembly GCA_030979885.1). NCBI lineage: Eukaryota > Viridiplantae > Streptophyta > Magnoliopsida > Poales > Poaceae > Lolium > Lolium multiflorum. Next base: position 24,332,346 of record CM061752.1, on the reverse strand, counting down.
ACTTGAGCTTCCTCAATTGCTTGGGGTTGCTCAATCTCATGTGCTTGATCTTGAACAATATTAGGAGAAGGGCAAGAGTTGATTGGGTCCTCATTGGAGCCATTATGAATGCTTGGTTGATCTTGACCTTGATCTTGTCCTTGATCTTGCACACAAGAGGGAGGGTCTTGTTCTTGTTCTTGGGTTGGTGCATCATTTGCTTCACTAGGTTGGGTTTGTTGATGTTGAGAAGATGAGGGCTCCACCGTGGTAGAGCATAGTTCTTCCCGAGATGCCACACCGTGTCCCTCAATGGGGCGGAAAAATCCCACACCCATTCTTACTATGGCATCTTGAGGTATTTCATCACTGCACAAACATCAACTTGCCCCACTTGGGAGCCATCATTTTCTTCGAACTTCACACTACAAGATTCAATGATAATCCCGGAGGATACATCAAAGATTCTATAAGTGTGAGATTCGGCACCGTAACCAACAAATATACCCTCCAAAGCTTTAGGAGCAAATTTAGACAAACGAACTCCTTTGATTTTGTAGAAACACTTACACCCGAACACCTTGAAGTATGAGATATTAGGCTTGTTCCCGGTGAGTATTTCATATGGAGTCTTGTTCAAGCCCTTGCGGAGATAGAGCCGGTTAGAGGAGTGGCAAGCGGTGGAAATGGCTTCCGCCCAAAAGTTATAGCGGGATTTATACTCCGCCATCATAGATCTTGCCATATCCATAAGAGTCCGATTCTTCCTCTCCGCAACACCATTTTGTTGAGGGGTGTAAGCAGCGGAATATTGATGTCGAATCCCCTCATCACTAAGAAAATCATTGAGTGTATATTTCTTGAACTCGGAGCCGTTGTCACTTCTTATTGCCATAATGAGGAGGTTGTGTTGGCGTTGCACCTCGGTAGCAAAGTCAATGAATATTTGTTGAGTCTCATCTTTCGTCTTGAGAAAGTAGACCCAAGTGTATCTTGAGTAATCATCAACAATCACCAAGCAATGTTTCTTCGCACCAAGACTTGCATGAGTGACGGGACCAAAGAGATCCACATGAAGGAGCTCCAAGATCCTCTTGGAAGAGATGATAGTCTTGCTTGGATGCGGAGAGTCATGCATTTTGCCTTCAACACAAGCCCTACAAACACGATCTTTGGCAAAAGACACATTTTCCATTAGTCCCACAATATGGTTCCCCTTGTGAAGACTTTGCAAAGTTCTTATGTTGACATGGGCTAGGCGGCGATGCCACAACCAACCCACGTCCGCCTTTCCGAATAGGCACATCGCACTTGTCGTGGTGGTCCCCGAAAAGTCCACCACATACAAGTTGTGTTCGCGATACCCAACGAAAGCGACTTTTAGAGTCTTGCTCCACAAGAGGACCACAATATCATTATCAATAAAGACGGCGAAACCCATCTTGCCAAGGGCGGAAACGGAAAGCAAATTGTAAACAAGGGTTTTGACAAGCATGACATCCACAAGAGTAATGTTGTGTGCAACCACAACCTTGCCAAAACCCATTACCTCGGATGTAGAATTATCGCCAAAGGAGACGGTGATATTATTTATATTGGGCCTTAACTCCTTGACGAGGTTCTTGCCGCCGGTCATATGACTTGTACATCCACTATCAAGTACCCATTTTGACCCTCCGGCGGCATAGTCCTCAGAGGATTTAGCCATGAGGCAACTTTCTTCCTCCACATGAATGACCTCATTGGGGGATTCACTTGGTGATGAAGAGTTAGTGGAGAGGGAGGCAAGAGCGACCAATCCATTAGAGGTTGCATCTTCTTCATCATCAACATCATCATCTCCGGAGGTATACTCTTCTTGAGTTGATAGCACAATAGATGTGTCCAAGGAGGACCTTGCCATGAAGCAATGTGCATTCTTGATATGAGGATTCTCATTGGGAGAGTCAAAGAGAGATGAAGAGGGAATGTTGGTGGTGACGATGGCGGCCAATTCCTTTGAGCTTTCTTCATCTTCCTCACTACTAGAGCTTTCCACTTCATCGGAAGAATATTCTTCCCTTGTTACTAGCACAACTCTTGAGGGCCTCTTGCCCTTCTTGGTCTTGTTGTTGTAGAATTTCTTGTTGGGGGCTTTTGAATATTTTCCCTTTGTGTCTTTGCTCTTGTCCTTGGGAATGAGCCTCCCATTATGAAGCTCTCTATTCTCATAGGGGCATTCGGCAATGGAGTGGCGCTTGTCATCACAATTGTAGCATGATCTTGTCTTTGGACCAAAGCTAGTGAACCCACTTTTGTTGTTTCTCTTGATGTTGTCTTCCTTGGCCTTGGAGGGATCAACCCAAAAGGACTTTGCATGGAAGGCCATGTGATCATGGTAGTGGCATTGCAAAACTTCCGGATAGGACATACTCCAAGATGCCCTATAAGATTCTTGAGGAATCACTTCTTCAACGGAGTTGACCGCCAAGGCAAGGTTGGAACCTTTTGCCATCCCAAGAGCTCGATTGCGAGAATCATGAGAGGTTTCCTCAAGCACTTTGAGAGCTTGCATCTCGTGCACGACTTGTTGAGAGGTGAGGGAGGAATAGCATTCCCTCCCCACAAGAGTCTTGACATCGATGGGTACAAATGGCATCATGCATTCAATGTACTTCTCCTTGATCCAAGAGTCATTGATGTGGGTGGCACCAATAAGCCGGAAGGCATCGGCAACGGTGAGAAGTCTTCCATACATAACTTCATGATCTTCATCCGGTAGCCTCATGAACCATTCGGCTTTATTCTTAAGAGCATTATACTTGTTCCTCCTTGTGCTCTCACTTCCAATGCAACTAGCGGCCAAACCATCCCAAGCTTCCTTGGCGGTGGTGTAGTTCCGAACACGATGCAAGTCCTTTGTCCCCACACTAGTTTGAATCATGTGCAAGGCGGTGTTGTTGAGTTGACTATCAACCGCTTCTCTTCTAGTCAACTTGTCGGGGTTGTATGGCTTGAAACCTTCCAAGATAATTCTCCAAAGTTCATTGGAGGCACTGCAAACATGAGAGCGAAACTCAAATTGCCAAGTATCGAAATTATCAATGGAAAACTTAGGTGGGTCGCCCCGAATGTTCAAATGGGGATGGGGAACCGGTATATCGGGAGATAGAAAAGGTGGAGCTACTCGATTGTAGCTATCACCTCCACTAGTTGTCCTAGGAGATGCAATGGGATTTTTTATAGTGTTTAAGTTATCACCTTCCACGGGTTTGGTAGAGGAGGGTAATTCCGAAGCTTCACCCTCTTCTAACGCACCCGTGTCCTTTACCTCTACACTAGGAGCCTTGGGAAGGGCCGGAGCCAAAAGCTCGGCAATCATCTTTTTCATGCTTTCCATTTGGGCTTCCATGGAGGACTTCAACGAATTGAAGTCTTCCATGGAGACCGTCTTGGCAGCCCCTTCTGAGGACTCCTCATTCGGCATACTCTTAGGCGGTTAAGTCCGAAATAAGAGTCGAGGCTCTGATACCAATTGAAAGGATCATATGCCGCACCTAGAGGGGGGGGGGGTGAATAGGTGCTAACCAATTTTTAGTTCTTTTTCAATTTAGGCTTGACACAATGGTAAATTCTCTAGATATGCAACTAAGTGAATTTACCTATATGACAAGGCTATCAACTAAACAAGATATAGCTACGCAATATATAGGAGATAGAATGGGATAGAGGTAACCGAGAGTGGAGCACGCGATGACACGGAGATGATTCCCGTAGTTCCCTTCCTTTGCAAGAAGGTACGTCTACGTTTGGAGGAGTGTGGTTGCTACGCAAGCCAAACCAACAGCCACGAAGGCTTCACTCAGATCTCCTGTGAGCAACGCCACGAAGGCCTAGCCCACTTCCACTAAGGGATTTCCTCGAGGCGGAAACCGGGCCTTTACAAGGTTCTTGGGGCACACATCCACAACTGAATTGGAGGCTCCCAAATCTGTAACAATACAACAATCAACAACAAATCAACTAGGGAACCAAATAGGAACACTAGCATGAGATCCCTCAAACAAATGAGGGGGAAATGAAAAACGCTTCGGTGAGGATGTAGATCGGTGGCTTCTCCTTCGAATCTTCAAAGATCAAGAGATTTGGTTGGGGGAGGAAGGAGATCTTGCAAATCTTGTGTTTCTTGAGGTGGCTCAAATGGAGGTGAAGCTTGGCAGATTTCTTGTGCAATGATTGAGCAAAGGGGTAAGGAAGAAGAAGAGGGGTATAAATACCCCTCCCCAAAATCCAGCCGTTGAGCATATCGGGGGGCCGGATAATCCGCCCTAAGTAAGGGCCGGATAATCCGCGCCCCCCCCCCCCCAGATAATCTGGCCTCCAGGTACAAAACCATGACAATGTCCGGGCAAATGTCCGGCCCCTAGTCAGAGAAGCAATTCTTCAGGTCCTTAGCCATTTTCGAGGGGGCCGGATATTCTTGAAATATCCGGCCCGGATAATCCGGCCCTGGTACAAAACCGGTACAATATCCGGGCAAATGTCCGCCCCTATCGAGCTGCATTTCCTCAAGTCCTTAGCCGAAATTCGGGCCGGATATTTAAATATCGCCCGGATTATCCGGCCTGATGAATTTTTGCCATCTTTTTGACAACACTGACCACATCCAACACACATACAAATGTATCTATGTAATTCCTGTATCACTTAAACAACCATTAGTGTATCACATACATTGACATCAAACACTCAAAACATAGTATGAGAGATGTTCTTTCAGCAAGTCCCTCTCCAGCTTTTCGTTTTACCTTATGTTCAGACTATTCGCCTCCCCCCGTCATGTGAATAAAAGAGGTTGCTCCTCCATGAGAGATATATTACACTGCCACTCAAGTATTCTCCATGCATCTTGTCTTCCTCCATGCACCATAGAATGGGGCAATACGCATTTGAAACCCTGCCTCTTGTAACTAGTAGGAAAACCCTTAAAGCCAACCAAATACCAGTGGCACACCACTAGAGATACATGCCACTGGTCTTACCATTGGCGTGTCGATATCTCACACATCACCACTAACTAGCTACTAGGGGCATTGAAAGCCCATGCTCTAGTGGGTTTTGGATGATTGATGAGAACACCAAAAAAAGGGGCTAACTATTCTATCTAGTGTTTTAGGCATACATTCATAATATGGTTGGGTACTATTCATCAACCCCACAAAAAGGTACTCACACATCATACTCTAATCTACATCAACATCAGACATGCTTGAGGACCTTATAAGGCCAATGTTAAAGCAACCCTACAATGAAGAACTTACCGCATGTGAGTTCACGGACACAAGGAGTGTGTCAACACCCGGATTTTTAAGTCCAGATGCCTATTATGCCGTACATCGCAATCCCATGAATATTGTTTTCGCGAGACATAATAGATTAATATCACAACACATCATTCATTACATACCATAATCGTCTTACAAATAGAGGATCACATGATCCAGTCTTACAACATAGTGGATCCAGAGATCCTATTACAAAACACATAGCGGAAGCGAAGTAGCGGTCGTGCTCCATCTGTTCCACAGGCAACTGTTGACGTCAGGAGTGGTCCTAGTGGTCGTAGACGTCCTGCTAACCTTCTTCCTGGTTCTGGTACTCCTCTTCATAGTCTGGCCATTTGAATAGCCAGGGACAAAGCTATGAGTACTTTAACGTACTCGCAAACTAATACTAATGTAAGTACTATCAACTATGGTAATGGGGTGCTAAGCTCTAAGTTTATTTGCATAAAGCCAATTTTAGTTCACAAAACATTTAGTAAAATCCTCTTCATTTGCTAACTAGCTCAAGTGGGAACATTAGTGTCATTCCCACAACTCTGTTGTGATTCATGTCAAATTCACCTTTCAAGTTCAAGTCACAAGTCACCCTTCACATGTCACATTTTTGAAAAGTTCTGATGACGGAACAGTATGGCCTTTCCAACCGTCCTTAACCGTGGACACGGCTATTCGAATAGGTTTACACTCTGCAGAGGTTGTACACTTGTGCCACAACTTTTGATTACATCCGTCAGGGATAACCCTGAATAATCATACTCAGTATGCGGATCATCAACCATAACCTTTCACTTACATACCCTAGTATAGGTACCTCTCCCCATGAGCTTGGCCTCCCAATGAAGACAAACCGTCAGCCTGGGAACTGCACAGGGCTTGGGCTGGACATTCACCTCATCTTTAACGTCGTTTCTTTTGTTGTGGAGGCAGCTTTCGGCATAACCCCGATGACGCTTGTTTAGAGGGAACCCATACTAAAGTACATAAACTTCCAGTTAAGCTCTACCCATAATCAGGTATTGTGGGGTACTCTAAAATTGGAATGGTATCGCATACGAACCCAACCATCAGTTTTTGTCAAATTCACCATGTCATTTAAGTCATATTCACCTTCAAAATCTTTCAATAGAATGACTCATCATTCCAAGGTATTCAAAGTCATTTGCTTCACAAGTTCCCATTTAGAGTAGTCAATTTTAGTTTAGCACTAGCAACTATTCACGAGGGGTGCTAGCTAACTTGTAGCTCTCTAGGCTAAATTTGATACTCTTGTAGTACTCTATACTTAGACCAAAGTTAACTATAAAAGTAAGCTCGGATAATCAAAGTAAAAGATTGTAAGAATAAAACTTGGGATTGGATCCTTAAACATAAAGTAATATTGCAATGGTGCCTTGCTCTTGTAGAGCTTTGCACTAGGGTAGCTTGCAAGAGTATAGCTTGCAAGAGTAGAGCTTGCATTGGTGTTAGCTTGCCTTGATTGGTGTATTGATCAAAGTGTTCCTCCTTCTTCTCCGTAGATGTTCTCGTTGTCCCCTTCGTAGCCTTCGGTACTAGCATCTATAAACGGATACGAAAATAACAATCACCAAACAATAATTAAGTAGACTAGTTAGCCCTAATGGCTCACTCAAGATGATCTAGCATCATCATCTACATTACTCAACATTAGACTAGGGTTTCTTCTTTGGGGTTTGGAAAACAAGTTCCTCTTAGTGAAATAGGGATTAGGGTTTCTATTTAGTTCTTTGGAGAAATAATTTCCTCTCATTGACCTTGTTAAGATTTAATTTCCTCAAATACTAAGCATGAGATCATGTTGACCAAGGTCAACACTTCATATTTACTATTTGGGGAAAATATTTAAATGAGATTCATCATCTCATGTAATTTAAATAACTATGTGATTTAAGATCCTCAAGTGAGCAAGTATGAGACCTTGTAACTAAGGTCATCACATTACTACATAACACTTGGGAAGATGATTCAAATGAGGTGCTACACCTCATAGATTTAAAATCCTAAATTTGAAAATGAATTAAATGGGCTAGTATTGACTACATAGACAATTTTTGATTCTAGCCCATGATCATACACAATACCCCTATCATATTTTTGCATATTAAATTAGATATTTGGAAATGTGAATCATAGCAATTTGATTCACCTCAAAATTCATTATGGTTGATTTTATAAATTTATTTGAATTCTGAAAACTCTCTGACTTGTTATTTTTACTATTCAAAATCTACAAAAGATTTTGATTTGAATCCAGTTTGGTTGGATGGATCCTTTCATGAGCTTTCTAAATATATACAATTTATCAAATTTGGCCGTGTAGATTTGGAGATATTAAATATTTGGCAAAGCATCTGAGAGCAATTTAACAGAAAATAAATAAAACGGATTTGAAATCAAACGCTGGGCGGGAAGGAAATTGGGCCGGCCCAGCTGCGGCCTGGGCCACGCATGCATGGGGCATGCACGTCGGGCACGCGCGGGACGCACAGATCGTCGGATGACGATCCGACGGTGCTGAGTCGTCGTCTTCCTCCCGTCGCTGGGAGCTTGCGACGGCGAGCACGCTCACCTCCGGGCACGGTTTCCGGCGAGCTTGGGCTTTATCGACGGGGTTTTTCAAGGGCTTCAAAGTTGTGTAGGGCTCGGTGGCTATGGTGGCGAGAAAAAGTGTGGCTATGAGGGTGGCCGCCGGCGAGCTTTTGGCTCCGGTGAGCTGCGAGGAAGGGAAGAGGGTGGTGCTAGGAGGAAGGGAGGGCGGCTGCAAGGTTGGGTGGTGATGTCTAGGTCGCGGAGGGGGGTTTATATAGCGGCCAGAGACGGGAACGCGATGTGGCCGGCGTGGCAGCAACGTCACGGGCGCGTCGAGCACAGGCGGCTTCGGTCAGGATTACTACGTAGGAAGTGAGGTAAGCGGTAGGGGTTGACGCGTGCACAGTGGCGAGATGGATGGCGTCGTGTGGAGGGCACACGAGGACGAGGCCGACGTCGGCGTCCTTGCGGGGCGTCGTGTCGTGTCGTGTCCTGGCACGCGTGCGAGCCCCTGGCCATGTCTGGCGTGTGTGTGGGAGTGAGAGGAATCTAGTGGCGCAGGGAGAGGGGTTGGGTTGCAGTGTGCACGCAGGGAGGTGATGATGTCCTCGGGAGGGTGATCATGGACATGGCACGGGTTGTCTTGGTCCACCACTTGCTCTCCTCCACCAAGGATCATGTCTGGCGGGTGTAGAGGGTCAAGTCCAAGGTGTGTGACAAGGTGAGAGAGAGGGAAAAGGTCCAGGGGTAGGTAGTGCATGGTGGTGTCATTTGGAGTGGCATGGCATGGCATTGGGTGGGTGATGTACCTTTTATTTGTCTCCTAGGTCATGGCATGCTGGTGTAATGTAAATCCAAGGTAATTGACAAGGTGGGCATGGTAAAAGAGGGGTAGGACAAGCACATTTGATTTTAGCAAAAAGTGTATGTGACATAGTCATGGCATGGTGTGTCTTGTCTATGCTTGATGATGTCAAAGCTAAGTGATGTCATGGTAGTTGGTGTGGTACAAATGGTACTATGGATGAGCTCAAAGAGAGAGAGGGAGTGAGGTGTGAATAGTGGTTGAGAGTAGGTGTACCTTTATGTAGAAATTGGATTCTCATGTAAAAACCTCATGTGTGGGTAAATTTTGCTATGTTTCTTCATGGATGAGTTATAAATGATATTTTACAGCAATGGGTGGCATTGGTTTGGGATTTGGAAATGATTTGTGAAAAATTTATAATTTGGGGGAATCTAGAATTTGTTTCAAAGTGGCATTTTGGCTTGACTATTGTGAGTAATGGTCAATGATTTGGTCAATGTGGTCAACACGAAAAATGTTCATCTTGATGAGTTCTTGGATGAGGGGCAAAGAGTTGAGAGGGTTTGGTTTGAGAATTTCTTGATCCAAGGGCTCAAAGTGGGTATGATATTAAAATTGTCAATTTTGACCATTAGTGTATGTGAGCTCATTTTGATTTAAAATTTGATTTGATTTCAGTTTCTTTGATTCCAAATGTGTTAATAAGTGTTTAGTAACCATTTCCAACCAATGGTGCAAGCCACAATGGTCTAGGTTAAAGATTTGCAAAATTGACCATAAGCACATAGGTGCATTTTATGTTTTTATTTTCTTTTTCTTTTCTTTAACCAAAGGTCTTGGTTTTGGGTTCATGGAGTGTTAGATTAGGTTTAGGAAGGATTTTAAACCATTGGAGCCAAGTCTAATGGCATAGGTCAAAATTTGGTATTGTGGCTATGTGCCACATATGCCTCTATGCAAGTTTTATTTTATTTTTGTTTCACATTGGATTTAGTTGATAAACCCTAGGTTAGTGTTGTGGGGGTGTTGCAAACCTTCTAATAAGATTAGAGCATAGCATAGTTGATTATTTGCAATTATAGCCATAGGCTTACATATGCCTTTATTTTTAATTTAAAATCTTTTTATTTATTTTATATTGAATGGTGGCAAGAGGGGTGAGGTTTAGGGTTTTGGAACATTTCAAGGTAGTTCACATAAGCATTATGGTAATAACACAATTATCAAGCACAAGTATTATGCATAGCACCTTATTCAGGCAAAGTTTTTGTTGGTTCTCATTTTTGGAAAAAGGGAAATTCATTTTCTCTTTGTTTTAAAATTTGGGATGTTACAAACCCTTCCCCTTTAAACAAATCTCGTCCCGAGATTTTAAGAAAATTAGGTTCCTAAGAGAGATTGGGCAATTGGATTAACAGGAAAACATACTTGGCATGGCCTGAGGTGCTTCGTGTGCTTCGATGGCCTTCATGTGGTAGTAACGACCGTTGCGGTTGTTCGGGTAGTTTGGGGCAAACTTCCTTCCAGTTGCACACGGCGCTGTGCTGGGCAGGTGCAGCGATATTGGGGGCAGTCTTGGCAAGCTTCTTGGGGCACTCATTGGAGTAGTGAACTTGGATTCCACATTCATAGCAGGTCACAGTTGACTTGTCTCCTGAGGTAAGGGGCACAGCATTGCTTCCAGTCCTTGGGGCATTGTTGGTGGCTTTCATCGGGCACTTATTAGAGTAATGACCAGTAACACCACAGTCATAGCAAGTCACAGTGGACTTGCCTCTGGGGGCGTGGTGGGGTATTGGGATGAGCTGCTCCAGTGATGCTATCCTCACGCGGAGGCGAGCAATGAGGTAGTCCTTCTTGGCGTGCTGATGGCGAAGTGCCTTGCGCTCCATTGCAAGGATGTTGATGGTGTCAGTCATCTTGGCGTGCTTAATGTGCATCTGGTTGGCTTGGGCACGGGGGTTGTTGCGGGTAGGAGGGGCCATCTGAACAATGAGGTAGATCATAAGATAAGAGGGAAATTTCTATGGTTTGTTTGGGTTAAGTTTAAAAATTTCAAAACTTGAAAACTTGAGTAGTGTTGAGGGGGTAAAACCAACAACACTTTTTCATTCATACCAAGCATCACATATTACAAAGCTAACACACCGTTGGTTTTAAGAACCATTCATCGCTCTACGATACAAGGGGATCCTGATACAAACTCCCACTAGTGCTCTCTTCCGTAGGTGTGAGTTCTACTAAAGTGATCAAGTGTACAAAATTTTAGGTAGAATTTCAAGAAAAAGTAGAGCATAGATTTCCCATTTTGAAAAGATCTCAAGGATAAGAGTGAGAATAAGTTTTCATAAATATTCCCTTCATTTGTTTTGGAAACTAAGTTTTTCAGACGTCCATTCTAACTAGGGTCTCCTAAGGTCAACAATGGCTCTGATACCAACTTGCCAACACCCGGATTTTTAAGTCCAGATGCCTATTATGCCGTACATCGCAATCCCAGGAATATTGTTTTTGCGAGACATAATAGATTGATATCACAACACATCATTCATTACATACCATAATCGTCTTACAAATAGAGGATCACATGATCCAGTCTTACAACATAGTGGATCCAGAGATCCTATTACAAAACACATAGCGGAAGCGAAGTAGCGGTCGTGCTCCATCTGTTCCACAGCAACTGTTGACGTCGAGTGGTCCTAGTGGTCGTAGACGCCCTGCGACCTTCTTCCTGGTTCTGGTACTCCTCTTCATAGTCTAGCCATTTGAATAGCCAGGGACAAAGCCATGAGTACTTTAACGTACTCGCAAACTAATACTAATGTAAGTACTATCAACTATGGTAATGGGGTGCTAAGCTCTAAGTTTATTTGCATAAAGCCAATTTTAGTTCACAAAACATTTAGTAAAATCCTCTTCATTTGCTAACTAGCTCAAGTGGGAACATTAGTGTCATTCCCACAACTCTGTTGTGATTCATGTCAAATTCACCTTTCAAGTTCAAGTCACAAGTCACCCTTCACATGTCACATTTTTGAAAAGTTCTGATGACGGAACAGTATGGCCTTTCCAACCGTCCTTAACCGTGGACACGGCTATTCGAATAGGTTTACACTCTGCAGAGGTTGTACACTTGTGCCACAACTTTTGATTACATCCATCAGGGATAACCCTGAATAATCATACTCAGTATGCGGATCATCAACCATAACCTTTCACTTACATACCCTAGTATAGGTACATCTCCCCATGAGCTTGGCCTCCCAGTGAAGACAAACCGTCAGCCTGGGAACTGCACAGGGCTTGGGCCGGACATTCACCTCATCTTTAACGTCGTTTCTTTTGTTGTGGAGGCAGCTTTCGGCATAACCCCGATGACGCTTGTTTAGAGGGAACCCATACTAAAGTACATAAACTTCCAGTTAAGCCCTACCCATAATCAGGTATTGTGGGGGTACTCTAAAATTGGAATGGTATCGCATCCGAACCCAACCATCAGTTTTTGTCAAATTCACCATGTCATTTAAGTCATATTCACCTTCAAAATCTTTCAATAGAATGACTCATCATTCCAAGGTTTTCAAAGTCATTTGCTTCACAAGTTCCCATTTAGAGTAGTCAATTTTAGTTTAGCACTAGCAACTATCACGAGGGGTGCTAGCTAACTTGTAGCTCTCTAGGCTAAATTTGATACTCTTGTAGTACTCTATACTTAGACCAAAGTTAACTATAAAAGTAAGCTCGGATAATCAAAGTAAAAGATTGTAAGAATAAAACTTGGGATTGGATCCTTAAACATAAAGTAATATTGCAATGGTGCCTTGCTCTTGTAGAGCTTTGCACTAGGGTAGCTTGCAAGAGTATAGCTTGCAAGAGTAGAGATTGCATTGGTGTTAGCTTGCCTTGGTTGGTGTATTGATCAAAGTGTTCCTTCTTCTCCGTAGATGTTCTCGTTGTCCCCTTCGTAGCCTTCGGTACTAGCGTCTATAAACGGATACGAAAATAACAATCACCAAACAATACATAAGTAGACTAGTTAGCCCTAATGGCTCACTCAAGATGATCTAGCATCATCATCTACATTACTCAACATTAGACTAGGGTTTCTTCTTTGGGGTTTGGAAAACAAGTTCCTCTTAGTGAAATAGGGATTAGGGTTTCTATTTAGTTCTTTGGAGAAATAATTTCCTCTCATTGACCTTGTTAAGATTTAATTTCCTCAAATACTAAGCATGAGATCATGTTGACCAAGGTCAACACTTCATATTTACTATTTGGGGAAAATATTTAAATGAGATTCATCATCTCATGTAATTTAAATAACTATGTGATTTAAGATCCTCAAGTGAGCAAGTATGAGACCTTGTAACTAAGGTCATCACATTACTTCATAACACTTGGGAAGATGATTTAAATGAGGTGCTACACCTCATAGATTTAAAATCCTAAATTTGAAAATGAATTAAATGGGCTAGTATTGACTACATAGCCAATTTTTGATTCTAGCCCATGATCATACACAGTACCCCTATCATATTTTTGCATAATAAATTAGAGATTTGGAAATGTGAATCATAGCAGTTTTATTCACCTCAAAATTCATTATGGTTGATTTTATAAATTTATTTGAATTCTGAAAACTCTCTGACTTGTTATTTTTACTATTCAAAATCTACAAAAGATTTTGATTTGAATCCAGTGTGGTTGGATGGATCCTTTCAAGAGCTTTCTAAATATATACAATTTATCAAATTTGGCCGAGTAGATTTGGAGATATTAAATATTTGGCAAAGCATCTGAGAGCAATTTAACAGAAAATAAATAAAACGGATTTGAAATCAAACGCTGGGCGGGAAGGAAATTGGGCCGGCCCAGCTGCGGCCTGGGCCACGCATGCATGGGGCATGCACGTCGGGCACGCGCGGGACGCACAGATCGTCGGATGACGATCCGACGGTGCTGGGCCGTCGTCTTCCTCCCGTCGCTGCGAGCTTGCGACGCGAGCATGCTCACCTCCGGGCACGGTTTCCGGCGAGCTTGGGCTTGATCGACGGGGTTTTTCAAGGGCTTCAAAGTGGTGTAGGGCTCGGTGGCTATGGTGGCGAGAAAAGTGCGGCTATGAGGGTGGCCGCCGGCGAGCTTTTGGCTCCGGTGAGCTGCGAGGAAGGGAAGAGGGTGGTGCTAGGAGGAAGAGAGGGAGGCTGCAAGGTTGGGTGGTGATGTCCAGGTCGCGGAGGGGGGTTTATATAGCGGCCAGAGATGGGAACGCGACGTGGCCGGCGTGGCAGCGACGTCACGGGCGCGTCGAGCACAGGCGGCTTCGGTCAGGATTACTGCGTAGGAAGTGAGGTAAGGGGTAGGGGTTGACGCGTGCACAGTGGAGAGATGGATGGCGTCGTGTGCAGGGCACACGAGGACGAGGCCGACGTCGGCGTCCTTGCGGGGCGTCGTGTCGTGTCGTGTCCTGGCACGCGTGCGAGCCCCTGGGCCATGTCTGGCGTGTGTGTGGGGTGAGAGGAATCTAGTGGCGCAGGGAGAGGGGTTGGGTTGCAGTGTGCACGCAGGGAGGTGATGATGTCCTCGGGAGGGTGATCATGGACATGGCACGGGTTGTCTTGGTCCACCACTTGCTCTCCTCCACCAAGGATCATGTCTGGCGGGTGTAGAGGGTCAAGTCCAAGGTGTGTGACAAGGTGAGAGAGAGGGAAAAGGTCCAGGGGTAGGTAGTGCATGGTGGTGTCATTTGGAGTGGCATGGCATGGCATTGGGTGGGTGATGTACCTTTTATTTGTCTCCTAGGTCATGGCATGCTGGTGTAATGTAAATCCAAGGTAATTGACAAGGTGGGCATGGTAAAAGAGGGGTAGGACAAGCACATTTGATTTTAGCAAAAAGTGTATGTGACATAGTCATGGCATGGTGTGTCTTGTCTATGCTTGATGATGTCAAAGCTAAGTGATGTCATGGTAGTTGGTGTGGTACAAATGGTACTATGGATGAGCTCAAAGAGAGAGAGAGGGAGTGAGGTGTGAATAGTGGTTGAGAGTAGGTGTACCTTTATGTAGAAATTGGATTCTCATGTAAAAACCTCATGTGTGGGTAAATTTTGCTATGTTTCTTCATGGATGAGTTATAAATGATATTTTACAGCAATGGGTGGCATTGGTTTGGGATTTGGAAATGATTTGTGAAAAATTTATAATTTGGGGGAATCTAGAATTTGTTTCAAAGTGGCATTTTGGCTTGACTATTGTGAGTAATGGTCAATGATTTGGTCAATGTGGTCAACACAAAAAATGTTCATCTGGATGAGTTCTTGGATGAGGGGCAAAGAGTTGAGAGGGTTTGGTTTGAGAATTTCTTGATCCAAGGGCTCAAAGTGGGTATGATATTAAAATTGTCAATTTTGACCATTAGTGCATGTGAGCTCATTATACCCTATATAAAGTTTAGACAGATTTAAGCTCCCAGATTGTTTTGGTCACTGTTTATGGGCTATTTTTTTCCAATCATCTAAAGACACGTACTCTTCCTTTTCTCTTTCTCACTGTGTCAAGCTCATGGTTATTTTCTGTTTACCTTTCTTTTTGGTAGATAAACAGCCGGTAACCGGTTCCCTCCATTGTTATTGTCACCCGCCTCTTCCGGTTAGAATTAGTTGCTTCCTACGAAAAGATCTAGTGGGCGGGTCCACCATCTACCGCTTCCTTCTCTTTTGCCTAATCCAACCGCTTTGACCGAGGTCTGAGCCAGAGAAAATCCCCAACAAGCCTCTCCCCGCTACCACCGTCCGCCTGCCTCATCTCTGCCGCAGACCGAGAGGCCTCCATGGCCGGCCCCGCGGGGAGCTCCCGGATGAGTCGGACGCCGGCTATGATCTCCACCACAACGCTGGGTGGGGCCGCTCCCGGTGGGATGGCGGCATGTGGCGGCCTCACGGCGAGGCAGGCGCGGGCCGGTGCCGGCGACGTCGGGGCGGACGAGGCGCCTCCCGGTCGGAGCGGCAGAGAGAGCGCCGCGGGGACGTCCTCGCTTGGAGGATTGATAGGCGAGGTCAACTTGCACACCGGCTCCAGGATGCATGTTTCTTTTTTTCCTTTATTTTACTGCTCTTTTGTTTTCTTCCCGATCTGATCGCTATTCATCTTCTGGTGCTACTAACGCGGTGTTTCAGGCCGGCGGCCAGGCCGCCCTCCTTTGCTGGCTCCGCCTGCAAGGTAGGTCGCTGTGCTGGAGTGGCGTCGTCGTTCAAGAAGCAGAGATGACCATCAGTGGTGAGCAGTCAGCAGGGATCTTGGTTCACCTCGCCGGAGCAGTGGCATCTGGTGCCCCGTCCACGCCTCTCCGGTGCTAGGCCGTCAGTATTCAGATAAGGTCACAGCCTGCCCCGTGTTGCATTACATCAATTTTCTTCGCGTTCTCTCAGATCTTTATCCTCCGGTTTTTTCTTTCTTTCACAGGTGCTCGAATTAATCGCGGAGTGGTGGCATCAAGCATCACGGCTTACCAGCTCTGGAGAACTAGGGCGAGCTCAACCCCATGTTCCTCATTCCCTGCAGGAATAAGGTGAGTGTGACTTCCCCATCACTTTCTCCCTCTCATTGGATTTCTTTCTCTCCCCAAACTCCTCTTATTATCCTCCATGGCACGTGTGTTGATGACCAGGAGGAGCGGCAGCAGACGACCGCTGCCTCACCCTCACCGTGTCGCCACGCCCAGGAGCCACGCCAAGAAGCAGTAGGTGGCCGCGGCGAGTACGGAGAGCCGATACTTGATGAGATGAGCAGCGCCAGTCATCTACTCCTACATTCTCTCAAGCTGTTTGCTGATTGTCTGCTCAGATCTGATTTTTGTGTCTAATTTTGATATTCTCTCAAAGCCATCTGTTTGTCTGATTACATCTTTACTGCTAGCATGGCGACTGAGGTACTGAACATTTTTCCTATCAATAGATGCTCCATGTGGCTTACATAATGCTAATTTGCGCCTACACGTAGCTTAATTATGGGACAAATCACAGTATGTACAACCCAACATTCTGTCCTGAGGAGTGAGAAGGAAAGTCGAGGAACTTGCAGCTCAGGTGAGAACCGTGTGTACATGGTGTTTTGACAAATCACAGTACGTACAACCCAACAATCTGCCCTGAGGAGGAAAGTCGACGAACCTGCACCAGGCCTGATGGAGGTGACATTGGTGTTCTGCGCTTTTTTGGTTCAGGAATTTATGTTTGCAAGCCAACCCAGGCTTATTCATTTCCTGGTTCATTCAATTTTTTTCATCTACAGTCTTATACTGTACATCGTATTTGCCCATGGAAGTTTCTCTGTTCTCTTGACATGTTGATAGCTTGATGCCTAGAAATGATATTTAGGAACCATTTTATTCGTCGTGTAATGGGAATGATTTAGAGTACAAAAATGCCAGTTATGCGTACTTTCCTAAGTCCTAAATCCTCTGTTCTAACAGACTTTATTGCAAATCAATGAAATAAGGTTTTACTTTACATGTTCTGATTGTATTTTGTCTCAGCATGCATCTAATTTGTTCATCTACAGTCTTAATAGAACACAAAAATATAAGCTACATCTCTAAAATATGTGTGGCCTTCCACTGTAATTGTAATCATTTTGTATGTTAATGGCTTCCGCCGGCTACTATAACTACTTCAGTGACTATATCCTAGGTTACCCTATGTTTAAACATTCACTGCTCAAATCAATATTTTTGTTAGTCTTGCCATTGATATATAGTTGTTGCACTGAAGAGGTACCCAATTTTCCGCAGGGGCCTTACGATTTGATTGGTTAATTTCCTTCATTATTTGAGGTATGTGCCATGACAGTATAATGCGACCACAGAATTATAATTTTTTTTACGTTCCGTGTGTGCAGTACAACTTCCTAGCGACCAAAGCAACCTGGAGACATTTTGTGGTCATGTTCATTCTATCATATTTATTATGTTGCCTAAACTAGAATTTTTGAAGAAATTGTTGCCTACTACTGTTGTCATGTGCAAACGAGGTGACTATGGGAATACAAGCCCAGATACCTAACTTCTTATTGGTCTGATCTTTATTAACTGTTGTATGATTCTTTTTATTGATTTCTTTCAACTCATTCTTTGTAAGTTCTCTGATTTTTCCATCTATGATATATGCAGCTTTTTGATCTTCTAAAGTAGTTTATATGAAACCACATTCTTAAAAAGTCTGGGTCGCATCCTTGCGTTGAATAGATGTCTTCGGGTCAAAGACCAAAGAAGACGAAGCAAATGGCATGCGTGCCACCGAAGAGTCGGTCTTCAGATCAAAGCTGCATGGTCCATCTTTGATGCCTATCTAAATGTAAATTTGTGGTAGTTTGCAAGGTATAGGATGTCCTGTCTCCAGTTGCATGTCTCCAAAAGCTTTGGAAGAAAACGGAGAATTCTGAAAATAAGGACACACGTGAACTTGATGCTGTCACACAAGCTGAGGTTGCCAAGAAGATGATTCTTCTAAGAAGAAAGTGAGAGAGCTCACGACTGAAGTAGATGTATGGTTTAAGCAGGATAGCTTCTCTACGAGGATTGCTTGACATGTTTCTTTGAATGTTTATTTCCTCTGTTGCACAAGCTTGCAGATTGCTACAGGTTGTTAAACGAGTTTATTTATCTTGCTTTCTCTGAATGAGATGTGACTACTTGGTTGAATATTGTGTGGCTCAAATTGTGGTCCCTGTGTCTAGAGCTGTTTAGCCATCTCAGTGATAGTACTATTATGAGTCTGACATTACAAATTGAGCTATTACACTATATGTGTGCTCAATAATGCCACTATGAAATTTAACTCCAAAAACAAAGAAGCAGTAATATCAGTGCATGAACAAACGAGAGAGCAAACTAGCTGATTAGGGTTTGTTATTTTCTTTTTGTCAGCTGGTGGTTAGTTCGAACCCGCTGGCTTGCACAAATTTTGTTCTGCCGGTGCAAATATGGCGCACCATCTAGATCGCCCCTAAACGAAAGAGATAGGGGATTGTGAATTGTGATACGCGTTGTGTGCAGCAGCCTAAAATCTGAAGCCGTGTACCTACTTTCCTGCTATGTCATATACGTATGCTATGCGGAGGTGCTGCTCCTCTCTTTAAAACAGTCGAATCAACTTCAGCAGTTGGCGCCGCTAATAACAATTAATCACATTTTCTTGGGACAAAAAGCCACGGGCGCGGCGTGCGCCGCGCCATCGCCAGCTAGTTTTGATTTAAAATTTGATTTGATTTCAGTTTCTTTGATTCCAAATGTGTTAATAAGTGTTTAGTAACCATTTCCAACCAATGGTGCAAGCCACAATGGTCTAGGTTAAAGATTTGCAAAATTGACCATAAGCACATAGGTGCATTTTATGTTTTCATTTTCTTTTTCTTTTCTTTAACCAAAGGTCTTGGTTTTGGGTTCATGGAGTGTTAGATTAGGTTTAGGAAGGATTTTAAACCATTGGAGCCAAGTCTAATGGCATAGTTCAAAATTTGGTATTGTGGCTATGTGCCACATATGCCTCTATGCAAGTTTTATTTTATTTTTGTTTCACATTGGATTTAGTTGATAAACCCTAGGTTAGTGTTGTGGGGGTGTTGCAAACCTTCTAATAAGATTAGAGCATAGCATAGTTGATTATTTGCAATTATAGCCATAGGCTTACATATGCCTTTCTTTTTAATTTAAATCTTTTTATTTATTTTATATTGAATGGTGGCAAGAGGGGCGAGGTTTAGGGTTTTGGAACATTTCAAGGCAGTTCACATAAGCATTATGGTAATAACACAATTATCAAGCACAAGTATTATGCATAGCACCTTATTCAGGCAAAGTTTTTGTTGGTTCTCATTTTTGGAAAAAGGGAAATTCATTTTCTCTTTGTTTTAAAATTTGGGATGTTACAGAGTGTGTCTGTGTGTGTACCCCCTCCTTGTTCGGATAGGGTGTGAGGATGCTCCAGAGTGACACCTTTTATTAGGACGTAAAATGTAATTAAATTTGATCCTAAATTAGGACATATATTTCTTTCCATGTTACATAATGATATATATAGGTTAGACAAAATTTCACTACAATAAGTGGTCTCTTATACGAATATATTATGAAAAAATAAATGTGATATTGGATGATATTACGCCGAGGTGTTTCAACTATGGAAAACGATTCTATATCTCCGGGGGATTTCGGCCTCGCCTCCTCCATACGCATCGCTCACCATGTGTGTTGTTTCAGCGGACAGCAACGAGATGGTCACCGCCAAACCTTTACCCCGACCGATTGATTTCTCATCCAATCGTTCTTCCTCTCTTCGTTCTCCACCACAAGACGACCTCCAGTCCTTAGGCCTACGCCGATGTCAATGTCATGTGCACCAAATAACTTCCCCTGGCACACCAGCGCCACAACCCCTCCACCGGCCTGCTCCTTCCCCCGGATCCTCTGCTACCCATCTCCTTCCCCTCTCTCTGTCAAGATGTTGCCAGTTCATCTCCCTTGCGTGCGGGAGGTAGTAAATTTTTCGAGGATGCTCTGCTAGGGGAGGAGCCCATGGATGTTGTACTTATGCAAGCAAGGCGCCACCCCACAATGTGCTGCAAAGAAGGGCGCCACATGCTGCCCACGGCGGGCATACTTGCTGCCGGTGACTGGCGAAGTTGCTATCGGTGGCGGGCGGAGTTGCAGGCGGAGTTGCGTGAAGTTGGTGCCATCAGAGGCAGCGGTTCTGCCATTGGATTCTGTCGGTGCCAACGGAGATGCTACAATCTGAGGGCGGCGTTGCTGCTTGTTGCCGGTGGCTGGCGGAGTTGCTGCCCGTGGTGGCCGGAGTTGCTGCCATTGGAGTCCGCCGGTGCTACCATATGTGGGCATAAGTGCTACAAAAGAAGGATGTCGGTACTACCATCGGAAGTGGTGGTGCAGCCATTGGAGTTCGGCAGTGCTACCATAGGCGACTGGATATGCTCAAAAGGAGGACGGTGTTGCTGCTTGCCGGAGTTCGGATGCTGCAAATCTGTTTGGTAGCGGTGCCTACGCACTTCCGCCGGAGGTATTGCCAGAGTTAACAGGAGGCGAAGGTGCTACCACGGAACGACGGGTTTGCTATTAAGGAAGTAAGGAACAACGGTGGTTCTGATAAGGATTCGACGTTGTTGGCGAGTCTACTGGTGATGGAGGGGGTACTGCCGACGTGGGGCAGGCTACCGACGACGGCAGGGGTGCTACCAGCTCGGTGCTACGAACGTGGGCGACGGGATTCTCGAGCGGCGTTTCTAGTTCCCTAGACGATTCAGAGCGGCGCTGCTAGTTCCCATAAAGTCGTGTGTGTTTTCCTTTTTTTTTAGACTGTACGAAAGCATTGCCCCTAGGCGAACGGTTCAGATCGGCCCATAGGACACGGCCCATAGGACAGCTGGCAACCCGGGAGGTCGGAGGATTTGATCCCTCGAGGGACGCTCAGCACGTCCCTTCAACTATGTGTGACAACTTCTCATATCATACCTCAACTTGTACGCTTAGACTGTAAGAAAAACAGCAATAATAAGAAAACCAGTGATTTGTTTTCCAAGAAATACAGGACGGGACTGAATTTCATTACCATTGCGATCACGAAATAGAGACACGAGGGTCACCAACATCCAAAAATTGCGATACAGAAAGGGAAAGGAAGGTGCGCCACCTACATCTAGCATTATTAAACTGGGAAAGCACCTAAAAGTTTTGACAAAACCAACAGGCTAGTGTAATATTACATAGGGGGCCAACACGAGGAAATCAAGCATTCGCATCAACATCCATGCTGATATTGAGTGATAAAAATTGATGCATGTCTGTCAAGTATTGTTGTTTATCAGATGTCCATGAGACTGCTCCATAAATCAAATATTGAGCAGATGGATAAACCCATCAAAGCTTTCTTTTGGGCTGGGAGTGCTGATAAAAGGAAGTATCATTTTGTGAAATGGAAGTGGATTTGTAAACCCAAGAAAAAAAATGTGGTTTGGGTATAAAAAACTTGCATAAGTTCAATATTAGTTTGATGTGCAAGTGGTGGTGGAAACTGGAGAATGGGTCAGGCCCTTGGAAAAATTTAATGAAACAAAAATATATGAGGCATGGTGGTGTGTTCTATACAAAGAAGAGACCTGGTGATTCTCCCTTGTGGAATGATATGTTGCATGTCAAACAGATATATCTGGGTGATAGAAGGATGAAAGTGGGGAATGGCAGGAATACAAGTTTCTGGTGTGATTCTTGGTGTGATCAGGTACCCCTGAAGGATAGATTCCCATAAATTTATGATATCTGTATTGAACAAGAGGTGACTGTGGCTGAGGCAGCTGCTATGCATTGGAACTTCTCTTTCAGGAGATGGATGACCCCTGATCTTGCCTGTCAAATTCATGGTTTGAATTAAATTATGGCTCCAACTATCTTCACAAATGAACAAGACAGAGGTGTTTGGAAATGGACAAAAAGTGGCAAGTTTTCTGTCAAATCAGTATACAATCACTTGTGTGGTGCAGGATTGGATAGATCCTTTAAACATCTATGGAAAAGCAAGATTCCCCTGAAAATTAAGATATGGCTATGTATGATTTGGCAAAATGTCATTGCTACAAAAGACAATCTGCTCAAAAGGAATTGGCAAGGGAGAGCCACTTGTCAGTTCTGTGATAGTGCTGAATCCATATCTCATCTTTTCTTCTCTTGCCCTGCTGCCAAGTTTGTGTGGAGTGTTGTGGGGAAATTAATTGGTGCTCAATCCAGACCTGGTTCCTTTACACAGTTTTTTTTTGGTGGTTTCCCCACTTCTTGCCTACTAGCAGAAACACCCAGATTGCAGGGGTGGCTGCAATATGTTGGGCCATTTGGAAACTTAGAAATCGTGCTTGCTTTGAGCATAAGCTGAACAATAATCATGTGGAATTAATCAGTTATTCTACTGTTTTCATGAAATACTGGGCATGTTTACATGGAGAGAAGGATGTTGATGATCTGAAAGCGGGTGCGGATGGTTTGCTGCGACTTGCTAGCGCGACTAACTTCGGTACTGCTGCCCCTCAAGATGGCTCTCGGCAAATACAACGGCCTCTGCGGATCAGAGATGCAAGCATGGACACTGGGGATGATGATATGGAGCAAGATTGATGTCCTCCCCCCTTGCCTGGAAGATTACATCGTGTTTTTGGTTGTCTTGTGTCCGTCAGGTGTAAGCTTTTGTCAATTGTCGGTTCTGTGCTCCCCTGGGCAAGTGAAAAACTCCTATGCTTGTTGTCGTTAGCATTAGGCGGCGACTATAATAGTTTGTTAGTGGTTACTTTGGCTTTACACACGCGTGGACCGTGATACCTCTGTTTCGTTATCCTTGGGTAATGAAATCCGACCCAGTGAGGTCGTTTGGAAAAAAATAATCCATGTTGTCATCATCACCCTTTGTATTTGGAGCTTCGAGCAAACGAGTAGAAGCTTCCCCCCCTCCGTCGATCCATTTCTGCCCATCTCATTAGTTAGAGTAGTAAGTCAAAGAAGGTTGTCCGCGCTAGAACGAATGGCCTCTGCATCTGTCCAATACTCTAATATTTCGTGAAGCAAGCTTTGTTCCTTGGATTTGATTAGTTTAACATGAGATTTGATTAGTTTCTTCTTGAAGCAAGCTTTGTTCCTTGGCTTTCAAATCCTAGCAGATGGCTGCTAAGCCAGCAATCTGCACATTCTGGCTAGCAGGGATAAACTGTGGGAACCACACAAAAAAATGAGGGGAGCTCCCAAGTTGAGTTGGTGCACCAATGGCTAATCCCATTGTGGTCTAGACGTATTTCGCAGCAGCACAATCGAAGAAAAAAATGGAGATGCTCTCGCACATCAAGACTAGTGATATATGCAATCAAAAGAACAAATAAGATTAGCAGCCACACATCAGCAGTTGCAAAAGTGAAAACGGTTCATTAATTAGTAGAGCAGCTCGGCTCGCAGGCCTAGTTTTACATCAAAAAACATATAGTATTACATACACAATTGATCATGCATGCGCTAGATCGCGCACGAATATATGAAAAGAAAACCAAAAATTAATTATCGGCAAAATCGCTCAACCCCACGGCCATAATTATCAACAATTGACCATACGCTTTGTTAGTTCTTTCCATAACACTGGTACTTACTGAAAAGAACCGCTCCAGGGAAAAGTGATCTGGGCGGCGCTCATCTGCTCCCGACCAGCCAAGTCGCCGGTCCCTGCCTCCTTCGTCGGCCGCTCCGGTGACGGGAGGGGGTGGGGACCCCGGGGTGACTGCTCTGGCCTCTAGCCCCGGTTGCCTAGTTTTTTCTTGAGGTGCCGCTTCTATGGAGGAGATTGCGCCGCGTTGAAATAAGCTCTTCCTCCATCTCGACGTCGCTCCAACCGGTGGCGTCAGGGGAAGATGGCAAGGTCGTCTCGCTGGTCTCCGGATCCGGTGAGATTTGTTGTCGGTGGTCGGTGTTCTTCGCGGGTGGCAGTCGCGTCAACTACTGCAGTTGTGTGTGGTGTCTTGCACTTGTGCACGTGGATGTCGGCATGTGGCGGCGTTTCTCTTCTTCGACTATGTCAAGTGAAGATGACGTCGTTGGGATTTGGTGACCACGGGGAAGATCCTCGGCCGACGTGCCACAAAGTCTCGGGTTCGTCGCTTGCGATAGCCCGGTTCATTGGCTCGAAAAGCATCTGTGAATGCAATGGTGCTCTCCCAGATCTAGGTGTGGCGGTTATTCGCCTCTTTTTTCGGCGCTGCCATAGTGGCAGTGGAGGAAGATGGATGATGTTTCGGCGAGGCACAGCTTTCTCCAAGGGTGAACTTGTAGTTTTACTTCTTGTGGGTTTTCTTGTGCAAAGCTGCTTGACACAAATGTTTGTCTTGTGTGGTAACCATATGTGTAATCTCTGTAAATAAATTATCTAATGAAATATATGGTTACATCAAAAAACGGTATTTACTTTTTTCGGCACATGAATATCTTACTTTTTTCATCACATGAATAACTTACCATTTTTCGAATCTGGTTTCTTTATTTAGAAATCAATTCACTTGATTGGATTTTAGAAACATGAATCATCAAGTACAAGCCATGCCACTATTACAAGAGAAGATATCAATTGCCACCTCATTTTGTTTGTAACCGTTACTTATTATCGAAATAAACTTTCTTAATCTTTGTCTTGCTTATGATATACTACTTGTCATCTGACAATATGTAGTCCGTTGCAACGCATGGGTACAGCATAAAGGTGCGATTGGATAATAACTCACCGAGAGGTGTTTCAACTGTGTGTGACAACTTCGATCTCATATCATACCTCAACTTCTACGCTTAGATGCTAAGAAAAACAGCGATAAGAAAACCAGTGATATACATACCAGTAATGCTACACGTACGGACTAAACTAGCTACGGAATTCTTACGCGCTGATGAAGCAACAGACGTGGAGCCAGCGTGGATTAAACGCGAGAATAAACGAGTCCCGCACGAAACGAAACAGTCTAGGCTGAATCCCTATCGTTCCAGGCGAGGCGAAAAAACCCGTCCCGTACGGTGGCTCTGCTTTCGCCATCCCCCAGGCCCAATATCTCCACCTCCGCGCCGCCGGCGTACGCTGAGCGGAATCTTCGGAAGGAGCGCGGCGATCTCCCCTCCTTAGAATTGGCGCGGCGACCTTTCCCTCGTCTGGTGGCTGTGCGCCCCCTCATCGCAAGCGGAGCGGCGAGCACTTTGTCATCGGCGCCGCTCCGGCGACCTCGACTCGACATCTTCAGAAGCAGCTTGGCCACCTTCCACTTCTTCGGAAGCGGCACAGCGCGCTGGCCCTCATTCGGCAGCTTCGGGGTGACCTCCTTCTCATCAGGGGTCGAACTGCGCGACCTATTGGTTGTCCGTGGCGGTCCGGCGACCTCGCCCTTCCCGAAGCAGCGACGCGACCTCACCCTCTCAGTCAAATGGTGGTTTCATTTGTGTTGATTTTGGAAGCAGCAGCAGCAGCTGCAGCTCTTGGGATCCCTCTTTGGAAGCAGCAACTATTGGTCTCATTTGTGTGTATTTTTACTGTCAGATGTATGAGAAATTGATTGACAGCTTTCTTCTGCTGGAAAATGTGAGACAAATGTATGTTGTGATCATGAATAGGAACTTGTTTGGTTGGAAATTTTGCATTCTGTTATCTTGATTGGCAAGTGTGAGATAATGTACACATGTTGATCAGGTTGGGAGAAGATAACTTCGTTCGCAGGTGGCAGAAAATACCAGACTTTGGTCATTCAGATAGAATATATTGGAATTGTACAATCAGAGAAAATGATCACGGCTACACCTATTCTGAAGTTGCATTGGCTTCCCACACCTGATTCCTAGAGCATACTACAGCAGGACTACAGGAGACTGTAACTTACAAGCTAACATTGCTCCATATGGTACTGCAGCTGTGATTGTTTGATTCATGAAGCTACTACTAGTGCCTAAATTAAACGATCCCTGGGACGAACAATTCATAAATGATTTGGATCTCAAAGTATTTATTAGAAACAAATAGATGACAAATGTGCCTCAAATGTTCCATAAGGTAGTGGTGTTATCATGCTTGGATTTATGTTGCTAGAAGTAATGCCCAAGTAAAAAATTCCTGCTCCAAATAAAGCCATGAAATGACATGGATGCTTAACTATGTACTTTTTTTTTTCGAGAGCACGCGCAAAGCGTGCCTTATCTTTATAGAAGAGAGAACAAAGTCATATACAAGACAGCACAACAGTGCTAAGACACACGCACACCACCCCCTCCGCCTAGGCCTACTCTCTCGCTATATCTAGCCTCCCTCCTCTCTTGGCCCTCTCCCAAAGGTGGAACTCCTGTCTAATCTCTACCACCATAAGGTCTACAGATTTCTGCTCCCTGATGTTGCCGAAAGCCCTCGCATTCCTCTGCCTCCATATCGTCCATGCCGTGCAGATAACCATGGAATCAAAACGCCTCCTGTCCAAACTCCTAACCCTCTTACGGGCCTCCGTCCACCAACGCTGTAGGTCTCCAACTGATCCCGGATCCGCGAGCCGCAGATCCGCACTGTGTAGCACCCTGCACCACACCTGTCTAGAATAAGGGCACAAAGTCAAAATATGGTCCACATTATCCTCCTCCTGCAAGCACGTATAGCATGCGTCTGGGTGGTCCTGAAGACCATGCCTCGCCCTTCTATCCGAGGTCCAGAGCCTATGCTTCAAGGCCAGCCAAGCGAACATCTTGCATTTCATGGGTGAGAAGGAGCCCCACACCGGTTTGCTCATGCTCCAGCGGACGCTCCCGGTGCAGAGCATCCTATATGTGTCCCTGGCAGAGTATACACCTGAGCTCGCACCTTTCCACTCTATGCGGTCCGCACGCAAGACGTCTCTCTCCACCGTTTCCACGGCCTCCCACAATCTCATGCATTGCGTCCAAAGCTCCACCGTCATCTCCCCTTGTATGTCATCGATCCATCCCTCGTCCTGCAAGGCCTCCGCCACACGACGGGTGTTCTTCCTCCTTGTTGGTACCAAGGAAAACACCTCGGGTGCCAATTCCGCCGCAGTGAACCCATCAATCCATCGATCCCTCCAAAAGTATGTGAGTTGGCCGTCTCCAACCACAAAGCGTGCCAAGCTTTGGAACACACCATCGGCTTCTGGATCCTTCAATCCCGGAAGACCTTGCCACGGCCTCTCATGATCCGTGCGCCTCAACCAGTGCCATCTCACTCTAAGGGCAAGGCCCTGTAGCCGGAGATCCTTCACTCCCAGCCCTCCAAACTCCCTTGGCTTGCAAATGCTTCTCCATGCCACTAAACACTGTCCCCCTCGGACTTCACTTTTACCGGCCCATAGAAACGCTCTCATCCATTTGTTTATCTCCTCTAACAGCCAAACAGGGGCCTCCGCCACCACCATTTGGTGAACCGCTCGAGCCGCCACCACGGAGTTGATCAGGACCAACCTCCCCTCACGTCGAACAAGCCCTTTCTGCCACGCCGGAACGCTCTTGATGACCTGGTCCAGTAGGGGTTGCCACTCCGCCTTGGTGAGAGGCCGGAGTGCAAGCTGGAGCCCAAGGTATCGGATTGGGAAGGCTGCCAGCTCGCAGCCGAGTATACTCGCCGTCCTCTGTTCCTCTTCTAAAGATCCGCGGATTAACGTGGCCGTCGTCTTTCCAAAATTCACATGCAGTCCCGAGGCCTCTCCGAAGAGACTCAAAAGGTGTTTCACCGCCCATAACTCCCTCTCCTCTGGCTTTAGAAATATCACCACATCATCCGCATAAACAGAGATCCTCTGTATGGGGGAAATAGATGCCAGGTTCTCAAACAATCCCGCATGAACCGCTTTGATGACCATTACCGAGAGGACTTCCATGGCCACAACGAATAACATGGGGGATGTGGGGTCCCCCTGTCTCAACCCACGCACATGATAAATGCGCTCTCCCGGCACTCCGTTGACCATCACCCTCGTATTGGCCGTATAGAGCAGAAGCGCAACCCACTTTAGGAACCTGTCTCCAAAACCCATACTCCTAAGCACCTCAAACAGGAAGCTCCAAGATATGGAGTCGAACGCACGCGCAATGTCGAGCTTTAGGAGCACTCCCGCCTGTCTCCTCATGTTAATCTTCCTCGCCACTTGCCTGACCAGCACGAAGTTGTCATGTAAGCTCCGGTGTTTAATGAAAGCCGATTGGTTCATGCTCACTAGCTCTCCAAGTCTCGGGCGCAAGCGGTTCGCGATGATCTTCGAAAATAGTTTCGCAAAGCTATGGACGAGACTTATGGGCCTGTAGTCCTTAGTCTCAATAGCCTCAGGCTTTTTTGGAATCAAGGTGATAAGCGCTCTATTCAGCCTGGCAAAACCTCTGCCATCTCCCACTCCAAGCTTCATAAGACCTCTCAGGATATCCCCCTTTATGATAGGCCACGCCCTCTGGTAGAACGCTCCGGTGAATCCGTCCGGTCCCGGTGCCCTCTCACTTGGCATCTCACGAATCGTGTTCCAAACTTCCTCCTCGGTGAACATCATGTCTAGCTCGCTCAGATCCGTGGCCGGAATGTCTAAAGCCTCCAGGTTTACCGTGAGCTCACGTGTTTGGATGCTCCCTATAAGCCTCTCGTAGGCCTGCGTGAACACCTCATTCTTGCGCTCTTGTGTTGTTGCCATCTCCTCACCGACTCTCACCGCGGCAATGTAATTTTTAGTCCTCCTCCCATTTGCCACCGCATGAAACAGCTTCGTGTTTGCATCTCCCTCACGGAGCCATCTCAACCTAGATCTTTGTCTCGCAATGGTGCGCTCAAGGGATGCCAGCCCAAGTACCACCAATTTTAGCACTTTTCTTAGCCATGCCTCCGCCTGCGATAGCATTCTCGACTCTTGTGCAACATCAAATCTCAGGATGAGAGTGTTTGCCATCGCAATTTTAAGCTTTATGTTACCCACTTTCCTCTCTCCCCACGCCTGGAAGTATTCCGCCGCATTCCTGAACAAAGCATCCAGGCGCCTGAAGGGGTCAGTGATGCCTGGGTCACAAACCCAAGCATCCCTCAGAGCCTCCTCAAACCCCTCCAGGTTAAGCCAGAAAGACTCGAATTTGAACCTCCTCTTTGTCCTAAAATCCGCACTCAACGAAAGATGAATCGGGGCATGGTCCGAGACCGATGAGGACAAAGCCTGCAGGATCGCGTCCGGGTGCATGAGGTCCCAATCAACCGAAACAATAGCTCTATCGATGCGCGTGAGAGTTGGCGCCTCTCTCTCATTGCTCCAAGTGAAACGTCTCCCATGAAGGTACAGGTCTTTGACCTCATGCTCAAGTACGAACTGCCTAAATCTCGACATGATGAATCTATCAAGACGATCATTGTTCTTCTCCTCCGCATAAAGAATCATGTTGAAGTCGCCTAGCAAGCACCACGGCCCCGGGCATAAACTCCGCCTCTCCGCTAACTCCCGTAAGAAGTCAATCTTATCCTCATGCGTTTGCGGACCATAAACGGTGGTTAGCCACCATCTGTTATTGTCCCTGGGCACCACCTCTCCCGTAACAGCATAAGAATCAAAACTCACACGTTCAATATCTACAAAGGATTTGTTCCAGGCTAGGAGGATCCCTCCCCTCGTCTCAATCGCAGGCAAATACACATGACCATCAAAAGATGGCCCCAAACATTGCATTACCACAAAATCATCAATTACATCCAACCTTGTCTCCTGAAGACAAATGATGCTAACTCTAAGACTAGCTACGAACTCACGCACCGCGTCTCTCTTGGCTGGATCGTTCAGACCTCGAACATTCCAGCACAGCACCTCAAATAAGCAATCCATAAGGAAGCCTATCTATCTCCTCGACCACCAGCACATCAGTGTGCCGCCACTGCCCTCGTGCAGTGCACGTCCCCCTCAAAGCTCAAGGGTAGCTCCTTGCCAAAAATGGCCGCCAGGACTCTCAGCTGCGCATCCCTCACCGGCGAATCAAAGAGCTCCTTGAAACGCCTGAGATCCTCATCACTCACTGGCAGGTTCTCTGGGCAAAACCCCAAGGCCTTGAGCAATGTACTCTCCGCAGCCGACGCCATCCTGACCTGTGTACCGGCTCTCTCCGCCATCGATCTCCTAGTCACTCTCTTGGGGGTGAAGGGTTCCGCGTCCGCCCTAAGCCCCGTGGCCCTCTCAAACTCACTTAGCAAGGGTGGTGCCAAGGTTTTGAGGATAGAGGAGCAGAAGCGTTTGATTCTCACGAGCTCCAGCTTCTCCTGATCAGGTGCTTGCACCACAGGGGGCCTCTCCACTTCCTGTGCCTCCACGCGATCTGGCAAGTCAGGGGACCTTGCCACCTCCTCCAACTGATGGGCCAAGCCTCTGGGAACCATTTGCATCAAGCTGTTCGGCCCAGTATAACCCGAGCTGGCTTGGCCCGAGCCTAACTCCTCCACATCCTCAGACGAGTTAACCCAACTCCCTGGCACGCTCGACGTGGCTCCTCCACGACGCACACTCTCGGAGATGGAGACAGCAAAATACTCTTCATTGCCCCTCCTGAAACCTTCCTCTCCCGCGTGAACCTCGTCCACCGAAGCTTCCTCGAAGCCCGCGCCAGGCTCAACCAACGCTCCAACGGATCCTGTGCCAGGTGCATCCTCCTGAACGGTCTTGTCGAGATCTCCCGAGGTGGGCTCCAGCAGCGGGACAGGCGGGGACAGGGAGCTCCTGTTCACCTGCCCCCCGACCTCCGCGTGGAACTCTGTCGTTGGCTCCTGCGCCTCGGGATCCACCACAGGCAGCGTCTCCGGCGCGTCCGACCAGATGACCTGGTCCACTCCCTTCGCCCGCGGCTCACAGGCCTCCACGTCTCCCTCCTTCAACGGCTCCATCTCTGCAAGCCCATGCACGCCATGCACAGGCCCCACCTTCTCCTGAACGCCCACAGCAGTCAAAGGCCCTTTGTCAGCCTCGTCTGCGGCCAAAGCCGCTTTGTCAGGTACGGACTCAGCAGGACCTGTCAGGCGAAGCCCCGCCTGTTGACTGGCGGCAGCCGTTTGAAACGTGAGCGGCGCAGGGCTGCCCACCACCGGCAGGGACCACTTCTTCTCCGGCGCCGGCGCCGACGGAGCTTGAACAACCCCGCACGCCGCCGAGAAAGCGCCTCCAGGGCCGCGCCGGTGATCTGGAACACCACGCCGCCAAGCAAGGTCCCTGGAGACCCTCCTCGACCCTCCTCCGGCACTCCCTCCGCTGCCGTCGCCACTTCCTCCACCAAGGCCCCTTGATCCAGGCAGCCCACGGTCATCACCGTCTCCGAGCCCATGGCGTGTACCGACGAACTGATTCACCTCCTCCTCCTCCACCCGAACCAAGTGAACCAGGACGCGATACTGCAAGGTCAAGATCGCCTCCCTGCCCGAGCCTGCCTCTGCCACAACTGCGGCCGCCGTCCTCGCCGGGGTCGCACGTACGCCCACGCCCGGCACAGGCTCCGGGATCGCGAGCATCCTCGCCACCGGGATGGCGTCCAGGTCCGAAGTCCAAGCGGACAGTTTGAACAGGGAGAGGTCCCTCCTCTCCTTCGTCTCCGGCGCGACGGCCTCAATCGCACAGCTCTTCCCCAAGATGTCCTCCACCACAGATGTATCCCAAGCGTGCGGGGGGAGCCCTTCCAGCACGAGCCAAACTCTGGTCGCCATTGGCACCATGACCGCCTGCGCCTGCCGGTTCCAAGGACGGAAGGACAGCGGTGCGCCGGCCACCAGCACCGCCGGCATAGCAGCAACGTGCTCTCTCAACTCCAACGTCTCACACACCACGAGGAAGTCCTCCGGGGCAAAAGCATGAACGGACACAGTGCCCTCTGGCACCCCACGCCAACGTAGCGCCGCCGCCACCTGCTCGCAAGACATGGCAGGCCTCCGCCCACCAACGGTGGCGACCAAGGCGAGCTGGAGCCTCTGCTCCAGATCACACAAGCCCGCCGACCTCCTGACAACGCACAGCACCGGCGACCCCGCCGACTCAGCCAAGATAGGCTCTCTGAAGATGGCCGGCGGCTCAACCGCCAGCGGCGGCCAGGCCCCCATGGGAGGCAACCTCGAGGCGGCAAGCAGCGGAGGCGGGGGCGGGGGCGTTGCCTGCGGGAGCGGCGGTGGCGGCGGAAGAGGGGGCGAAGCCGCCCGCACACCCCGCTCCCCCTGGTGCCCAGGGCGCGCCCTCTCCGGTGACCTGCGCCTGGCCAGCTTGGCAAGCGCGAGCTGGCGAAGCTCCTCCTCCGACGACGGACTGCGCGGCCGCTTACACTCCATGGCTGGATGCCCCTTCTGCCAGCATCTCATGCAAACTTCGGCGTTGGTGCAGTCTCTCTTCCGGTGGCCAGGCAGGAAGCAACGGAAGCAGAGGCCGCGCATCTCCTGCGCCGCCGCGCCCCAGCCCGCCGTACCAGCCTCCTTCCTAGTCTCCAGCCTCCGCGTCCACTTCTTGCCCTTGGACGGCTTCGGCATCTCCCACACCAGACGATCCTGGACACGCGCCCGCCCCTCCGGCGGAGCCTGCACCTCTACCTCCGGCCGCGGCGCGACGCTGCCGCCCGACGACGCCGACGATATGCCCAGCCCAGACACATGGTCATGGCGCCGCGGCGACGCCGACGAGACGGACTCGGGGCTCCCCTCCGAGACCCAGCGGCGAGAGAAGCCAGGCGGATGCGACGCGGTTGAATCCTTGGCGACGCCGGCGTGGCGCCCCGGCGGCGGCGACGGCGACGGAAACCCTACCTGAACGCACGCGAGGACGCTCCCTTACCTACCTACAACCTGGCGGTCACTTTCTTCTTGTTTTTCCCAATCTTGTCTGTGTTTCAGCAAGCAAGATAATGAACAGGGCGTGTCCAACCAAACCAGCAATAAAACTAAAAAAGAACTTTAACTATGTACTGAAAATAAAGAAAGGAGAAATAAAGATACTTGAAATATGCTACTACAAGCTTGCCCATCCAAATATGCACTTTGGTGAATCTGTTTCAGAGTACATAGCCATCAAAACATAAATATACATCGTACTCTCGCACATCATCCTCAGTATGAAAGGTCATCCTTAACTCAGGATCTTCAAGTAACACATTTGCTTGAGCTTCACCATGGTCCTCTTGAAATTCCATGTCCACAAAATATAAATCATAAACATTGAATGATCAAGTTTTTGCTATATTAGCATTTATTGAGATCACATAAGAACATGTTAGTATGAAGGATTTTACATCACTAGTGGAGAAAAGGCCTTTGGTCCCAAGCAAATGTCCCAGTGCAGAACCAAACCGGGACTAATGTGGGCATTGGTCCCGGTTCATTTTGCCTAGGGCGACCCCACTAGCTCAGAGCTTGTCCGGTAGTGGCCTTTGGACCCGGTTTGTATTACAAACCGGGACTAAACGGTCCACGGGGCGCGGCGCGTGTCGCCGTGGGAAACCTTTAGTCCCGGTTTGTAATACAAACCGGTCCAAAGGCCCCCAATCTGGCTATATACCTTGCCCTGCCCAAGTGTGAGCCACACTTGGCCATTTTTTCACTTTCTTCACAAGAGGGGTGTATTGCTCTCCTCTCTTCTTCACATGCACAATAGGTGTTTGATGAAATGCTTAAGAGGATTTGCCACTTGAGTTTACACAAATCAAACCACACTTAACTTGTTTTTTTTCTTCTTCATCGAGGTTAACAACTTTATCCTTTTCATCTGTAATTGATAAAATGCATGTGTATATATACATCGTGATGTTCTGTAATGGTTTTGATCAGCTAAATTATATCATGCAGATGAATCGGCAATGGATGTACATTGACCGACGGTTTGACGAGTTCACTTCGGGCCTGGATAATTTTATGGCCGTGGCGGAGGCAAACAAACATGGTGGCTTCATGTATTGTCCATGTGTCAACTGCAAGAATACCGTAAATTACGCTCACTCGAGTCTCATTCACAGCCACCTTCTGCGATCCGGTTTCATGCCCAGTTACTATTGTTGGACCAAGCACGGAGAAAGAGGGGTTATGATGGAAGACAATGAAGAAGAGGAAGAGGATGGTGATGGTTATACCAATTTCCCTGAATACGATGATACTGCAGAAGGCAATGAAGACAATGAAGTAGAAGATCAAGAGGCACCAGATGAGCCTGCTGATGATGATCTTGGTCGGGCCATTGCTGATGCAAGGAGAGAATGTGAAACTGAAAAGGAAAGGTTGGCCTTCGACAAGATGATAGAAGATCACAACAAATTGTTATACCCAACTTGCGAAGATGGCCATAAAAAGCTAGGCAGCACATGTCAACACCCGGATTTTTAAGTCCCGGTGCCTATTATATCGTACATCGCAATCCCAGGAAGATTGTTGTTGCGAGATATAACAGTTGAATATTATAGAGTCATCATTTATTACAACACATAGAGTCTTACATCCATAGATCACATGATCCAATATTACACAAATAGTTGATCTAACGATCAACGAACATCACAAATAGCGGAAGCGTAGTAGTAGGTGGAACTATCGATCCACAGGCCAACGCTTGACGTTAGAAGCATCCTAGTTCTGGTACACATCCTGCTGACCGTCATCCTCATAGTGTTGCTCCTCTTCATAGTCTGGCATTGGAATAGCCAGGGACACAGCCATGAGTACTTTAAGTACTCGCAAACTAATACTAATGTAAGTACTTATCAATTTTAAGGGTTGCTAAGCTCTAGGTTCATTTGCATAAAGCCAAGTTTAGTTCAAAATTATTTAGTAAAAGATGCTTGAATCACTAGACTAACTCAAGTGGGAATATTAGTGTCATTCCCACAACATCAGTTGTGTTTTCAAAACTCAAGTCACCACTCAATTCACCATTCCTTTTTATGACAAGCTCTGACAACGGAACAGTATGGCCTTTCCAATCGTCCGTAACCGTGGACACGGCTATTCGAATAGGTTTAACACTCTGCAGAGGTTGTACTCTTGTGCCACAACTTTTGATTACATCCGTCGGGATAACCCCGAATCATCGTAACTCAGTACGCGGATCATCAACCATAACCTTTCACTTAAATAACCTAGTATAGGCACCTCTCCCCATGAGCTTGGCCTCCTGGTGAAAACCAACTGTTAACCCGGGAACTGCACAGGGCTTGGGTCGTACATTCACCGCACATCACATCCTATCACTTGTAACGGAGGCAGCCTCGGCATAACCCCTATGATGCTTGTTAGAGGGAACCCATACTAAACTACTCAAGTTTCTAGTTAAGCCCTACCCATAATCAGGTATTGTGGGGGTACTTGTAAAATTGGAAAGGTATCGCATCATACCCAATCATCAGTTTTTTTATCAAAGTTCACCACATCCTCAAAGTCATATTCACCTTCAAAATCTTCGAGTCATTTCACATTTGTTCCCATCTAGAGTAGTCAATTTAGTTTCTTAGCAATAGCAACTAGTCATGAGGGGGTGCTATCTAGCTTTGTTGACTTAGGCTAACTTTGATACTCTTGTTCTATACTAGATAAGTGAACCATAAATCACAGGTAAACTTTGAAGTGTAAAGAAAAATAAATTGCATGCTAAAAGCATAGGATAGGATCATTAAGCATAAATAAAATGTGGGGATGCTTTGCTCATGTGGAGCTTGGCATTAAGGTGGCTTGCAAGAGTGTTAGCTTGCCTTGGTGGGGATAGGATTCAAAGTTCTCCTCTTCTTCTTGAGAGTAGCCTTCCTCCTCTTGATATTCCTCGGTACTAGCGTCTATACACAAATACGGGGTACACAATCACCACACAATTTAAATACTAAGCTACACACACCAAAGGTTCACACAAGCCTATGCTAACATCACATCTTATTTAGCATGATGATTTATTTGGTCTTATGGTAGGGAAAATAATTTCCTCTCATTAGGATTATTTATTAGGGTAGTTCTTCAAATGCTTTGGAGAAAATAATTTCCTCTCATTGAATCCTATTAATATTTAACCTCTTCAAATAATAATAAGGTAT
The DNA here is from genome assembly GCA_030979885.1 of Lolium multiflorum. Lineage (NCBI taxonomy): Eukaryota > Viridiplantae > Streptophyta > Magnoliopsida > Poales > Poaceae > Lolium > Lolium multiflorum. The sequence goes on along the minus strand of CM061752.1, from coordinate 24,296,097 downwards.
GAGTGTAGGTGGCCGGGTGTGCATGGCATGGAGCTTCTCTCCTCTCATTACTGCTTTAAACGACCATGGCAAGTACTGGGCTAGAGGCAGGGATCATAGAGGGAGCTAATGATCACAATTTAAAGGTGGTTTAGGCAAGAAACCATCGTGTAATAGCAGGTGTTGTCCAAACCAGAAACTGCCCGCAAGGTGTTCGGAGAAATGGCCGCAAGAACATTTTTGAGGAATTTTGGAAATCTTTTTGGTACATCTCAATTATATATTTAAAGTGAAAGATTGGTGGTGCTGGTGTTCATTTTGGAATTGATTTGCAACATTTCAAATTTGAGGTCATCTTCATTTTGATTCAAAGTCCTTACTTGTCAATTCTCTACTGGTCAACCTAGTCAACTCTAGCCAGGGTGGTCAACATGAAAGTTACTCACCTTGACATGGTCTTGGATGACATGGCTTTAGTTGGCCAAGTTTAGTTTAGAAACAAGTTTAACCAGAGGGGTAAAGAGGGGATCATGTTAAAAATCACCCAAGTGACCATCATCATATGTGAGATGGTTTTGAGTTAAATTTCGATTTGATTTTGGTTTCTTTGATGCATTTGGGTTTGTTTGGGTTATATAATCATTTTAGAAACCAAAGATCAAGCCATGGTGGCCTTTGGTGAAGATTTGCATTTTTTGCCTAAGTGTATGTGAGAGAGAAATGGGTTTCTTCTCATTTTCTTTTATGCTTCTCAAATTAGGGTTAGGTGATCTTAGGTTAGGGTTTAACAACACTTGATCATCATACTAACACTCATCATGGCAATTGCACAAAAAGAAAATCACTCATATGCATGAAACTATATGTGACACTATATGCATATAAAAAGTTTTTGTTTGTTGCAAAATTGAGTAATTGAAACTCTCTCTTGATTTTATAATTGTTGAAACTTGGGATGTTACAGCACACTGGAATTGTTGCAATGGAAGGCAGAGAACGGTGTCACTGACTCAGGATTTGGAAAGTTGCTGACAATAATTAAGAGGAAGCTTCCAAGGGGTAACGAATTGCCCGCCAGTACGTACGAAGCGAAGAAGATTGTCTGCCCTCTAGGATTAGATGTGCAAAAGATACATGCATGCATTAATGACCGCATCCTCTACCGCGGTGAGTACGAGAATTTGGATGCATGTCCGGTGTGCACTGCATTGCGGTATAAATCAGACGAGATGACCCGGGTAATGTTGAGGGCGAGCGCCCGGAAGAGGGTTCCTGCCAAGGTTATGTGGTATGCTCCTATAATACCACGGCTGAAACGCTTGTTCAGAAATAAAGAGCACGCTAGGTTGTTGCGATGGCACAAAGAAAACCGTAAGAAAGACGTGATGTTGAGGCACCCTGCTGATGGATCCCAATGGAGAAAAATCGATAGAGAGTTCCCAAACTTTGCACAGGATGCAAGGAACTTAAGGTTTGGTCTAAGTAGAGATGGCATGAATCCTTTTGGAGAGCAGAGCTGCAGCCATAGCACCTGGCCTGTGACTCTTTGTATATATAACCTTCCTCCTTGGTTGTGCATGAAGCGGAAGTTCATTATGATGCCAGTGCTCATACAAGGCCCGAAGCAACCCGGAACGACATTGATGTGTACCTGAAGCCATTAGTCGATGAACTTCTACAGCTGTGGTCCCTAGCAGGTGTACGTGTGTGGGTGTTATCACCGGAATTTGGCCAAGCCAGAGGTGGGCCGCGATCAAGATGGACTTGATGATATATGCGTGGAGAGATATGTGAATCGGCCTTGTTTACCAAGTTTGGGCTAGTTAGCCCGTGTATCTTTATAGTAGGCTACATAGAAGTTAGAGTTTATCTCGTGCACGGTTTGGTGCACGCCCACGTTAGAAAGTCCACTGGACTATAAATATGTATCTAGGGTTTATGAAATAAACAACAACCAACGTTCAACACAAACCAATCTCGGCGCATCGCCAACCCCTTCGTCTCGAGGGTTTCTCCCAAGCACCATGCTGCCTAGATCGCATCTCGCGATCTAGGCAGCACGAACCTGCCTACGTTGTTCATGCGTTGCTCGTGCCGAAGCCTTTTGATGGCGAGCAACGTAGTTATCGTAGATGTGTTAGGGTTAGCATTGTTCTTAGTATCATATGTCGTAGTGCAACCCTTGCGCATCTAGCCGTCCTTGTACCTCATCATGGGTGCAGGGCGGCACCCCGCTTGATCGTTATTTAGTAGATCTGATCCGTTACGGTTGCTCCTTGATTCATCAAGGATTAGTTTAATATCTGCAATAGTTAGGCCTTACAAAGGGTTGGAGGATCCAAGCGTAGGGTAGTTTGCTGGCCCTAGACAGGATGTTCCGAGGATCAACCTCGTGTTGGTTTTTAGGCCTTGTCTAGGATTGGTTTACGATCACCGTGCGCGAGCGCGAGGCCCAATCGTGAGTAGGATGATCCGATTATGCGGTGAAAACCCCAAATCGTCGTGGATCTCATATGCTTTATCTTGATCAAGCAGACCACCATATATTCGGCCACCTTGGACGAATCATGGGTGGATCGGCTCCATGAGCCGATTCACAGGATAACCTCGAGAGCCGATCGAGGCTCGTATTTAACGTGTACGTGTGTGCCCTGCGGAAACTAAGCGAGGCATCATCCACACCTTCCCGACCAGGTATAGGTCGTGGCACGCCCTTGCAATTTGCATCGGCGCGCGACCAGAGGCTTTGCGGGCCGTCGTCCGAGGGACGGGCCCGCCGCAGCCCTAGTTGTTCCCGCCTCTACGGTGTTGGCCAGTCACTGCCCGCCGGTGGGTTTCGACGTCAACACATTTCGCACGCCCGGTGGGACAATCCTCAACATCCACCACATCGCCATCTACATCCGAGATGGCGGAAAGCACTCCGGTCAAGTACGAGGACCTGGCTGACAAGCTCAAGAAGAGGCATAACAAGGTCAAGGCGGTCCTCGGAACCGAACTCGCGGCCTCGTGGGAAGACCGTTCGCACGGCATCAAGCTCGATGGAGACACACGTCCGTTGCCTCGATGTCAACACGGTCGATCTCGGCCACTCCATAAGAGAACCAGGGTTCTCTTCGATGCCAATATGGCGGGGTTCGTGATTCGTCATGACGCGGACAAAGCAGAGAGCAGCCACTCTCGTGGCAAAGAGAAAGAGAGGCCGTTCCACGTGACCGGCCCCAAGACGACGATAAACGATACCTGGCCGAGGAGGAGGTGAGAAACATACGGCATCCACGCCTATTATCCGAGCATCTCCTCAGCAAATATGAACAGCAGTGCGACCGACGTCGCCGCTACAACGACGACGATGAAGGATATCGTCGGTCTAATGCAAACAAGGGGTATCGTCAGCATGACAGAAACAACGACGGGTACGAACGTCGCGCCAGAGGGAGGTCAAAGGAGCAAGACAACATGGACAAACACTGGAACTGTCCCTTCTTCAAACATTGCTGGGACTCAAGAATGAGCCGATTGCCAACAATCGAGAACTGCCCAGAATGCACACAGCAAAGGAGAAGGACGAACGAAGTTTCAACATTCAACGTCCAGACCTCTCCCACCTCGAGTAAACGGAGCTGAGTCATCTCAAGAAGAAGACTTCGAGGAGTCAGATGGAGAAGGGTATCACCGACCAAGGTGGTGCCCTGATGGATTCAGCCAGTCTCAGAAGCGCCGGGTGCAGCGGCCGCGAAACTTGGAAGAAGCCAAGGCACAGTACCTGTGCACGTTGAGAAGAGCGCGGCCCGATCTGGCCGCGAAAATCCAGCAAATAGTGGAGACGAAGGCGCGCCCGCCAAAGAAAGTATGGCGCCCCAAACAGACGAAAGCCGATGATGGCATATCGATGCCGATGCAGACGCATCGGTAGACACAGACATGGTTCGGAAGTGGACAACATATGAACAGCGCCATCCGAATTGTACCAGGACAAGTACAAGCGCGTCACCCCGATCAAGAAGGACAAAAGTTCGCAAGAGATCAGGAGTTCACTAGTGCCGAGCGGACCCGGGGGGCAAAACCCGTGTCCCGCAGGGCGGCGCCAGGGCCTGCAAAAGGATTCGACTTCGACTTGAGCAAAACGGAGCAAATTTTTGATTGGCTCCTGAAAAACAGCTGAAGTTACCCGACGGCCACAAAATCCCCACGTTACAAGAGATGAAGGGCAGACCATACTGCAAATGGCATGACACGTTCACCCATGCCACCAACGACTGCAAAGTCTTGCGCGGACAGATTCAGATGGCGATAGAGCAAGGCCGGTTACTCTTCGGTCAGTTTGCCATGAAAGTTGACACGCAGCCGTTTCCGGAGGTCAACATGGTCGATCTCAGCCGCTGCATGAGACGCGAGCCCGGTGGCTCGTCTGATATCAATAGGGCAGGGCTCGCAGATCGCCATTGTGAGGATAGGCCCGAGAGCAGTCGCTCCCGCGGAAAAGGGGAAGAGGAGGCCGATCCACACGATCGGCCCCAAACAATGAAAAGGGGTGAACTCTCAGTAAGCGTTACGATGAAAAGGGACGCCAACTCCAGTGATGGGCCAATGTTATCCTCAACATGCGCTTTACCTGTGGTCAGCATTGACCTGGAAGGCGAAGGAAAACCGGGTATGGGTTTACATCGGCTGACGAGCTAGAAGAGATTGAGAAAGTCAAGAAGGAGATCAAGAAGTTGTTGGACGCCGGATTCTTCAGGCCATGCAGGTACGCTGAAAGGATTTCCAATGTAATACATGTGGAGAAAAGGATGGCCGGTGGCGCGTTGCCATAGATTTTCGAAATCTCAACATTCTGTAAATAGTCGGATCGACAACTACAAGGGAAGACGATTCCAGCGATCGGCTAAAATTACTCCCACCACCCTTGTTTACTGATGTGCTATTTCGCATGGTGAGTGGCGAAAAAAGCTTGAATTGGCTGAAAAGCCGATATCTTCAATCACTTGAAGGATTCGGCTCGGGGGGCATACGCACGGAGAAGGTACAAAGCCACGAAGTATGTACCCAGGGGAAGCCGATTCATGAATCGATCGGCTAATATAAAAAATCGAAAGCCGATTCATGAATCGATCGGCTAATATAAAAAATCGAAAATACAGAAATTTTTGAGCACAGCCGATGCGTAGCCATCGACTCAATGATTTAAGCGGAAGCCTAACAAGAGCATTGAGATTGCCTGGCGACTCGGGCCCCCTCTTCAACGACTTCCAATTCCTTCGGCAAGACTTCAAGCTCGGCAGCATCGACAGAAGCATCAGTTTGGGCGTCCAAGACGGCCCTTTTTCTCATTCAAGGTGTTGAGGTTTGCCGGCAGGTTTGAGGATCACAACCCTGGCCAAACATCAGAACAGCATGGATGTGCAGATCGGGCTAGGATCACGAGAACAACCGGTGGTCATCCAGTTGGACTGAGCTTCATTTTCACCAAAGGTTGCCTCATCGGACCAAAGAGACTTGGGGGCAGCTCACCTGGGAAGTTCTCTGCTGTTAACAACCGATTCGGTCAGAATCGGCTGACGCTGCACCACAGTAGAGGGGCTGATAGTGGCCCAATGCAGCTGGTGCAACTTCACTCTCGCCTTGATCGAGGCTCGGGGGCAGCAAGCCAATGGTGTTGAAATTGGCTGTCTCTGCATCATAACCATGCTGAACGAGAGAGTTCTTGCAGAGTAAAACCACCCAGGTTGACGGGAGGAGTTTGAAGGAGGGCCATCATCTGGTTAGGCCTTAGACCAGTTCGTTGCGGCACAGGAGTGCGACATCGCTGGAAAAGCTGTGAGCAAACACTTGTTGAGCAGAGGGGCCAGCTTCAACGCCAAGGTCGTCAGGCTTTCCTGGGAGCATTAACCCAGGAGTTTTGTTATCAGGACGAACATCATATTCGGATGATGTTAAAAGTCTAAGGGCTTTGGGGTCTCAAAGCTGCGCGTCGGACCTGTTCGATTGGAAGTTTGGGTCTGAATTCCATGGACTGCAAGTCGACATCTGAGAAGGCAATCAGATCGATCTGTTTTGCAATCCATTTGAAAGCTGATGCTTTGCCATCGGCTCATTAAGCATCTACCGGATTGACAATCGGCGGACTCAGTATAAAAGAAATCGGCAAAATCAAGTTAAAGGGAACTTCTTCATTGATAAGCAGAGATTTCTTACATAAAGAGCCGATTACTCTCAAAGGGAGTTGCTAGGGGGGATGTGGCCCCATCTACTGCTCCTAGCTCTATCCTATCTAAGGGCCGCTGCTGTCCTCATCTCGCATCATCATCGCTGCTCCCGGCCGGCTCATCCTCACTGCTCAAGAAACCACCGGCTGGACCTTCATTGTCCTCATCTTCTTCGCTAGCGCCGCCATAGTCGCTGTCGAAGTCGCAGATGTTGCCCGCCCAGGGGCAGACGCTTGGCCGGCGGTTCGTCGAGGAGGTGGTATCCTCCTCCTCTTCCTTCACCTCCTCGCGGGAGGAGTAGCCGTCCTGGAGAAGCCGTCGTCGCCGCTTCCTCCTCCGACCGCCCGACAGCAAGAAGCGAAGGTCACTCCCCGTCCGTTAAAGATTGGTCGCCTTCGACCAAACGAAGGAGTCGTGGGTCGACTCGTCCCCATCGGCTATGGCGCGGCGGATGTCGGCCGCATGGGCCTCCTGTGGACCAGGCGTTGGCTCGCGGGAGGTGGAGGATTGGGTGGAAAGACATGATGAGGAAGAAGACGAAGAGGGGGTCATGGCGGTGGAGGAGGGTTTTTTCGGTGTGCCGACGGTGAAGCCACAGGAAGTGGCTAAATAAAGGGAGAATACGTGGTTTGGTACCTAAAGCTTCCGAGGACGTAGTGCCAGAATCACCAAGTCATGTAGAGAAGACGAGGAGGCAAGGCGTCATCATGAAGAAAACTGCGACGGCTCTTCCACGACATGACCCTTCGAAGAATGCATATGGTTTTGCAATTATCATCATCAAAACCAGGGGGGCATGTGTTATCACCGGAATTTGGCCAAGCCAGAGGTGGGCCGCGATCAAGATGGACTTGACGATATATGCGTGGAGAGATATGTGAATCGGCCTTGTTTACCAAGTTTGGGCTAGTTAGCCCGTGTATCTTTATAGTAGGCTACATAGAAGTTAGAGTTTATCTCGTGCACGGTTTGGTGCACGCCCACGTTAGAAAGTCCCCTGGACTATAAATATGTATCTAGGGTTTATGGAATAAACAACAACCAACGTTCAACACAAACCAATCTCGGCGCATCGCCAACCCCTTCGTCTCGAGGGTTTCTCCGTAAGCACCATGCTGCCTAGATCGCATCTCGATCTAGGCAGCACGAGCCTGCCTACGTTGTTCATGCTGCTCGTACTGAAGCCTTTTGATGGCGAGCAACGTAGTTATCGTAGATGTGTTAGGGTTAGCATTGTTCTTAGTATCATATGCTTCGTAGTGCAACCCTTGCGCATCTAGCCGTCCTTGTACCTCATCATGGGTGCAGGGCGCCCCGCTTGATCGTTATTTAGTAGATCTGATCCGTTACGGTTGCTCCTTGATTCATCAAGGATTAGTTTAATATCTCCAATAGTTAGGCCTTACAAAGGGTTGGAGGATCCAGCGGCGCGTAGGGTGTAGTTTGCTGGCCCTAGACAGGATGTTCCGAGGATCAACCTCGTGTTGGTTTTTAGGCCTTGTCTAGGATTGGCTTACCGTGCGTGAGCGCGAGGCCCAATCGTGAGTAGGATGATCCGATTATGCGGTGAAAACCCCAAATCGTCGTGGATCTCATATGCTTTATCTTGATCAAGCAGGACCACCATATATTCGGCCACCTTGGACGAATCATGGGTGGATCGGCTCCATGAGCCGATTCACATGATAACCTGAGAGCCGATCGAGGCTCGTATTTAACGTGTACGTGTGTGCCCTGCAGGAACTAAGCGAGGCATCATCCACACCTTCCGTGTATAGGTCGTGGCACGCCTTGCAATTTGCATCGGCGCGCGACAGAGGCTTTGCGGGCCGCCGCTCTGAGGGATCCAGCCGCAGCCCTAGTTGTTCCCGGCTCTACGGTGTTGGCCAGTCACTGCCCGCCGGTGGGTTTCTGACGTCAACAGTGGGACAAGCACAAGCAGGAGGAATTTGACCTAAGAGCGATGCTTATCGTAACCATCAATGACTGGCCTGCTCTTGGTAGCATTTCAGGACAGTCAAACAAGGGATACAATGCATGCACGCACTGTTTACATGAGCTCGAAGGTGATTATTTGGAAAAAGGTCAGAAGGTCGTGTACCTGGGGCATCGTCGATTTCTTAGGACTACCCATCCCGTAAGAAAGAAAGGCAAGCATTACAACGGTGAGGCTGATCACCGGAGGAAGCCTCCCCATCGTGATGGTGTTGATATATTTGGTATGGTCAAGGATCTAGATGTAATATTTGGAAAGGGTCCTGGCGGACGGTCTGTTCCGAATGACGCTGCGGACACGCGCCCATGTGGAAGAAGAAATCTATTTTTGGGAGCTAGAATATTGGAAAGTCTTAGAGGTCCGCTCTTCAATCGATGTGATGCACGTGACGAAGAATCTTTGCATGAACCTGCTAGGCTTTCTGGGCGTGTATGGGAAGACAAAAGATACACCAGAAGCACGGGAGGACCAGCAACATTGGAAAGACCCCAAAACGCTGCATGAGAGAGTTAAAGGACGTCATTTCTCCAGCTACGCTCTTACAAAAGCAGAGAAGGAAATATTTTTTGAATGAGAAGTCTCCTCCGCGTGAGAATACTCCGCCGCCTCCTCCTCCTCCTCGTCAGGAGACTCCGCCGCCTCCACCTAAGCAAAAGAGGAAGCTAACCGCGGCACCTACTACAGCTCCGAAGAGATCATCAACTCCGATGAGGGCACAGACTCCAGAGTTGTTACCACATGAGCAGACTGAAGAGCAAAAGGCATTTCTTGCGCCGAAGAAGATGTTTATTCCACCGCATACAGTGAAGCACTTTGCCGAGACGAGAATGAAGAGACCTGAGCTGAGAGCTGATTATGACCGCTCTCTTGGACAGTCCTCTAGAGCGAGCAAAGAAGCAAAAAAAGTCGCCCAGCTTGGACAGCAGGACATTCAGGCCGTACCCCACTTCGTCGTGGAGCCCTATCATGATCCAGAGACGGCATCGATGATCGAACGGGATGCTAGAGCTCAGGGAGTATCAGTTGAGTACGAAGATTACTATCCAACGGATCAAGTGGTAAACAAGTATAAATACGGAAAAGATCTCGTCAAACCTGGCGAGCTCGCGCGTCTAGGGACTCAGATGCGAAGGTTGCATGACTGGTACCTGAAAGCCTGTCGAAGAGGTGATCGCTACCTCACGGTGTATCTTAGAGATGAGCATTACTTCCGGGGGGTCGAGGAGATAAACCTTGAGTTATAAGAACTGTTTCAGTTATTCAATCAAGACGCCCTCGACAAAGCTGTCATCAGTTGCTACTGCCTGTAAGTGATTTATTTATGTAATTAAGTCTGTAGCTCAGCGCTCATTCATTTGCACTAACAATTATCCTCACTATATTTTTTGTGTACGCTATACATTTAATTATGCAGAATGAAGAAGCTCGAATACAAAAGAGGCAAGCTCCTACCGCTGGGGTTCATAGACCCAGACACAGTTCATGAAGTTACGGTTCGAGACTTCCCCAAGGACACAGAGGACAACATGTTAATGTTTTTAGTGAAGCAAGCAAACAAAGAGGATATATTCTTTCCCTACAACTTCAAGTAAGTGTTATATATAACATACATTATGCTTGTGCACCTTCCACTTTATTCTCGTAATCATTGAGCTATGCTTGTGCAGATTCCACTTTATTCTCCTAATCATTGATCTTCACAAAGGAGTCGTAAATGTCATGGACTCGAAACGTAAAGAATATGCGGAATGGGCGGACATGGCTGCCATCCTCCAGAGGTAATTTCAATCAATTTCGTATTGGCATCTTCATTTGTTCTAATTCGACGATATCATCAACTAATCAATAACTCATTTACTCATTATTTTTTGCCGGGCAGGGCCTGGAAACGGTTCATCACTACTGTTCCGGGTACATGGAAACCGGAGCTTACATTTCAAGATTACCCTGTAAGTAGTACTATATATCTATGTCCGTGAAACTCTATATATATGATATTTACTTTCAATATGATGCTTGATTATTAGTTTGATCGAACTATTTTTTCGTAAAGTGTATGAGGCAGGAACCCGGGAATAACTTATGTGGATACTACGTCTGCACCTTCATTCGTGACATGGCCTGTCCCAAGGGTGGGGATGCCCGTATACACCACACTCGTGTACGATAACAAATTTTCACAATTATCTTAATTAGTACCATCTATTGTATTGAGTTCCATTCATATATTGATCTCCTTTTTTAAATATAGATGAAACGCCTGCGGGACACTCTCATAACGGAGGATCAAATACGAGCAATTCAAGAGGAATTCGCGGGATTCTTTCTTACCGAGGTCATTACCCCAGGTGGAGAGCACTATAAGAAGGTCATAGCTAGATGTTGAGCAACTTCGTAGAAGCTAATAGATTTAGTAAAAAGATCCGACTCTATATTGTAAATATGCATGCATTACGTGTACTGTTGACGATGTCTATATATATTCATGACGATATTTTGTGGTTTCTTGAATGATACTACCTCCGTTTCAAGGAATAAGGCGTCCTCGTTTTACGTGCTTTTTGTTTAACCAAGAATTACTTCAAATAGATAAACATTATTTATATGAAATTAGTATGATTAAAAAGGTCTTTTCAATACGAATCCAACAATACTAATTACATATATTATAATCAAGATTTTGATGTTCAATTTGTATGGTCAAAGTTCGTCTTGAAATACGCGTGCGCCTTATTCCTTGAAACGGAGGTAGAATATATGCATTGCTGAAACTCTGCCGTGGCAGAGAAACGCCATGTTTCTCTGCCGCGGCAGAGAAACGCTGCTACAGCCTAAACTCAGGCACGTGCATAAATAGCCGCGGCAGAGAACCACAGCCCGGTTCGTACCACGAACCGGGACCAAAGGCCATCCACCGCGAGCTTCCTGGCAGCACCACGTGGCGCCGCCTTTAGGCCCGATTTAACTTTGAACCGGATTAGCGTGCCTTTGGTCCCGCTTTCAAACCGCTAAACCTGATCCCCAAATGGACCGGGCCTATAGCCCCGTTTTTCACTAGTGCACGAATGAGTATTGTGACATTTGTAATACTATGCATACTTGTCTGCCAAATGCTAGATAAGAATAAGCACTAAGCATGAAACTATATACTATTTACATTGATATCACATCATCTCATTTTCAGTTTGGATCGATCTTAACGATGGCAAACGTAGTTGAACTCGAGCACCTCCGCCGTCCGTCCACGTACTTGCGCGGGCGTCCGTCGACGACGAGCAGCTTGGCCGGCGGCACGACAGCGAGGTCTATAGGTGCAGTATCAGGACAACGGTTCACGATGGCATATGGAGGCAGCTGGGGTCTTCCCCGATCTGAACCAGATGCAATACCTACGGTGTAGTTTCAGCTTTTCGCATAATCAGCGGTACGTCCGGCGAGCAGCTCGGCCGGCAGCACAATGGCGAGGTCTAGCTGCCGGTTGAGGAAGATGGTGATCTGTGTATATGTGGCCGGCTGCTCACGACGTCGACGGCGCGATGGAGGCAGCTCGGCATGGTCGATCTCAACGAAGGGCGGAAGGGCAAACATACGGGGTAGTTTGACTTTTAGTTGCAAAATTAGCGGCACGTCGTGTTTCCCTTTTTTTTCTCTTCCGTCCAGCCTCCACGTCAAATCTAAGCCTTGTCATCGCGTAACTCGTCCGTAACTCTCCGTAGGTGTAGCATTTTCGTATACATATATGCAATCGAAAGAACGCATACAATAAGACTGCTCATAGTGAAAGAATATAACAGAACATCACACATTCAAGACATTTTATGACATGGTGACGCTAATAAATAAGAAAAGAATGAGTGAGAATTCATTGCTACCATAACATCACACACCTCAAGTAAAGATAAGTCTACAACATAATAAATGATACAATGCATGACACCACATATAAGTTACTACCACTATGGGTAGTAACATCAAGAATATGATTACTATTAAAGTTACTCCCCACTATGACCAGCCTAACAGTCGCACATCAACAGCAATAAAGGTGAAAACGGTTCATTAATTAGTCGAGTAGCGTGGCACGCAGGCCTAGTTTTACATCGAAAAACAAATATTACATAAACAATTGACCATGCACGCGCTTGATGGCGCGCGGATGCATGAAACGAAAACCAAGAATGAATTATCAGCTAAATCGCTCGACCCCACGGCCATGCCATGCACATAGATACGAGTTAGTATATGTGCATGATGGATATATACCGTTAGAGTTGATCAGACTTTGTAGCCACCAGCAGCGGCGGGGGTTGCGGTGGCAGCGGCGGGGGTTGCGGTGGCGGTGGCAGCGGCGGGGGTAGCGGTGGCGTAGGCAGCGGCGGGGGTTGCGGTGGCGGTGGCAGCCGCGGGTGTTGGGGTGGCGGTGGCAGCCGCGGCGGGCGTGGCCTCCTTCTCGGCCTCTGACATTGCAGTGACGGCCTTTTTCAGCGCGGTCTCAGAGACAGTGTACTTGACCTCCGGCGCCGTGGCCTGCTTGGCGGCGTAGGCCTGCTTGACGGCGGCCACAAGGGTGGGGATGAACTTGTAGCTGTCGTAGGCGGCGCCCAGGCTCACCTTGATGGCATTGTTAAAGGTGTTCTCGAAGACGGTGAACTTGTCGTTGGCGGGGGCAGCGTTGGCGGCAGTGGCGGCGGTCCTGTACGCGGCGTCGACCTTGTCGATGAGCTGCACCTCGGCGGCGGGGATGGCGCCGGCCTTGACCTCCTCGGCGGCGGGCTTTACGGCGTGGACCTCGAGGGTGCCGGCGATGACACGGAGCGCCTCGGTGAGGGTGGCGACGTAGGCATCGTACTTGGCCTCGGGAGTGGCGCCCTGGGCAGCCTCGTAGGCGAGCTTTAAGGCGGCGTCGAGCTTGGAGGTGAGCTGGTTCTTGCTTTGATCGGCGTAGCCGGACGCGAGGCCCTCAACGAAGGCCTTGTTGGTGGCCGTGCCGAAGGTTTCGACGAACGTCTTGTACTTGTCAGCTGGTGGGACGACGGCGGCGGCTGCCACAGCCGCCTTGAAGCCGGCGTTGATCTTCTCGATCAGCTTCTGCTCCTCGGTCGTCGCCTTCCCTGATGGCACCGCTGCGGGAGTAGCCGGGGTTGCCGGGGTGGCGGGGGTGGCGGCAGTAGCCGGGGCCGCGGGAGTAGCCGGGGTGGCCGGGGCATAGCCAGCATCCGCAGCGTAGGAGGCGGCCGGGCCCGCCACCAGGGCCACGGCGAGGAAAAGCGCCACCGTGTGCTTCTGCACCGCCATTGCTGCTCTTGCGTTGGTTTGTAGGAGGAATATGGGATGGATCGTGTTGTGTTGTGAGGAAGGAGGTGGCTCTAGCTAGCTTATATATATATACGAACATACGGTGGATGGTGAGAGGACGGGAGAGCTTTGCGCGCCAAAATTAGATAGTTTCAACTTCCGCCTCTCATCTCATTTCCATGTGTGTTGACGAGATTCTTTCTTTTCTCTCTCTTTCTTCTTATTTTGGAGCAAGATTAAAGGTATACTTTTATCCACGTGTCGCCTGGTAGTTTCATGCAAATCTAAATTTGTACGGAAACGGAGATGCAGGATCAGTTCAGTCTCAAGTCGGGACCGAGCGAGAGGAGGTTTCATAGGTGTGGAGAGCAGTCTAGATAGAGATGCAGACAGTACAACATCACAGACGGCCCCGGTGGTTATAAACCCTGAGACACACGCGTAATTGTTGTGCTCGCTCTTAGGTTGCAATTTTTTGGGCGGCACATAGGATCCGCCTAGCGCTCTCGTACGTGGCACCAATATTGAAACACCGTGCCCTCTAGATATGACAGATGCGCTCTATCCCAACAAGAGGGATGCTCTCTATCCTGCCGACATAAGAGACCACTAGGTCACCTCGAGTGTCGCCGCTGCAGCAAGGGTGGGGACTGGGGAGGGGGTGAGGGGTGAGGGGTACGGTTTATTTGAGAATTAAGTATTGTATATAAAGGGCATACATTTACCGGTATGGGAGATTCATGTAGCGCCGTTTTTATATAGGCCTATATTCCAAACAGAGATGCAAAAAGGCCCATTTACACGAACAAGTAAATATCACGTGGCCCATATTGTCCGCGCGGCCGCGACTGGCACGCCTCCTTGGCAACACGGCTTTGCGTTTAACTGTGGGTTGCATCGCTACCATTTCCATTGAGGGATGTCCTTAGCGTCGCTATGTACTAGCACACCACACTCCTCTGCAAGAGAATGGCACACAATGAGGCATGTGTCCCATCTTCGGTACCCTAGTAAGCCTATGGGGCAACGAGTTGATGCAACACATTGGCCATGCCCTTAGTCACATTCATAAATTATACCAATGCTTCTCGTTGGTGTATAATGGATGCCATTCTCTTCCTTAAAGGTATCGTTCAGTTTGTTTTCTCTCGTGTGGAGACCATAACAAGCTAAATTGGCGGTTTGTAAAGTTTAAACTCTACTTTCCTTCATAAAGCAGGCCAATCTGTTGTTATTTATGAATTACTCGGATGCTCCCTCCTCCCTCGAATGAGATTTTGCCATCAAAGTCGGTTTCATAACCCTCGCCATTGGACAAACTCGCAAAACCCCCTGTCATGGGAAATGGAGAAAGGGTGCTTCCGTACCAAGCATGTATTGCACGAAATGCCTCATCAAAAACCTTGTATCGAGAAACTGAGGCAAGGAAAACTCAATAAAGGGGAGTACCTTTCAAGGTATGTTAAGTTTCTCCCTCTGAATTCTTCCGTAGATGGATGATGGGAATGACTTAGTGAACTTATCTACTGGTATGTTACCGGATTTCAGTATGCATCGTCCTTCAAAGGTTCATCAAAGCCAATTCATGAGCATAGGAGAACTTGGGATCGATATGCTTTCTTGAATCGATTTTCACATCTTCTTTGTGTTTGTGTAATATACGCAACAGTCCTGGATAATGATTCGTGTCCACTCACATGATTCCCCAAGTGTGGTATGTCAAATATCTGGGACTATTCACACTTTGTTGTGACTAATATGTTGTATATCCCACTTTGGTCAATTCCTGGCTCTTCCTGTAGAGTAGTCCAAGATTAATGCATTTCTAGAGATTAGGCGGAATAATTCTTCATGCCTTTCGGAGGCCTCTTAATTAGTCAGCTTTGTATGATTCTTTCCAAATATTTCATTCCAAACTCAAATTTCATTATGAGCTTGTTTCTTTCATTCAATACATCAGAGAATTTGTCCGCGAGGACATGTGTCGGCATCAGGACAGTTCACTCGTCTCCCGGTATTGGTCCCATTGCAGGTCGCGTCGCGGCATTTTGTCCCTCTGCGCACACCTTAACTCGTGTCTATGTCCATTTGGCCCTTGGGCCCCTCGCTTGGCCTTCAGTGGGAAGATCCAACCCATCTGTGATTCTATCTTCGCACGCTGGGGAGGGTCCGAAGTCAACTTCGGAGGTGCATGTATGCGGGTCCTCAGCATCCAGTCGTGTGGTGGATTCCTCTGACGTGCGATCTTCTCACATACTCACATCATATGTAAGAGCTCGCTGTTGGGGGTGGGGGACGAGGGGTAAGCTCATCTTCGGAGATTTAGCATCGAAGAAGACCTCATGTTTTGTTCACTTGGATAGAGGAAAAGCACAAAGCATGCCCCTGATATGACCATCTAGTTAATCTTGGAGCATCACTAGTTTGGTTCATGTGTAGTGGTGAAGGACGAAAATAATTTAAGCTACGGTTAACTTCAAAAGAAGATGTAGAGACCAAAATAGTCCTAAGATATTAACAGTGGATATAATTTTAGCACAATCCTTAAAAATAGAAATATGTATAATTATAAGTAGAACCTACAAACATACCAATAATGCCATCTCAATTGCAAACCTTTACTTTTTTGAAAATCGTTTGTAATTATATCAATCAAGAATTTTCATTATCTTTCTTGCTGTAAGGGTATTTTACCCTTATCCATTATTTTGGTAACAATGACACCGTGCTAAAGTATTATGGCCTAATATGTTTATAAGGATAATCTCAGGTATTAGGCAATGAGGCATAAATGGTGTATCAAAGGAACAATAAGGCTAAAGGAGACCCCCCACTTCAACAACAATCGAAAAGGGGTCTACAGCAGAAATCCTAGCTCCGGTCCAACCGCCAGAACCGCCAGTCCCGGCGTGTGGCGGTCAACGGTCACAACCGGGCGAGTCCGCCGCGCCCGGTCAACCGGTAGCCAACCGGGCTCCAAACGAAGAGCCGCAGATCCGGTTGCCGACGGTTGCCTACTGAGGCGACTCCGCACGCCGGCCGACCGTCGCCAACCGGGCGCCAACCGCCGCCAACCGGAGGAGCTCCAGGACAACGCAAAGGGAATCCGGTCGCTGGTCCGGTCCGACCGGCTTCTCCACCGGGCTGTCCGGTCTGTGGTCCGGTCAACCGGGTTTGTCGAGGAAAAGCTGAGGTGGCAAGTGACCAACGGCCATATTTCGAAGAACACTATAAATAGGTCTTCTCCTACCTCTGAACAGTTATGCACTACACTACAAGCTGTTCTTGAGCTCTCTCTCTCTCTTACTCCATTGCTAGAGACACCAAAAGCCTCAGATCTCCCTCCTCCTCCACCCAAACTCAAATCCCTCCGTGGAATCGTTAGAGGAGGACCCGATCTACCGTTCTACCAAGCCAAATCTCATTCCCCCCTTGTATTCATCGAGAAGCTTGCTTCCTAGGGTTCCTTGGAAATCCTAGGTGGGCAAGAGGAGTCCGGAAGCATCCGGGCTGTGGATTTGCTCCGGGCAAGATTGTGAAGGTTTGGAGGCTACCTCAAAGTCTACCACAAGTGAGTGAGCTATTCCTTCGTGGGATAGGCTCGGAGAATAGGGTGAGCCTTCGTGGCGTGGGGAATGGGACCTCCACCCCTCCAAACGCGACGTACCTTGTTGCAAAGCAAGGAACACGGGAATACATCCTCGTCTCCGCGTGCTACGGTTATCTCTAACCAAACTCCTTACTTGTGATTTAACCGCCTGTGAGAGCCTTCGTGCTCGAGTTAGTTGTATCCTCATATAGGTTGCTTCACCTAGTTTGCATTAGGCTCACCTTTATATTCCGCAAAGCCTAATATTGCAAAGAAAGAATTAAAACTTGTAGAAACCTATTCACCCCCCCCTCTAGGTTTACCATCTCTATACTTTCAATTGGTATCAGAGCCTGGACTCTTATTAAGGGCTTCACCGCCTTAAGAGTGAGATGGATAAACTCTTCGAGGGTCTAGATGACGACTCTAACCTTTCGGTTAAAGAGATGAAATCTAGACTCTTGGCATATGATGTCGAGAAGAAGAAAAAGGAGGATGAGGTACAAAACCAAATGACAGAAATGTCTGCCATGCTTAAGAACTTGACTAGTGGACCTCCTCCTAGTGCGGCTTCGGCCTCTCTAGGGAATTTCCATGAAGTTAATCATGACTATCCCAAAAACACTTCACCCATGCCTCATATAAACCATAGTGGGAATGTTCCCCATTTTGATGGAACTCACTTTCCTTTTTGGAAATCTTCTATGGAATCTCATATTCGCAGCTGCAGTGTGGAGTTATGGGAGATCATTGTTCATGGATACCGGGAGCAACAAGATCCCATTCGGTTGACCTCCACCGAATTCTACAACCGTCAACTCAATTCCTCCGCACGTGAGAAGATTAGAAGTGGCATCAACCGCAAGCTTCTTGATCAAGTCAATGACATCGACTTCGCTAAAGAGTTGTGGGATCGGATCGTAGTACTCCAAGAGGGAACCGATTTGATCCACTCAGCTCTTTATGAGACCGCAAAGCAAGAGGCTCACCAGTTCATGATTCGAGATGGAGAATCCATGGTCGATGCCTATGCTAGGCTTGGTGCTCTTAGAGTAAGAGTCAAGGAACTTGGTGTTGAGAAGTACAATGACGGCTTCGAGATGAATGAAGCATTCATAAAGTCCAAGGTCATTGCTATGATTCCCATCAAGAAAGAAGACACCAACCTTGCACTCAACTTGCAAATCATGACCAAGAGTGCCGATCTCAACTCCGATGATCTAGTCTCCTATGTGGCCGCCAATGAAAACATGGCCAAAGCGGGAAAGAGGCTCATGGCAATGAACCGTGTTGATGAAGCCTCACACAACCATGAAGCGTCACACAACCTTGCTCTCAAAGCTAGAGCCGACCATGGAAGCAAAGAAGACTATGAAATTGAAGAAGATGAAGAGATGACTTCAACTAGTGACATTGCTACCGACTTTGCCTTCTTTGCCAAGAAGTACAAGGCAAAGTTCCCAATGCTCCTCAATGACAAGAAGAAGAAGAGAACTTGCTACAATTGTGATGAAGATAGTCACTTTGCAAATGAGTGCCCTTATGAGAAAAGGGTAGACAAGCCAAGATTCATCAAAGGGGTCAAGCCAAGGTTGAAGCCAAACCCAATCAACGATCGATACAAGAGGAACAAGGGAAGAGCCTTTGTTGGGGCCGAGTACTTGTCCGATGATGAAGAGGAAGATGAGGAGAAGGAGGCCGGGGTGGCCGGTTTGGCTTTCTCTAAGCCCGGGTCACTCTTCACATATGACTACTCCAAGGACTACTCCACGGAGAATGATGTTGGTTCTTCCTTCATGGCAAGAACAACTCAAGATGATGACTCCGATGACTCTCCCTCCTCTACAATCGTTGGATCTTGTCTTATGGCAAGGGAAACCAAGGTAATGGAACCTCCACCTTCCCTATCTAGTGTTCTTGATGATGAAAACGAAAATCAAGAAGAATTAATTGTGCTTAAGGAACTCTATGATGTTAGATGCACCTAAAGGTGGGCATAAAACCCGAAACCCGAGCCCCGAACCCGAACTACCCGGACCCGAACCCGAATAACCCGAAACCCGAAAAAACGGGTGTAAAATCAGGTGTCAAAGCCAGAAACCCGAATTAAATTCGGGAAAATCGGGTGTCTGCCTCGGGGACCCGAACGGCCCGTCTAACCCGAACTTGGCCCAAATATATCACACCCCAGCCCACAAGGTAACAGACCACTCAAAGCGTGAGCCCACTCCCCTGGTCAACCACTCACGTGAACTCCCCCAGGCCCCAGGCACTAAATCTCGATCTAGAGACAGTTCCAGACGACCAGACCACTCCACGAGATCCAGAGGTCGACATGGGCGCCGTCGCTGCGCCGCCTTAGCGTCGCCGTCACCTTCTAGCGCCGCCGTCGCCTTCTGTTCTTCTCTCTCAAATCCCACGCTCCAACATCAAAAGTGAGCCGCCGCCCTTTTCTCTATCGGTGGTTAGTCGCCTTCTCACGCAGATCGCCAGATCCCTCACAGATCAAATCACCGGCGAGCAACTTCTTGCTGCGACCTTGAAGACGCATCCCTCCACCCCTTTCAGCTCTATGATACGGGGAATTCGGGAATACCCGAAGCCCGAACCCGATTTTCCGGGTACCCGATCTGTCGGGTCTTTGTTTTTTGGAGAGATTTTCGGGTGTTAATATTCAAAACCCGAATTTTAGAATACCCGAGAAACCCGACCCGAATATTTCGGGTTACCCGAACGCCCAGCGTGAGATGCACCCTTCGTGGTGAAGCTCTTGTCAAGTTTGATTTCTTGATGGACTCACTCAAGGAAAAGGATGAGTCCATTGAGGAATTAGAATATCATTTGAATGAGAAGGAACGGAGATTCAATCTCCTAAGACAAGAGCTAAAAACCGAAAGGTGCATATCTCAAGGTCTTAAGCAACAAATTGAAACTTATGAACTTGATAAAGTTAAGGACCTAGAAACTATTGATAGGGCTCAATCTTTGACTCAAGTGCTCCATACCTCAAAGGAGGAACTTGAAGTTGCTCATGCTTCTCTCACTAGGGATCTTGACCACCTTGAAAGAGCTAACAAGCTTGTTAAGGATGAGCTCAAGAAACTTGGAGAGAACCATGACCTACTTCAAGAAACCTACACAAAGGCACTTGAATCAATGAAGGATCCCATTGTTGTTGAAAAGCATGCTAGTTCCCCTACCTCTTTTACTAGTGAGCATGCTAAGCTTGTTGAGGAACATGTTCGTTTACAAGAGGAACTCTCTTTGCATGTTGAGACCAATGCATATCTTGAATCCTTGGTGACTAAATATGGTCTCGACTATCATCCTAATGAATCCTCTTGTGAGCAAGCATCTATTCTTGAGGAAAATGTTAGGTTAACAAAGGAACTTGCAAAGTTCACCACCGCCAAGAACAAGATGGGATTGGATGACCTCTTGAGTAAGCAAAGGTCAAACAATCAAAAGTTTGGACTTGGATATGTTCCCAAGTCTCACAAGAAGAAGAACTACAACAAGGAGAAACCCGCTCAAGATAAGAACAAGAAGGTCACTAATAATGGCAAAGCCACTAGTGGTGACCGCACGGGGCCAAACAATCACTATGCATTATTTGTTGATTATTATGGTGATGTCTATGCTAACTATGTTGGCCCTCCTAATGGCTATGCTTATAGAGGGTACTCAATTTGGGTACCAAAAGATATTGTTGCCATTACAAAGGAACCCATTAATCGATGGGAATGTTGGCGTCAGAAACCCACCGGCGGGCAGTGACTGGCCAACACGGTAGAGCCGGGAATGACTAGGGCTGCGGCTGGCCCCGGTCCCCAGAGCGACGGCCCGCAAAGCCTCCTGGTCGCGCGCCGATGCTGGGTCGCAAGGGCCCACCTGACCTATACCTGGTCAGGAAGGTGTGGATGATGCCTCGCTTAGTTTCTGCCAGGCACACACGTACACGTTAAATACGAGCCTCGATCGGCTCTCAGGTTGTCCTGTGAATCGGCTCAAAGAGCCGATCCACCCACGGTTCGTCCCAGGTGGCCGAATATGTGGTGGTCCTGCTTGATCATGGTAGAGCTAATGAGATCCACGACGATGTGGGGTTTTCACCGCATAATCGGATCATCCTACTCTAGGTTGGGCCTCGCACACACGCACGGTGATCGTAAGCTTGCCCTAGACGAGGCCTAAAAACCAACACAAGGTTGATCCTCGGAACATCCCGTCTAGGGCTCGCAAACGACACCCTACGTGCCGCTGGATCCTCCACCCTTTGTAAGGCCTAACTATTGCAGATATTAAACTAATCCTTGTAGAACAAGGAGCAATCGTAACGGATCAGATCTACTAAACTATGATCAGGCGGGGTGCCCCTGCACCCATGATGAGGCACAAGGACGGCTAGATGCGCAAGGGTTGCACTACGAAAGCATGCAGCATGAAGAACAATGCTAACCCTAACACATCTATGATAACTACGTTGTTCGCCATCAAAAGCGCTTCAGACGAGCAACGATGAACAACGAGGCAGCTTGTGCTGCCTAGATCGCAAGATGCGATCTAGGCAGCATGATGCTTACCGGTAGAAACCCTCGAGACGAAGGAGTTGGCGATGCGCCGAGATTTGTTTGTGGTTGAACGTTGGTTGTTGTCTATTCCATAAACCCTAGGTACATATTTATAGTCCAGGGGACTTTCTAATGTGGGCGTGCACTAAACCGCACGAGACAAACTCTAATTCCTAAACTAAGATACACGGGCTAGCTAGCCCAAACTCGGTAAATAAGGCCGATTCACATTGTGTCTCTACGCACATGTCTTCCAGTCATCTTGATCGCGGCCCACCTCTGACTTGGTCAATTTCTGGTGATAACACATGCCCCCTGGTTTTGAAATGACATTTCCAAAATCATTATGCTTTTCTCTCGTCGGGTCATGTCGTGGCAGAGCAGAACCGTCGCAGAGTTCTTCATCATGATAACATGCCTTCTCAATTCTCTCTGTGCGATTAAACAGTTCTGGCACCACCTCCTCGGGAACTGCTGTGGCATTGAATTTTTACCATATCCCCTTAATATAACCGCAGTAAACAGTTCTTCTCTTCGTCCCCTTCCGCACTGGCATCCAAAAAACCCTTCTAAGCCACCATGCCTGTTCCTTCCTCCGACTCATCGGTTTTCTCCGTCGAGTCCTCCTCCTCCCGCGAGTCGACGCCGGAGTGGAACCCGGCGAAGGTCCACGAGGCCAACACTCGCCGCGCCATCGAGGCCGGGGACGAGCCCAGCCACGATTTCTCCATTTGGTCAGAGGATGACAGGTCCCTGACCGACGGAGAGAGCGATCTCCGCTTCCTCGTCAAAAGGGAAGCGGTGGAGGAAAGCGAAGACGACTGCTTTCCCTGGGATGGGGTCACTTCCTCAGAGGAGGTGGCGGAGGAAGAGGAAGAGGAGGACGACAGTCCTTCCGACGAGCCGCCGGCTAAACGGCACTGCCTTTGGCCTGGGAACTTCAGCGACGATGACGCGACGATGGCGATGCGATGATGAAGATGAGGACAACGAGGGTCCAGTTGGCGGTCGCTGGAGCAGCGACGATGAGCAGGCCGGGAGCAGCAGCAGGGCGACGACGGCGACGACGAGGGCGTGATGGCCCGTAGATAGGACCTCTAGAATAGGGCCGGTAGGGCAGATGGGGCAATGTATCCCCCGGTATTTCCTTTTGCAGGCAATTAGCTCCTCATGTAAGAAATTTCGCTCATTAATGAAGAACTTTTCCTCATTTTGATTGTGCCCGATTTCTCCTGAGTTCAATTGAGCCGATTCCCTTTTCTACCGTCCTTGCCGATTCGCCCCCTTTGCCAATGCGTAACGAGCCGATAACACCGCATCGGTCCTTCGAAATTTGCTCTTTCCTTCTTCAACTGATGATTTTCTAAATCGCAGAAAAATGTAGGATCTTCAGGAAACTTTTGAACTTTCCCAACTACACCCAATAATCCTTTCCAGCACTCATCATCTCTGACGAAGGTTTGCAATGAAGGATCAGCCGATGATCACTCAATCGGCTCGTAAAAAACAGAGCAAGGCAGAACATCCACCAGGCCTGCTGCCCCCCGAGTCTTGGCCAAGGCAAAAACTTAACCGAATTAGCCTGGGCTTGATCATGCAGAGTCAGCCGATTTGCACGTAAATCGGTTTGCAGAGAACCTTCAAGGTGGGCTGCCCCCCGAGTTTCTCTGCACCTCTTGCCCTTGCAAGTCAGATCGGCTCCCTTCCTTTGGTGGATCTGACGCGACCCACCTTTAACCTGATCTGGACGCCCAAGCTGCCCTTAGCACTGTTCTTGAAGAGAAGATCTGAGCTGTTAAACCTCTCTCTCGAGGAGTTCTTCCATTGTGGCTTCTCTTCATAATTTACTAGGGCTGACCTTCTGGTTGACAATTGTATTTCTTGAGTCGATGGCCATGCATCGCCTTTTTTAAAAATTCTAGGCCGATTTGCGTATCGGCCCCCATACTCAATACTATTTCGTATCCTTGTGTTTTATCCCTCTAGGTGCCCCCCGAGCCGATTCTGTCAAGAGAATTGATGGTATCGGCTCTTCAGGTAGTCTGTTGGGCAAACGTTGATCCCAGGCAGAATGGATGGTGAGGATAATTTTGGCCGATTGTCGGAATCGGCCCATGTTGCTTGCTCGGCGAAGGTTTTGTAATATCCCTTCATCAGCTTCGGAGGGCCGATCGCAAGGATCGGCCTCGCCATGTTGCTTATTGACGTAGTCTTGCTACTCGTCCATGTCGGCGGATAAAACCAGCCCAATCTCCTCGACTTTAGCACGTTGGTGTGCTTGCTGTTATCCATGTCGGGTGCACCGTATAATCGTGGAGCACTACACCCCGCCGGACGAATGAACACCATGTTTGTGCCAGCCGATGTGTCATCATCGGCTCTCTTTTGCTTGGGGCGCCACTCTTTCCTTTGCGGTAGCCCTCCTCATCCAGGGTCCTCGGACTTTCGCAGCCAGATCAGCCGCGCCTCCTCGTATGCAAGTACATCCTTTCAGCTTCCTCCATCCGCGCAATCGCCGAACCTCGTTTTTCTGTATGGCTGAGACCATCGGGCACCACCTGGACGGTGGCACTGTCTTCTTCGTATTCCCTTCGTCCTCTCGAATCATCGAGATCTTCCAACGGAGGGGTCTCACCGTCTGCTTGCGGCGGGAGAGGCCCCAAGCGCTCGAACACGATACGTTGGCTGTCCCCTTCTTCTTCCCAGCATTGGGCAGCTGCGATTGTTGTAATCGGCTCATTCCTGAATCCCAGCAGTGTGAAGAAGGGGCAGTGCCAATGCCTGTCCGTCGTCCGCTCCCTGCCATGGCGTTCCTGTCGCTCCTCATCATGATTATGCCGGCTTTGCCTTTCGTCGTTTCTGGTCAGACGACCTCTTTCATCATTGTTGTTGTATCGCCGGCGTTGGTCATCTCGACTAACATACTTGTTGAGGAGGTGATCAGAGAGGGGTCGTTGGTATCTTATGTTCTTCACTTCTCCCTCTGTGACGTAGCGTTTGCCATCTTGACGGGCCGATCGCATGGAGCGCTCCCCTGTCCTTGCTCGAGAGCACTGCCTCATCCCCGTCCTTCTCGGAGCGGTGTCCAAGCTCTACCATACTGATATTGGCTGAGAAATCAGGCTGGCACCCTCCAAGGTGGGTAAACTCCACCATGTTGACGGGGAAGGGGTGTGTGTCGACCTTCATGGCGTATTGGTTAAAAATTAACCGCCCATTTTCTATCGCCGCTTGGATCTGCTGACGCCACACCCTGCAGTCGTTGGTGGTGTGGGTGAACGTGTTATGCCACTTGCGGTATGGCTTTCCGTTCAGCTCTTGCACCGTAGGAAACTTGTGGCCTTCGGGCACCTTTATGTGCTTCTCCGCGAGTAAGAGGTCGAAAATCTGCTCGGGCTTTCGAAGTCGAACCCTCTTGGAGGCCCCGGTGGCTTTACCCATTTGCAGGTTACTGGGCCTCGCTCGAGTCCACTCAGCTACTGCGACCTCTCGCTCTCCCGTAGGACCTTCATCTTCGCCTGCGTCAACCATGGTAACCACACGCTTGAATTTATCTTGGTAGATATCCGGGTGGCGTTGCTCATATGCTGACAACTTCTGCACCATGTGTGCTAATGAAGGATAGTCCGCTTGGGAGGCCACTTCCTTGATCGATGATGATAGACCCACCACCGCCAACTCAACCGCTTCTTTTTCGCTTACGTGAACCGAATAGCATCGGTTCTGACGGTCCCGAGCGCTGGATGTATTCTCGACGACGGTTTCCCGCGCTTTCGCTCGTATTTGTGCGATCGGCAATGCCCCTTTAAGCCTCCGAGTGATATTGCTCATGGAACCGTTCTTCCAATCTGCCAGTTTGGATTGAGTTCGGTGGCATCGAAGTGTACCATCCGAAAGCCGATCCTGTGAGGGACTGTGAGAAGTACCTCACACGCAGCTCGTCCCGACGCTGAGATCATGCCAACCTGCGCCAAATACCGGCTCACATGCTCTATGGAGCTGGACCCATCTGATCCGCTGAACTTTGTGAAGTCCGGGAGCCGATATTTGGGTGGTAACGGGATCAATTCGTACTCGTTGGGGTACGGCTTGGTATAGCCGATCGCCTTTCTTTTTCGGCATCATGCCGAACCGATCTTTCAGATCGTACAAATTTGATCCGCAAGTGATGGCGCAGGTGCCGAACCCTGAAGGTTCGTCGGAGTGGCGTACTTAACCAGCCATGCTTGTTTCTCGGTTCTGAGCCAACCAGGAGCTGGGCTCGGGAGCTTAGTCGGGGTGGCGTATTTAGCTAGCCACGTTTGCTTTCGGGTCTGCCTCCGATGCTCCTCCCGTTGCCCCGTAAGTCCGTTATAGCAACTCGGCCCGAGGGTGCCCCGTGTGCGCAGCCCGGCACGTATGCACATGCGTATCCGTGCGGGATCTCCTTGGGCGCGTCTTGTAGGAACTGGTAGTCACCGGGGTCACCACCAATCTTGTAGACGACAAAAGCCGATGAGTTCGGCGCTTCGGGCGCTGCCAACGCGAATGGCAGCTGGGACGGGAATGGAGCGCCGTCCCTGGTGAGTCCCTAGGGCTGGTCCCGACGGAGAGTACGATGGCTCATGATCTCCTGGATCACGCGCAGCGCGACGCGCTCCAACGTATTCACCAAGCTCTCAGAATGGCGGTGCAGCGAATGAGCCACCATGAAGTTGATCTCCTGACGCAGCGACCTGGTGCGCTCTTCTGACGGGGTGGACAGGTCCACTCCATCAAGTGCGCCTTCAGGTGTGAACCCCTTCCATCCGATGCCATGGGAGCGGGTCCTGTGGAAAGAGCCGATTAGGTCGGCTTCGAGGGCAGACTTGATCTCGTCGTACTTCTTCTTGAGCTCGCCATGGAGATCCCCGTACGTGACCGGAGTTTCTTCTGCCACTTCTGATGAAGACGGTAAGGCGTCTTTCGCCATCTCTGCTGTGGATAGCGAGGTGGTTGTCGCTGAAGATGAGTCGTTGAAGATTGTCCCACCGGGCGTGCCAGAATGTGTTGGCGTCAGAAACCCACCGGCGGGCGGGGACTGGCCAACACGGTAGAGCCGGGAATGACTAGGGCTGCGGCTGGCCCCGCCCCTCGAGCGACGGCCCGCAAAGCCTCCCGGTCGCGCGCCGATGCGGGTCGCAGGGCGTGCCACCTGACCTATACCTGGTCGGGAAGGTGTGGATGATGCCTCGCTTAGTTTCCTGCAGGGCACACACGTACACGTTAAATACGAGCCTCGATCGCTCTCAGTTGTCCCGTGAATCGGCTCAAAGAGCCGATCCACCCACGGTTCGTCCAAGGTGGCCGAATATGTGGTGGTCCTGCTTGATCATGGTAGAGCTAATAAGATCCACGACGATGTGGGGTTTTCACCGCATAATCGGATCATCCTACTCTAGGTTGGGCCTCGCGCTCACGCACGGTGATCGTAAGCTTGCCCTAGACGAGGCCTAAAAACCAACACAAGGTTGATCCTCGGAACATCCCGTCTAGGGCTCGAACGACACCCTACGTGCCGCTGGATCCTCCACCCCTTGTAAGGCCTAACTATTGCAGATATTAAACTAATCCTTGTAGAACAAGGAGCAATCGTAACGGATCAGATCTACTAAACTATGATCAGCGGGGTGCCGCCCCCGCACCCATGATGAGGCACAAGGACGGCTAGATGCGCAAGGTTGCACTACGAAAGCATGCAGCATGAAGAACAATGCTAACCCTAACACATCTATGATAACTACGTTGCTCGCCATCAAAAGCGCTTCAGTACGAGCAACGCATGAACAACGAGGCTTGTGCTGCCTAGATCGCAAGATGCGATCTAGGCAGCATGCTTACCGGTAGAAACCCTCGAGACGAAGGAGTTGGCGATGCGCCGAGATTTGTTTGTGGTTGAACGTTGGTTGTTGTCTATTCCATAAACCCTAGGTACATATTTATAGTCCAGGGGACTTTCTAATGTGGGCGTGCACTAAACCGTGCACGAGACAAACTCTAATTCCTAAACTAAGATACACGGGCTAGCTAGCCCAAACTTGGTAAATAAGGCCGATTCACATTGTGTCTCTACGCACATGTCTTCCAGTCTATCTTGATCGCGGCCCATCGACTTGGTCAACCGGGATAATCAATCGATGGGTTCCTAAATCCTCTACTTGATTTTGTAGGGGTATTCCTCCGATGGTCCAAAATGGGTGTTTGATAGTGGATGCACCAATCATATGACCGGAGGAAGAGGTGTGCTTGATCAATTCATTGAAGATATCAACAAAAAGTCAAGCATTACCTTTGGTGATAACTCAAAGGGAAAGGTACTTGGGTATGGCAAGGTAGTAATCTCTAAGGACTTGTGCCTTGAGACGGTTATGCTTGTTGAATCCCTTGGCTATAACTTACTTTCTATATATCATCTTGTCGATGCCGGTTACAATTCATATTTTACTAATTATTGTGTGAAAGTCTTTAGGAGTGACAATCTCAAATTGGTCCTCGTTGGATATGTGGAGAACAACCTTTACGTGGTTGACCTCTCGAAAGAGAGCTCCTCTCACTCCACATGTCTAATGGCGACCAAGCATGACGAAGGTTGGTTGTGGCATCGCCGCCTTGGTCATGTCAACATGAGGAATCTCAAACAACTCCTAAAGGGTGAACACATTGTGGGACTAACCGACATTTCTTTTGAGAAAGATCGTGTTTGCAGTGCATGTGTAGCCGGAAAGCAACTCAAGAAGAGACATCCTATCAAGAGTATCGTCACCACATCTAGGCCTTTGGAGCTCCTTCATTTGGATCTCTTTGGGCCATCACATTATGATACTCTTGGTGGGAGCAAGTATGGACTCGTCATTGTTGATGATTACTCAAGATACTCTTGGGTCTTTCTCCTTAAGTCTAAGGAAGAGACCCATAGGGAATTCATCGTCTTCGCCAAGAAAGCTCAACGTATGTATGAATCCGAGATCAAGGCGATAAGAACCGACAATGGCACCGAGTTCAAGAACTACACCATGCGAGAGTTTGTCGATGATGAGGGCATCAAGCATGAGTTTTCGGCGCCATACACCCCTCAACAAAATGGTTTTGTTGAAAGGAAGAACCGGACTATCATTGAGATGGCAAGAACCATGTTGAGTGAATTCAACTCACCCCACAACTTTTGGGGAGAAGCCATCTCTACGGCCGTCCACTACTCCAACCGGCTCTTCCTCCGTCCCCTCCACAACAAAACTCCATACGAGCTTCTTACAGGTAACAAGCCTAATGTCATGTACATTCGTGTCTTTGGATGCAAATGCCTTGTTAAGAACAACAAAGGAAAGCTCGGTAAATTTGAAACTAGAACCATAGAGGGCATATTTGTTGGTTATGCGGAGAACTCTCACGCCTATAGGTACTACAACCGGTCCACCGGGACTATTGAAGTATCTTGTGACGTGGAGTTCTTGGAGGATAATGGCTCCCAAGTGGAGCAATTTGATCCATGTGTTGCAGGAAATGATGATGATCCATCTAGTGCCATCAAGCATATGGGCATTGGACACATTCGGCCCATGGAAATTCATAGTGATGATCAAGATGATGGAATAGAAGTATCAAGCACGGCTCAAGTGGAGCCTAGCTCAACTCAAGCCAAACCATCAAGTGCAACTCAAGAACCATCCTCCACTCAAGATGAGTCACATTCCGAAGAACAAGAAGAAAGTCCTCATCCCACTGAGCAAGACCATGATGATGATCAAGAAACATCCTCAACTCATGATCAAGCTCAAGTGGACCCTCATGATCAAGCACTAGCAAGAGATGAATTCATTGATCATGAAGGAACCATTCGGAAGATCAAGGCCGCTACAAGGGCAAGTGACATGAAAGTAAATCATGTCCTTGGTAGCATCTCAAGAGGAGTGGTAACTCGTAGACATCATGCATTACTTATCACTTATTGTCAACACCATGCTTTTGTGTCTAGTTTTGAACCACTCAAGGTACATGAAGCCTTGGTTGATCCGGATTGGGTAATTGCCATGCAAGAAGAATTGGAGTGTTTCACTCGTAATGAAGTATGGTCTCTAGTTGAGAGACCCAAAGATCATCACATCAATGTTATTGGGACCAAATGGGTATTCAAGAACAAGCAAGATGAGAATGGCATTGTCATACGAAACAAAGCAAGGTTAGTGGCGCAAGGGTTTGCTCAAATAGAAGGTATGGATTTTGAGGATACCTTTGCGCCGGTAGCCCGTCTTGAAGCTATTCGTCTTTTGCTTGCATTTGCATCTTTCCACAATTTCAAACTATATCAAATGGATGTGTGATACACGTAGATGCACACGTCCGTTGGGAACCCCAAGTGGAAGGTATGATGCGTATAGAAGCAAGTTCCCTCAGTATGAAACCAAGGTTATCGAACCAGTAGGAGCCAAGAAGCACGTGAAGGTTGTTGGTGGAGGAATGTAGTGCGGCGCAACACCAGTGAAACGGGCGCCAACGTGGAACCTGCACAACACAATCAAAGTACTTTGCCCCAACGTAATGTGAGGTTGTCAATCTCACCGCTTGCTGAAAACAAAGGATTAAGTGTATCGAGTGGAAGATGGTGGTTGTTTGCAAAGAACAGTAAAAGCAGTAGAATGTATTCAGATGTAAAGAATGGACCGGGGTCCACAGTTAGTGGTGTCTCTCCAATAAGATAACTAGCATGTTGGGTGAACAAATTACAGGTGAGCAATTGACAAATAAAGATTCAATACATATCAACGATGATTACTATGTGATTTAATCAGGGCATTACGACAAAGTACATAGACCGCTATCCAACATGCATCTATGCCTAAATAATCCACCTTCAGGTTATCATCCGAACTCCCCAGTATTAAGTTGCGAACAGAAATTGCATTGATATGGTGCGTAATGTAATCAACACAAATATCCTTAGACAAAGCATCAATGTTTTATCCCTAGTAGCAACAACACATCCACAACCTTAGAACCTACTATCATGATCCCAGATTTAATGGAGGCATGAACCCACTATCGAGCATAATTACTCCCTCTTGGAGTTACAAGTATCAACTTGGCCAGAGCCTCTACTAGCAACGGAGAGCATGCAAGAACATAAACACATATATGATAGATTGATAATCAACTTAACATAATATTCTATATTCATCGGATCTCACCAAACACAACATGTAGCATTACAAATAGATGATCTTGATCATGTTAGGCAGCTCACAAGATCTAATACAATGAAAGCACAAGCGGAGAAGACAACCATCTAGCTACTGCTATGGACCCATAGTCCAAGGATGAACTACTCACGCATCAATCCGGAGGCGGGCATGATGATGTAGAGCCCTCCGGTGATGATTCCCTCCGCAGGTGCCGAGGCGATCTCCGAATCCCCCGAGATGGCGGCGGCCTCTCGTAATGTTTTCCGTATCGTGGCTCTCGGTACGGGGTTTCGCGACGGAGGCTTTAAGTAGGCGGAAGGGTAGGTCAGTGGGCACACGAGGGCCACACACAGGCCGGCGCGGCCAGGGCTTGGGCCGCGCCGCCTGGTGTCCCCACCTCGTGGCCCCACTTCCTCTCCCTCTTCGGTCTTCTGGAAGCTTCGTGCAAAAATAGGACCCCGGGCATTGATTTCGTCCAATTCCGAGAATATTTCCTTACTAGGATTTCTGAAACCAAAAACAGCAGAAAACAAAGAATCGGCACTTCGGCATCTTGTTAATAGGTTAGTGCCGGAAAATGTAAAATAATGCTGTAAAGTATGTGTAAAACACTCAAGTATTGTAATAAAAGTAGCATGGAACATAAGAAATTATAGATACGTTTGAGACGTATCAATGTGAAAAGTGCATTTTTGAATGGTCCTCTAAAAGAAACCGCATATGTGGCTCAACCCCCGGGTTTCGAAGACCCATGCCGACCCAACCACGTGTATTTACTCCATAAGGCACTCTACGGTCTCAAGCAAGCTCCACGTGCTTGGTATGAGTTCCTTAGGGATTTCTTACTACATGATGGGTTTTGCATGGGTACGGTCGATTCCACCCTTTTCACCAAACGGGTTAAAGGGGGTGGCCTATTTATATGTCAAATATATGTTGATGATATTATCTTTGGTGGAACTAACCCCAATCATAACAAAGCTTTTGAGCTATTGATGACTAGGAAATTTGAGATGTCCATGATGGGAGAGTTGAAGTTCTTCCTAGGCTTCCAAGTGAGGCAACTTGCAAAAGGCACCTTCATCTCTCAAGAAAAGTATGTGAAGGACATGCTCAAGAAATTCAACATGACCAATGCAAGCCCAATGAAGACACCCATGCCCGTAAAAGGGCAACTTGGCTCATGTGACGGTGAGAAGGATGTGGACATAAAGGTATACCGCTCCATGATAGGATCCTTGCTCTACCTTTGTGCCTCTAGGCCGGATATCATGCTAAGTGTAGGGATGTGTGCTCATTTTCAATCCGCTCCCAAGGAGAGCCATTTAATGGCGGTCAAACGGATTCTAAGATACCTTGTTCTCACTCCTACTCTCGGGCTATGGTATCCAAAGGGGTCAACCTTTGAACTCATTGGCTATTCGGATTCCGATTGGGCCGGTGATAAGGTTGACCGGAAGTCTACCTCCGGGGCTTGCCAATTTATTGGCCGGTCATTGGTGAGTTGGTCATCCAAGAAACAAAACTCCACCGCTTTATCCACCGCCGAAGCCGAATACATATCCGCGGCATCTTGTTGCACTCAATTGTTATGGATGAAGCAAACCTTGAAAGACTATGGTGTGTCTCTTGGTACGGTGCCTCTTCTTTGTGACAATGAAAGTGCAATTAAGATCGCCAATAACCCGGTTCAACATTGTCGCACCAAACATATTGACATTCGCCATCACTTCCTACGTGATCATATTGCCAATAAGGATATTGATCTCACTCATGTGGGAACAACCTACCAATTGGCGGATATTTTCACTAAGCCTTTGGATGAAGCCCGCTTTGTTAACTTGAGAGGAGAACTTGGTATTCTTGATCCTAAAAACTTGGATTGATTAACTTCTTGCACTATATTCTTGCATTTATCTTGCTATCTAGCTTAGAGGCATAGCACATATGGGGATAGTCATCCTACCATGTCTTGGTAAGATGCATACCTATGTGTGCAACATAAATAGACCCAATGTCATTATATGGACCCAAGCATGTCTCTTCGAGGTCTCATGACATTTGCGCTTTCACATAGGGGGAGTAATCCCCCGCCCCTCATTGAGCCTTCATTACAACTTGATTTGACTATATAAGGCCAAATGATCTTATTGCAAAATTCATTTCAAAATGACTTATGATTCTTGATATATATTTCGAATCATACCCATTGTTGCTATTTACATCTTGTTTGGATTTTCTCTCCAATCGGTATGCCTAGAGAACCTTGTGTTTCCAACCCCATGTATATGCTCATCTCATCATCATCTATCTATCTATATGTACATGTCATCATCTGAGCATTCACACACATTTACACAAAGAATAGGGGCAAAAAGAGGCAAAAACGAGACAAAACTGGGCAGTCTATGGCTCGGTTGGACCGGCCTCTGGGCCGGATCAGCCGGTGATACGTCCAAAACGTATCTACTTTCCCGAACACTTTTGCTATTGTTTTGCCTCTAATTTGTGTATTTTGGATACAACTAACACGGACTAACGCTGTTTTCAGCAGAATTGCTCTGGTGTCTCGTTTTTGTGCAGAAATCCAACTTTCGGGAAAATCCTCGGAATTTCTTCAGATGGCCCTATTTTACCAAAATATTGACGGAGCCAGAAGGGCGAAGGAGGTGGAGGCCCGAGGGCCCCACACCATAAGGCGCGCGGGGGCCCGCGCGGCCCTATGGTGTGGCCCCTCGGCCGGCCTCCGACGCCCCTTTGGACTACTTATCGGGTTCGACCTAAAAACGCACGGAGAGAAGTCGACACGCCGAAACCCTCCAGAGAGCCGCCACATCGCGAAACTCCGTCGCGGGAGCCAGAAGTCTCCGTTCTGGCACCGCCGGGACGGGAATGGAGGAGATCTTCACCGCCATCACCGCCAACGCCTCTCCATCAACCAGCCATGTTTCCCCCATCCATGTGTGAGTAATTCCCCGCTGTAGGCTGAAGGGGATGGTAGGGATTGGATGAGATTGGTCATGTAATAGTCATAAGATTGTTAGGGCATAGTGCCTAGTATCCGTAGATGTCACTTTTATGATATTGTTGCAACTTGTTATGCTTAATGCTTGTCACTAGGGCCCGAGTGCCATGATCTCAGATCTGAACATGTTATTGATTCATGAAGATATTCGTTGTTTATGATCTTACTCGCAAGTTGTATACACATGTCGCTGTCCGGAACCAATGGCCCCGAAGTGACAGAAATCGGGACAACCGGAGGGATGGTAGTGATGTGAGGATCACATGTGTTCACGGAGTGTTAATGCTTTGCTCCGGTACTCTATTAAAAGGAGTACCTTAATATCCAGTAGTTTCCCTAGAGGCCCGGCTGCCACCGGCTGGTAGGACAGAAGATGTTGTGCAAGTTTCTCATTGCGAGCACGTACGACTAAATATGGAACACATGCCTATTGATTGATTAGTACTTGGATACCGTTTTATTATTATCTGCAAATGCCCATGCTTTGATTGTTACATGAGTTTCTCTCATCCATGCAACGCCCGTTAAATCCGTCCTCTGTGCCTACATATTTTAATCCCATTTACTATAATCACCACTGCTGTCTTTATTTCACTCCGTGTTATTTCGCTATTTCCACGCCATAGAACTTATTACTGATAAACTCTTGCGAGCAAGTCTGTTTCCAGGTGCAGCTGAATTGACAACTCCGCTGTTAAGGCTTACAAGTATTCTTTGTCTCCCCTTGTGTCGAATCAATAAATTGGGTAATACCTCGAAGACTGTTGCGATCCCCTATACTTGTGGGTCATCAAGACTATTTTCGGCGCCGTTGTCGGGGAGCATAGCTTTATTTGGAAGTTCACTTGGATTGATATTGTTCGCTGCAAATTCTCCATTATGGGTAAACCTCGCGATACTAAGATCGCCATATTACCATCCACTACAAGAAAAGGTACAACTCGGAGTACCTCTGCTGCTCTTGATTCACCATCTGTGATTGATAAACTTGTTTCACCACCACATGCTTCGCGTGCTGGTACTTCTGCTGAATCTGAAAATTCTCATAATATTGATAATGTTTCTGCTGTGCTTGATGATAGTGGTTCATTGGGATCTTTTCTAGATGCTACAATTGCTAAGTCTAGACAAATTGAAAATACTGAAACTCCTAATGTGCTGCTACACCTGTTAATTCAATGAATATTCTAGTGATGATCTTGATGAAGATTATGTAGAGCTAGATGATGATTTTATTGAAAAATGCAATGCTACTACTGATGCAAGAAAAATTAAAAAGTTGCTTGCAGAACATGCTGTTAGATATAAACCATCTCCTGATCCTAAATTTGCCACATCTCCTATAAACATTAGGGATAAAGATTATGATTTTTCTCTTGATCTATCTCATATAGCTATTGTTGAGAAAACACCCTTTTGTGGTACTGAAAAAGAAAGTGCTGTTGAACACTTGACTGAGTTATCTACTCTTAGTGGCGTGTTTTCTGATGATGTCAAGATGCGTACTTATTTTGTCGCTAAAATTTTTCCATTCTCATTAAAGGATGATGCTAAAACTTGGTATAATAATTTGCCTCCTGGTTCTATTAAAAGTCCAATTGACTTGCGTGATGTTTTCTTTCGAAAATACTTTCCTGCTAGTGCTCAACATGCTGCTTTGCAGAGAATTTATAATTTTGACCAGGAAGATGGAGAGAAATTGCCTGAGGCTTGGGCGAGATTTTGCTCTCTTATTAGAGCTCAGCCTGACCATGATTTGGAAAAGCATGATTTACTTGATATATTTTATAGTGGACTAACTATTGAGTCTAGGGCATACCTGGATAGTTGTGCTGGTTGTGTTTTCGGAAAAGAACTCCAGACGACGCTGAAGAATTATTGGCTAAAATAGGCCGGAATCATGATGATTGGTCTACACCTGAACCAACCCCGACACCGATAGTGAAGAAGAGGGGTATGATTAAATTGAATGATGAAG
Source organism: Lolium multiflorum (assembly GCA_030979885.1). Classification (NCBI taxonomy): domain Eukaryota; kingdom Viridiplantae; phylum Streptophyta; class Magnoliopsida; order Poales; family Poaceae; genus Lolium; species Lolium multiflorum. Next base: position 24,260,261 of record CM061752.1, on the reverse strand, counting down.
ATATGAGGGAAGCCAAGAAGTCTCTTAAGGAGAAGGGTATTAAACCTGAAGATGTGAAGAATTTACCTCCTATAGAAGATATATGTGAGACAATTCCCCCTTCATCCATGATTGAGGTACACTCGCTTCAACACTTTACTAGGGAAGATATTCCGTATTCAAAACCTCCTGCACAATGCTTAGATGAATTTGATAATTATATTGTTAAGCAAGAAAACTTTAATATGAGAGTAGAGAATCATTTAATGGAAAATTCCGAGCTATTAGTGAATTGCATGGTATTGTGGAGAGAACCTCCAATGATGTTAAGATACTTGTTAAACATTTTCAAATGGTTCAAACTCAAATTGATCAACTTACTAAAGTGCAAAATGACTTGTTGGGAAATAATTCTAAAGAAAAACATGCTTGTGAAGTAACAACTAGAGGTGGTGCTTCTACCCAGGATCCTCTATATCCTGAAGGGCATCCCAAAAGAGTTGAACAAGATTCTCAATTAATTAAAACTAGTGCTCCATCTAAGAAAAAGAAAAAGAAACATAAGAATGTTGTAGAATCTTCTGAACCTGTTAATGATCCTAATAGTATTTCTATTTCTGATGCTGAAACCGAAAGTGGTAATGAACATGAGGAAGATAATGATAAGAATGATACTCCTGATAAAGAAGAAATTGAAAAAGAACCTGAAAAGCATGCTAAAAATAAAAAGTACACTAAAGAAGACTTTATTACTGAGAAGCATGGTAATGAAAGAGAACCTTGGGTTCAAAAGCAAATGCCTTTTCCTGCTAAGAAACTAAAATCAAAGGAGGAGGAACATTATAATAAATTTTGTGATTGGATGAAACCTTTATTTTTGCAAATTCCTTTGACTGATGCTATTAAATTGCCTCCTTATTCAAAGTATATGAAAGATATTGTTACTAACAAAAGGAAAGTCCCCAATGAGGAAATTTCTACTATGCTTGCTAATTACTCCTTCAATGGTAAGATTCCAAAGAAGTTGGGCGAAGGTATACCGACTATTCCTTGTTCCATCAAGAATAATTATGTTAGAACTGCTCTATGTGATTTGGGAGCAGGTGTTAGTGTGATGCCTTTTTCTCTTTATAAGAGACTTGATTTAGATAAATTGATACCAACTGATATATCTTTGCAAATGGCTGATAAATCTACTGCTATTCCTGTTGGTTTATGTGAAAATGTTCTTGTTCAAGTTACTCAGCATTGCTTGATATTAACTGATTTCGTTGTGTTGGAAATGCCTGAAGATGATAATATGTCCATTATTCTTGGAAGACCCTTTCTTAATACTGCAGGGGCTGTTATTGATTGCAATAAAGGCATGGTTACTTTCAATGTTGATGATAAGGAACACACTGTCTATTTTCCCAAGAGGATTGATAAAGTATGTGGAGTCAATACAATTTTTAATGTGAAAACTATCAAAGTGGGATCCATTGATTGTCCTATATATGAGCCTAAAGAAGAATATCAAACTCTTGTGATTGGATCCATATCAATTCAATACAAGGTAACATGATTGATTTGAGGTTTATTTCTTCTTATGTCATATAAAATTTATTTGGTAGCAAGACTTGATCAACCTTGTTAACAAGTATATTTTATTGCATAGGAGAGTTAAACAACACTTCTTTCTTTCTTTCTCCCTTTCACCTATTTTACTTGCTGTAGCACTTTTATTTTGCAATATGCTTTAGTCATTTAAGATTTTAGAAATCATTTTCCTGCGCAGTAATCATTAATTTAATACCCATAAATGTGCATTTTTCAAAGTTCTCTAAAAATTACACCGTTGGTCCTATTTTTCACGAGGCACCTGGGAGCACCAGAGGATGACCTGTGGGGCACCAGGGGGTGCCACACCATAGGCGGCGCGGCCAGCAAGGGGCCGCGCCACCATGTGGTGTGGGCCACCCCTTGCCCCACTACACCATCTCTTTCTCCCAGCACCTTCTCTCTCCCGAAAAAACTCGTACCAAGTTTCTCTCACTCGTGTTTCTGCTCAAGAACTCGCGATTTTTCGATCTCCTTGCTCAGCCCAGATTTCTGTCTGAAATTTGGCACATTTACTCCTTGGTATGTGACTCCTTTGATTGTCCAATTAGAATTTCATTTGGTTGAGTATATCTTGAATATTTTGCTGCTGTAGATAACATGTTTAGTGAGCTTGCATGCTTGTTCTAAGTGGTAGAAATTAGTTTTGATGCATGTTTAGCACTCTAGCAAGTTCCTATAGTAGTTCCCTTCAATTACACACCTTGAAATCAAATTTTATAATGATTGTTGAAAATTTCAGAAAATGGAAGAAGGTGTGCCCCAATTGAACCAAGAAGAATTGGAAGTCCAGCAAGTTTCAAGAGTCAATCGTGAGGAGGGAGTATACCCCTCTTACTACCCATGCGTGGACTTTATGAGAAGTGCGGGGATTTTACAAGATGTGCAAACTCTAATCTCTCGTGCAGGGCTGAGTGGTTTTGTTGAAGGAGAGCCAAGACAATATGCAAAATTAACTATGTCTTTTGTGCAGGACTTCAAGTTCAATTGGTCGCGATCTGACCCCATGGTCCAGTATAAAATTTACAATAAAGCTGTCAACTTGTCATTTAGTGTTTTTTGTGCAGCAATTGGAGTACCGCAATGGGGATCCTGCGAGAAGATCAGGGGAACACCGCGGGAGCTCTCAGATCTTTATACAAGGATTTGTAATGGGAGGAGCCTCTCTAATGATGATGGTAAGATTAGTAGCATTCAACATCCAGCCATCCGCTACTTTGCCTATTTTATTACAAAGTGCGTCCTTGCAAGAAGGACCGGAGGTAAATTATCTGTCCCAGACTTGGCTTTCTTAGCTGCTGCTTTGCAACAGGATAGGACTTATAATTTGGGTGCTTTAATAGCTTGTAGACTTGCTACTAACCGTGAGAAAGGAGGAATTTGTGGAGGTCTTATCGCCTCTCGCTTATTAGCTATGCATGGTGTAGAACCTCACCATTTAGATATTCCGCTTTCTATAGAGAAGCTTGATGTGGTTTCCATGATTAGACATGAGTTTATTTCAGATGCATCTAGTTTGAACAACCTGCATTATAGGATAACTTTGTATAAGAAAAGTTGGAGTATAACTAAGAAAATTGAAAAACTAGTACGATTGCCTGCACCTGCTTTGTTTAACCTTGATGCCAGGAACGGGTGGTCGATCACAGAAAATGAGCTAAATGCATACATAGAAAGAGAAAGCCGTCGTGCAAGGGAAAATGTGGAGGAGACCGAGGAGCATCCCGACTCTTCATCCGATGCAGCAAGCTCCTCATATCAACATCATGGTCACGTGGAGCCTCCCGATATTCTTCTGCACAGGGGCCTTATTACCACTCCATGTATGATCCACCGGCGTGGAACCCCGACCCTCGTTGGGAATGAACTCCACTTAGGCCAAAAGCCTAAGCTTGGGGGGAGGTATACCGGCATCACTCATTCTTTGCATATTATGATTGCTGGATACTTGTACATACTTGTTTAGTCTCTAGAGTGGTTTTCTAATGAGAGGGAGATGATATTTGGGGAAGTGCTGTCCAAAAACAGATTCTGTGCTGTTACCAAAAAAATTCGTACGCACAGCCAGAACGTTATTTTGAGTTGCCAATTTTTGAGCATGTTCCCCAGGTTTTTATCTAACTTTCATTAGTTGAACACTTTTTGGTCTGAGCAATGGAAGATTTTTGTTAAATTCGATTTCTGTACTGCTGTCAGGATTTGGCAGATTTCTGTCATCCTGCTTTTCTGTGTTTCTGTTAGTTTGCATTCTTTTGTTTTCGCTTTGTTTCTTTCCTAAAACACAAAAAGACCAAAAATATTTCTGTTGTTTCTCTTCACCATTTGTTTATTTGGTTCCTTGTTCTTAGTTTACTTTATTTGTTATCGTTAGTTTGCTATAAGAAAACCCAAAAAGATTTTGCTTTGTTTGCTTGTTTTCTTTCGTTCTTATTTCTAATTCGAAAACGCCAAAAATATTTGCTGTTGTTTTTTGGTTTGTAAAGTTCATCATGAGTTCAATGGTCTTCGGTGGCTGGAGCGTGGTTTCCATTTCATATTATCCAAGCTACACAAGTGAAAAAGCAATAATGACGATCTACGACAAACTGATTGTGGTGAGAGGCTGGTATGAACTCTATTTGCTTTCATTTTTGTACATATACTCATCCATATGAGCATGCTTAGTTGGTTCATGTGAGGTATATGTTATTTGAGAAAGTCTAGTAGTTCATGATCTCTCATGTTTAGTTCCAATTTATTAATATGAGTAGCATGTCGTGGATGTTTGCTTGCATTGTTTTATTCATAAGTAAGTATGGCATTGTGGTATCCTCCTCTGAATAATTCATTTATATCGACTTGGCACATGCTCACGCATGCATATGACTGAACAAAAGTCAATTAAGCCTCGATGATTTATATTGCTTCAGAGTTCTTGTATCACTTTTATGCTTCCGTTAATTTATTTTGCCGCAAGCATGATTATGACAGTTATTGCTCTCTTGATTTGTCGCTCCCTAGTCTTTTGCTAGCCTTCACTTGTACTGAGCGGTGACGCCGCTCGTGCTTCCAAACACCTGAAAACCAAGTTGTTCCAAAAGTGTCCACCATAAATACCTATGCATGGCATTTCAAACCATTCCAAGTAAATTCTCATGCGCTACCTTTAAAACTTTCAAAATGCTTCTCAATTTGTGTTAATGTTTCATAGCTCATGAGGAAGTATGTGGTGTTTAGCTTTCAACCTTGTCATTTACTTTTGACGGACTCTCATATGGACTAGTGGCACATCCGCTTATCCAATAATTTTGCAAAAAGAGCTGGCAATGGGATTCCCAGTCCCCAATTAATTAACTTAAATAGACACTCCTCCATGGTTTGTGATTGTTGGACGGCACCCGAAGGATTCGGTTAGCCATGGCTTGTGTAAGCAAAGGTGGGAGTGTCATCATCATAATAAAACTTAAATAAAAAGGCACTCCTTCATGGTATGTGATTGATGGCAGGCACCCGAGGATTCGGTTAGCCATGGTTTGTGAAAGAAAGGTTGGAAGGAGTGCCAACCAAAAATAAATAAATGGGAGCCGCTCTTGTGAGTCCGGTTGATGAGGTAGTTAGTGTACCCATTACCATTCGTTGACAACAACAAACACCTCTCAAAATAATTTTACTCCTGCTTTACAAATGAAAAGCTCTAGCGCATGTTAATCCCTGCTTCCCTCTGCGAAGGGTCAATCTTTTACTTTTATGTTGTGTCTCCATTCTTTCTTTGAGCACTATCTTGAGAGCACAACTGTCATTCTTAGTATAATATGCTTGTCTCAAAATATGATTGATTGTGGTATAACTTTGATGCTTTTATCTTTGACAATCACTACTTCTAGTCTTTCTATGAACTCAAGAGGTGCCTCGGCATTTATGTTTTGCCGATCAAATACGGGCAAGCGAGATACCACTTTATCATATTCTCTTATGAACATTGCAATCTTGCTTACATACATGATTCATGATGCTTATTATTAATTGTTGGTACCTTCTCCATGATTGACATAGCTGTTGGATGATCTTATTTGCATGTATCTCATTATGAACTGCTTAAGTATTAGCCATAGCATGAGAATATATACATCATATGAGCAAATGTGTTCGTGAAAGTTCTTTTATCGCTCAGTTGTTAACTGAATTGCTTGAGGACAAGCAATAAGCTAAGCTTGGGGGGAGTTGATACGTCCAAAACGTATCTACTTTCCCGAACTCTTGCTATTGTTTTGCCTCTAATTTGTGTATTTTGGATACAACTAACACGGACTAACGCTTTTCACAGAATCGGTCGTGTCTCGTTTTGTGCGGAAATCCAACTTTCGGGAAAATCCTCGAATTTCTTCAGATGGCCCTATTTTACCAAAATATTGAGACGGAAGGGCTTAAGGAGGTGGAGGCCCGAGGGCCCCACACCATAAGGCGGCGCGGCCCAGGGCGCGCTGCCCTATGGTGTGGCCCCCTCGCCGGCCTCCGACGCCCCTTTGGACTACTTATCGGGTTCGACCTAAAAACGCACGGAGAGAAGTCGACATCAGAAACCCTCCGAGAGCCGCCACATCACAACTCGCGGAGCCGAAGTCTCCGTTCGGCACTCCGCCGGGACGGGGAATTGGAGGAGATCTTCACCGCCATCACCGCCAACGCCTCTCCATCAACCAGCCATGTTTCCCCCATCCATGTGTGAGTAATTCCCCCGCTGTAGGCTGAAGGGGATGGTAGGGATTGGATGAGATTGGTCATGTAATAGTCATAAGATTGTTAGGGCATAGTGCCTAGTATCCGTAGATGTCACTTTTATGATATTGTTGCAACTTGTTATGCTTAATGCTTGTCACTAGGGCCCGAGTGCCATGATCTCAGATCTGAACATGTTATTGATTCATGAAGATATTCGTTGTTTATGATCTTACCGGCAAGTTGTATACACATGTCGCTGTCCGGAACCAATGGCCCCGAAGTGACGGGACAACCGGAGGGGATGGTAGTATGTGAGGATCACATGTGTTCACGGAGTGTTAATGCTTTGCTCCGGTACTCTATTAAAGGAGTACCTTAATATCCGGTAGTTTCTAGAGGCCCTGCTGCCACCGGCTGGTAGGACAAGATGTTGTGCAAGTTTCTCATTGCGAGCACGTACGACTAAATATGGAACACATGCCTATTGATTGATTAGTACTTGGATACCGCTTTATTATTATCTGCAAATGCCCATGCTTTGATTGTTACATGAGTTTCTCTCATCCATGCAACGCCCGTTAAATCCGCCCCTGTGCCTACGTGATTTTAATCCCTCGCTGTTTACTATAATCACACGTTGTCTTTATTTCACGCTGTTATTTCGCTATTTCCACTCGCCATAGAACTGCTACTATCGATAAACTCTTGCGAGCAAGTCTGCCAGGTGCGCTGAATTGACAACTCCGCCGTTAAGGCTTACAAGTATTCTTTGTCTCCCTTGTGTCGAATCAATAAATTGGGTAATACTTCCTCAAGATGCATGACCCTATGTTCGGGTCACGGCGCCAGTCCGGCGACCGGGCGCCCGACCGGCCGTGCGGCCTGATATGTGTGGGAGAGGATACCCCTTGGGGTCTTCTTCCTCATTACCCCCCAACTCCCAAACCTCCATGGCCGCCGCCCCCATCACCTCCACCACGCTCTAGGGCCTTCCCACCACAAGAAATCTCCCACACTCCACCAAACCATAGATCGGGCCCCTTGGAGCATCTCCACCAAAGGATTTGGTCCCTCTCAAGCTGTTTTGGGAAATCTTGGAGTTCTTGGGTTTCAAGCCCTACCTAGTGTTCTTCTTGCTCTCTTGATCAAGGAGAACCATGTCTTCGGGTAATGTGATCTTCCTTTCTCCCTATTCTCTTGTCCTCATCACACATTGCAAATTCTTGACAAGATTTGGGAAATTTTAGGGTTAGGGTTAGGGTTTGTAAGTCCTCATGCCTTTAGAGTGTCTCACAACACAATGCACTTACTCCACTCTATTGCTATAGTCTATATTCAAGTTTATGAGTTTTTGCATGATTTTGTGGTAGAAAATCTGGGCACAACTTCACAATTCGACAGATCCGGTCACCAGCCCGGTCAACCGGCCGCTCAACCGGCCGGCCCGGCGTGCGGCCCGGTCAACCGGTCGCCAACCGGCTCGTCCGGTCTGCAGCCCGGTTGGACCGGCCTGTGCGCCGGATTGCCCAGTTTTAGCACAATCTCATCAATACACTTGGATATATGCTATGCTTTTTGGCTTCCCTCTTATTGATGACATGTACACTTACCCCACTGCTATCCTCGCTCTATTTTCTCTTTCACGGGTAGTTGGAGTGGTGAGGGACGTGGCTCGGTTGCGAAGAGAGGACGGACTGGTGACGTTCCTCCCCGCCGTTCTAGTGGCCGCGTACCCCCTCAAGCTCATCAGGGTACTGACATTGGCAGCTCAGCTGGGGGTAGAACCAAGTCAGTTGGTGGCAAGAAAAAGGATAAGCATGCCGCCCAAGAGGATGATGAAATAGTGCCAACTTTCAATGTTGGGAATGCAAACCGTGTTGAGTGGCAGGAAATGAGGACGGTGAATCCGTATCGCTTTGAGCAACGGACTTACACTCGTGGGGACAAGTTCTTCTGGACCAAGACACAAGCAGCCCTATGGGATGGTTACTATGATTCTCATGAGTTTATGAAGAATGGTGATATTGTATCGCCCAAGGCCATCAATCCTGACGAGCTTGCCTTGCATGAAGCCACAAAGTACCGCTTTGTGGTTGAAACCTTGAAGGGTATGGGACTATATGACCTTGTGTGCCTAAAGCCCGATGATGAACAAGAGGATCCTACCTTTTGTCCCCTTCTTGTCCGTCAGTTCCACTGCACCGTTTTCTTCCATGATGATGCGGACCGCACCATCACCTGGATGACTGGCAAGGAGAAGTACTCATGCACCTACTCTCAGTTCCGTGCAGCCATGGGTTGTGGTGGTGACAGTGCTCCAGGGTACAAGATTCATTCACGGTCTAAGCTCACTAAGGGTGACATCTCCTTCTGCTATCCTGCGAACCCTACACCTGGACCTCCCACTATCTCTGGGATGTACTACTCATATCTTGTCCTTGCCAAGATGTTCCGTGAGAGCCTCATCGCAAGTATTTGCTTGATGCGTGTAGTTAACACGTCCGTTGGGAACCCCAAGAGGAAGGTATGATGCGTACAGCAGCCCTCAGTAAGAAACCAAGGTTTAATCGAACCAGTAGGAGTCAAGAAGCACGTTGAAGGTTGATGGCGGAGGAGTGTAGTGCGGCGCAACACCAGGGATTTCGGCGCCAACGTGGAACCCGCACAACACAATCACGAACTTTGCCCCAACGTAACAATGAGGTTGTTAATCTCAACCGGCTTGCTGTAAACAAAGGATTAGATGTATAGTGTGGATGATGATGTTTGTTTGCGAAGAACAGTAAAGAACAATTGCAGTAGATTGTGATGTAAAGAATAGGACCGGGGTCCACAGTTCACTAGCGGTGTCTCTCCCATAAGATAGTATGTTGGGTGAACAAATTACAGTTGGGCAATTGACCAATAAAGAAAGCATAACAATGCACATACATATATCATGATGAGTACTATGAGATTTAATCAGGGCATTACGACAAAGTACATAGACCGCTATCCAAGATGCATCTATGCCTAAAAAGTCCACCTTCAGTTATCATCCGAACCCTCCAGTATTAAGTTGTAAACACGGACAATTGCATTAAGTATGGTGTGTAATGTAATCAACACAAATATCCTTAGACAAATCATCGATGTTTTATCCCTAGTAGCAACAAGACATCCACAACCTTAGAACTTTCTATCACTGTCCCAGATTTAATGGAGGCATGAACCCACTATCGAGCATAAATACTCTCTTGGAGTCACAAGTATCAACTTGGCCAGAGCCTCTACTAGCAACGGAGAGCATGCAAGAACATAAATAACATATATGATAGATTGATAATCAACTTGACATAGTATTCAATATTCATCGGATCCCAACAAACACAACATGAAGGATTACAAATAGATGATCTTGATCATGATAGGCAGCTCACAAGATCTAACATGATAGCACAATGGGGAGAAGACGACCATCTAGCTACTGCTATGGACCCATAGTCCAGGGGTGAACTACTCACACATCGATCCGGAGGCGATCATGATGAAGAGACCTTCGGAGATGATTCCCTCTCCTGCAGGGTGCCGGAGGCGACTCGAATCCCGAGATGGGATTGGCGGCGGCGTCTCGTAAGGTTTTCCTTCGTGCTCTCGGTACCGGGGTTTTGCGACGGAGGCTTTAAGTAGGCGGAAGGGCAGGTCAAGAGGCGCCACGGGGGCCCACACAACAGGGCCGCGTGGGCCCCTTGCTGGCCGCGCCACGCTGTTGTGGCGGCGCCTCGTGGCCCCACTTTGTGATCCTTTCGGTCTTCTGGAAGCTTCGTGCAAAATAGGACCCGGGCGTTGATTTCGTCCAATTCCGAGAATATTTTACTAGGATTTCTGAAACCAAAAAACAGAAACAAACTGGCTCTTCGGCATCACGTCAATAGGTTAGTGCCGAAAATGCATAATAATGACATATAATGTGTATAAAACATGTGAGTATCATCAATAAAGTAGCATGGAACATAAGAAATTATAGATACGTTTGGGACGTATCAAGCATCCCCAAGCTTAGTTCCTACTCGGCCTCGAGTAGGTAAACGATAACAAAGATAATTTCTGAAGTGACATGCTATCATAATCTTGATCATACTATTGTAAAGCATATGAGATGAATGCAGCGATTCGAAGCATTGATGAAGATAATGAGTAAACTAATGAATCATATAACAAAGACTTTTCATGAATAATATTTTCAAGACAAGCATCAATAAGACTTGCATAAGAGTTACTCATAAAGCAATAAATTCAAAATAAAAGCATTGAAGCAACACAAAGGAAGATAAAGTTTCAGCGGTTGCTTTCAACTTCAACATGTTTATCTCATGGATAATTGTCAACACAAAGCAATATAACAAGTGCAATAAGTAAACATGTAAGAATCAATGCACACAGTTGATACAAGTGTTTGCTTCTAAGATAGAAAGAATAGGCAAACCGACTCAACAATAAAGTAGAAGATTGGCCCTTCGCAGAGGGAAGCATTGATTACTATATTTGTGCTAGAGCTTTTCATTTTGAAAACAAGAAACAATTTTGTCAACGGTAGTAATAAAGCCTATGAGTTATGTATAAGACATCTTATAAGTTGCAAGCCTCATGCATAGTATACTAATAGTGCTCGCACCTTGTCCTAATTAGCTTGGGTTAACACGGATTATCATTGCATAGCATATGTTTCAACCAAGTGTCACAAAGGGGTACCTCTATGCCGCCTGTACAAAGGTCTAAGGAGAAAGCTCGCATTGGATTTCTCGCTTTTGATTATTCTCAACTTAGACATCCATACCGGGACAACATAGACAACAGATAATGGACTCCTCTTTAATGCATAAGCATTCAACAACAGTTATTATTCTCATAAGAGATTGAGGATTAGCTGTCCATACTAAAACTTCCACCATGAATCATGGCTTTAGTTAGCGGCCCAATGTTCTTCTCTAACAATATGCATACTCAAACCATTTGTTTGTGAAAACCGCCCTTACTTCAGACAAGACGAACATGCATAGCAACTCACATGATATTCAACCAAGGTAAAAGAGTTGATGGCGTCCCCAGAAAACATGGTTACCGCACAACAAGCAACTTACTAAGAAATAAGACACATAAGTACATATTCTTCACCACGATAGTTTTTAAGCTATTTGTCCCATGAGCTATATATTGCAAAGGTAAAGAATGGAAATTTTAAAGGTAGCACTCAAGTAATGTACTTTGGAATGGAGGAGAAATACCATGTGGTAGGTAGGTATGGTGGACACAAATGGCATAGTAGTTGGCTCAAGGATTTGGATGCACGAGAAGAATTCCTCTCAATACAAGGCTAGGCTAGCAAGGTTGTTTGAAGCAAACTCAAGTATAAAAGGTGCAGCAAAGCTCACATATGAACATATTGTAGCTATTATAAGACTTTACATTGTCTCATTGTTGTTCAAACACCTCAACTAGAAAATATCTAGACTCTAGAGATCAATCATGCAAACCAAATTTTAACAAGCTCTATATATATAGTTATTCATTAATGAGTACAAGGTACATGATGCAAGAGCTTAAACAAGATCTATATGAGCACAACAATTGCCAAGTATCACATTATTCAAGACATTAGACCATTTACCACATGCAGCATTTTCCGTTTCCAACCATATAACAATGAATGAAGTAGTTCAACTTTCGCAATGAACATTAAAGATAAAGCTAAGAACATATGTGTTCATACGAAACAGCGGAGCGTGTCTCTCTCCCCCAAAAAATGCTAGGATCTATCTTAACAAAAAAAACAAAAGCAAACAGACGCTCCAAGTAAAGCACATAAGATGTGACGGAATAAAAATATAGTTTCACTAGAGGAACTGTAACATCCCGATTTTTATGAGCTGATTTTTTTTTAGTAATGGGTGTTGCAGCAAAATAAAATAAAAGAATATTTTATTTGGAGTTCTTAAAAGTAATTCTTTGAAATTAATTTACTATTTGTAGAGAGATCATTTTTCCTTGGTTTGTATTTTGAATTCTGTGAGCAAGTTGTCTATTTGCTTCTTACTGGTTCTTTGTAGAAAATCCCTTTGTCCAAACACATGCACATGCATGCATAGCACCAGCACAACGTGATCTCTTCCTTATCTTTCTCTGTAGGTAGTAGTAGTACTCCTCGCTGAATCAATTGTTTTCTTCTCTACCGATAGATCAGCAGCCAGCAGGCCAAGCCTTCTTTTCGGTTCTTTTTCTTATCTAGCAGCAGCGCTAAGGCCAAGCGAACCATCTGAGGTAGCCCAGCTGAACCAGCGCTCGCTCGATCTCGCACGACTAAGACCTAGCCGAGCTAGCGAAACGGCCCACTGCTTCGTCTTTCCGAAACGACGGCCATCAACGCTATAAACACACGCTAGCAAACTGTTGCCATTACCTCAGCCTTAAACCTCTCTTTAAGCACGTCCCCTAGAACGCATGATCTCCTCTAATATAGCCTCAGACCGACCCCTGCTCTCCTCTTTCATCCAACTCCACCACTGGAGCCATAGGCTCACATAGTAAGCCAAACTCGCGAGCACGCCGCCGAACGCCGCCGTCGTTCCCGACGACCCAGGCCACGAGAGGAGGAGCTGCTGCGCCAGGGAGGTCACCAGGAGCAAGGAAGCCAACCCACGGAAGGAGAAGGGAAATCGTCGATCATCCACGACACCTCCGGCAACGCGATCGACTCCGGCCACCGACGTCTACCTCAAACTGCGACAAACTCGGTGAGAACCAGCCGTTTCTTTTGCTCGGAACGCGATCTCCATCCATAGAGCTACCTCCTAGACATGATCCGCAGCCTTAGTTTCGTAGTTTGTCGAGTCGCCGGTGAACCGAATGCCATCCGATGGCATCAGCGTTCTAGCACCTTGCATAACTCGAATCCACACAAGCCTAACATAGAATACGTGCCAAATGATCTTAAAAATCTAGCAGTGCGGTTAGATTTCATAGTGGATGGATATAATTCAAAATTTTATAAATGCATGTATGCATGTAATTGTTGGTTGTGCATTTGTTTTCCGTTGTTTACCTATTAGTCGTAGGCTGTAACTTGCTAGCTCATTAGCTCATTGTTAGGCAGAGCATGCGTCCTTGATACAGATTGTTATTTACTTTGTATCTAGATGTTTTTGAATTATTTGTATGAATTGTTTCTATTATATTGTCTAGACAATGCATGCTTAGACTGAGTTTTGCATAGTAGTATAATACTTGTGTATTACTTTATAAGAAGATGGCCTTCTTCGGGTGATATTGTTTGTTAGTAGCCTTTGCGTAGACGTAGTATTGTATCATACTATGAGTAGGTAATCGTGTTATGGAATGTGTGTTGTTTGTCTAGATTACAGTTCATGCTTAATCGTGCATCTTTGTATCTTTTGTACCATGAGTTTTATGATATTTAGTTATATGTATTTCCGCAACTCATTGTTGTACTAGTGTGCTAGTTCATCGTTGGTATGTATTATTTGCCGTCCATTAGATACTTCATTGCTCAATCATTTGCGGTATATGCACATACTGTAGCTTATTTCCATTTTAGTATTACATGCTTTATATTGAGACGCCTTCATCTATGATAGTATACATTTACTAGCTTAATAGATAGTAACAAATCTTGTTCTTGTTTGATCCTAGATTATATGTTGTCTAACACATGTATGTTTTCCTCTTAGATGAGTTTTACCGTTGTAGTACATGCTTGTATGCTTTGTTATCTCATGATGGCAATGTTAATCTTGGTGTTATTTAGTATCATGTTATAGGTTTCCCTAGACGAATGGTGTTGTAAATTTTTCATGATTATTCATATAGTGTTATGCTATGACCTTGCTAAGTATTGACTATGCTTTGCCATATTATGCTTGTGATAGTATGCTTATTAATAGTAGTATACATACTTTGTCATTTGTTGTCTTTTATTTTTAGTAGTTTGATACCTTTCTAGGACATGCATGATTCATATGTTGGATATTTTGTTACACCATGCTTAATTATTGACCCATAATATTTGAAGTATAATTATGGTAGTAGTTTATCGTTGGGTGTTACTTTTATGTATTGTAGTGTACATCTATGTTTCACTAGTGTGATGCAATTTATAGTAGTAGCTTTAGCTTGCTTTTCTTGTTGTTTTATGATGTATGTTTATCTGAGCCTTTGTCTTGCTTATATGACCATGATAGCATGTTAAATAATCTTGACTATTGTTTATATCACTAGTATGCATGATAGGTAGTGTGTTTGATTATAGCAAACTAGTATAGTATGGTTTATTCGTATGTACTACTTACAAGTTTGCTAGTGGTCTATTATGCTATATTGTGTAGCGTGGTTTCGATATGTAACATAGCTGTGACCAACTATACAATAACCCTTAGATCATCGATATGTAGTTCCCTAGTTATATCACGCCATCCGCTGATATATTATCGTAGATTTTATCCCGATAATCTATCCTAGCATCTTACCCATGCTAGTTGATTCTCATTCGAGTTACACAAGTCACTTTCTCAATTCCATCCAAGTTGGCCCACCCTATTCGACACCTGTCCACCCATTCATTCTTATTTGTACTTCATTCACTTTTGGTGATTATTATTTTGGTATTTACTAGGAAATATGCCCGTGCGTTGCAACGGGTTTTAAAAATTGCATATATGATATGATAACTTAAATATTGCCCTCGTGACCGAACATTTTGTACTAAAATCTTGGGTGCACTTGAAATTTTGCCCGAAAATCAAGAGAAAACACTGTAATCCTAGACTTCAACACCGTTTTCCACTCCAACATAGCGTATCCATATGTTGACTTGTATAGTTCTCTAAAATAATCCTCTTTGGTTTATACCAACATGGTTGACTCTCTAAATCTCACACTATATATTTCACCAATATATATATATTATTAATTTTTGTTATAACTACCAAATTGATATAACACAACATTCTGCACGCACAAAAAAAAAGGTATTATAATGTATTGACGTTCTACAAGTCTCAATTTATTCTAGTTAGCAAATAATAAAAACTAACACGAAAATGGGCTACAAATGGCAGTAAATGAGCTAAGGAATTCCCCATGCATCTTCCCCTTGCTCTCAACTATACAAAAGACTAAGAATATGCTGTTTCCAAATTTTCATCTCACGAAGACCATCGCAACAAATGCATGTTTCAGCAGGCGTCCATCCGTCAGAATCTTTCATGTATACGTGACTACTTGTCATTTTGGCAATATCACAAACAATTAAGCTACATGGAGCTGAATTACTCATTTGACGTGGCCCTCGGCCCTCGCTGTGCCACGTACTGCAGGTCATGACTTCTGCTTCTTTCTTTGCGAGGAGACTTCTGCTTCTTATTTAGATGCATCATTTGTCGCTCCGTCAAGATAAACGTGGACAAAGTTTAGCTTCCATCGACTATTCCCACAAAAAAAAAATTCCTCGACCGTGGTCCGGGTTTTCTCTTGCGCCACTGTTTGCCAAATCGCCCTGTGCATAACCACCCCCTAAATCAACCACCCAGTCGTCAAATCCAGCGGGTTCGCGTTGTCTCTATTCCCAGCCGCTGATGAGCTCGTGCAGCAAGGCTCTCAAATCGCGGGTCGGGCCAGAGGGCTTGAGGAATTCGCGCTGGGTAGGCGATATTCGAGGTAGGGGTGGCCGGTGGGAGTCCGTTCTACCGCCGGAGGAGGGCGGCAGCGGCTGATATAAAACATGTTTTCGTCTAAAATGCTTTTATCAAATGTATTGCAAATAAAATTGGCTTTTATGCAAAAGAACCTACAGCCTTCCTTTGAAGCCTCATGTAGATATATTAGGTCTTGCATCGAGGGGGTGTGTTGAGTACTCTATGTACTCATGGCAATACTTTTGTTGATATTCAGAGTACCACAAAGACAAGGAAGACTACAACAACTACGACGATATTGAAGAGTGAGGCCTCGTGGACTACATCAACTGCCTGTGGCTGAGATGGAGTCACTTCGTGTTTTATTTATCCGCTGTGCTTTCTGATAAGTTGTCGATGAAGAAGGGATGCCTTGGGCATCCCCAAGCTTAGACGCTTGAGTCTTCTTAAAATATGCAGGGATGAACCACGGGGGTATCCCCAAGCTTTGCCTTTTCACTCTTCTTGATCATATTGTATCATCCTCCTCTCTTGACCCATGAAAACTGTGGTGACCCGGCATACCACTGCATGGTGTAGTATGCAAGTCTAATATAACACCAATGAAACACCGTTCCACTAGTATTATATCGCTCAGAGTGGTACAACAGAAACATATGCGGGTCCAAGGCATGTCTATAGAATTACAACAATGACTTTGTTACATAAGATCATCACAACCTCCTACTTTACAATGAGGTAAAACTGCAAATAACTCCAGAAGAACGACTCGTAGTCTAGTCCTATCATGATCTCTATTTGTAGAGTATTTAACTAGCTATAGAGGCTATGAATAGATTCTAGCTAAATAGGAGCTAGGTTTAGGAAGCTAGTTCCCTTCTATTGCTAAGCTAAGTTTTATACTTGTTGGATGTGGTGTTCGACTCTTATGACAGGTGAAAGGACACCGATGTCGCCTAGAGGGGGGTGAATAGGCGGTTTAAAACTTTTACGAGATGGGATTAACAAATGCGGAATAAAACTAGCGTTTACTTTGTCAAGCCCAAAGCCTATATACTATGGTTCACCTATGTGCACCAACAACTTATTCTAAGCAAAGGTTCACCTATGTGCACCAACAACTTAAGCTAAGCAATACAAGCAAGTATGTGATAGCAAGATATATATAACTTCAAGCATGATGGCTATCACAAGGTAAAGTGCATAAGTAAAGAGCTCGGATATAGAGATAACCGAGGCACGCGGGAGACGATGATTTATCCCGGAGTTCACACTCTTGCGAGTGCTAATCTCCGGTGGAGAGGTGCGGTTGCTTAGTGCTCCCGAACGCCACAAGAGGCTCACCTTGAGGTGTGGTTGCTCGATGCACACCAACGCCACAAAGGCCTCACCCCAAGATGCGGTACTCACACCACACACCGAACGCCACGAAGGCGCCTCACCTAAATCTCCGGTGACCCTCGCCACAAAGGCCTAGGTCACGGTTCCACTAAGGGATTTTCGAGGCGGAAACCGGGCCTTACACAAAGATTGGGGCACACATCCACAACTTAATTGGAGGCTCCCAACAAACCGCCACAAAGGCCTAGA
Source organism: Lolium multiflorum (assembly GCA_030979885.1). Classification (NCBI taxonomy): domain Eukaryota; kingdom Viridiplantae; phylum Streptophyta; class Magnoliopsida; order Poales; family Poaceae; genus Lolium; species Lolium multiflorum. Next base: position 24,242,709 of record CM061752.1, on the reverse strand, counting down.
ATCCGTCTAGGGTTCCAAGAACCCAAGAGTAACAACTTTCTTGCTTTCACCTCCACGAATCACCATGGAGAACTCAAACCGATGCACCAAATGCAATGGCAAGAACACCACAAAGATGCTCAAGTCCTTCTCTCTCAAATTCCAACAAAGCTACAAAAGCTATTGGGGGAATAAGAGAGGAAGAACAAAGGAATTCACAAAGAACACCAAGATCAAGATCTAGAGAGTTCCACTCACAAAGAGATGGATTTAATTGGTAGAAATGTAGATCTAGATCTCCTCTCTCTTTTCCCTCAAGAATATGCAAGAATCATGGGAGGAATCAAGAACTAGGGCAAGCTTTGAAGTACAACAATGGAGGGGAGAGAGAGAGAGAAAGTGAACCAACCAGCCTAAGGAGGAAGAAGGGGGTCTTATATACCTAAATATGACCGTTTAGCCTCCCAGCCGGAAAATCCGCCCCGGCCGGATTATCCGCCGAAATCGCCCCGGATTCGGGCCGGATATTTGGCCGGATATTTTCCCGGAATTGGCCATTCGGGCCGGATTATCCGCCCTTAAAACTGCAGAAACACCAAAACTAAAACGGGCATAACTTTAGCATCTGATGATCTTGGGCTTGTTTTAAAGCTAGGAACAAGCTCTACAAGATCATGCAGGAAACCATCATAGTACAACAAGGGAGGATAGAAACAAATGATGAAAGGTTTGACCTTTCTAAAAAAGACATACCAGTAAAATCTCCAATCTTGAAAATGCAACAAGTTGCCTATGCAAAAACCATTCTCAATGAACTAGAGCTTGTCATGAGAATAAGCACAAGCTCTAAAACATCACATGGATAAGATCCAAATAAAACCAAGAAAGATGATGAACCAAACTCGAAAACGCAACAAGTGATCTATGCGAAATCCATTTTCGATGAACTAGAGCTTGTCATGAGAATAAGCACAAGCTCTAAAACATCACATGGATAAGGTCCAAATAACAACCAAGAAAGATGATGCAAGGATGCAAAGGTTTGAGCTCTCTCCGAACGATACGATCGAGTTATTCACTCGAGAGCCCTCTTGATAGTACGGCAACTAAACTATAAACCGATCTCCAACTACACTATGAGACCGGTGAGAAAGAAACCCTATCAAGAGCAAACCTTATACTTGCGCATTCCACTGAGCTCGATGACGACGATCTTGACCTCAACAAGATGGAACGCCTTTCTTGTATTTGCTTGATGAAGTTTTGTAGATTGCTCCCCATAATCCACCATGGGAGAGCTTCTTCTGCGCATCTTCACATAACCATGACCACCATGTGGATTGCTCCCCATAATCCACCATGGGAGAGCTTCTTCTTCGGCGCATCTTCACATATCCATGATCACCTTATGGATGGCAAGACTCAAGCAAAGGACCTCTTCGAGATGGCTCATCTTGAACTTGCACTTCATTTCTCCATGGCAAGCTTCAAGCTTATGAACTCTTCAAGTTGGCTCATCTTGAACTTGCACTTCATTTCTTCATTCTTCATCATGTTGATGTCTTGAAGTAACTTGAGGGCTCACTTCATCTTCATCTTCAAGACATACTTGACACTTGATATCCATCTTCAATTTCTTCTTATTGCAACCTAATACAAACATGCTGATGTCTTGAAGTAACTTGAGGGCTCACTTCATCTTCATCTTCAAGACATACTTGACACTTGATATCCTTCATCAAATTCTTCTTATTGCAACCTTGAAGCCAACATATGGTTCAAGAATTGCCTATGGACAACTCCTACAAATATAACTCAATGCAAACATTAGTCCATAGGGATTGTCATTAATTACCAAAACCACACATGGGGGCTCCATGCACTTTCAATCTCCCCCATTTTGGTAATTGATGACAATCTCTTTGAGAGGGTTTATATAAGGAATTTAAGTAACAAATAAGTTGAATATATAGAGCAAACTTCCCCATAATATATGCATGTGTGAATGATCTTGACTTTCATTGCATATATTGGCATTCAAAGCCTAGTGGAGTTTCCTCTAAATATTCAACTATGCAAAGAAACAAGATGCAATGCAATAAAGGCACATGCTTAAGCACAAAGCAAAGACATAACCAAATTCCCTTAAACCCTCCAAACTTCTCCCCCATTGGCACCAATTGCCGAAATGGGTGAAAAATTTAGAAGGATAGTGAGAGTTCCTCCATAGCGTGTGCATTTCTCATAATTTGAGTGGAATCAAATGCACATATCCAATGACGAATATTCAGAAGGAATCACACTATAGATAGGATCAAAGATTGCAAAAAGATAACAAAGTCAAGAAGCTTCAACAAATGAAGCAAGCAACCAAATGAACCACAAAGAGATACCAAAAGAAAGATAAATATTATGATAAGATCAAGAAGATTGCTCTAAATAATATGAGGAAGCTCCCCAAGGTTTGTGCACAAAACTAGACAATTTGCATTGGAGTATAAAGTGCACAAACATGGAATCATCACTCCCATAATATCATTCAAAAACAAAAGATACCAAGTGAATCAAACTCTAATGATAACCACAAGATAGTGCTCTAAATCAAATGAGGAAGCTCCCCAAGGTACATGCATAAAATAAAATGTTGCATTTGAATAAAATATGCATAACATGGAATCCTCACTCCCTCATTTAAAACACAAAAATTTGTAATAGATCGTAGATAGAAAAATAAGCTAAATACTTGCAACAAACAAATAGTTGAGCAACAAGTAAGAGGCACCATAATAAAAAGGATCAACCAAGATGATATGTGAAAGGCATGATAAAACATATTATACGAATATTACAAGGATGAGCAAAAAGCATCATCATAGTCTTCAATGAATTATATTGCTTAGCATGACCAATCAACACGCAATAAATAAATAAGATATCAAAAGGAGATGTATCATCTCTTATGTGTATAAGTTTCTCTAAGTGGGCAATATCAGAAAGATATGTATCCACAAAGAAACATGCACACACAAAATAGATATGCAAGAAAAATAGTATGATGTCCAAGACGAAGTCATGCAATATACTAATAAGAATTTTTGCTTAATAGCATGGCCAAAGGCTCAATTTTATATTATTGTACATTCATGAACTTCAACCACAAACAAATAAAATACATCACAAATATCAACAAGGGATAGAAGATAGTTGGGATGCATTTGAGAAAGGCAACAAGTATCACAAACGAGGATACCAAAAGAAGTAACTAAATTTGCACTTTCATCTATATTGCACATGTGAGAGCCTTGAGGAATTGATATGCAATAAAATTGCTAGATAGGCATAGTTGGGATAGATGAATCATGAGCATGATTTAAAATACTTCCCAACAAATGCACTCATCTCAAATTACTCACATTCACAATAAAGAGGTTTCATTAAGACTTTTAAAGAAGCACAACATTTGCAAATCAAGAGATTCATGCCAAGATGCAACCATAAGGTTGGATACAAGAAAAGTATGCATGAGAAGATACTTGTTACCAAGATAGCATTGGTGTGGATGTAGTAGATATGTGTTCGTTGACCATCCTAGCTTGCCTCAAGTTACCATTGAGTCACCACTTCTTTCCAAGAGTGAGACAAGCATCCAATGCATATCCATTGTACCTAACACAAAGGTAAGTACAAAATGGTCCCCAAACTAATTGGGTCCGAAGTAGTTAGACACACTACAACATATAGGACAAACTCCACAATTCTATGTGCATATAGATATGAAATTGAATTTCATGCACATCTTAGCAAAATTAGGATTTGATGGAGTTTACCCTATATATTGGATCAATGAAAGTGACACATGCCATAAGATATACATATATTAAATATGCATGCACAATACTTTCAAGGACCAAAGGAAGATACAATTTGGACAAAACACCAAATAAATCAAGAGACAATGGTTGCCCAAATTATATCAAAGAATCAAATCAACACAAGATTGACTCCAAAGACTTATCTCATTATAAGAAGCTAATTAAGCCTAAGCACAAAGGAATGAGATAACCAACTCCCAAGAGAGCAAGGTTCCAACAAATAAACCAAACCTCGAAACTTTTTATGATGGCACAAAGTACCAAAAAGAAAATTTATGTCTCCCAAAACCAAATTTTTGATAATGATCAAGAGAAGTTTAAGCATTATAACAAATATAGGAGAGCTCCCCCAAGATTAGTGCATTATCTAGGATTTAGAATATGGATACAAAATGCACAAAACTAGGATCATCACGCTACCTATATCTACTAAAAATGCTAAGAAAGTTTGAATAGACAAATTAGATCCATGAGATGCAAGGAAGACACATGGGAGTCAAAGCACAACAAATTCATGGCAATAAATAAGGCAATTTAAACACAAGAGCCAATGTAGATATGATCAATAAATATCTACCTCATAATAGATTACCAATTGTCCTAGGACAAGAGGTATTAGGAAATATTTTCCCGTGGTAGTTTGTAAGTATACATAAGATCATATTTACAACGAGCAAAGCATATAGTAAAAGATAAGAGTTAACCATCATGCAAAGATAGTTTCTTGATAGCTTCATTTAGTCATACCAACATGCAAGGTAATTAATAGTATTCATACCAACATGCAAAGCAATTAATAGTATTCATACCAACATGCAAAGCAATTAATAGTATGACTTGAAGCACATGGTTTTCCAAAAATGTATTGAGGGACACGTTGTGAAAAACCATGCCAAGAAAAAACTTTCACAAATAAGATCCACAAAGATATTAGCAATGAAGCCATTTAAGCAAATTGGAGCTTGTTTGAGCAAACATGCCACATAGGAGAGAGATAAATTACGGTATCAATTCTATGTGACACAACCTCAAATGTTCACATTTTCTAGGCTTGTAATATGCATAAAGCTTATTACTCCCCCATAATGTGATAAGGAGTTTATTTTCACAAGAGGCAAATAAGATCCAACTAGAGATATTAATGGACATTAGAATTTGAATTTCTCATGAAGATGACATACCACATGGAGACTAGATAATCTTGCAATATCAATTCTAAGTGATATTCCTCATGTACACACATTGTTTAGGATAATGAAATTCCCAAAGGAATATCACTCCCCAAAATGGGATTGTCCATTAATCGCTCATAAGAGCCATATAAGATACAGCAAGATGCAAAGAGGCTCCAACACAAACACAAATACATGGTGTGCAACCCAACATGCATAGACTTGATTTCTCAAGCAAAACAAGTAGGAAGCACAACATATACAAACACATGTTATTAACAAAACTAACATATGCAAAGGGGCGAGTAACTTTCAATATAAATGAGTTGAGAACATGTTACCGCAAGGAGGAACATTGAATATATGATAGAAGCAAGATAACCAAAAGACTTGGCTTGAGATAATATAAATGATGAAGATCCCTTAATTCTTCATGATGTAGCCAAGTCTCCAATTCCCTCCAACAAGCACCTATTGATCAAGTTTTGGATTGTTGGTCCCCAACTAAGTTGGGTCCTAAGAGGTTAGTCACAATAGGCTTGGCAACCCAAATGGTTCTTTTCTTGACACCACTTTGGGCACCAACAAATTTGGCAAACACATTGCCACCCTCATCCTTACGAAGAGAATAAACATCATCAATGGTAATAGAGTTGGATGAGGTACCAATAGTGCAAAAGGAGGAGACCTTCTCACGGCATATGTAGCAAGTTCTTTTCTTCTCCTTCTTCTCACTAGATTTCTCCACAATGGGAGCATTGGCTTGATTTTTCTTGGGAAGTGGAATTGATACCGTAATTTATCTCTCTCCTATGTGGCATGTTTGCTCAAACAAGCTCCAATTTGCTTAAATGGCTTCATTGCTAATATCTTTGTGGATCTTATTTGTGAAAGTTTTTCTTGGCATGGTTTTTCACAACGTGTCCCTCAATACATTTTTGGAAAACCATGTGCTTCAAGTCATACTATTAATTGCTTTGCATGTTGGTATGAATACTATTAATTGCTTTGCATGTTGGTATGAATACTATTAATTGCCTTGCATGTTGGTATGACTAAATGAAGCTATCAAGAAACTATCTTTGCATGATGGTTAACTCTTATCTTTTACCATATGCTTTGTTCGTTGTAAATATGATCTTATGTATACTTACAAACTACCACCGGGAAATATTTCCTAATACCTCTTGTCCTAGGACAATTGGTAATCTATTATGAGGTAGTGGTTTTGCTTTTTATGCAATAGTGATAAACATAGTGATAAACATAGTAATAGTGATAAACATAGTAATCTATTATGAGGTAGTGGTTTTGCTTTTTATGCAACCGATCTCCAACTACACTATGAGACCGGTGAGAAAGAAACCCTATCAAGAGCAAACCTTATACTTGCGCATTCCACTTGAGCTCGATGACGACGATCTTGACCTCAACAAGATGGAACGCCTTTCTTGCTTGTGTTGATGAAGTCTTGTAGATTGCTCCCCCATAATCCACCATGGGAGCTTCTTCTTTGGCGCATCTTCACATAACCAGGACCACCATGTGGATTGCTCCCCCATAATCCACCATGGGAGAGCTTCTTCTTCGGCGCATCTTCACATATCCATGATCACCATATGGATGGCAAGACTCACGCAAACTCTTCGAGATGGCTCATCTTGAACTTGCACTTCATTTCTCCATGGCAAGCTTCAAGCTTAAGAACTCTTCGAGTTGGCTCATCTTGAACTTGCACTTCATTTCTTCACTTCATCATGTTGATGTCTTGAAGTAACTTGAGGGCTCACTTCATCTTCATCTTCAAGACATACTTGACACTTGATATCGATCTTCAATTTCTTCTTATTGCAACCTAATACAAACATGTTGATGTCTTGAAGTAACTTGAGGGCTCACTTCATCTCATCTTCAAGACATACTTGACACTTGATATCCTCTCATCAAATTCTTCTTATTGCAACCTTGAAGCTATAACATATGGTTCAAGAATTGCCTATGGACAGCTCCTACAAATATAATCATCTGTAAATATTTAGTCCATAGGGATTGTCACTATAGCAAAACCACACATGGGGGCTCCATACACTTTCAATCTGGTTCCTGTCCCTTGAAGTAGTTGTTGACTCTCGGCCTTCGAGTTGGATCCTCCATCGATGCCTCCATATCTAAGCAGTGGATTTGAAGAGTGGGATGAGTACGAGCGTACTCAACAAGTTCATTATAGGAAAGAGGTGTTTAATGCACTAGCTACCGTCAAGAGACCAGAAAGTCTAATACCAATGCAGGTTTTCATAACCATTTCTTCCAAAGGTTGCTTTTATTCAGAAGAACTATGTCCGTTAGCCTTCACCGGTTTACTAGAACTCATGGAGTTCCTTTCCTGACGCGTTCGCAGTTCCCTTCCCGGAACAGGAGTGACTGGTCACGATTCATTACACTCTGCAGAGGTATGTTGCTTTACCCATAAGAGATCAACCTTGGTGCCAACCGAGTCTATAGTTCTCGTTCCACACTTCCTTTGTGTGAGGCCCAGTATAAGGTCATAGCCAATCATATTCCTCCGCTACCTCGCACAGCCCACCCGTTGATGCAAACCCCGACCCTGGGTCCTCGCCGGTGCTCTTATACCAATTAAGGACGGCCCCCGACCACGGCTGGGGCCGCCTCGGGTCCCTACCATGAAATCCTTCGTCGAGATGCAACCATCATAGATCAGCCATCCCCGTGGGAACTTAAGGCTCTTAAACTTCACCGCTTGCTCCTGGCGACAAGTGTCTACTGCCTCTCACTGCGGGGACTAAGGTTTCCCATCCCACCGCTGCCCCCTTAGAATACAAGTGTCTATGGTAAAGCGCATTGCTTGGATGTACAAGAGGTGGAAATACAATTGACTATTCCGTCCCACTCGATCTTATGGTTAACACGATATGTACGGCAATCACCGGACGACATTTGTTGTTTAATACTAGATGGATATCAACCCTTGCAATGGAAACCTCCACCATATCAACACAATCCATGGTTCCATTGCCCACCACATAGTCATATTCATAGTTATGAAAATAGTGGTTTTGCTTTTTATAACAGTGATAAACATAGTACTTTGCAAGTAATTTGGTAAAAATACTCAAATGACATGAGCAAGTGATGAACTTGCCTTTCTTGATTGCAAGATTATGCAGGACAAAGTCTTCGATACGCAATAACTCCAAATTCTGAATAGCATCATCGTCCGGTAAGGACGAGGTTTAAAAGATTGGCAAGGATGCAACAATGTAAGAATGAGATGCAATCGTTCTAAGCGTGACCTAACCCCGATGATTTAGGATCAGTGAGTTGTAATGATTGGTTCGGGGTGTGTTGCACTTTTAGAGTGATTCACATACAAGGTTCTTATTAAGGATTGGTTGCTTGGTATCATAAACAGGTGTAAATTGTTGGAGATATGCCTAAGAGGCAATAATAAATGGTTATTATATATCTTTGTGTTTATGATAATGTTTACATACCACGCTATAATTGTATTAATCAAACATTGATACATGTGTGATATGTAGACAAACAAGAAGTCCCTAGTATGCTTTTTAAACTAGCTTGTTGATTAATGGATGATTAGTTTCATAATCATGAACATTGAATGTTTTTAATAACAAGGTTATGTCATTGTATGAATGATGTAATGGACACACCCAATTAAAGCGTAGCATAAGATCTCGTCATTAAGTTATTTGCTATATGCTTTCGATACATAGTTACCTAGTCCTTATGACCATGAGATCATGTAAATCACTTATACCGAAAGGTACTTTGATTACCCAAAACCACTGCGCAAATGGGTGGCTATAAAGGTGGGATTACGTATCCGGAAAGTGCGAGTTGAGGCATATGGATCAACAATGGGGATTTGTCCATCCCGATGACTGATAGATATACTCTGGGCCCTCCTGGAATGTCCTCTAATGTCTTGCAAGCATATGAATAAAGTTCATAAGAGACCACATGCCAACGAGACGAGTAAAGAGTACTTGTCGAGAGACGAGGTTGAACAAGGTATGTAGATACCGATGAAGATCAAACCTTGGACAAGTAAAATATCGCGTGACAAAAGGAATTGGTATCGTATGTGTATTCGATCACTACAGTCATCGTTGAATATGTGGGAGCCATGATTCCACATCCCGCTATTGGTTATTGGTCGGAGTGAGTACTCAACCATGTCCACATAGTTCACGAACTGTAGGGTGACACACTTAAAGTTGGATGTTGAAATGGTAGAACTTGAATATGGAATGGAGTTCGAATATTTGTTCGGAGTCCCGTGAGATCCCGACATCACGAGGAGTTCGGAATGGTCCGGAGAATAAGATTCTATATATAGGAAGTCATATTCCAAGTTTGGAAATGGTCTGCATTATGGCAGGTTCTAGAAGGTTCTAGAAAAAGTCCGGAAGAATGGCACTTTGGAAAGTAGAGTCCCGAAGAGACTCCACTGCATGACCAAACTAACCCTAAATTTATGAGTCCAATAGCGGACTCCTCTGTGTGGCCGGCCAACTCACCTCAGCGAAAGGTGAGTCCCACCTTGAGTGGGACTCCCTCCCTGAGTAGGTTTCCACATAGCGAGAGGTTTTGGAAGGCTGTGCAGCCTTTATTCGCACTCGACTAACCTTCGGGGCTTCCCCCCACTCATATAATGAGGGGTATAGAGAGGGGGCCACACCAAGGCTCAGCCTTGGCCGCACCCCTTAGAGGGCCGGCGCCCCCTCTCCCCAAACCCTAGTGGTCTCTCTCCTCCACCACATCCCGCACGCTTAAGCGAAGTTCCGCCGGATTTCTCCACCACCACCGACACCACGCCGTCGTGCGGTCGGATTCAAGAGGAGCTACTACTTCCGCTGCCCGCCGGAACGGGAGGGACGCGTCTCATCAACAACCGAACGTAGACCAGCACGGAGGGGTGCTGCCCTGCTCGTGGCGCCGGAACCGGGATCGTGATCAAGATCTTCACGCGCTTGCAAGCGGCAAGTGACTGCCTACCGTAGCAATAAGAGCCACTTATAGGCTTTGGAATCTCTTCAAGGGTTATCTTGATCATCCCCTCGCTGCTACCGTCTCCTCTAGATTGCATCTTGGCTTGATTGCGTGTTCGCGATAGGAAAATTTTTGTTTTCTATGCTACGCTATCCTACAGTGGTATCAGAGCCGTGTCTATGCATAGATGGTTGCACGAGTAGAACACAATGGTTTGTGGGCTGATGCTCTTGTTATCTTTAGTTTGAGTACTTGGCATCTTTGTGGATGAAGCGGCCTGGGCTAACTTTACATGACCGCTGCTCATGAGATTTGTTCATCATGACATGCAACTTGTATTTTACAAGTGGTTTGCGGGTGTCTCTGCCTCCCACTATAGTGAAGATTCAATTTACTCTTCTATTGACAACACTAGTATCACCGCTGTGGTTCATGTTCGTAGGTAGATTTACTCGAAAACCCTAAACCACGTAAAATATGCAAACCAAATTAGAGACGTCTAACTTGTTTTTGCAGGGTTTGGTGATGTGATATGGCCATAATGTGATGATGAATATGTATGAGATGATCATTATTGTATTGTGCAACCAGCATGAGCCTTATGGTTGTCTTTAATTTTCATGTTGAGTAGTATTTCAAAGTAGTTGTAATAGTTGCTACATGAGGTGAACAACCATGAAGACGGCGCCATGGACCTTGACGCTACGCCGACGATGATGGAGATCATGCCCAAAGATGATGGAGATCATGTCCGTGCTTTGGAGATGAAGATCAAAGGCGCAAAGACAAAAGGCCATATCATATCACATATGAATTGCATGTGATGTTGAACTTTATGCATCTTATTTTGCTTAGATCGCGACGGTAGCATTATAAGATGATCCCCAAGCATTGTCATCAAGATAATAAAGTGCTCCTTCCCTCGTATGCACTGCTGTGATTGTTCGACGTTTTGAAGATCTGATGATCTGGGTGATAACCCGACATACAACTTGGTGTAAGCCATGTTGCACACGCGGAATACTTGGGTTTTCTTGACGAGCCTAGCATGTACAGCAGACATGGCCTCGGGACAACGGAAACCAAAAGGTTGAACACGAGTCATATGGATGATATGATCAAATATGTTGATGTTCACCATTGAAGCTACATCATCTCACGTGATGATCGGTTTTGATGTAGTGGATTTGGATCGTGTACCACTTAACAACTATGAGGGATGTTGTATTAAGTGGGAGTTCATTAGTAATTAGATTAAAACATGAACTAATTATCATAAAACATAGTCGGAGTAGTATTTTGAATTAATTTTGTAGTATTGGCATCCGTTTACTACTATGCGCTAGTCTTGTTATTGAGATAGAAATACCGTTAAAATCTGATAGAAACTTTACTGATTAGTACCGTATTGTTAAAGAATCAAGAATTGATTAAGTCCTATTGCAAACTTTTAGTGAAACTCACTTTGTTGATTCAGAGAGCTATGGTTTCACTAGTACCTAAAGTTATCTTGTCTCCATGAAACTTAATTCAAATTCGTTTGAAAAGTAAGGAGCTGAAAATTTAGTTTTCAGAAATAATCAAGGTATGAGATATATATGATATCTAAGACCTTATTGCAAGATGATAGAATATAATTTGGTGAGACTACATAAACTCATAAGTTTTATGGGAATGTATGAAGGTTGAAGACGCCAGCCTCACAATCCTCCAACTATTGGAGCACTAACGATATTCACATATCCATGAAGTTATCATCCTTAGTATGCACTGTTGCTAAGACTCGTCGTATCGAAGCATCACGTGATGATCGGGTGTTATAGATTTTACGTGTGCATACAACGGGTGCAAGCCAATTTGCACATGCGAATACCAAGGTTAAACTTTATGAGCCTAGCATGTACAGACATGGTCTCAAAAAGTTGTCATGAATTTGATGGATAAAATTATGAGGAAATTGTTCATCATATTACAAAGTTACTAATAATGAAATCGAACACTTTGTCATATGATGATCATCTTCAAAGTAAGAACCTCAAGGTTATGGGTATTTGACCAACAAACCTGGAAGTTATTGATGTGGTAGTGTTTTTCCAATAATGAGGAAAGCTAAAAGAGAAAACCGCAAAAGATATTTTGGCAAAAAGAAAAGAGAAGACTAGAAAGTCTAGCTCTGATGTGTATATAAATGATATACATGTTATGGTTGTATTCAGTTAACTCACAATGAAGTTCTTGGGTATTTTTACCATATTGGTTGGTATGAAGTGTCATACAAAACAACGCAATACAAGAATACAATGGCCTAAGTGATTGATAAGGAATATGGTAATAATGCACGTCTGGAACATAATAAAGTGTTATTATGTTTGTCGTTGGCATTCTATCTAGCTCTTAGAATTTATAATAAAGAACTTAATAATTGTTATTTTGCTCTGGTCAAATGAAAACAATAAGTTGTTCAAATTATGACATTACTCCATGTATGATGGATAAGTTATTATAAATCTTAATGGTGAAACACACATACATAAACACTGACGCTAAAATGCCATAAGGCAAATGATTTGAATTCCATTTATTTGTGGAACGCCATTTAGGTCATGTTAGAAAGGAACGCATGAAGGAACTCCATGCAAATGGATTTTTGGAGTCATTCGATTTTTGAATCGTTTGGCGCTTGCAAATTTTTTCTAAAGAGAATGACTCAAATACCGTTCATAGGCCAAGAGTTGAACGGGCAACTAACTTAGTTGAAACATACATGATGATGTATGTGGTTCACTGGGCATAGTTGTGTGAGGGAGATTCTTCTACTTCATGAAAACTTCCAACAATGAATTGAGTATATATGTGGATATATTCGATAAGGAAGAAGTTTGAACATTTGAATGGATTCAAATAAATTTCAACATGAAGTGGAAATCATCATAATAGAAAAGTCAATATCTATGATTGGATCATGGGGGAAATATTTGAATTACGAGTTTTAGCGAACATCTAAGAGAGTTATGAAATTGTTTTACAACTTACTTTTCTTGGAGTATCATAATGATGATGGAGTATCCGAGAGATGTATCCAAACCTTGTTGGATCAATGATGAGATAAAATATTGGTGCCATTATATTTTTGTGGATTATGCTTTAGAGACTACCGCTTTTACACTGAATAGAGCATCATCATGATCCGTTGAAATGACACCATACGAGATATGGCATGGGTATGAACCCTAATAGTCCTTTCTTAAATTTTGGAATGCATAGCATAAAGTAAATAAGTTTACAACCAAAATCGGATGAATGTCTTTGTTGGCTATCCCAAAGAATTGATTGGGAATTCTTTTCACTATGAAGTAAAAGATAAAAGTGTTTGTTAATTTTACTTGCTTATTTCCAAGAAATTGTTTTCTAGCGAAGTTTTTGAGTGGGAGGACAATAGAACTTGATAAGGTTTATGAACCTGAGCATAATGATCAAGAGTAGCGCAACATTGGAATTGGTTCCGGAAGCGGTCACGATGATCATAGCTCTCATGACTACAAAGTGTTTTAGTCATGGAGATCGGTACATATTGAACCTTGTAGGTATGATTTACTTGTGATCAAATAAATGATTTGTGAACAAAGGATTGATTTTGAATAATGATAAACCAACTACAAACAAAGAAGTTATGATGGGCCCTGACTCCGTTAAATGGCTATACGCCATGAAATCCAAGATAGATAAATACTTTTTGAAAGTAAATAAATCTATGAAATTGATAGACTTGGATGAAATGTCCTTAAAGAAGCTAGGCTTGTCGAAAAGTTGTTTACGACAAAGTTCAAAGAGTTGACTACGATAAGATTAGATCTTCCGTAGCAATGCTTATAGTCTATGTGGATTATTCTAGTAATCACTACATATTTCTTTTATGAGATATGTTAGTAGGATGGCAAAATATATTACTTAACAGAAGTGTGTATTAAAGGTGTATACAAGATACAACCAAGAGTTTTGCTAGTCTGTAGAATACTAGATAGGAATACAAACTTCAATTGGATGAAGTGAGTATTGCGGAGTTGGAATCTTCACCGGATGAAATGATCAAAGAGTTATGATTTCATCAGAGACGATGAAGAGGCTTGCATTTGCAAGAAATTAAGTGGGAGCACTGAGACATATTTATAATACTTTATGTAGATACATATAGTTGGTTATAAATGATGTAATTATATACTTGATTATAAAAGGTTTCATTGAGAATTAACTTCAATGAAAGGATATGGACTGAAACATATTTAGTGTCAAGATCTATGAAGATAGATTGAAACACATAATAAGTTTAAGTCAAAGTACATAGAAAGGATATTGAAGTAGTTCAATATAGAAATATTAAGAAAATGTTCTTGTCATGTGAAGGTTTAACAAGACTTGAGTGTATCTGACACTCAATGAGTAAAAACACATGAGTGATTATAGATCACGAATAATATGTACACAATCAGATATCATGTGCTATAAAGTGTTATGAGCATATACCAGAATGATTCATATGATGATCATTGAACGACAGTAAGAATATCCTTAAGTACTTTAGAAGAACTAAGGATATATATATATATTTTTGTATGAAGAAATGACAAACAAATCGCTGTAAGGTGTTACACCGATATTGGTTTTGTCACATATAAAATATAATTTCAAATCTCAAATTAGACTAAGTGTTGTTTAAAAGGTAGCACAATGAGCTAGAAGTTGTCTATGTTAGATTTAGAAGAGTTCTAAATATTGTGATGGATTCTACAAAAGAAGGCAGAATATGTCATTGTTTTGACAATGACAAAGGATGTTAAGTCAAGAGGTTCTTTGAGAATTTGGTGTAGTTCCAAAGTCAGAACTTTGAAGCTATATTGTGTGTGACAATATTAGTGACATATTTCAGACCGCGGAATTAAGGTTCCACCAGAGGACTAAGCATATATGCCGACTCATTTGGAAAATGAGTGATGCGCTGAGACGCATATGAATTGCAAAATATACGTTTCTGAGCATGTCAGAACCGTTGACTAAAACCTCTCCCGTGAGCAAAACATGATAAAGCACCGAAGGCCAAGGTGTTATATCTTTACATATGTAAACTAGATTATTGACTCTAGTGCAAGTGGGAGATCATGGAGATATGCCCAAGAGGCAATAATAAATGGTTATTATATATCTTTGTGTTTATGATAATGTTTACATACCATGCTATAATTGTATTAACCGAAACATTGATACATGTGTGATATGTAGACAAACAAGAAGTCCCTAGTATGCTTCTTAAACTAGCTTGTTGATTAATGGATGATTAGTTTCATAATCATGAACATTGGATGTTATTAATAACAAGGTTATGTCATTGTATGAATGATGTAATGGACACACCCAATTAAGCGTAGCATAAGATCTCGTCATTAAGTTATTTGCTATAAGCTTTCGATACATAGTTACCTAGTCCTTATGACCATGAGATCATGTAAATCACTTATACCGGAAAGGTACTTTGATTACACCAAACACCACTGCGTAAATGGGTGGCTATAAAGGTGGGATTAAGTATCCGGAAAGTATGAGTTGAGGCATATGGATCAACAGTGGGATTTGTCCATCCCGATGACGGATAGATATACTCCGGGCCCTCTCGGTGGAATGTCGTCTAATGTCTTGCAAGCATATGAATAAAGTTCATAAGAGACCACATACCACGGTACGAGTAAAGAGTACTTGTCGAGACGAGGTTGAACAAGGTATAGAGTGATACCGAAGATCAAACCTCGGACAAGTAAAATATCGCGTGACAAAAGGAATTGGTATCGTATGTGAATGGTTCATTCGATCACTAAAGTCATCGTTGAATATGTGGGAGCCATTATGGATCTCCATATCCCGCTATTGGTTATTGGTCGGAGTGAGTACTCAACCATGTCCACATAGTTCACGAGAACCGTAGGGTGACACACTTAAAGTTGGATGTTGAAATGGTAGAACTTGAATATGGAATGGAGTTCGAATATTTGTTCGAAGTCCCGGATGAGATCCCGACATCACGAGGAGTTCCGGAATGGTCCGGAGAATAAGATTCATATATAGGAAGTCATATTCCAAGTTCGGAAATGATCCGGTGCATTTATGGCAGGTTCTAGAAGGTTCTAGAAAGTCCGGAAGAATGGCACTTTGGAAAGTAGAGTCCCGAAGAGACTCCACTTGCATGACCAGCCAACCCTAAAGGGGAGGAGTCCAAGGTGGACTCCTCTAGGGTGGCCGGCCAACCCACCTCAAGGAAAGGTGGGAGTCCCACCTTGAGTGGGACTCCCTCCTTGAGTAGGTTTCCCACATATGGGAGGTTTTAGTGTTGGGGTCTTATTCGAAGACTTGGACTAGAACTCTTGGGGCTTCCACCTATATAATGAGGCATAGAGAGGGGCTGGCCACTTCAAGGCCTTGGCCGCACCCCTTAGAGGGCCGGCGCCCAACCCCCCTCTCTCCCCAAACCCTAGCGGTCTCTCTCCTCCACCACATCCCGCACGCTTAAGCGAAGCTCCGCCGGATTTCTCCACCACCACCGACACCACGCCGTCGTGCTGTCGGATTCAAGAGGAGCTACTACTTCCGCTGCCCGCTGAAACGGGGAGGTGGACGTCGTCTTCATCAACAACCGAACGTGTGACCGAGTACGGAGGTGCTGCCCGTTCGTGGCGCCGGAACCGATCGTGATCAAGATCTTCTACGCGCTTTTGCAAGCGGCAAGTGATCGTCTACCGCAGCAATAAGAGCCTACTCTTATAGGCTTTGGAATCTCTTCAAGGGTTAGTCTTGATCATCCCCTCGTTGCTACCGTCTTCTAGATTGCATCTTGGCTTGGATTGCGTGTTCGCGATAGGAAAATTTTTGTTTTCTATGCTACGTTATCCTACAGTTGTAATATATCATAATAATAACACTAATAGCACACAATAATAACATTTGGTATAATCCTAACAAGTAATGAATAGTGGTTGGTTTTAGCACTATATGGCATGGTTAATGATTAATTATCATATACTTCAAAAGAAAAACTTTTGAAGAACATGTTCTTAATAAAGAACAAGTATGATAATTAGGTTGTGGAGTTCTATGGTTTACTATGGCTTCAACTAGTTTCTGGAGTAAGTATTATATGGATCACAACATAGTTGGATTCATCAGCAACTAGGTTTGATTGGTTTTACTTAAGCATAAGCAACTTAAGCAATTAATTATACATGATTAAGACTAACTAAGAGTAATAGATGACACAACACATAGTTAGCCTCTAGTAATATCAAGTCATGGGTTCCATCTCTTATGGTTAACGATATGTAATTAGCTACGCTCAAGGTAAGTGGATGATGTGATTAAGTTTACTTGTTAGCCAATACATTAGACTTGAGAAATGATTTGGAAATGAATGCTAATCCATGAAGGACAATCATTTAGACTCTATTCATAAGCTATGACTATGGCTTTGGTATATGGTATAGGGAACTTCTCATTTAATAATATGATATAAGTAAGTACTAGAATATAATTTAGAATTATCTAATATTTATTCCATGTTTATATGTTTTTTTATTAATCAAAATCAAATACCAATAAGCTTTATTTATAAAAACATTTATTACATGATTAAGGTTGAAGTCATATTTCAAACTTTTTTAGAAATTCTATTCGACATTTCTTTCTTAAAAATATTTTTTGTATAATTTTTAAAACACTTAGAATTGAATTAAAATACCCAAGGCTTTAACATAATGATTAACTTGTTTAAAAGGTTAATATTAGTTTTTTTAAACGTGAATAATGTTCTTAATATTTTTTTTAGAAATTAGAACAAAACTTATATTTATTTTGAAATATTTGTTTGGCATTTGTGTAGAGAAAAAATACAGTCTTTAAATTGTAATCAATTAATGATACGTACTAGATTACACTAAAATAGGTATGCTGCATATTCTAATTTGATTAAATTTGCTAGGGCCATACGTAGTTCTAACGAATTAGTTACTAGGATTGGAGCTTTTTGAGCCATAGCATATACGATATATTTCTTGGACTGAATGGATCGGACCCAGTCAAGTGTATTCACGCACAGGACCTTGCCCTCACGCCGTCACGCACACTCTCCTATCGTCCCCACTTCTTCGTACGCACGCGACACCCAGCACGCCTCCGTGATGCTGCCGCCGCCACCTGCCTTTCCGGCCGCCGCCGACCAAGTCCGTCGCCGCCGCACGCCGGCCCAGCTCCGTCTCGCTGCTCTCTACCGCCTCCTCCCGGTCGATTTGATCCACGCGGTCTTAATCACCTGCGCCCAACCAGGGAACCCTAGCTCGGCGTTGATGCTATCTCTCCTTGGCGAACTGGACCTCTTCTTTGAGCGCCCCGAGCCCCAACTCGGCTCTGCCATGCCCGGCTGCTCTGATTCCTCAAGTGGTGGTGTCCTGGTGGTGTGCTGTTGGGGGTGGGGTGCTCGTGGTGGTGTTGCTGCTGCCTGTGCGGCTGTGTTGACGTTGAACTGGTGGTGTGGTGGCTACTTCGTCCTCGACGCCGGCAGGATGGTGCCGTAGGCGCAACCTCGGCTGGATGGTGCCGCGGACGCAACCCCGGCGTCGATCTCGTCTGCACCTCTACATCATGGTGAGCTAACTTCTCCACTTCTCTGCCTATGGCCATATGCTACACTATCATGCTTGATGAATATGTGCCCCAAAAGTGTTATAGTGGAGCTAAATATTGTGGCTAGCTTTCCTGGTGGCTTCTGCTATTTTACTCTTACTGTCAAAACTGAATGTTAAATTCAGTTGAGGTGGTTTAATGTTATGCCTCTATTTGGATGATTAATCATCCAGGCATGTGTGGCTGGTTGTATTTATTTTACTGATGAAACTGAATATACTCTACAACATGCACTATTTACTTGATGCTTTGTTTGGTGGTTTGACTATGAGCTTAGAAGATGCTTATAGTGATTTGGTGCCCCCATTTACTTGTGCTTTTAATTCCAGGATGTTGTTACTCATACCTAGATCATGTGTATATATGATCCTGGACAAGCTTGTCTTGGTGGTGTATTGAGATTTATCTCTGGACAGATATGCTGCTTATAAATGGATACTTTATATGATGGTTAGCTTGTGGCTTTGCTTGCTTTACTGGTTCTACTTAGTTGGCCTAGGAGTGATTTCCTGGACCCTAAGTATACTTCTACAGCTAGTGGATTTCGGTGAAGGGATGTACTATATATATGATCCATTGATCTCCAGGAATTATTCCAGAGACAAGTTGATGTTACTGGTTGCTATATCTTTATATTTTTGGATTGATTAAACTGATAAGAACAGATCTAGCTTGCTTCCTTGGTTTTGCCAGTGATGCAATGATTGATGCACTGCTGGTTAATAGGAACAGATGCTTGTGCTTGATCTTGTAGCCCTGCCAATGATGCAAAGGCTGAGGCCCAAACTTGTGATAAGAACAGATGCTAAAATATGTGATTTAATTCTCTGTGATGATTCTTGCATAGCATCCCTATGCAATACTGAGGGAAATCCATCTTTCTATCCTCCTAGGTGAAAACCTAGTTGAAGGGTAGTGAGATTGGACATATTTATATTATTCCCCTGATTTACTTGATATGACTATGCAAAAGATAGGAACATAAACTGCAAGATCTGTTCTCTGAATTGCTACCTGCTGTACTTGGTAGCCTATCTTCTAGATGCTGACTGCTTCTTGTGATTAGCCTGCACCTCCTTTCTTCTTCTTCTTCCTAATGATCTAGCTGATGATTTCAGTGGTTTATTTAGTGGGAGATTTTAGTGGATGATGCGCGTGTACTGGGGACCCCAAGAGGAAGGTATGATGCACAGCAGGAAGTTTTCCCTCAGAAAGAAACCAAGGTTGATCGAACCAGGAGGAGCCAAGAAGCACGTTGAAGGTTGATGGTGGCGAAATGTGATGCGGCGCAACAGGGATTCCGGCGCCAACGTGGAATCCGCACAACAAAACCAAAGTACTTTGCCCCAACGAAATAGTGAGGTTGTCAATCTCACCGGCTTGCTGTAATAAAGGATTAAACGTATCGAGTGGAAGATGATTGTTTGCAAGAAACAGTAAAACACAATTAGATTGTATGCTATTTAAAGAATAGGACCGGGTCCACAGTTCACTAGAGGTGTCTCTCCCATAAGATAAAGCATGTTGGGTGAACAAATTACAGCTGGGCAATTGACAAATAGAGAAGGGCATAACAATGCATGTACATGATATGATAAATATAGTGAGATTTAATTGGGCATTACGACAAAGTACATAGACCGCCATCCAACTGCATCTATGCCTAAAAAGTCCACCTTCAGGTTATCATCCGAACCCCATTCAGTATTAAGTTGCTAAGCAACAGACAATTGCATTAAGTATGGTCCGTAATGTAATCGACAACTACATCCTTAGACATAGAATCAATGTTTTATCCCTAGTGGCAAAAGACATCACAACCTTAGAACTTTCTGTCACTGTCCCAGGTGTCAATGAAGGCATGAACCCACTATCGAGCATAAATACTCCTCTTGGAGTTAAGAGCAAAAACTTGGCCAGAGCCTCTACTAATAACGGAGAGCATGCAAGATCATAAACAACACATAAACAATAGATTGATAATCACCATAACATAGTATTCTCTATCCATCGGATCCCGACAAACACAACATATAGTATTACAGATAGATGATCTTGATCATGTTAGGCAGCTCACAAGATCCAACAATGAAGCACAACAAGGAGAAGACGACCATCTAGCTACTGCTATGGACCCATGGTCCAGGGGTGAACTACTCACTCATCACTCCGGGAGCGATCATGAAGAGTCCTCCGGGAGATGAATCCCCCTCCCAGGGTGCCGGAGGCGATCTCCGAATCCCCCGAGATGGGATTCCCGGCGGCGGCGGCGTCTCCTGGAAGGTTTTCCGTATCGTGGCTCTCGGTACTCGGGTTTTCGCGACGGAGGCTTTAAGTAGGCGGAAGGGTAGGTCAAGAGGCGGCGCGAGGCGCACACACGCCGGCGCGGCCAGGGCCCCGGGCGCGCGCGCCCTATGGTGTGGCCACCTCGTGGCCCCACTTCCTTCCTTGTCTTCCGGAAGCTCCGTGCAAAAATAGGACCCTGGGCGAAGATTTCGTCCGATTCCGAGAATATTTCTTACTAGGATTTCTGAAACCAAAAAGAACAAGAATCGCTCTTCTGCATCTTGTTAATAGGTTAGTTCCAGAAAATGCATAAATATGACATATAATGTGCATAAAACATGTAGGTATCATCAATAAAGTAGCATGGAACATAAGAAATTATCGATACGTTGGAGACGTATCAGCATCCCCAAGCTTAGTTCAGCTTCGTCCCGAGCAAACGATAACAAAGATAATTTCTGAAGTGACATGCCATCATAATCTTGATCATACTATTTGTAAACATATGTAATGAATGCAGCGATCAAAACAATGGTAATGACATGAGTAAACAAGTGAATCATGTGACAAAGACTTTTCATGAATAGTACTTCAAGACAAGCATCAATAAGTCTTGCATAAGAGTTAACTCATAAAGCAATAAATCAGTAAAGGTGTTGAAGCAACACAAAGGAAGATTAAGTTTCAGCGTTGCTTTCAACTTATAACATGTATATCTCATGGATATTGTCAACATAAAGTAATATAACAAGTGCAATATGCAAGTATGTAGGAATCAATGCACAGTTCACACAAGTGTTTGCTTCTTAAGGTGGAGGAGATAGGTAACCGACTCAACAATAAAAGTAAAAGAAAGGTCCTTCAAGAGGAAAGCATCGATTGATGTATTTGTGCTAGAGCTTTTATTTTGAAAACATGAAACAATTTTGTCAACGGTAGTAATAAGGCATATGAGTTATGTAAATTATATCTTACAAGTTGCAAGCCTCATGCATAGTATACTAATAGTGTCCGCACCTCGTCCTACTTAGCTTGGACTACCGGATCTTTGCATGCCATGTTTCAACCAAGTGTCACAAAGGGGTACCTCCATGCCGCCTGTACAAAGGTCTAAGGAGAATGCTCGCATTTTGGATTTCTCACTTTTGATTATTTCAACTTAGACATCCATACCGGGACAACATGGACAACAGATAATGGACTCCTCTTAAATGCATAAGCATGTAGCAATGATTATTATTCTCATATGAGATTGAGGATATATGTCCAAAACTGAAACTTCAACCATGATTCATGGCTTTAGTTAGCGGCCCAATGTTCTTCTCTAACAATTTTGCATGCTCCAACCACTAAAATGATAGATCCTTCAGACAAGACGGACATGCATAGCAACTCACAATAGTTGATGGCGTTCCCCAGAAGCATGGTTATCGCACAACAAGCAACTTAATAAAAGATAAAGTGCATAAGTACATATTCAATACTACGATAGTTTTTAAGGCTATTTTGTCCCATGAGCATATATTGCTATCAAGCAATTTATTGCAAAGGTAGTATGGTGGACACAAATGGCATAGTAGTTGGCTCAAGGATTTTGGATGCATGAGAAGTATTCCCTCTCGATACAAGGTTTAGGCTAGCAAGGTTATTTGAAGCAAACTCAAGGATGAACAGGTGCAGCAAAACTCACATAAAAGACATATTGTAAACATTATAAGACTCTACACCGTCTTCCTTGTTGTTCAAAACTCAATACTAGATATTATCTAGACCTTAGAGAGACCAAATATGCAAATCAAATTTTAGCAAGCTCTATGTATTTCTTCATTAATGGGTGCAAAGCATATGATGCAAGAGCTTAAACATGAGCACAACAATTGCCAAGTATCACATTATCCAAGACATTTTAGAATTACTACATGTAGCATTTTCCAATTCCAACCATATAACAATTTAACGAAGAAGAAACTTCGCCATGAACATTATGAGTAAAGCCCAAGGACATATTTGTCCATATGCATCAGCGTGTCTCTCTCCCACAAAGTGAATGCTAGGATCCATTTTATTCAAACAAAAACAAAACAAAAACAAACCGACGCTCCAAGTAAAGAACACAAGATGTGATTGAATAAAAATATAGTTTCAGGGGAGGAACTTGATGATGTTGTCATGAAGAAGGGGATGCCTTGGGCACCTTAAGCTTACGCTTAAATCTTCTTAAAATATGCAGGTGAACCACGGGGGCATCCCAAGCTTAGAGCTTTCACTCTCTTGATCATAGTATATCATACTCCTCTTTTGACCCTTGAAAACTTCCTTCACACCAAAACTTCAAGCAAACTCATTAGAGGGTTAGTGCACAATTAATAATTCACATATTCAGAGGTGACACAAACATTATTTTCACTTCTGGACATTGCATAAAGCTACTGGACATTAATGGATCAAAGAAATGAATCCAACATAGCAAAAGAGGCAATGCGAAAATAAAGGCAGAATCTGTCAAAAACAGAACAGTCCGTAAAGACGAATTTAAAGCTGGCACTTTACTTGCTCAAATGGAAAAACTCAAAACTAATGAAAGTTGCGTACATATATGAGGATCACGCTCGTAAATTTTTAGATTTTTCTACAGAGAACTGTGCCCAGATTCGTGACAGACAGCAATGCTGTTTCTGCGCAGCGATCCCAAATATAACATCAACTTTGACATAGAAACTTTACTTGGTACAAAAACATGATAAGGAGAGGTTGCTACAGTAGTAAACAACTTCCAAGACTCAACAAAACAAAAATTGCTGTAGTAAAAACATGGGTTGTCTCCCATAAGCGCTTTTCTTTAACGCCTTTCAGCTAGGCGCAGAAAGTAAATCAAGTATTATCAAGAGACGTGTCAACCTTACCTTGGGATTTACCCTTACCTTTCTTATTGTTTTTCTTTCCCTTTGGTTTAGGAAATATATGACCTGTATAGAGGTGAATTTCAGAGTGCCTTCTCCCACATCAATGACTGCTCCCAATAGTTTCAACAAGGATCTTCCGAGTATGATTTTTCCTGTTTCAATAACAAGATAATCAATGGATATTGTTCTTCCAAGAATAGTTGTATGCACACCTGCGGCTATTCCCTTAGGAATTATAATAGAGTTATCAATGAGAGTTATTTCTTCTCCTCCTTCATCGACTCCCCAAAGTTTCAAAGATTTATAAATGCTTTCAGGCATAAGGCAAAATTCATACATAATATCACAGTAGGCATGAAGAGTTCGATCACCGATAACAATTTTAACAGTAGGATCCCACAATGAAGGTTTAGAATTCAAAACTTGTTCAAGACGATTACGAACACAGTGATAATTGTCATTCAAGCGAGATGTACTTATCTCGAGATTGTTCAATCTATTATAAATGCTAATAAGGGCTGAATCAAAGTTATTAGCTGAATCATGTGATGCAACCAATTTCTTTATGGCATTAAAAGCTTGATCCCCATTACAATGAAGGAAATCTCCTCCTACTAAAGTGTCCAAAGCATATCTATAGCGAACCATAAGACCAAAATAAAAATTACTAAGGAGCAAACTTAGAGTCATTTGAGGTTCAGCTTTACGATAAGAAGTAAAAATTCTAGACCAAGCATCCTTAAAACTCTCCTCATCCCCTTGTTTAAAAGTAAAAACTAATTCCTCGGGTGAAAAGTAACAGGTTCAGAGCTAGACATGGTAACAAAAGTAACTAATTTTTTTTTATTTTTAATATAGAGTGCAAGACAAGAATAAAGTAAAACTAGCAACTAATTTTTTTTGTGTTTTGTTTAGGTGCAGCAAACAAAGTAGTAAATAAAATAAAGCAAGACAAAAACAAAGTAAAGAGATTGAGAAGTGGAGACTCCTGCAGCGTGTCTTGATCTCCCCGGCAACGGCGCTGGAAACAGGCTTGATGCGCGTGAATGTACACGTCCGTTGGGAACCCCAAGATAGGTATGATGCGCACAAAGGCAGCTTCAGAAAGAAACCAAGGTTGATCAACCAGGAGGGAGCCAAGAAGCACGTTGAAGGTTGATGGTGGCGAAATGTGATGCGGCGCAACAACAGGGATTCCGGCGCAACGTGGAATCTGCACAACAAAACCAAAGTACTTTGCCCCAACGAAACAAGGAGGTTGTAATCTCAACGGCTTGCTGTAACAAAGGATTAAACGTATCGAGTGGAAGATGATTGTTTGCAAGAAAACAATAAAACACAATTGCAGTAGATTGTATGCTATGTAAAGAATAGGACCGGGGTCCACAGTTCACTAGAGGTGTCTCTCCCATAAGATAAAAGCATGTTGGGTGAACAAATTACACTGGCAATTGACAAATAGAGAAGGGCATAACAATGCATGTACATGATATGATAAATATAGTGAGATTTAATTGGCATTACGACAAAGTACATAGACCGCCATCCAACCGCATCTATGCCTAAAAGTCCACCTTCAAGTTATCATCCGAACCCCATTCGGATTAAGTGCTAAGCAACAGACAATTGCATTAAGTATGGTGCGTAATGTAATCGACAACTACATCCTTAGACAGAATCAATGTTTTATCCCTAGTGGCACAAGACATCACAACCTTAGAACTTTCAGCCCATGTGTCAATGAAGGCATGAACCCACTATCGAGCATAAATACTCCCTCTTGGAGTTAAGAGCAAAACTTGGGGAGCCTCTACTAATAACGGAGAGCATGCAAGATCATAAACAACACATAAACAATAGATTGATAATCACCATAACATAGTATTCTCTATCCATCGGATCCCGACAAACACAACATATAGTATTACAGATAGATGATCTTGATCATGTTAGGCAGCTCACAAGATCCAACAATGAAGCACAACAAGGAGAAGACGACCATCTAGCTAACTATGGACCCATGGTCCAGGTGAACTACTCACTCATCACTCCGAGGCGATCATGGCGATGAAGAGTCCTCCGGAGATGAATCCTCTCCGCAGGGTGCCGGAGGCGATCTCCTGACCCCCGAGATGGGATTCGCGGCGGCGACGTCTCCGGAAGGTTTTCCGTATCGTGGGTTTTCCGGTATGGGGTTTTCGCAACTGAGGCTTTGGCAGGCGGAAGGGAGGTCAAGAGGTGGCGCGAGGCCCACACCACAGCCGGCGCGGCCAGGCCCTCGGGCCGCACCGCTCATGGTGTGGCCACCTCGGGCCCCACTTCCTTCCTCTTCGGTCTTCGGAAGCCCGCAAAAATAGGACCGGGCGAAGATTTCGTCCAATTCCGAGAATATTTCCTTACTAGGATTTCTGAAACCAAAAACAGCAGAAAACAACAACTGGTTCTTCGGCATCTTGTTAATAGGTTAGTTCCAGAAAATGCATAAATATGACATATAATGTGCATAAAACATGTAGGTATCATCAATAAAGTAGCATGGAACATAAGAAATTATCGATACGTTGGAGACGTATCATGATCATGGTGCTCCGTCGACACCCGATGAATAGATGACCGCTAGGAACTTCGATGAACAGGTTATTTGACTAGTGCATATCATTGGTGAATGGGCAGAAGATGAGAATCGGCTGGGGTGCTCAAAGAAATCTACTAGTGCTACGGTTGATGTGTTGCTTATACATAGCTCTGCAGGTTGCTGTGTGTGTGTGACAGCACACCACCTGCATGTGGTGAATGTGCTGCTAGGTAGGTTGCTAGGCAAGGTATGGTGTATGTACTAGATTCATTCCCCCTGTACAAGCAATGGATGATCATGTACCGTGGTTGTCAAAAGTCTTTTCCCTTCCTCCTCATGGAAGCTTACGGCTGGTTGGAGGTTTATCCATGGCTGGCATTTATTTTTGTTTGTTATTTGTTTCTCTTTTTGTAGGACAGAAAGAGGTTCAAGAGATGGAGAAGATCAAGATTAGTTTAGGTTCTCCTTTTATTCTTATGTAATCTTTATCTAGAACTTTGTAATATTCTTTGTTATGTAATAAATACTTGTAAAATATTTTCTTTACTATTGTATTAGTTATTCCTCATTTGATTTAAATTGTTCCTGGAATGAAATTTATTCTTCTTCTATTCCTTTCTATTTATTTTGTAACTTGTAATCTTCACTAATTGTTGGAATAAAAATATTGTAATGTTGGATACTCATTTCCTATTTGCTTTACTTTACACAGTTATATTCTATATGATTGTTTAGAATTCAAATTCCAATTCAAGTTCTTGTTTGATTTCAAGTATTGATAAGTTTGAGTTGAGTTTGAATTACTTTGCATCAAGACATGAATTCTATGAAGGTAATGTCGAGAATTGTTGCCCTCACGTCGATGACCTAACTCAATTCCACCGATGCAAGAGAATCCTCGATCACTTTGACAATTTAAACAAAAGCGCGAAAATTCCCCAAATTTTCTATGCATGAATGCAATGCAAACATCTTTCTCTATTTTTGTAACCCCAAATACTGGGATATTACAGTCTCTACCCCTTAAACTAAACTCCGTCCTCGAAGTTTGAACTCTCTCACGTTTCGGAGTGTGAATCTGACTTGTGCAGACTACATCTTTTCTCGAACTCCGTATTGATCTTACTAGATATCATTGAATATATCCCTTGTCCAGATTCTTCCTGGAATCCATTAGGTTTTCCTCTGAACATGGCTTCTTACTTTCAATTCCATGATTTCTTTCAATATTATAATCTTGTTTCCTTTCTCATTGAAGATTCAATGATTGGGACTTCTTCTGGTGCTCCTAGTCTTAACTGAAGATTAATTTAATAACATACTCCTATTTGGTAAATAGGTCTTTGTTTTCCCTTACTACCAGAACTGAATAATGGTACTTTGTAAGGTACTTACCATGGAAATGGTTGTGATGATTGATTTTCCTAATAATGGATTAGACTCATTTAGTCCATCCAATCATGGTTTATAGTTGATACCTATAACGATTTTAAGTTCCTTTAGGTTCCATGAAAGGAATCTTTCTAATTATATTTAGTTTTGGCAAGGTCTAACTCCTTCGGTCTTTGGCCTATTTGAGCTTTATTTGGTCTCTGATATTTCTTTCATCCAACTTCCTTAACCATGACTTACTTAAGCTTCCGTACTTTTGAGTAAGTATTCCTCACTTTCTCAAGTTATAGTCCAATTTTCACTTCCTCAAGGTATGCACCTCGACTTCTGGTCTGACATCTTTCTGAAAGTAGTGTTCAACAATCTTATAAAAATAAGATCGAACTTTCTCTCAGTTCATACCTTCATCAACTATCTTGCTCAAAGTATTGAGTCATATTGGATCCAACTGATCCCTCGCTCTCCCCCTTAGGGATGTCCTAATGGTTGCTAAGCTCATCTTCCCCAACCAACTAGCTCCTTGGTTAGGCTATATGTCTTTTCCTTGGCTTTCTATTGTACTTTTCTAGGGTATCCTATTTGGATTGGTTGTGTACCCACATGGCTGTGAATACCAGTACGATATGTTAGTTGGTTATGCAACTATGGTTATTCCAACTTTACACAGGACAAGTGTGTTGCCCATGAAAGCTTGAGCAATTTAAAGATATTATTCTGCAACTAATATTGTGCTAAATGAAGAAGTTGTGTTCAACAACTGATTGGGTCAGAATAAGTATGGTCAAAGTCCTATGCATCCGTCCTTGTGCTCCATCCACTTCCTTGTTCGAACTTCTTAGATGATGAGCTCCCCCGATGATTTGAAAATTGGTTCATTGCTTCATTTGATCTTCGTACCAGATATGGATCCGGGCATTCTGATTTCATATGACCTAGTTGTCCACATCCAAAACAGGTAATATCCTGTTGCGTGCAATCCTTGGCATAGTGACCTTTTCTTGCACAGTTATGGCATCGAACTTGACTATAAAACGGTGTGATTGTCTCATCTCTAGTTTGGAAATTCATCTCTGACTGAGTTTGTTGTATCTGAATTGGTTGTGGTTCCAACCTTGCCTTCCGTTTTCTTTCATTCTGCACTTCTTCATAATCATTCTCCAAAGTAATTGCAGTATCCACTAGCTCGTGGAACCTTGTGCATTTGGTTAGATTCAACTGCATTTTCAGGAATGGATTCATCCCTTTTAAGAACCTTTTTATCCTTTTCTCCTCTGTGTTCACATCCTCTGCTGCATAACGTGATAAACGATCAAACTCTACTAGATATTTCCATACCGACAAGTCATTCTGCTTCAAGGTCTCGAACTCTCTTCTCTTTAGCTCCATGATACTTTCAGGAACCTGGGCTTCTCGGAACTTCTTCTTAAACTCGTCCCACGTGAAAACATGTCCCGAAGGTTGAATTAGAATCACGTTATCCCACCATGACGCTGCTAGTCCTGATAGTAGATAGGTGGCATATCTAACCTTCTCTTCATCATTACACCGAACTGTCTTTAATTTCCGCTCAGTGTCCCTCAACCAATCATCCGCATCCATAGGTTCTGGTGCGGTAGCAAAAGTCAGTGGATTGGTTTGTAGGAATTCCGTAAGACTCACTCCTTTTGGCCCTCCATTTCTGATACCTCCATTATTCTCACGTATCAAACGACTGAAAAACTCATTTTGTTGTGCTAAGTTTGCTGCTCTATCCTCAGCCATCCTTTCCATGTGCTCAAAGAATTCTTGCCCAAGCAGGACAGGGGTTGATGTTGACGATCTAGTGGCGGAGAATGCCTCTTCCATCCGCTTAGCTTCTCTTTCCTGACCTTCTTTTGCCTCCCTCTCTTCATGAGTCGTTACTATTTCCTCAGTTGGTTGGTAACTCGTCTCTCCCTCACGCGATCCCATTTACCCTCTAGACCTGTAACATCAAGAAAGAACTCAATGATGCAACATGCATTTGCACACCAAGGTCAAAACTTCATGCACAGATCTAGTCAATCAATGAAAATCCAATAAAATCCAAGAAGATTCACTTTGTGCTCATAATACACATCATTATATGCCTGAATGTAGTAGTTGGGTAAGACATCCCTAAACATCAGGCTGAGATGTAGTATATAACACCACATAATATAGGTTTGTATCGTGATACTTAACACGAATATATGGGATTCTACTATTTGTCTCACCCTTTACCTTAATTGCACATTTGCAATGAGATAAACTTGAAACAAAATGGTCTAGGATAGTTAAGGTTAACCTAATTTTGTTTACTAACTTAACTTCTATTTTGTTGAGGACTACCTCACATGATGTATTTTGGTTCTAACCTGGCTACTCTAAACACATAGCTATTGGAATATAGCTCCTATACTTTCAAGTGTTTCTACCATAAACCTATGGTCATGATGTGCTTGGCACACTTCCCATGGTTTTGGAACACAACTCTTGCACTATTGGTGAACACCTGACTTCTTATTGTACTCCTCCTAAGTATTTATGATGTTCTATTCCCTCACATAATGATTCTCAGAATCATGTATGATTAACAACTCTACCATGTAAGTAGACAAGTTTTATTCCTATCTCTTCCTTACCTCCCATGATTAACTCATCATGGTCTATACTACCTTATATAACTTATATTCATCCCTTACTATCAATTGTTTTACAAGTTTGGATAATTTACTTACCCATTACTTGTATTGGTCTACACCTTCTAGTAAGATATTTACCTTATATACTTATCTTCATCACTTGTTATCTCTTCTATTATAGATCTGAATAACTCTTACTTAACCATAACATTTGTTGGTACATCTTCCAATAGGATATCTTCCTTATGGTTGTATCCTTTGATACGCCTCCAACGTATCGATCATTTCTTATGTTCCATGCTACTTATTGATGATACCTACATGTTTTATGCACATTATATGTCATATTTATGCATTTTCTGAACTAACCTATTAACAAGATGCCGAAGAGCCAGTTGCTGTTTTTTTTTGGTTTCAGAAACCTAGTAAAGAAATATTCTCGAATTGACGCTTTCATTTCAGGTCCTATTTTTGCACGAAGCTTCCAAGACCGAAGACCTAACGAAGTGGGGCCACGAGGAGGCCAGGTGGCCGCGCGGCCCGTGCCCCGGCCGCGCCGATCATCCCCTGGCCCCCGTGTGGCCCTCGCGTTGACCTTCCGCCTACTTAAAGCCTCCGTCGCGAAACCCCACCGAGAGCCACGATACGGAACCTTACAGAGACGCCGCCGCGAATCCCATCTCGGGGATTCTGGAGATCCGCCCTGCCGGAGAGGGGATTCATCTCCCGGAGGACTCTTCATCGCCATGATCGCTCCGGAGTGAGTGAGTAGTTCACCCCCGGACCATGGGTCCATAGCAGTAGCTAGATGGTCGTCTTCTCCTTGTTGTGCTTCATTGTTGGATCTTGTGAGCTGCCTAACATGATCAAGATCATCTATATGTAATTCTATATGTTGTGTTTGTCAGGATCCGATGGATAGAGAGTACTATGATTATGGTGATTATCAATCTATTGTTCATGTGTTGTTTATGATCTTGCATGCTCTCCTTTATTAGTAGAGGCTCTGGCCAAGTTTTTACTCTTAACTCCAAGAGGGAGTAATTATGCTCGATAGTGGGTTCATGCCTTCATTGATACCTGGGACAGTGACAGAAAGTTCTAAGGTTGTGATGTGTTGTTGCCACTAGGGATAAAACATTGATGCTATGTCTAAGGATGTAGTTGTTGATTACATTACGCACAATACTTAATGCAATTGGCTCTTGCTTAGCAACTTAATAAGAGGGGTTCGGACGATAACCCGAAGGTGGACTTTTTAGGCATAGATGCGCTTGGATGGCGGTCTATGTTCTTTGTCGTAATGTCCTGATTAAATCTCACTATATTTACCATGTCATGTATATGCATTATTATGCCTCTCTCTATTTGTCAATTGCCCGACCGTAATTTGTTCACCCAACATGCTTTTATCTTATGGGAGAGACACCTCTAGTGAACTGTGGACCCCGGTCCTATTCTTTCCATAGCATACATTCTACTTGTTTTACCGTTTTCTTTGCAAACATCTTCCACTTCGATACGTTTAATCCTTTGTTACAGCTAGCCGGTGAGATTGACAACCTCACTGTTTCGTTGGGGCAAGTACTTTGGTTGTGTTGTGCAGTTCCTAGTTGGCGCCGGAACCCCGGTGTTGCGCCGCATCACATTTCTTCGCGACCATCAACCTTCAACGTGCTTCTTGGCTCCTCCTGGTTCGATTAAACCTTGGTTTCTTTCTGAGGGAAAACTTGCTACTGGGCGCATCATACCTTCCTCTTGGGGTTCCCAACGAACGTGTGAGTTACACGCCATCAAGCACTTTTTCTGGCGCCGTTGCCGGGGAGATCAAGACACGCTGCAAGGGGAGTCTCCACTTCTTAAATCTCTTTATTTGTTTTTGTCTTGCTTTATTTTATTTATTACTTTGTTTGTTGCACCTAAATCAAAATACACAAAAATTAGTTGCTAGTTTTACTTTATTTGCTATCTTGTTTGCTATATCAAAAACACAAAAAATTAGTTACTCGTATTTACTCTATCTAGTTTGCTTTATTGTCCTGCACTCTATATTTAAAATACAAAAAAAATTTAGTTACTTTTATTACCATGTCTAGCTCTGAACCTGTTACTTCTTCACCTGAGGACTTAGTTTTTACTTTCAAGCAAGGGGATGAGGAGAGTTTTAAGGATGCTTGGTCTAGAATTTTTACTTCTTATCGTAAAACTGAACCTCAAATGACTCTAAGTTTGCTCCTCAGTAATTTTTATTTTGGTCTTATGGTTCGCTATAGATATGCTTTGGACACTTTAGTAGGAGGAGATTTCCTTGTAATGGGGATCAAGCTTTTAATGCCATAAAGAAATTGGTTGCATCACATGATTCAGCTAATAACTTTGATTCAGCCTTTATTAGCATTTATAATAGATTGAAATCTCGAGATAAGTACATCTCGCTTAAATGATAATTATCACTGTGTTCGTAATCGTCTTGAACAAGTCTTAGAGAATCCTAAACCTTCATCATGGGACCCTTCTGTTAAAATTGTTATCGGTGATCGAACTCTTCATGCCTATTGTGATATTATGTATGAATTTTACCTTATGCCTGAACTGAAAACATTTATAAATCTTTGAAACTTTGGGGAATCGATAAAGGGGGAGAAGAAATAGCTCTTATTGATAACTCTATCATAATTCCTAAGGGAATAGCTGTGCAGGTGTGCATACAACCATTCATGGAAGAACAATATCCATTGATTATCTTATTATTGAAACAGGAAAAATCATATTCGGAAGATCCTTGCTGAAATTATTGGGAGCAGTCATTGATGTGGGAGAAGGCACTCTGAAATTCACCTCTATACCAAGGGGGGAATCATATATTTCCTAAACCAAAAGGAAAGAAAAACATTAAGAAAGGTAAAGATGAAGCCCAAGGTAAGGTTGACACACCATCTCTCGATGTTACTTGATTTGCACTTTCTCGCGCCTAGCTGGAAGGCGTTAAAGAAAAGCGCTATGGGAGACAACCCATGTTTTTACTCTAGTACAGAATTTTTTTGTTTTGTTGAGTCTTGAAGTTGTTTACTACTGTAGCAACCTCCTTATCAAGTTTTTGTGCCAAGTAAAGTTTCTATGTCAAAGTTGATGTTATATTTGGGATCGCCGCAGGAACAGCATTGCTGTCTGTCACGAATCTGGGCATAATTCTCTGTAGAAAATTCGAAAAATCTGCCAATTTACGAGCGTGATCCTCAGATATGTACGCAACTTTCATTAGTTTTGAGTTTTTTCATTTGAGCAAGTCTGGTGCCATTTATAAATTCGTCTTTACGACTGTTCTGTTTTTGACAGATTCTGGCTTTTTATTTCGCATTGCCTCTTTTGCTATGTTGGATTTATTTCTTTGATCCATTAATGTCCAGTAGCATTATGCAATGTCCAGAAGTGAAAATAATGATTGTGTCACCTCTGAATGAGTGAGTTATTAATTGTGCACTAACCCTCTAATGAGTTTGCTTGAAGTTTGGTGTGAGGAAGTTTTCAAGGGTCAAGAGAGGAGAATGATATACCAAGATCAAGAGGAGTGAAAGCTTTAAGCTTGGGGATGCCCCGTGGTTCATCCCCGCATATTTTAAGAAGACTCAAGCGTCTAAGCTTGGGATTGCCCAGGCATCTCCTTCTTCATCGACAACATCATCAGGTTCCTCCCGTGAAACTATATTTTTCTACCACATCTCGGTGTTCTTTACTTTGGAGCGTCTGTTTTGTTTTCGTTTTTTGTTTTTGTTTGAATAAGATGGATCCTAGCATTCACTTTGTGGGAGAGAGACACGCTCCGCTGTTGCATATGGACACATGTGTCCTTAGGCTTTACTCATAATGTCCAAGGCGAAGTTTCTTCTTCGTTAAATTGTTATATGGTTGGAATTGGAAAATGCTACAGTAGTAATTCTAAGTCTTGGATAATGTGATACGTGGCAATTTGTGCTCATGTTTAAGCTCTGCATCATATACTGCTGTGCACCCATTAATGAAGAAATACATAGAGCTTGCTAAAATTTGATTTGCATATTTGGTTTCTCTAAGGTCTAGATAATATCTAGTATTGAGTTTTGAACAACAAGGAAGACAGAGTAGAGTCTTTACAATATGTCTTTTATGTGAGTTTTGCTGCACTTGCTCATCCTTGAGTTTGCTTCAAATAACCTTGCTAGCCTAAACCTTGTATCGAGAGGGAATACTTCATGCATCCAAAATCCTTGAGCCAACTACTGTGCCATTTGTGTCCACCATACCTACCTACTACATGGTATTTCTCGCCATTCCAAAGTAAATTGCTTGAGTGCTACCTTAAAATTCCATCATTCACCTTTGCAATATATAGCTCATGGGACAAAATAGCCTTAAAAACTATCGTAGTATTGAATATGTACTTATGCACTTTATATTTTATTAAGTTGCTTGTTGTGCGATAACCATGTTTCGGGGGAACGCCATCAACTATTGTTGAATATCATGTGAGTTGCTATGCATGTCCGTCTTGTCCGAAGGTCTATCATTTTAGTGGTTGGAGCATGCAAAATTGTTAGAGAAGAACATTGGGCCGCTTACTAAAGCCATGAATCATGGTGGAAGTTTCAGCTTTGGACATATATCCTCAATCTCATATGAGAATAATAACTTTGCTACATGCTTATGCATTTAAGAGGAGTCCATTATCTGTCGTCCATGTTGCGGTATGGATGTCTAAGTTGAGAATAATCAAAAGCGAGAAATCCGAAATGCAAGCATTCTCCTTAGACTTGTACAGGTGGCATAGAGGTACCCTTTGTGACACTTGGTTGAAACATGGCATCCTAGTCCAAGTTAAGTAGGACGAGGAGCGGGCACTATTATACTATGCGGGAGGCTTGCAACTTGTAAGATATAATTTACATAACCTTATATGCTTTATTACTACCGTTGACAAATTGTTTCATGTTTTCAAAATAAAAGCTCTAGCACAAATACGGCAATCGATGCTTCCTCTTTGAAGGACCATTCTTTACTTTTATTGTTGAGTCAGTTTACCTATCTCCTTCCACCTAAGAAGCAAACACTTGTGTGAACAGTGCATTGATTCCTACATACTTGCATATTGCACTTGTTATATTACTTTATGTTGACAATATCCATGAGATATACATGTTACAAGTTGAAAGCAACCGTTGAAACTTAATCTTCTTATGTGTTGCTTCAACACCTTTACTTTGATTTATTGCTTTACGAGTTAACTCCTTATGCAAGACTTATTGATGCTTGTCTTGAAGTACTATTCATGAAAAGTCTTTGGTTTATGATTCATTTGTTTACTCATGTCATTACCTTTGCTTTGATCGCCGTATTCATTACATATGTTTACAAATAGTATGATCAAGATTATGATGGCATGTCACTTAAATTATCTTTGTTATCATACCGCTTCGGGACGAAAGCGTAATCCAAGCTTGGGAGATGCTGATAGGCTCAACGCATTTGACAATTTCTTATGTTCCATGCTACTATTGATGATACCCACATGTTTTATGCACATTATATGTCATATTTGTGCATTTTCCGAACTAACCTATTAACAAGATGTCGAAGAGCCAGTTGTTGTTTGCTTTGGTTTCACAAATCCTAGTAAAGAAATATTCTCGGAATTGGACGAAACTTTCGCCCAGGGTCCTATTTTTGCACGAGCCTGCAGACCGAAGACCTAACGGCTGGCCACGAGGAGTCAGAGGCCGGCGCGGCCTGTGCCCCGGCCGCGCCGACCCATTCCCCGTCCCTCGTGTGGCCCTCGCGTTGACCTTCCGCTCTACGAAAGCCCTCCGTCGCGAAACCCCCAGCATCGAGAGCCACGATACGGAAAACGACAGAGACGCCGCCGTCGCGAATCCCATCTCGGGAGATTCAGGAGATCCGGCACCCCCGCCG
Source organism: Lolium multiflorum (assembly GCA_030979885.1). Lineage (NCBI taxonomy): Eukaryota > Viridiplantae > Streptophyta > Magnoliopsida > Poales > Poaceae > Lolium > Lolium multiflorum. Next base: position 24,206,196 of record CM061752.1, on the reverse strand, counting down.
AGAGGGGATTCATCTCCTGGAGGACTCTTCATCATGATCGCCTCGGGAGTGATGAGTGAGTAGTCTACCCCCTGGACCATGGGTCCATAGCAATAGTGGCTAGATGGTCGTCTTCTCCTTGTTGTGCTTCATTGTTGGATCTTGTGAGCTGCCCAACATGATCAAGATCATCTATATGTAATTCTATATGTTGTGTTTGTCGGGATCCGATGGATAGAGAGTACTATGATTATGGTGATTATCAATCTATTGTTCATGTGTTGTTTATGTTCTTGCATGCTCTCCGTTATTAGTAGAGGCTCTGGCCAAGTTTTTACTCTTAACTCCAAGAGGGAGTAATTATGCTCGATAGTGGGTTCATGCCTTCATTGATACCTCGGACACAGTGACACAAAGTTCTAAGGTTGTGATGTGCTGTTGCCACTAGGGATAAAACATTGATGTTATGTCTAAGGATGTAGTTGTTGATTACATTACGCACAATACTTAATGCAATTGTCTCTTGCAGCAACTTAATACCGGAGGGGGTTCAGATGTGCTAACCGAAGGTGGACTTTTTAGGCATAGATGCATTGTGTGACGGTCTATGTTCTTTGTCGTAATGCCCGATTAAATCTCACTATATTTAACATGTCATGTATATGCATTATTATGCCTCTCTCTATTTGTCAATTGCCCGACTCTATCTGTTCACCCAACATGCTTTTATCTTATGGGAGAGACACCTCTAGTGAACCGGTGGACCCCGGTCCTATCTTTTCCATAGCATACATTCTACTTGTTTTACCGTTTTCTTTGCAAACATCTTCCATTCGATACGTTTAATCCTTTGTTATGTACAGCTTCTGAGATTGACAACCTCATCAAGCTGCTGGGGCAAAGTACTTTGCCAGTTAGTGCAGGTTCCAGTTACGCCGAATCCTCGGGTGTTGCGCCGCATCACATTTCGCGACCATCAACTTTCAACGTGCTTCTTGGCTTCGATTAAACCTGGTTTCTTCTCGAGGGAAAACTTGCCACTGTACGCATCA